>CM032327.1:25497720-26697720 GCA_019022515.1 Quercus aquifolioides | reverse complement strand
AGATGCAGGCGATGAGGGAACAGATGGAGGTTATGATGAACGTACTTAAGGGACGAGTGTCCAGCGATCTTGACGACCTAGTCAACCGCACCGACTCGCCCTTCACTGTGGCCGTGAACTCTTTCCCCTTACCCCACAAATTTTGCATGCCGCATATCGACAGCTATGACGGAGTGAAGGATCCTCTGGACCATCTAGAAACCTTCAAAACCCTAATGCATCTTCAGGGAGTAGCGGACGAGATCATGTGCAGAGCCTTCCCCACAACGCTCAAAGGCTCCGCGAGGGTATGGTTCAGCTGATTGACGCCCAACTCCATCAACACTTTCAAGGAACTAAGTGCTCAGTTCACTACACACTTCATTGGGGGCCACAGGTATAAGAAGTCCACGGCATGCCTGATGAATATCAAGCAGCGAGAGGACGAGACGCTAAGATCCTACATAACACGCTTCAATAAGGAAGCGCTATCAATTGACGAAGCCGACGACAAAATACTTGTAGCAGCCTTCACAAACGGGTTGCGAAAGGGTAAGTTTTTGTTCTCCCTATACAAGAACGACCCGAAGACCATGTCGGAAGTACTCTACAGGGCTACTAAGTATATGAATGCTGAGGACGCGCTGCAGGCTCGAGAAGAGAAACCAAGAAAAAGGGAAAGACAGGAAGATGCTCGGCAAGATCAAGGGCGGAAGAGGCCAAGAACAGGAGATCGAAGGGACGAGAGACGTTCTAAACCTCCGGGAGGAAGGTTTACAAGCTTCACCCCGCTAACCACCCCGATAGATCAAGTCCTAATGCAGATCAAGGACGAAGGGGCTCTGGCCTTCCCTGGAAAGCTAAAGGGAGATCCTAGCAGACGTTCTAGAGACAAATACTGCCGCTTCCACCGAGACCACGGACATGACACAGCCGATTGTTACGACCTGAAGCAGCAAATTGAGGCCCTCATAAGACAAGGGAAATTGCAGAAGTTTGTAAGCAAGGAAAGAACGAATCCACCACCTCAGGAACAGCCCCCCCGACGGGACAATGACCGCCCTAGACCGCCCATTGGCGACATCAGGATGATTGTAAGAGGGACGCCTGCCGGGTCATCCAAAAAGGCTCGGAAGACGTACCTCAGGAAGGTCCAAAATGTCCAGCTGACGGGCTCAGTACCAAAAGTGGCACGGAGGGAAAGCCCCGTCATTGGGTTCTCCGAAGAAGATGCGCGACGTCTTCACCACCCGCACGATGATGCGCTCGTTATCAGTTTGCAAGTGGGGGACTACAACTTGCACCGAGTATTGGTCGACAATGGGAGCTCAGCAGACATCCTATATTACCCCGCATTCCAGCAGATGGGAATCAGCAGAGAACAATTGATTCCGACGAATGCCCCCCTCGTCGGTTTTGGAGGAATGAGGGTGTTTCCCCTGGGTGCAGTCACACTGTCTGTAACGGCAGGCAACTATCCGCAGCAAATCACAAAGGACGTAACGTTCCTTGTGGTCGACTGTTCATCGGCCTACAATGCCATCTTGGGGCGACCCACCCTCAATTCATGGAAAGCGGCAACCTCGACTTATCACTTAATGATCAAGTTCCCCACCGAGTACGGAACAGGTGAACTGCGTGGAAATCAGGTGGCCGCGCGCGAATGCTACGTGGCTATGATGGAAATGGATGATCAACTCCAAGCCATGAGCATAGAAGAGCATCGAAATACGACGGAACCCGTCGAAAAGCTTGAAGAAATATCCCTTGACGACTCCAGACCTGACCGAACAACAAAGGTTGGCACCCTTGCAAGTCCCATGATCCGACAGACGCTTGCAGCCTTTCTCAGAGAAAATCGGGACGTGTTCGCTTGGAGTCACGAGGACATGCCAGGAATAGACCCTTCAGTCATGGTGCACAAGCTGAATATATCACCGTCCTTTCCACCCGTCCGGCAAAAGAAGCGGGTGTTTGCCCCCGAACGGGATCGAGCCATAGCTGAAGAAATTTGCAAGTTACAGGAAGCAAACTTTATCAGAGAAGTTTACTACCCCGACTGGCTGGCCAACGTAGTGATGGTCAAGAAAGCTAGCGGGAAGTGGAGGATGTGCGTAGACTTCACCGATCTAAACAAAGCATGCCCCAAAGACAGCTACCCCCTCCCGAGGATCGACACTCTAGTAGACTCTACAGCTCAGCACCAGCTTTTAAGCTTCATGGACGCTTTCTCCGGTTACAACCAAATCAAGATGCACGAAGCCGATCAAGAGAAAACTTCGTTCGTGACCAGCCAAGGCCTCTTCTGTTACAAAGTAATGCCGTTTGGTCTAAAAAATGCGGGCGCGACATACCAGAGGCTTATGAACAAAATGTTCGCATCGCAAATCGGGAGAAATATCCAAGTCTACGTAGATGATATGCTGGTGAAAAGCCGAAGGGAGGAAGATCACTTGGAAGACCTTAGGGAAACATTCGACACCCTTCGCTCTTACAACATGAAGCTGAATCCAAAAAAGTGCGCCTTCGGGGTGACGGCAGGAAAATTCCTAGGATTCATGGTTTCCCAAAGGGGCATCGAAGCCAATCCGGACAAGATCCGAGCTATAATAGAGATGACACCACCAAAAAATGTGAAGGAAGTGCAGAGCCTTAACGGCAAGATAGCAGCGCTAAATAGGTTCGTGTCAAGGGCAACGGACAAGTGCTTACCCTTCTTTCGAACATTGAAGAGATCTTTCGAGTGGACTGCCGAGTGCCAGCAAGCGTTCGAAGAGTTGAAAGCTTATCTCTCTTCCCCCCCGTTGCTGAGTCCCTCACAACCGGGTGAAGAACTCTTTCTCTATCTTGCCGTCTCCCCAGCCGCTGTCAGCGCTGCCTTGATCAGAGAAGAAGAGAGAGTGCAGAAACCTGTGTACTACACCAGTCGAGCGCTACGCGGAGCTGAAGAAAGATATCCACCCATGGAAAAACTCGCATTTGCGCTGGTTACAGCCGCACGCAAGCTAAAACCGTACTTTCAAGCCCACACGATGATCGTCCTAACCGACAAGCCTTTGCGACGGGCAATGGGCAACCCTGAAGCCGCTGGGCGATTGGCACTATGGGCTATAGAATTAAGCGAGTTTGACATCCAGTATCGCCCACGAACCGCCATTAAAGGACAGGTCGTTGCAGATTTCATAGCTGAGTTTACAAATGGCGAAGACAAGGGGGCAGAAGAATCTCCCCAATGGAGCATACATGTAGACGGGTCCTCCAACAGGCAGGCTGGGGGAGCCGGCATCGTACTACACTCACCCGAAGGAGACATGGTCGAGTGTATGATCCGCCTGGAGTTCCCTACCACCAACAACGAGGTGGAATACGAAGCTCTGGTAGCAGGACTTGACCTCGCCCAAGCTGCAGGAGCTGAAAGAGTAATCATTCACTGCGATTCTCAAGTCGTGGTCAACCAGATAAATGGGGATTATGAGTGCAAAGGCGAACGGATGAAAAAATATCTGGACCAAGCACGATGGAGGGTCAGCGAGCTGAAGGCTGAAATCATACAGATACCTCGAGGAGAAAACGAGCAAGCCGATCGCCTAGCCAAAGCCGCCTCAGCCGAGCATATGGCCACCCTTGGTAACGTACTCTCTTTCGTTCAGCTCTCTCCACTTATAAATTCTGTCGATGTACAGGAGCTTGGTTCCGAAAGCAATTGGACTACGCCATTAGTCTCCTACCTAAAGAACGGCGTACTACCAGACGGAAAGGAGGCTGCAAGAAAGCTGAAGGTTCAAGCAGCGAGGTTCGTCCTAATAAGAGACATCTTGTACAAAAGAGGCTTCTCCCGCCCCTACCTGCGATGCTTAGGTCCTGAAGAAGCAGATTACGTCATGAGGGAAGTGCACGAAGGAATCTGTGGAAACCACTCAGGGTCGAGATCGTTAATCCACAAGCTAGTACGAACGGGGTACTTTTGGCCAACTATGCAGAAGGATGCCGAGGCCTATGTAAAGAAATGCGACAAGTGCCAAAGGTTCAGCAATGTCATCAGACAACCATCTGAAGAACTTACCCCAATGACGGCGCCATGGCCGTTCGCTCAATGGGGACTGGACATCATGGGACCGTTTCCTACGGCAATACGACAACTGAAGTTTCTGGTTGTGGGCATCGACTACTTTACGAAGTGGGTCGAAGCTGAAGCCTTAGCCACCATTACGGAGAAAAACGTACGCAGCTTCGTCTGGCGATGTATCATATGCAGATTTGGCATCCCTAGAGTCTTAGTCTCGGATAACGGAAAGCAATTCGACAACGAGGCCTTCCGGGACTTCTGCTCACAATTAGGGATACGGAACCACTACTCCTCCCCCGCCCACCCTCAAGCCAACGGACAGGTCGAAGTCACGAACCGATCCTTGCTGAAGATTATCAAGACTCGGCTAGAGGGGGCAAAGGGTATATGGGCTGAAGAGTTACCAAGCATACTTTGGGCCTACAGGACAACGGCAAGGACACCAACACAGGAGACACCATTCCGGCTAACATACGGGAGTGAGGCAGTCATCCCAGCTGAAGTCGGCCTCACCAGCTACAGGGTGCACAATCATAACGAAGGGAAAAATGACGAAGCCCTACGTCTACAGCTCGATCTAGTGGACGAAGTCAGGACAGCAGCAGAGCAAAGGCTCGCGCGATACCAGGACCGCATGGCCAAGCACTACAACTCCCGGGTCAAGCACAGAGACTTCCAGGTTGGAGACCTCGTTCTAAGAAAAGTCATGGGCGCAGCAAGAGACCCAACTCAAGGAAAACTCGGCCCGAATTGGGAAGGACCCTACCGAGTCACGGCATGGCAGAGGAAGGGCACCTATTATCTGGAGACACTGGACGGACGGAAGCTACCGCACCCTTGGAATGCTGAACACCTGCGAAAGTACTACCAGTAGAGGCGATGACATGAAGAACAACACCTATCTTTTTATTCTTAGATTTACTGTTTACTTTTAAGTATTCGCTACAATAAGCCCAACGGGCATGTCTTTTACTTTGGTTTTGCTACAATAAGCCCAAAAGGGCAGGTTTTTTCCTTTTTTAGGTATTTTTTATGCAGATGCATAACAATAAGAGGGATTTATTCAGAACGACTGAAGTTTCTACTTACAAATGAAAATTAGTAAAAGACCGACGAAAAGTGGCTAAGTCCACAAATCAGCCACTAAGCTGACGGCCTAAATAAAAGGCTGACGAAAAGTGGCTAAGTCCACAAATCAGCCACTGAGCTGACGGCCTAAATAAAAGGCTGACGAAAAGTGGCTAAGTCCACAAATCAGCCACTAAGCTGACGGCCTAAATAAAAGGCTGGCGAAAAGTGGCTAAGTCCACATTTCAGCTACTAATCTGACGGCCCAAATAAAAGGCTGACGGTCTCATAAACTAAGCCCTTAAAGCTGACGGTCTCATAAAATACCAGAAAAAAAAATGAGTCCACAAAAATGGACGAGCCAAAGGGCCGACGGCCTAAAAATAACCAAGTCCACAAAATGGACAAGCCAAAAGGCTGACGGCCTAAGGATGACCAAGTCCACAAAGTGGACAAGCCAAAAGGCTGACGGTCTAAAAATGACAGTCCACAAAGTGGACAAACCAAGTGGCCGACGTCTAAAATGACCAAGGCCCCTGATCGAATAAACCAAACAGCTGACGACATAAAAATAGAGTCCACGAAACGGACAAAGCTGTAAACCTGACGGTACACAACCCTGATTTCGATCTTCCAAATCAAAACATACGAGTAAAAAAAGAAGTAATTACATACAATCAACAGAAGCGACGTTGTAAACAAATCAGAAACCCAAAAAGGCATTAAAAAAGCTGTTAAAATATTACAAATAGGGGCCCAAGGGGCACTCGATAAAGCTGTTTGCTAGACAGATAAAAAGAAGGGAAAATCATGAATTACAAGTCGTCACTCCAAAAATTCTACTTTTTAACAGAAGGGTCCTCTCCGTCGAGCAGCACCACAGGAGGGGTCGCGGTAGTTGTTGGAAGGATCACAGCAGGCTGGGCCAGGACGACTCCACTACCTCCATGAGGAGAATCCGCTAAGTCATCTGTACCTACGGTGACGGAACCAGTAGCAGGCGTCATAGGCTGGGCGTCATCCAGGGAGATACCAGAAAGATCCAACTCGGGAAAAGCTGACGCCACCTGTCTGAGGCAATCATCAAATCCCGTGCCATAGTATCCGCCACAGGAATCAATAAAGGAGTCCGACGCCTTGAAATTATTTACCGCGTCAGCCCCTGCTGTCTCCATCTGTGCACGAAGAGTCGTCAGCTCCTTCTCAAGCTCACCCTTCTGACGACCCACCTCCTCCAGCTTCTCCCTCACTTCCTTCAGCTCGACGTTAAGGACACGCATTGCCTCCTTATATTGAGCCTGCTGGTTTCGCATGTTGGCATTGTGCTTATGAACGCGAGCGACGACTCCCTCCTTAGCCACGCACCTGTCCTGAAGCGCCTTTACACGAACCAGGGCCTAGAAAAGGATACAACCGTCAGTCATGTTAAATAATAATAATAATAAAAGAAGAAACATCCAAGAGAGATGGCTTACCCGGGTGAGGTCAAACAAAGCTGACGACCCCAACTCATCCGTCGCCAACAAGTCACAAGGATCTATGTCAGCAGGCTTGATGAAAGACTCCACTGCCTCAACAGCAAAATCCTTGTGAGTTAGCAGGCAACGGGGCCCCTGCAGGACGGGACCAGAAGAGGTCATTACACCTTTCCCTGCCCCATGACTAGACTTAGGCGACGGCCTCTTTGGGGGCTCACTCCCGGAACCGACGGCTGCTTTCTTAGGTGGACGGCTATTATCCCCGTCAGTCTTCCTCTTGGAAGAACCCTTGACGATCTTGGGGGTCGACGAGGGTGCCGTCTCCCCCTGTGCCTTCTTCTCTTCCTTCAAACGGGCAGCTGCAGCCCTTATCCGTTGCTTGGCCACGTCCATCTCTACGAAAGAAACACATTAGTAAAAACCGACGGTAATAAAAGGATGAATTAAAAGATAAGGGTAAGGTACTCACGGTGACGGGAGAGTTCTTCCAGCCTGCGAGCCTCAGGCGTCGGTACAGGACCACCACAGTAAGCGTGAAGATAGTCGAGGGTGATTAAGTCCCGACACGACCGCTCCTCTAAGGGAATCTCCAAAACCCGACGGATTAAATCCTCTTGCTCACCAGTGATGGAGGGGCGAATGAGGGCTGAAGAGTGCAAATAAACCGACGGCGTTAGAACCATTAAAAGACCAAAAATTATTACTTGCATAAACTAAAGACAAAAGCTGACGACTAAGACCTGACTCTTTTATAAACGCCCAAGTATTGTCAAAATAGCCGTGAGGTATCGTTTCCCATTCTTCCTGACGACACACCCAGTCCGTCCCTTCAACGAAAAAGAACCTGCTCTTCCAGGCTCTATTCGAATCCGACGTCTCAGACACCAACCTGAGATCTCTCTCCCTGACGGCAAAATGGTACATCCCTTTGGAAGAAGAAAGGTGCCGAGGTCTATAACAGTAAAAGAATTCGTCCAAGGTAAGCTGACGGTTTCCTCCACTCAGACGACCCCACAACACCTCGGCACCTATAAAAGTCCTCCACGAATTCGGAGCAACTTGGCTGACGGATAAGCCAAGAAAGTCAACTAACTGACGGTGTAATGCCGTCAGGGGTAGTCTAAGACCAGCGGCAAATATGGCGTCGTACATACCGACGTCTGCAGTTCTTCCCGTATAACATTTTTCACCATCTTCAGGCAGACGGATGGGAATATGGTCGGGGATTTGGAAACGGGTCCGTAACTCATTAAAAATTTTAAGAGTCATCTTGGGGAGAAACTTATTTACAGCCCACTCTTGGGGAAGGATGAAGGGACGGTTGCCTCCAGGACTCACAGGAGTCCCTTCACTAGACCCGTCATCACCTTCATCCCCTTCACTAGACCCGTCATCACCTTCATCCCCTTCACTAGACCCGCCATCACCTTCATCCCCGTCACTATATCTCTCTCCTTCCACTTCGTCACACCCCTCACCTACTTCCCTCTCCGGGCCATTGTCTCCGTGACCTCCTACCTCCTCGATGGGAGTTTGGGCCGACGTCTCCCTCTCTGAAGACCAGGACGAGCTCCCTGACTCACTACCTGAACCAAACACCTCGTCGTAGCCCGCTCCATCGCGGACCGACGACCGGTCACTCGACGCGTCACTCGACATTTGACTACCTACAAGTGACGGGTGTAATCTAAGCACCTAGGATGACGACTCGGCTTAAAAAAAGATAAAGCAGGAACAAAAGGAGAAGAGAACTTACCAGTTCCTCGAAAGTAACGGCCGAAGAAGTGACGGAAACAATGTTGGCAGGTGCTGACGGAAGATAAGCGACGGATAGCTCTCCAGGAATCAGGGAAAGTGAAATAGTGAAAATGAGGAGAGGTGGGCCATCTATATATATAAGGGAAATGCACGGAAGACGAAGCGACGCCCTCAAACCAGACGCTGAGCCAACCAGAGCACGCCACGTGTCCTAGCATTTAATGTTGGTATGACAGCTTATAATTATTCTCTCTCTTGGTTAAAGCAGTTGGTAGGAAAGGATGAAAACTCCATAACCCGTCAGTTATGGCCGACGGAGATATGGAGTAGGGGGCAACTGATAAGGAATAAAAAATAGCAGCATGGTAGTCTTAATCCGTCAGCGTATACTAAGGCTGACGGTTTGACATCGCCTTAGGCTTAACCCATCAGCATACGTCAGGCTGACGGTTATACAGCCCCACATGCTTAACCCGTCAGCATACACTTATGCTGACGGTTCATGTGGCGAAGGATAACTCTAGAAGCTGACGAGAATGACATCCCTGGCCAGGCCGACGGATCATGAGGCCGACGGTTCAAGAAAATCCTTTTACTTGGACACCACGCCCAGTGATAGAGTCCTATAAGGAAAGGGTTCCGCAATCTACGCTCTCAAGAATTCCTATATGGAAAAGACTTCTACTCCAAGGAAGAGAGGTCAACCCTCTACTACTATAAAAGCCCCAATACCCTCACAAATCAAGGTACGCACAATTAACCCCTCTCTAGCACTCTAGAGTTGAAACAAACCCTAACTTGACCTTCGGAGGGTATTTGGCCGGCACCACACCGGTGCTCTCTGTTAGGTCTTCTCCTTTTTGTTGTGCAGGTGTAGTTCCGAGCGTACAAGCATTGTGCAACTCACTGGTGAGATTTTCGGCATCATCATGTCCAATCATAAAATGGAAGTTACCAAAAGGAACAGATTACAAAATATACAAAATATAATATATCCTGTACAAAATATTGATATTATGATAATATATTTTAAGAAGGGCCTGCCTCTACTATAAATATAATGTTCCATCTATATTCTTCCCTTATTAGCTTTAGTGTAATCAGTCATCACACTTGGCTTCACGGGTATAAGTGGTGTGGCTCACCCTCCATGGCCTGTCCATCGATGCCCTGCACTCCATTTCAAGTGTATACAATTTTGGTAAGTAGTAATAACTAATACGTTCGAGCACTTTGGTTGAATCTACTTATAAAATAAATGTATCTGTGACCCATTGCCATGCCATTTCGAGACCAAAACAAATAGCCCATAATTCAGCCAGGGTGTTTGTAAAAGCCTGCATGTCCCCGCAACTCTAGAACATCCTTTAACATTTCAATATGTAAAGTGTGACATAAAGAGAGGGTGGAGACCAATTGATCAAGATAGTATTGTGCTGAGTTTGGTTATTGGTATATGGGTTCACTAGATAACAATATTCATTAACAAGGTGATGGAATTGGAAAATGTTTGGTGTATGGTTTGGTCAATGTTAGAGAAGATGAATTTATTCCTAACTAGGCAGAAATAAAGGTCATTTTCCATGATGGGATGTCGTGGTTGTTTTGCTCATTGAAGGTGGAATTTATTTGGAGCCAATTCCTGAAAGGCGTTTGATACAAAATTTATAGATTTGGGAGAGTTAGCTCTCCCAATACTTGTAGCAGTCTCGAAGGACATGGGGATGTGGATTCTAAGAGACCACACTTTGGACAATTACAGAGACAGGTGTTGGAGTGTCCAAACATTTTCTTTCTTGTGGAAAATCTCTCAATAAGTACATTTCAGAGAAAAATCTTCGGTTTAATTGGGATTTCGGTTTTCCAGATCCATGTACATTGTAGATTATTGGAAGGTTTTTTAGAATTAAGAAAATGAAAAGCTTCCTTTATTGAACAAAATCCCATAGGGACCTGACCATATCAAGATATCTTTAGCATGATGAAATAGAGGCAAAGAAATAGCCTTGATAAGGGAGGTGAAAACCAAGGGAAGGAGGTGTAGGTTACAGTTAGATGGCTGGTCTTGAGATCCAGGGACCAGATTTTGATAACTAGATTTTGCTCATGAAAGGCTAGTGGTCCTTCAACTGTATCTCAAAATGTTGATATTTTGTCCATTCCCACTCGCCATCTAAGGCCCTTTCTAAGGTACACATTCCCAATTTGGATGGCTTTCTAGATAAAGGATCTATTATGCAGGGGAGGAGCATTGGAGGAGCTTTGATTTTGGGGAAAGGAAAAGGGTTAAACACTTGAACTTGTTACACACAAGCGGTCTCCAAAAAGTTCACAATTAGTTTCTTTTTGGAGTGTGTGTAAAACTGTGTAAAACTGTGTAAAACATAGATTAACGTGGTTCAACTTGATAGCATACGGACACATTAAATATCTCTTAGTTGACTACTTTTGCTATTCATAATTGTATGTTACCATGAAACTTAATTAAAGATTGTAGATACTTATATAAGAACTAACTCTAGGCTAACTCTATGATGATGTTTGTGACACGTATAGGAGAAATGCCCTTAGATTTATTCATGCAACTTTCGAACTACACATAGGGAATACGAAATGTCCTCCACAACAATCCAATCATTTGAAACAAATTTCAAAGATGGAAGAGACTAAGAAAAAGTCTAAGACAAAATATACGCAAAAAGAGATGACAAGTAAAATATGTAAATATCTAGGAAGCTCAAGTCGAAATATCAAGATCAATGAGCTCTCCTAATGTTATCATGTGTAGAGGCTTTGGGAAAGTTGAATTCCAAGTTTGTATCTTCTGATAAACTTGTTGCATGGTTGGACGATATTGTGGATTGGTGTGCAAGCATGCCAATGCTATCTTTGTCACCATAACCACCTCTTTGGCAACTTCATTTGAAGGAGTGCAAGTCGTTGGTCCATTACATATTGTAGAAGAACATCATGGGGTGTTGATGTGGACGATGATGCAAATGGTGATAGTAGTAATGAGATCAGATCACCCGAATGCTTTCCCATAACAATTTCTAACGTGACTACTCCAAAACTGTAAATGTCGCACTTTTCACTGACTTCTATTGTGTATACAAGCTCTGTAAGTATAAGTAATAAGATCATGGTTATGCTCCACTTTCAAACAATGATTCAAACTAACCTCAATAGTCCTTTGGTTGCGAACTATGCACGTACTAGTCCTTTAATCTAAATATATATATATATATATATCTAAAAGCTGAAGCGTAGCATTTATTGTTGCTACGCTCCTATTGAGCCACATCAACGACGACATTATCTACCTATTTCCCATTTCTCTTTACTACTTCCAACCATAACTTCCCTTTCACCTTTTCATCTATCCACTATTCTTAACCTTAATGTCACTTTTCATTTATCTCTTCCTTTTCCTTTTATTTTGACTCTTCTTATCCTCATTCTGTTACTATAAGTATGACATCCTATCTCCCATTTTATACATATTTTCTCACATGAAAAAGGTTATTACTCTCTCTCTCTCTCTCATGTTTTATTTTTGTGTGAATTTTTTATTTTTTGTATCTCTACTTTAGATTGATGTATTTATGTGTTCTTTAGAATTTTACTTTGGGTTACAATTTAGCTTTGTGTTTTTAAGTTATTATCTTCTTTTTTATTTTCTATGATTGTTAAATGTTATTATATTGCATATAAATATAGTTTACAAGTATATAATGTTATTCTATTATATATCATGGCTTGGATAATTTGGTGTTTGACTTATGAATATAGTTTTTATTTTGATGCTTCTTTTTCTCATTTTATTTTCGATTTCTCTCCCAAAAAGGTGATTACTCTCTCTTTGATACCAAAAGGGGGGGAAGTTACAAGTGATGGGGGGATGCCATCTGATTACATGAAAGTAAAAGGTACAGGTTACAGTTGTGGCTACAAGTGTAAACTGGAATACAAACTGGATTTGCCATCTGATTACAAGATTATAGGTTGTAATGAGAAGGGAGGGATTTTAGAGACTGAACTAGCCTAAAAATGGACCTCTGAGGTAGCTAAAAATTAGGACCTGCTTCAGACTGGAGGAGAGGCTGCCTTTTATAGAGGAAGGGAGCTTTGGATCCTGCTGAAGACTGTTGAAAATCCGGAAGGTAAAATGCTTTTACTGCGGGTGAATAATCATTTCAGCCGAAAGCAAATAGTAACTTCAGGATTTTTGTCGGATACTGTTGTGTGAACAGTAACGGTCACTGTTCCATGAATAGTACTTTGTCCCCTTGCTTTTCTGATTCACTATTCATCGTTACTGTTGGAGGAATAGTGAATTGTTCGCAGAGTGCGGGTACTGTTCATGAGAGGAATCTTGTGATGGAAATAAATATGAACGCAGTGGAAAAAATAAGTTTAAAACGGATCTACATCATTCGAAATTGATAACATGCACAAAGTAAATTTCAGAATTAGAGAACAAGAGAGTGTACCTTGAAGCGGTGAAATTCAAAACCGAAGATCAGAAGTTCTTGAGAAGACTTTCAATCTTCACTCCAATTCCACTAGAGCCCAAGATGTGTGATCTCTCAATTGGTAACAAAGGGATGACTAGTGAGTGACAAAAAACTCACATCCACACCATTACAATGTTGTTTTTCACACACCGAAAAATCTGTACGTTTTTCCCTTTTGTATCTAACCAATAATCTAATTGGGTTGGCCTCTTGGGCCTTTCCAATTGGGCTTAAGTGTGTGGCTTGGAGTGGGACCAAAAGGGACCAATAAGACACTAGCTCCAATGGGCTTTGGGCTTTTCTGTCAACTCTTGACAAGTCCAAAGTTACCATTAGCTATATTTAATACCACTATATAAATATAGTTGCACTCTAGGCCTTATCTATAAATTATATCCCAAGACTTTATTATACATGCAACCCCTTTATAAAATATTCGTAGTAATACAAAGTCATTAATGTAGACTGCCACTTTGTAAATTACTACATCTTAATCCTTGAGTACCCGGTTTAATCCTTTTAAGTTATTCATCATATATTTATGAAATCCAATTCCATAAATATATACTTTAGTCTTACTAAAGTGGTTAGGCCTAACTCTCTGAATAACAAACTCATTAAACTTATCTCAAGGGAATACTTTATATCTCCGTTAAGAGACTATGAATTCCATCTTGAGAATACATGTTCCATCAACATTAAATGTGGCTGCCCAACATACTGAGGTTTTGACCATTACTTTAGATCTCACTCCTGATATATCAAAGCAACCTACACCTTATGATCAGGTCCATTATTCTCTCAGGATTAAGAGTTCATGCAAATGTAAGTCGTGAGATTTATTATTCATTTGACAGTCTTTAGGAAAATAATAAATCTCACAGCGGTCCAGTTCAATATGTCTTAACTCTTAAAACATATTAACACATCAACTAGAAGTCTCCGCTTCCATGATCAAGACAAATCATCGTAGTTGATATATTATAGTCTTCGCAGATGAAATGCCCAATTTCATCACCGACTACGAACTATAATTCTGAGTTTACAAAGAACTTGTGATTTATATCTTCTGTGACTCTTCACATAAATCACATACTATGCATCTCATGGACTATATGATAATGTCCTAATATTCATGTTTCCATTATTTCAGATAATAATAAAACAACTTTATTAATTTCAATATTAAGTCATACATCATGTCATACATAATGTCATATATAACATAAAACATAGCATCATATAATAGAATTCTAGGGCACAAATCCCAACATCTTGAATAGTAACTGGGTCTGAACACTGTTCCAAATAGTGACTGGTGCTATCTGGAGAATCTAATTTTCATCCAAATTGTAACCATCATAGGGATCTTGTGAATCCTGGAATGGGTCAAATGGATATATGTTGACTGATGCATCAGAGGAGGCAGGAGAAACTCTTTTTGCTGACTCTAGCTTTTCAGCTTGGATTTGTAATTGCTGGGCAAGATCCTTTAATTCCTTGCTAGATTTCTCGGCGATCTGGACGGAGTCTAGGCTAGACTGTGATCTTGTATTGTAAGCAATGGCTGGAGGAGTGAAACCCTTAGTTGGAACAGTCCTTGGGTTTGCAGTCCTTATTGCCGGAAGGATACTAGTCTGTACCATAATAATTAGAAGGAGGCCTATGATGGTAGTCATGCTCATGAAAGGTGGCGAACTAATTACAGACACCACACCAATTCAGGGCTTCATATTCAGGTGCCCTAGTGATGAATCTCCTAGGATCATTATTGTAGCTAACCCATTGGAGGTCCATAGCTGTTGAGGAATATGGCCTGGTGGTGAAAACTAAAATTCTTCCAGTATTACCAACAAAGTGATAATTTTACCATAGTTCTTGAGCAATGGTGAGGATTTCATTGTTGAAGTAGTTCCTCCAACATTCTGCAAGGTCATGAGGTTCTCTGTAGGATAAATAAGAGTCTCCCTCAAACCAAGGTCCTTGGTAGGTGTAACCATTAATGAGTACAAGGTGTCTGGAAGGTATGACATTCATCCAGTTGTTACCGTCCCATTGTGGGAGAGTGCTCCAAAATCTAATGGACATAAATGGACTTATGATCTTCGTGACAACTTGTTGTATGATTTGTGGAAACTGGCTGATTTGACCATGGTGAGTTAGTTTGATTAATCTAACAAAACCATACTCAAACATCTGCGAGAGCCAGCTAGAGTCTCTATCTTCTTCATCTGTCCCGTCTTCATAATTTACTATGAGGCCAGGGAAAGGATACCGTTTTTGATAAACTCTGTGACTGCTTCCAAAATATTGTTCCCATATAGACTGTGCCAGTGCATGGTCAACAGCAGTATTGACATCACTATCTGTTTCGCCAAAAACGGGGAAGTGGGTAGTGACCAGTATTTTGAAATATTCAAACCATCGGTCAAATGATTCGAACATTGCCTTGCAACCAAAAATATTAGTTTGTATTTTAGGTGGCAAGTTTGCAATAGCACTTCTTAGGATAGTTTGAGCCTTAAGGCTAAACTCTGCATATTTTCCGCATTATTTTGAAATAAAATGAAATGTAACTCTTATTTTGAATCAATCAAGTTGGCCGACACTGCCGCCATAGTTATCCATTATTTTCCGCATTATTATCATTATTTTGAATCATATTCATGTTATCTCCTGACAATTTTATTTTGTTTTACATCTATTTTCTGATAACACTTCCGTTACCATACATTGTTTATTACATCTATTATCTCTTCTTCAGTATTTTTGTTCTTTTGATGGTAGGCTGAGCCTCCTTCTATACCTATCTGTTTATTATTCTGTGATCATTTGTTCTTGTTGATCAATTGTTTCCTAGTTATCTGCTTCTTCTTATTTCTGTTTTTATCCCTCCAGTTTGTCGCAGATGTGTATTGTTGAGACACGTAAGACCAAGATCTGTGTCGTTGTCAACCCAGTAAGACCAGTAAGTCCCAGGCTGAGTGTGTGTCCCGTACCAAACAATAAGTACCGACGGTAACGCGTGAGCGGAAGGGAGTTATCTCAGAGTAAGGATCGTGGCGGTAAGAGATTGAGTTTGCACAAGATTAGGCGATAGTCTTGTTGTACCCTTGTTTCAGATCTAAGGATAGATCCAGAAGTTTGAGGTTAAAGTCAACTAGGTTGTGATTGTTTAACTAGGCTTTTAATCCAGAACAATGAATAGGTTGTTTAGAAGTAACTCTTCTACCAGCATTAGATCTTCCAATACATCCCTCCCAGAGATCCCTCAAGAAGATGGAATTCTCAATTCGGAGTCTTATGAGTTATCAGATATAGATCTAAAACTAGGAGATTGGAACATCCCCAAGTTTTCCACAAACCAGATCTATAGGACATCTTCATGGTTATCAAAAAAAGCTTTCAAGACAGATTACCATGTTAGAACCATAAAACAGGTATATAGCATCAACAAGGAGAATGAAACGTGCTACTTGTTACCCTCAACTGGCCTCCGAAGACACCTGAAAGAAAAACATAATTTTATTCACATAGGTTTAGTCCAGGTTGGAGTTAAACCCTTGTTCAGAGAAGGCCTGAATTGTTCAGTCCTTATGGCCCTTAGAGACACCTGTCATATTAGGTTTAATGACAGTCTCCTAGGAACCATCCAAACCAGTCTAAGTAGTGGACCAGTTCATTTCGACTGTTTCCCTAATTTTGCAGTGGCCTTTAATTGCCTACATGTCATGAAAGCCCTCACTCTTAACATCAAGACCCATGGAACCCTCATGTTGCACGGTGTCCAGCAAGTAGCCTTGATCTACAGAGTTTATTACAAGTGCATGAAGACGAACATGAATGTTCAAGCACTTGACAAGAGAAAGATAGGAGAAACCACTCTCATCCAAACCAAAGACCTTAGATCCAAGATTTAGGTTCCCAAGACCCTGAAATGGACTGATGTTACTTTTCCTGACAATTGGACTCTGGAAAATGAAAATCATCATTTACAGATCCAACAACCATCTAGGAACCTAGATCTAGATTTTGTTTAGCAACTAGCCGACGGAACGGTTAGGTTAAGCTTTGACCAGTCTAGGCTTAGAACACCCCTAGATTCGCCCATAGGATATGGTGACTTAAGGTTTAGATCCCCAGTTGATCTACACCAACACATCCCGCAGTTTCCTATCCCTCTTAGAGATAGACCTGCATCTCAGTGTAGCTCATCCAGACCTCTAGCACCCTTTCCCAGATCTAGAAGAGATTTAGGACTAGAACTCCAAGGTGTCCAGACCAAATCCCAGGTTAGCACACCCTGCTACACAGCCAAGCAAGATTCAGTTGTTGATGAGGAAGAAGACAACAAAAGTAAAAAAAGTCAGAAACCCCCATCACCATCAGGTAGTGATATCATGAATCCATATCAACATGAACCTCAGGATCCTTTTCAGCCAGAAATTGAAATAGATTATGAACTCAAGGTTATCAGGAAAGAATTCACCCCTGATCTAGTTGTCTTAGGCAAGGAGTTTGAGTCAGAAGCAAACAGACTCAAAAAAAAGCCTATAGAGCCAACCATACCCTTGAACAAAAGAAAGAAGTTCTCCACAGTTGGACAACATTCATGAAAGAGATATCCAGTAATGTCCCTTTCTTTGAATATTTTGAGAACCACTTTGAGTGGCACAAAAAGTCTTGTGTTCTCACCAAAACCAATTGGACCAAACCCCCTAGCAAAGACGCTAGCGCCAAACCCAAACCCCCAGAAGTTGTTAGATCTCACCATCTACCTCAGGAAGCCATAGTCTTCAACCATCGTGGAAGTGATTTAATTGCCTCTCCCTTCAAAACCCCTACCACTCAAGAAGAAACGGTAGTGAAGAAGGTCATAGAGCAAAACAACTACACCAACCAGTGTTTAGGTGTTATAGGAAAACAACTTGATAAGATAGAAGACAGAATAGATAGCAAGGTCATTCCCCAGCCAGGAAGCCCTAGCAAACCTGTCAAAACTCTAGAAAAACCTTTAGTCAAGCTCCCCACATCTAAGCAACCCAGCCTAAGATCTAAGGATAGAACAACTTTAGAAATAGTCAACCAAAAGCTTGAAGAACTAGTGAAGAAAGAACCAGTCACCCCTCCACCAGTTAGCACTTCAACCAGTGTTGATCCCCGTCTAGAAACTAGATTAGTGGTTCTAGATGTCCACACAGCTTCTAGCAGTTCTAGCAGAACCTCCTCAGACAATGAAAAGGAGATAGAACACCTAGAAAACCAGTTCAGGAACTTAGAGGTAAAGAGGCTTACCAATCCAAAGGTAACCCCTACTAGCCTAACCAGGAATTGGTATCCTAGACCTACACCCCCTGACCTCTAGTTCGAGGAAAGGAATGTTAGCAGCCAATTCTCAGTCTCTTCAGGAAGACTCTATGAATGGAACATAGATGGTTTGTCTGAACAGGAAATCTTGAATAAAATCCAGCATATGACCATGGTAGCCAACAACTACATCAGTGAAGGACATCCCCATACTGAGGTCATAGAACTCATGTCTTTAGGATTCACAGGTAAACTCCTCCAATGGTGGAACAATTGCCTTACAGAAGAATCTAAGGAAGACATCAAGCATGCTATCTAAAAAGATGAGGAAGGACTCCCCATCTTTGACAACAACATAGGTAGAGGTATCCCAGACGGAGTCAATACCCTGGTCTATACGATCATGAAACACTTCGTAGGAAAACCCAGCAACATCACATCTAGGATTTACGATCAGTTGAGTAACCTTAGATGTAAAACCCTTGGTGACTTTAGGTGGTACGAAGATGTGTTTACTACCAGAGTCATGCACAGAAGTGATTGCAACTCTCCATTTTGGAAGGAGAAGTTCATCAATGGTTTACCTACCCTTTTTGGAGAAAAGGTTAAAGAAACCCTATGTAACCCCTTAGGTGTCATAGATTATGATAACCTAACCTATGGAGACATCTCTAGCACCATTCGAAGTGAAGGAATGAAGATGTGCAGAGATCTCAAAATCCAGAGCAAAGCCAGCAAAGGAAAAGCCAAGTACGAAGTAGGAAACTTTTGTACACAGTATGGCTTACCCTCCATCCTTCCCAAGAGAAAATCCAAATACAGAGGCAAGGAATCCTCTGAGCATTTTCATAGGAAGAAAACTTCAGTCAAGTATTATAGAAAATAGAAATACAGCAAAGATGATTTCTATAAGAAAGGTAAATCCAAATCCACAAGAAAGTTCATACCCAAAGCATCAGGAAAATGCTTCAATTGTGGAAAGAAAGGTCATTCAGAAAAGAGTGTAAAGCTAAGGCCAAATCCCTTATCAATACCCTTGTTAGTGACCAAACCAGTAAAGATGAAATCTTTAAACTCCTAGAACTTGACCACTCAGAAAGTGAAACCTCTAGCAGTGAGATTCGTCAGATTTACCAGTCATCCTCTGAACCCTCTAGAGTTTCTTCTAGCACCTCTAGTGGCCCGGATGAACCCATACCTTGCATGGATAGTTGTTGTAGGAACAAGACTATCAGTGTCCTTTCTAAACAAGAAGAGCTCCTCTTAGATCTCATAGAACAGATCGAAGACCCAGTCATCAAAGCTCAGAAGCTTACAGAATTCAAGAGAACCTTAGTTAGAGAAACCAGCAAACCCGAACCTAAGCTTCAGGAACCCAAAGTTAATTTGGAACAAATCTACAAAAGATTTACCAAATCCAAGAAGGAAGTAACAGTCAACGACCTTCAAAAGGAAATCAAGGAAACTAAGTAACAGTCAACGACCTTCAAAAGGAAATCAAGGAAACTAAGTCTGAGGTTAGAACCCTTAAGCAAGAGCTAACCATCCTTAGAGTTGATCACAATTTCCTTGATCAAAGAATCAAAAATCTGGAAATTACTTCTCATTAAGGCAATGAGGAAGGAACCTCATTTCAGAACCCTTCTGATGATGAGCTGAAGAAACAGTTAATCCTACTGCAGATATGGTTCAAGAGCATGACCCTGGACAACCCAGTGAACAGTTCTTAAAAGCCATCAGTAGAATTAACTTCCAAAAATGGCACTCCAAAGTTAGGATTGTCATCAGCAAAGATTTTGAATTCGAGGTCATAGCCCTAATGGATTCAGGTGCTGATCTCAACTGCATTCAAGAAGGAATCATTCCCTCTAAGTACTTCAAAAAGACCAGAGAAAGGTTAACTTCTGCAAGTGGAGGTAAAATGCAAATTGAATTCAAAATTCCAAAAGCTCATGTGTGTCAGGACAACACATGTTTCAAAACCACATTCGTCCTTGTGAAAAACATGACAGATAGAGTGATATTAGGAAATCCCTTTATGTGTCTGTTGTATCCTTTCACCACGGATAGTGAAGGAATCACTACCCATCCTTTTGGCCAACCAGTTAAGTTTAAGTTTCTTTGGAGCCCTGAACCTAGAGATATTAGCACCCTCCAGGAAATTTCTGTCTCCAAGACCCTTAACCTTATCCATTCCAAAACACTTGCTTTAACAAGTTTCGCCAAGCACAATCAAGCCAAGAACCTTGATTTGTTTAAACCAACCATTTTCCTCAATCTTGATGATTCTTTTGAACCAACTCAGTTTCAAAATTCATCACAAAACATTTATTATAAAAATATTTGCTTCATGACATCACTTGCATTTGATAATACTATTTGCAAAAATATGCAAATTCATCCTACTTATCTTTGGCAGGAAAGAAAGCAAATAACTCTTAAAACAAGCCCCACTAAAATGTGGAGGAAATTGGTTTCTTCGGCAGAGAAGAAGAACAAGGGAAAAGCACCTGCACAGGGCTGTCCTCAAGACGAAAGGCTCCCAGCAGCGGGACAGTCTTTTGTAAAGCATGAAGGCGCATCCTCTAAGGGAAACCAAAGAGGATCAACATCCCTTCAGGATTATGTCCCGGCAGAGGTAACATACTCCAGTTGTGACATGGCTGTTATTTTACAGGAAGTTTTATCAGATTCTTTACACTGGAAGAAAGGTGCATACAAAGACTTGCCATTTTCCATTAAATTCATCCTTGATAACTTCCAAGCAGCCTGGACCCTAAACAAAAAAGGCCTTTTCCAAAGAACCCTCAAAGCCCTAGAAATCTACCTAGTCAACCTTGAGGCGAGAAATGAAGCCATTACTAGTCAACTCTTTGACAAAGAGGATATCCATTCAATGGATAAAATGACTATCATGGGCACTGATTATGCAAAGTTTAGCCTTAAGGCTCAAACTATCCTAAGAAGTGCTATTGCCAACTTGCCACCTGAAATACAAACTAATATTTTTGGTTGTAAGGCAATTTCCGAATCATTTGACCGATGGTTTGAATATTTCAAGATACTGGTCACTACCCATTTCCCCATTTTTGGCGAAACAGATAGTGATGTCGATACTGCTGTTGACCATGCACTGGCACAGTCTATATAGGAACAATATTTTGGAAGCAGTCACAGAGTTTATCAAAAACGGCATCCTTTCCCTGGCCTCATAGTAAATTATGAAGACAGGACAGATGAAGAAGATAGAGACTCTAGCTGGCTCTCGCAGATGTTTGAGTATGGTTTTGTTAGATTTATCAAACTAACTCACCATGGTCAAATCAGCCAATTTCCACAAATCATACAACAAGTTGTCACGAAGATCAGAAGTCCATTTGTGTCCATTAGATGTTGGAGCACTCTCCCACAATGGGACGGTAACAACTGGATGAATGTCATACCTTCCAGACACCTTGTACTCATTAATGGTTACACTTACCAAGGACCTTGGTTTGAGGGAGACTCTTATTTATCCTACAGAGAACCTCATGACCTTGCAGAATGTTGGAGGAACTACTTCAACAATGAAATCCTCACCATTGCTCAAGAACTATGGCAAAATTATCAATTTGTTGGTAATACTGGAAGAATTTCAGTTTTCACCACCAGGCCATATTCCTCAGCAGCTATGGACCTCCAATGGGTTAACTACAATAATGATCCTAGGAGATTCATCACTAGGGCACCTGAATATGAAGCCCTGAATTGGTGTAGTGTCTGTAATCAGTTCGCCACCTTTCAGGGGCATGACTACCATCACAGTCCTCCTTCGGATTATTATGGTACAGACTAGTATCCTTCCGGCAATAAGGACTGCAAACCCAAGGACTGTTCCAACTAAGGGTTTCACTCCTCTAGCCATTGCTTACAATACAAGATCACAGTCCAGCCTAGACTCCGTCCAGATCGCCGAGAAATCTAGCAAGGAATTGAAGGATCTTACCCAGCAATTACAAATCCAAACTGAAAAGCTAGAGTCAGCAGAAAGAGTTTCTCCTGCCTCCTCTGATGCATCAGTCAACAGATATCCATTTGACCCATTCCAGGATTCATAAGATCCCTATGATGGTTACAATTTGGATGAAGATTAGATTCTCCAGATAGCACCAGTCACTATTTGGAACAGTGTTCAGACCTGGTTACTATTCAAGATTCCTCTCATGAACAGTACCCGCACTCTGCGGACAATTCACTATTCCTCCAATAGTAACGATGAACAATGGATCAGAAAAGCAAGGGGACAAAGTACTATTCATGGAATAGTGACCGTTACTGTTCACATAACAGTATCCGACAAAAATCCTGAAGTTACTATTTGCTTTTGGCTGAAATGATTATTCACCCGCAGTAAAAGCATTTTACCTTCCGGATTTTCAGCAGTCTTCAGTAGAATCCAAAGCTCCCTTTCTCTATAAAAGGCAGCCTCTCCTCCAGTCTGAAGCAGGTCCTAATTTTTAGCTACCTCAGAGGTCCATTTTTAGGCTAGTTCAGTCTCTAAAATCCCTCCATTCTCATTACAACCTATAATCTTGTAATCAGATGGCAAATCCAGTTTGTATTCCAGTTTACACTTGTAGCCACAACTGTAACCTGTACCCTTTACTTTCATGTAATCAGATGGTATCCCCCCATCACTTGTAACTTATATATATATATATATATATATGAAATTTATTCTTTTTTGCAACTTTACTATAGGTTGATGAATCATTGTATTTTTTTATATAATACTATTTTGGGTTAATACGATTTTGTAGTGTGTTTGATTTTTTAAGTTTTCCGTCACAAGTCTTTTCTCTCCCTCTTTAACTTTTGTTTGATTTTTTTTTTTTTTTTTGACATAATACTTAGTTATTTTGGAAGTGAGATTTTGAATTTATATCAAAATACAATGTTGGCTATGTATTTGAATGTGTCTATCAACTCTTAAAATTAAAACGTCCAAGATGAATATGTAAAGACAATATTTTTATTTTTATTTTTCATTGATTTATTATTTATTTATAACATCAAAATTAAAGTAAGGGAAATGCTAACGAGTGCCCTTAGGACACTCGTTAATAATCCATTTAAAGAAAGTTTTTATGGGAAATGAAAAAAAAGTAATTAATATTTTGACTATTTTTTTCATTTTTCATAAAAGTAGTATCAAAACTTTCCTAAAATAGATTATTAACGAGTGCCCTAAGGGGCACTCGTTAGCATGACCCTTAAAGTAAATGAATATGTAAAGTTAAAACTACCTAAGATGAATTTGTAAAGCCAATATATTTATATATATTTAATATTGTCAAAAAATTAAAAGTAAAAAATAAATAATAAAAAGAATAATGATGTGGCCAATGATGTGACGAATAAGAAGGCTCAATAGGAGCGTAGTAACAAAAATGTAATATGAAAATCCAGTTAAAGGCAATTAACTCTTAATAAATAAAAGTGTATGTAGTAAAAAAAAAAAATTAAATCATATTCTATTTAAGTTTTTATATGGATTATTTTCTTTTATTTCGATAGGTGAAGTATTCAATTTTAGACATAAAGTCTACTTTTTTCCTACATATTATTTTAAATATTAAATTTATAATATGGTATAGTCTCTTAGAAATGTCTAAGAAATATACAGTTCCAATCTCATGTATCTATATTAGTAAACAAAACTCAAACAATAGTTTGAAGCTACTCCTACGATAAGAAAAATAATAAATATAATAATTTCTTTTTAAGAGAATGAAAATTTTGAATAATATATTTGAAACTTAAACAGTTTAGTTGTACAGGAAAAACAAATTAGGAAAATATAACGCACAATAACATAATTTATCAAAATATGGACTGCCTAAAAAATAATAATATCAATCAAATAAATCCAAATAATAAAATGATGATACATTTTTTGAGATAGATAAATGAAAAATAATTTTAGAAATATTTAAGTTTTTGGATGAACAAATTATTTTCCACAAAATTTATAGAACAAATTATATATTATATCATAACTAAAATATAATTATCCTCTTCCACGCTTCGCGTGGGTCTGCGACTAGTTAACTTTATAATTGTAAATATGTAGTAACAAGTATATATAAATGTATTTCTTGTAAAAGGAAAATTCTAAAAATTATTATCAATTTTACTACAAAATTTTTATAAACTAATGTAATGCGATAATGAATATGATTTATAATATATTAACAACATAATAAATAAGTTGATAGAAAATGAATTGATATGGCACATTAATTTGAAAATGCTATCTGCCAAAATTTCTATTAGTTTTATAATCACTCTTTACATAAAGTACTAAACTCTTAAAAAATGTCTTGCAATGGTGGTGGCCGAACCATTTTTGCATTAAATTTGAAAAAAAAAAAAAAAACGTAAAAAGTTCTATATAAAGTATATTAAAGACATCTTCCTCAAAAAAAAAAAAAAAAAAAGTATATTAAAGACATTTGGTAATTTTTACAATTAAACCAACTACAAAACTTTTTGTGAGGTTATTATGAGAAACATTTTGAAAATTTTGATCTTACTGCAATTTTTAAAACTTTTACGAGTATACTAAAATTTAATTTTTTTAATTTTTTTATTTTATATGTGACCTCAATTATCATGACATAACTTATTTTTGAATTGGAGGGTAATTAATTGATTGTTAGATTGTTTTAACTGAAATAGATTATATTAACACTTTTATGATTTATTAGTTTTTAAATAGTGTTTCTTTAAATTTAATATAATATTGGTTTAAATGTTGACAAGCTTAGTAAATTTCTTTTTAGTTAGCAGAAAATTTATGTTTAAACATAAATTTTCTACTAACTAAAAAGAAATTTGGTTGTTAATTTATTTTATGAAAAATGAAATTATATTCTTAAAAGAGTTGAAACTTACTACATTTTTATTTTTGAATAACTTGTAAAATTTCTCAAGAGAAAACAAATATTTGAGCAAACACTTCCAAAAAACTTGTTGTTACGGGCCTTACGGCACTAAATAAATTTGTTCATAGCAAACTCATGTTGAAGTTGACTTCGAAAATCTTTGCAAAAACCCTTAACTTTGTAGATTACGATCAAAATTATTTATAGGAAGTTAAAAGAGCATCACAATGATCCTTGGCAACCTCATAACCTCTATAGTATGAAACTTTGTTGTAGTGTAGTATAACAAATATTTTGTTTTTTCTTTTATTTTTCTATTTAACAAAATAATATCGTTTATTTATTAGTTAAGAGTTTGAACGTACCCACTTAAAAAAAAAAATATAAAAATAAAATCTTCGCTCATAAATGGGCGTGCCTTGGTCAAATAGGACTAGTGGGGGCCAATATTTTAACCAACCTGTCATTAGTGAGTTGGGAAAATTCCAATTCACTACCAACCCACCAATCTATGAATTTGATGGGTTAGTAAAAAATATTAACGGTTTCAACTTAGCAGATTGAGTGGGTTAGATGGGTTGACAAATTCAATAGACTAAATGAAATTATCTCAATTAAATTGGAAAAAAAAAATTTCCCTCAAAAAAGGAAAAAAGAAAAGAGAAATTGCAATTTTTATTAAAATAATTACAAATACTACATTATTTTATATTAAATGACTGAAAATTTTATCACACTGAAAATAAAAATATCTTAGAATCTGAAATTAAACGTATGCATAGAGTAAGAATAATAACAAAATCTTAAAGAGAGCAGCTGGAGTTTATTTATTAAGGAAAAGAAATGTGAAAATAAAAATAAATAAAAAGAAAAGGCAAGAGATGAGAGAAATAAAGTAAGTGAATATGTGAGGGAGAGTTTTGCAACATGACAAAGTGTGTATATATATATAGGCAGACAGGTCGGGTTATGGCGGGTTAGAAAATCTCAACCCATTATTCAACCCCACTTGCTAAATTATCTATCTAACCCACCCAACTTGACCCACCTCACTTAATGGACCCGCATAATTTGGGTTAGGTTGGTTCGAATCGGGCAAGTTTGCAAGTCAGACAGCTTTTTTTGCATAGCCCTATAACCAAAATTCTAGCATTTGCCGTTCGGCAGAGGAGAAAACTAATGGAATTGTATGCATCTATATTCTATAGGTGTGTGTTAAGTCCCCCAGATAGATAGTTGCAACACTTTTTCTTTCCTTTTAAAGAAAGAAAAGAAAAGAAGGAGAGAATGGTGGAATATGGGACTACCTCTATATGACATTTTCTGACATAGGCAGTGCAAAAAGTTTGTGACTTATCTTTTAACTGATTAATTAAAAATTGAAAATTATAGAGTTTGAAGGAATTGAACAATTGGAAAATGAAGCTAACTCAATAATTATGATTCTTTAATAGTTTAACTACTAAATTTTATTTTGTTACAACAGAGGAGGGAGGATTGTACCTGGGATGTCATGGACATACCAAAAAATACTAACCAGTTGAGCTTCTAGGTAGTTGGCTTTAACAACTAAAAGTAAATCAAGGAAATTCAAGCACATACGACACTTGGAAGAGTTTGAAAAATTGTTATAAAGGCTTTACAAAGACAAGCCATGCTAACAGAAATAACATACGTGGAGTAGCATACCCGGAGTAGCATACCCGAAAGTGCCAACAAATGAAGTATGATACGAAATGTAAGGACTCGAGATCCTAGCCATCCCAAAGTCAGATATGTAAGCTTCATATTTTGAATCTAGTAGAGCATTCTTGCTTGAAATGTCATGATGAATTGTAGGACATAAACAATCATGGTGCATATAAGACAAAGCACTTGCCACACCTTTAACAACATTTAGCCTTTTAACCCAATCAAATTCCATGGCTTGTTCATCAACGTTCAGTACCTTGTTCAAGCTCCCACCTTCCAAGAACTCATAAACCAAAAGCAAGTGTTGTGTATGTAAGCAAAAACCATGAAGCTTCACAATATTGCGATGCTGTAATTTTGTTAAAGCACGTATCTCACTCTTGAAAGCTTTTAGATTGACGATACTATCATTTAAGAGGGCAAGAAATTTCTTCACAGCAACAACTTGACATGTTTGTAGCTCAGCTTTGTAAACATTTCTATACCCACCCCCTCCAATACAATGTTTATCATCAAAATCCTCTGTAAAAAAGACTCTCTCTAAATAGAAACTATCTTCTCATTGATTGAAAAATGAATTACAAAATGAAAATCAATTATATACACAGTTATGTACAAAAAAAAAGAATAACCACCTCTCCGGATTTTATGGGAAGAATTGTTACAGCCAAACATTACAGCTAAGCACTATAGCTAAGCACTACCTCTCTATGACATGTGTACATCCACTCGGCATCATTCCTTGTATAGAGTGTATGATCTGATCATGATAAGGAATGGACTCCAACAAATCGTCTAAGTCTTCATCACTTAGGCTTGTATCTCTGTTTTGCTTCTGATACTGAGATGCACAATGTATTGCATTCAATTGCAGGCTTCCCTGCTCCTGTGATGCATGCTGAGCTGCTCCCTGATGCACACTGCCCTGCAACTCCCCCTGACATTTAGTGCTAGTTTCATGCTTGCATACTTGTTGCTGTTGAAGACATGCACTTGATTTAGCATTACTTTTAACATCCTCGGTTGCTTCAATAATGTTTTCATACACCAATTTCCCATCATAACTCCATATTACAAACAAATTTTGATTTTGTGCTTCTTGTGGGTTGTTTTCTATTCTCTCCTTTCTTTGGCGAAGAATTAATGTAACTCCAACACCCACAAATGCAAGAAAGATGGTGCCAAAAAAAGGAAATAAAATCAGTTTCACAATTTTATTCCCTCTTTTAACATAACAATCTGCAGAGGGGCAAACCTTTAAACCAATGACATTGCCACACAAGTCCTTGTTATTTCTAAATGCTTTAATAGGTGCCTCACGAAGTGGTTTGGTATTTGGAACAGGGCCCTCCAATTGATTGTTGGACAATCAATAGATGTCAAGCCTATCAATTGATCAAAACTAGATGGAATAGAACTTGAAAGCGCATTGTAGGGAAGATTTAAAATTTCCATGGTTTGCAAATCTCCAAGTTGTTGTGGTATCTCTCTCGTAAGATTATTTTTGCTAAGATCAAGATAGCGGAAAGAGTGCAAATAGCCAAATTCAAAGGGAATATTTTCGTTTAAGTAATTGTTGCTCAAATTCAAGTACCACAGTTTTTGACAATTCCCTAGTTCCGGAATAAGGCCACTTAGAGAATTTCCTGCTAGGTTAAGCCTCTCTAAATTGGATAGCATTCCAAAATTATAAGAAATTTTTTAGTAAAGTTTGTTATTGTTTAGATGAAGCTCTACCAAAAACATCAACCTTCCCAATTCCTTTGGAATCTCTCCATCTAGATGATTTGAGGAGAGGTCAAGGGAATGTTGTAGAGAGGGAAAATTCCCGACCTATCACAAGCTGACACGTCACACTACCAAGACCACAAAATACAACTAATTACAAAGCGCCACATACTGCTGCTAGGTTTTACTGTCGCTATTCAGAAGCCAACAGAAATTTGCCAAGTGTCATGCAAGAACCAATCATGCATCGGCTCGTGTAAGCGATGACCCAAGCAACCTCGCACGTGTAAGCGATGACATAAGCGGACCAATCAGACTGTGACATGTGTCACCAATCAGACTCCGCCACGTGTCGCTCATCCACCCCAAAACTCCTATAAATAGAAGCCTTCCTGAGACATTTAGAAGGACATCAAGCCATTTGAAGCACAGGCAGCATCAGAGAAGATTCAGAAGCATCAGAAGTACAGAAGCTCTGCCGGAACCAAGCTCTGAAGCCTCCAAGAACTTCAAGAACTTCAACCTTCGAATAAGGAGAGCGTTCAAGGAGAAATCATCAAAATCATCCGCCTAGATCCAAAAGTCTACGGGAATCAAGCCTAAAGTGTCCGAAAACATCAACAAACCACAAATCAGCGAAGTTCTACGGATTCAAGCCTCTAAAGCCCCGAAGAACTTCCACCACAAATCCAAGAACACGAAGAACGGGAAGAACAAAGGATTTCTAACAAGCTCATAGCCAGAGATTCATTGTAATTCCGTTTTAGCAATCTTCGATCCATCCCTCAACCAAATTGAAGGATATTTTGTGTTCAAGTCACAATCACATTACCACAAATCCGAATCAATAAGTCTTGCAAGGAGATCGAATCAGAGGATCATTCTTTTGTAAACATAGAGAATTATACCACAATCATCAATATAAATTCGCATTTGTGCAACTATTTTACTTGTTTGATTTATTTCGAACCAAGAAATTTAGTCGTCTACAAATGTAACTGAACTACTTCTCCAAGATCAGGAGGTATCCTTCCAGAAATAATATCGTTAGCAACTTTAAAGCTTGTAAGGTTATGACATTGTCCCCAATTTGTTGAAAGTTGACCATATAAATTATTATAACTCAGATCTATATAATCCAAATTTGGGTATATGCCAAAATCTTTTGCTATATTTCTTGTAAGATGATTTTGGTCAATCCTAACTCTAATCAAAGTGGTGCAATTTCTTAGGCTTTTTGGAATTGGACCAGTGAAATGATTATCAAAAGTAGATAATTTTTGAAGCAACCTACAAAAGCAAATATTTTTAGGAAAATGACCAAGGAAGTGGTTGTTAAATAGTGCCAAACCGTTTAATTGTGTGAGGTTGTTCATCTCAGTTGGAATGTTCCCACTAAGATTATTGATGCCTAATCCTAATGAAGTTAGGATTTGAAGTTTTCCCAATTCTAGAGGAATGAAGCTAGAAAGTTGGTTGTGAGAAAGATATAAAATGGTTAGGCTGCTTAAGTTTCCAAGAGAAGCAGGGATGACACCAATGAGATTTTTTGATGATAATGCAAGTACATTGAGAGAAATTAACATCCCCAGTTGCTTAGGAATGGAACTAGAAAGTTGGTTCTCAAAAAGGTATAGAAGTTTTAGGCTACTTAAGTTTCTAAGAGAAGCAGAGATGGCACCAATGAGATGGTTGAATGACAAATCAAGGTTACTAAGAGAACTTAACATTCCTAATTCTTTGGGAATAGAACCAAAAAGTTGGTTCTCAAAAAGAGATAGAGTAGTCAGATTGCTTAAGTTTTTGAGAGAAGCAAGAATAGCACCAATGAGATAGTTTGATGCTAAATCAAGGTTATTGAGGGAACTTAACATTCCTAATTCTTTAGGAATGACATCAGAAAGTTGGTTTAGATAAAGATATAAACTGGTTAGGCTGCTTAAGTTTCTCAGAGAAGCACGGATGACACCAGTATTTTTATATAAATGAAGAATACTCAGAGAACTTAGCATTCCCAACTTTTCAGGAATAGAACTAGAAAGTTGGTTCTCAAAAAGAGATAGAGTAGCCAGGTTGCTTAAGTTTCTGAGAGAAGCAGGGATAACACCAATGAGATTTTTTGATGACAATTTAAGGTCCCTAAGAGAATTTAGCATTCCCAATTCTTCAGGGATGAAACCAGAAAGTTGGTTATTAAAAAGGTATAGAGTGGTCAGGTTGCTTGAGTTTCTAAGAGAAGTAGGGATGGCACCAATGAGATTGTTTGATGACAATGCAAGGCCATTCAGAGAACTTAGCATTCCTAATTCTTTAGGGATTGAACCATAAAATTGGTTCTCATGAAGATATAGAACGGTTAGGCTACTTAAGTTTCCAAGAGAAGCAAGAATAGATCTGACGAGACTATTTTTAGCAAGGATGAGGACTCCAAGACTTGTTAATTGGCCTACTTCAAATGGAATGCTCTCAGTGAATTGATTAGCAAAAAGGTCAATATAAGAGAGTTTAGAGAGGTGACAAATAGATGAGGGGATAGGCCCATAGAGGAAGTTGTAAGATAGGTAAAAAATGAGTATATTGGAGAAAGATGGAAAGCTGAGATTGTGAAGCGTACCTCTCAAACCATACCTTGAAAGGTTTAGATGGATGACACTTCCAAACTCGTCACAACTTATACCAGATTACCAGTCCAATTGCAAGTTGTGCTTCCAGCCTAAGAAGACAAGAGAGACTGGCTTTTGATATCAAGGTTGGTTTTCCATTTTAGAAGAGCCTCCACTTCATTTAGTTCTTTAGCTACCTTAGCCTTATTACCATTAGCGTAAAGAGAAGGAGAAGTTGAAGAAGCAGAAGGAAGGGATGAGAAAACCAGTGCAAGGATGATGATAACAAGAAGGAAGAACAAGAGTCGAGATGAAATAAGGTGGGTGGAGAGTGGTTTCTTTAACGGGGTTGTCATTATGTTGGTGGGTGATGAAGAAAGTGTTGGATATATTTCAATAATTTACTTTTGTGATTAACCAAAAGGAAAACCATACAGATCTAAATAAAAGTAATAACACAAATAGATGTGATAGGCAAAAGTAATAAATAAAAACTGTATTTATAAGAAGAAATCAGCAAATAATTAAAACTCACTAACCAAATGCATGAAGGATGAATGATTTAGATCAAGTCTTGTGTTTGACACAATCTCCTTAAAGCAGATTTCACCCCTCACACAATTTGTAGTGCTTTGAGACTCACAGACGTCTGCCTCCTAAGATAAAATGATCTACAACACGGAAAAGAAGCACACAAGGTCCGTGCTCTGTGAACTACTCTATGTCTCTTTTTCTCTCTTTGACTCAAATGAATGCACAAAAATATTCTCTCTGGAAGAGTTTTCTCAAAAGTTATTTTTCATGAATAAGGGACTATGAAAATATACGTTATTGAACAAACACACTGTTTCAGAAATAACTACTGTATATAGACTTACTGACTCAAAAAATAAAATAATAAAATATTATTATTAATTGGACAAGATGGCTCAGTCTGCACATACCTAGAGCCCAACTCAATATCCAACCCAAAACTCATATTCTCTATCATTTCATATGTGGGACTCAATGATTCTCACATTCCTAGGAATTTTAAGAGATTCCCAATGAAACCAAACATAAGAATAGCTACATTCCTAGACATCCAGATTGCAATAAATCACATTTCTAAGAATCTGGATACTAAGAGTAATGTGGATTCTCCCATACCAAACGCTATATAGGAGTCAATTTCTTATTCACTTCATAACATTTATCTAACAGAAAGAACTTTCTACTACAAAAGTAGTATGGTTGTAATGGTTGATGAATGACTCCATATGGCTGGAGAGTTATTTATATATAGTTTGGCATTTACCCACTCCTTGCGAAATATTTATATGAAATGGACTTTCTTGAATTATCTGATTGAAGCTTACTGCATCCATTGACTGATGATCCCGTGTGGGTATGATCTCAAACAGTTAAAATTTGTCCATATTTGACTGGACTGCACTGTTCTCTACTACTGTACGGCCTGCTTAATTTTCTGAGAAGGACGGCCTGTTTAATTGGTATAGACATTAAAAAAAAAATTAAAAATTAAAAAATCTAAGTGAGAATAAACAATTTCCAATCACAAAATAGGGTATGATGAAAAATTGTCGGTGACTGTGATAAAAAAAAAAGTGTTAGAAGACTATTTATAAGAAAAAGAAAAGAACTATATACATTAACATACTTGTTGTTTTCCTATTAAAAAAAAAAAAAAGACATACCTGTTGAGATGGAAAAGCCTTTTTTGTTTGAGCAAGAACAATTAGAAAAGATCTTTTGTTTTTATAAGTAGAGTTTTTTTTTTTTTTCCTGTATCTATTTATGCAGTGACTGTAACATTTTACCAACCTTGATCAAGAAAAATAGAAATTATCACAAAGAATACATATCACATGTAAATATTTATGTAAAATAAATATAAAAATTAGAAGAGACAAACTAACCAAATTTGCAGTTAGATAACACATCCTCTATGTAAGTCTCATAGAACAATGGTATTAAATAGAATTTGGTGACAGAGGTTCCAAAAACATAAAAGTTTAAATTATTTGACATAAACAGAAAGAAAATGATGAGTAAATACCTTTTTGAGTGGCTTCCTCTGGCACTAGTCACCTATTACTAAAATGCAAAAATGTTTGTTCCTCTAAGCTCTTAGTATAAAAAGCAGGGACTTGAGGATGGAGATGAGAATTAATTTAGTTTTATTTTTTCTATGGAAGAGATGGGAAGTAATTTGATAACATTATAACTGCTTAATAATAATAGAGAGATTTAAATTTGTTGGGTAGAAGTTTGGAGTTGTGTGTATGACTAAAATGTGGGTGTACGACTAGGTTTTTTTTTTTTTTTTGGTTGCAATAACGGTAGATGTGTTTTTTCTATATTACTATTTAAGGGGCTTCCCTTATTTGGATTCTTCAATTTTGATGCCTAAAATACCCTCATCATACCCACTTACAAGTTTTCAACTATCGGAGGATAAATATGTAAATTAAAACTCCTATACTTTAAGATTCACAAACTCACGTACACTTTGCTAGTTTCTCTCATTCTTCTTTAGATTAAAGACATTCAGTTTAGCTCTACATCCTCTTCTTTCTTCTTCTTCTTCTACTTTCATATTTGGTTTCTAAACAATTTAAACAGACTTTGTCAAAGGCTCCAATGGCTTTTCAGGTTCTATCTTTTGCAAATTTCTGTTTCTTTTTTATTTTTATTTTTTTTATTATCACTGACTTTCTTTTAGTTCTCACCTGCCATGGCTGCGAAGTATTCAAAGGTGTTTGACGGTTGCTTATTACCCGTTTGTGCTTGAATTGGCTGCTTATTGCCCGTTTGTGCTTGAAGTGGCTGCTTTGCTTGAAAAAGTATATTGGTAAGGGCTCTTTCTATTTATTTTGGCATAGAATCAAACACAAACTTTTTTCTTTTATATATATATATATATTTTAAGGTGATTACGCTACTTGGTAGTATATTGGTATTGGTGAAAATATGGTGCTTGATTCTCATATTTGTGGGCACTTTTGTTCGTGGTGTTTCACCTTACTTCTTAAAATGGAACGAGGGGTTCTTGGTTTTAGGGACAGTTTGCTAGGGGTGTGTTTTTAAAAAAAAAATAATGATAACCTTATATTTAACCTCTCTCAGGTTGAGATATGCACAAATTTATTGGATTGCATTGAGAAGGCATTGGAATGGAATATTAGATAAGTTTGGGTGAGATTCAAACCTCACATGAAGTGGTTGTTATCTAAGAAATTGTTGTAATTTTTTTTTTAATTGTAACAGACACTATATTTATCATTTGTATAATTCCATGTGAAATTAAATTTACATTTTTTTTTATAATTATTAATTTACTACTCCATTAAAAAAATTACATACTTTTTCTCATATTTAAAGGTAGTCGATAAATTTTAAATTTAAGCTCTTTCTAACTTTTGTTATGGATGTGTAGTAAGTGGCTAACTTTTAGGACTAAAAAACTAAAATTTTTGATTAAACAAAAATTGATAACTATGAGCCTTTCCTTTAACCAAAAAAAAAAAAAATAATAATAATAATAATAATAAAATAAATAAGCAAAAAAACCGTGAGCCTTTTACCGTAAAAGAAAAAAAAAGGGTAGTTGCTAAATTTTAAATATAAACCCTTTTTAACTTTTTATTATGGATGTGTACTACATTACTAAATTTTAGGATTAAATTCAACTTGATAACTTTCATAAATAAATATAAGAGAACAACAACACCACCACCAAAAAGAAAAAAACATGGATGCACGTCTGGAGCCTTTCCTTTACCCAAAAAAAAAAAAAAAAACTAAAACAACAAAAATATGAGTCTTTTACTGTAAAAGGAAAAAAAAAATGGTAGTTGCTAAATTTTAAGTATAAGCTTTTTTTAACTTCTTGTTATTGATGTGTAGTACATGGCTAAATTTTAGAATTAAAAAACTACATTTTAGGATTAAATATAACTTGATAATTGTCACAAATGAAAAAACAACAACACACCAAAAAGAAAAAAATGTGGATGCATATATATTAACAGCATAATCAACTACACATATAACATCCTATTTCAAGTTCACTACTAATTTGAAGATAGATAATTGCTTCTAAATTCCAAAGGGTAATTCAATTGTGTGACACAAATGAATTGAACAAACAATTGCACAAAAATTAAACAATACCCGCCTGGATTTCTTCATCTCTCTGCACTGTTGTTTCCATTTTCAATCCTGGTGATTTAAAGACCCCTTCTTTCTGATATAAAATTAAAAAAAAAAAAAAAAATCAAAAGTATAGCTTTCCTAATACTCCTTTAAATTATGCCAGTATTATCTATCTAAAAACTCAAGAATTGTGAACCCTTTAGAATTTGTAGTAAGTAGCTAAATGTTAGGATTAAAGATAAGTAGATAACTCTCATAAAAAGGAATAGATATGGACTTTAACTAGCTTAATGTTGCTCTTTGGAACTTATGTACTCAATTACTCAACAAATGTGCACTGAGTAATTGATTGTGATAGACCTCTCTTTGTTGTCATATCCCAATATTATTGGTTTAGTAAGAATTAGATGAACGTACTATCCCAATATTGGTGGTTTTGTAAGAATTAAATCCACGTACTACGTTGAAATGATAAATAAATCATAATTATTAAATCGTTCTCATGTATTGATGTTGTATGAATCATGCTTACCTTGGCTTATGTTATGAGTATGCTCAACTATTCCATGTTTTAGATGTAGTGAATTATTTTACAGTTTTACCTGATGTAAATATTTCAATTTCCTACATTGATCCATCAACTTCTTTATAATAGCTTTTATAAAGTTCATCACATGTATTTTGTAAGTAGTTTTATTGTTACAATTTCATTATGCATTTTCAATATATGCACTATTTATAAGATTTATTCAAAGGATCTTTTTTTTCTCCCCCTAAAGGTTAATACTAAATTATAGCATCATCTTCCAATCAATAACAAGTTGATTACTGCATAAACAAAGTTGGCAAAAATGGATAATAATTACGGAATACTAACCTCTGAGCTCACGCTCACGCGCGTTCTCAGAGGCTCTTCTATTTTTTAGGTAAATGTTAATAATTTGCGTAAATTATAATTTGGGGTTAATATATTTTCTACTCACAAGAAAAACCTAGGGGTGTGATGAGTATTATGCGTTTGCAGGTGAAATAAGTTTTTCATCACACCCGTAGGTATTTTTGTGATTGAAAAATATATTAATCCCAAATTATAATTTACGCAAATTATTAACCTTTACCCAAAAAAATAGAAGAGCTTCTGAGCACTAGTTTTTTTTAATCAACATGGTAGATGTGTTTTTACAAAGAAACATGTGTTTGTTTTAATTTTAATTTTTTTATTATTATAAATGGATAAAACAATTTGAAAACCATCAGGAGAGTAGTCCTGTTTTATAGGCAACATTTTAGTGGGAGTTAAAGATGTATCTACTTATCAAAAAAAAAAAAAAAAAGTGTATATATCTATTTAGTTTAGTTTATTTATTTATTTATATAACTATTTTTTTTTTTTGATAATAAATTTTGTTTTTGTATAAACATGGGGTGTTTTTTTTTTTTTTTTTTATAGGAAAAAAAAAAGGTTGCTGGGTTGTTTAACTTGTTTTTCTATTAAAAAAAAACACAATAAAATAATTTGCGTAAATTATAATTTGGGATTAATATATTTTCCAATCACAAGAAAAACCTAGGGGTGTGATGAGTATTATGCGTTTGCAGGTGAAATAATTTTTTCATCACACCCGTAGGTATTTTTGTGATTGAAAAATATATTAATCCCAAATTATAATTTATACAAATTATTAACCTTTACTTAAAAAAATAGATGAGCTTTTGAGCACGCACATGAGCGCATGCTCAGAGGTTAGTTTTTTTTAATCAATATGGCAGATGTGTTTTTACAAAGAAACATGTGTTTTTTTTAATTTTATTTTTTTATTATAAATGGATAAAACAATTTGAAAACCATCAGGAGAGTAGTTTTATAGGCAACGTTTTAGTGGAAGTTAAAGATGTATCTACTTATCAAAAAAAAAATGTATATATCTATTTAGTTTAGTTTTTATTTATTTATTTATTTATTTATAACTATTCAGTTTTTTTTTTTTTTTTTTTTAGGAAAAAAAACAAGGTTGCTGGGTTGTTTAACTTGTTTTTCTATTTTTTTTATAAAAAAAAAAAAAACACACACACACACAATAAAAGTATAGTTGCTTTGAAGAAGTGGGTTAGTGGAAAAGTGTCCCTATTTTGTAGGCAATGTTTTAGTGCAAGTTAGAAATGTATTTTTATTAGACTATCCTGCTCCACTAACAAAATATTTAGCACTAATCCCCCTCCACCTCCAGCAGCTGCCTTTTCTTGCTCTTGGTGGTAGAACAATTAGCTCATAAGGACCGCCATTGTATAACCATTCATCAATGGCAGTAGCTTCCCATATTAGGTATAGCATCCATTTAATCATGCCATTCAACCTAACAAAATAACAAAGAGTGATTTCAATGATAAACTGATAAACATATATCAAAATTTCAAACTAATAGCAGGCACAGGTGAAGCTATAAGATCACTATCACTACTAAATATGTAAATTTGTTGAGGGGTTAGCTTAGGAACTTCCATATTAAGAACTTAGCTAAATGACCAAAATTAAAAGTGAAACTGTGAAATACAAAGCAGATCATATAGTCTGAATGTTCAAGAGATACTTTTAATTTCTTCGTAATCAATGACAAAATATAATAGCTGCATAGCCCAAATTTAATGGGGGCAATCAGACAATGACAAATGTATTTTGCATTAAGGAGAAGCAAAAATTTATATCTAATCTATCATTATTCAACCTTTGTACCTTCTTAACCTTTGTGTGGGAGCTTTGGACACTGCAAGAGCAGGGAAATTGAGGCTCAATCCTTTCACTCCATCTTGAATGAAGATTTTGATTAATTCCACAGTTCAGCTTTCATAGACTCTACAAATATTTGTATGAAAACCGCTCACCTAAGTTTCAAAATAAACGAAATTGCAATTTCACTCCAACAAAAAATATAAATAAATTTATAATTTAAGGGCAGTAGAATAGCAGAAAGGTATCAAAGGGAAAGGACAAAGATATGTTTGAAAAACTTGTCTTTGCAGAGACAAAATTTACCATCAAAACAAAGCACAAAAAGCAGTTTAAAGCCAGATTGACCAAAACAGTTTTTGAAAGACCAAATTTGTTAAGAATGGATGTAAGACGAGCATATGGATGCAGCACATTAAGCTCAAAATTTAGAGAGTACTTAGTATCACATGCTCAGCCTCAATCACCCACTCCCGATATTTGCTCAAACCAGTCCTGTTTAACAAAATACAGGTCAACATAAGAAAAATTAAAGTTTTAAAGTATTTCAATAATCAAAAACCATTTTAGATGCATGTCAATGTTGGACAAAATAGATACCTAATTGACAAAACAGTTTTCTGCAGAATAAATGCCTTAAATTTAAAAATTAAAAGTAAAATAGGAAATGACTATTTAATTTATATTAAGTAAATTCATACATCCATAATATGGGTTTTACATGTTGACAAAATTTTGTAAAAATTCTTATGGGATACGATAGACATCTCAGTCTATCATATAGCAAATCAAGAATTCTAAGCTCACAAACACATTCGGCTGTACCCAAAAGCCCCAATTTTTCAAACCCAAAGCAGATCTTCAAGCTTTATACTCAAAAGGAAACCCAGTCACTAAACAAAACTCTAAGGGATTCAGTCACTTCTAAAAGGCAAATAAAAAGAGAAACAAAAAGAAAAATAAAAGAGAAAAGACAATAAAGAGAAAGAGAGGAGGACCCGGTGGCCACCAGTGGTGGTGGCACCGACGATAGCACCTCCAGTGGCTGAGACAGGAACGTACCGGAACTCCGCCGGTAGTGGAGGTGTGGGACGCAGTGGCTGCTAGCTGTAGCCATGGAGATTGAGCAATGGTGTGAGAGAGTTTTTGAATTTTGGGTAGAGTAGAGAAAGATCTGAAGAAAGAGGGAGTTTTTTGTTTTTTTGGGTAGCTGAAGGATCTGGTTGAGTTAAACTGCCTCTAGTTTAAGTTTAGTTAAGTAAGGTTTGGGTTAAGTGGGTTAAGTATGACGTGGCACGTTTTTGAGCGTGGATGATTTTTAAAAAAATCCCTACCGTGAACTGGACCCTCTCCATTTCAAAGGGAAATGGAGAAGATCTGGATCCTCTTAAATAGTAGTATAGATAAATTAGTTGTATATCCATCAGTCAAAGCCCATATAATTTGTTTACAATATTTAAAATTATCAACTCATATCTTTTTTAATAATTTAAACTCTAGCTAAAATGTTAATTTTTTTTTTTGGGTTAAAAGGAAATATATTAAACACTAAGAAGCCAAAATAGCTAAGTTCGCGGCTGTAAGCCTACAATAGTTAACCCCATTTACATCAGAGCAAACCAAAGCTGTAACAAAAGGTGGGGCAGTATCAAAAACACAGAATTCTTCATTAAGAGTGCATCCATTCTTAGCAAGAGCATCAGCGCAGTGATTGGCTTCCCAAAACACATGTTTCACCCTGGCAAGAGGAATTTTGTTTAGCAACAAATTGCAATCCACCAAAAGAGATGTATAAGCTGCGTTAGAGGGAGTTCTGGAGTTAATCAAATCTACAACAACTTTCGTATCTAGTTCTATTTCTAGGTTCTGAATGTCAAGTTGGATGGCTAGGATCAGTCTGTCCCTGAGTGCCCAAAACTCTGCTAAAATACTAGTTACCATTCCAATGGATCTAGAAAATCCTTTGACCCAATTACCCGAGTTGTCCCTAATGAGTCCACCTCCCCCAGCTTTCCCCGAGCTCCCCAGTGAAGCTCCGTCAATATTCAATTAGAACCAACTAGATGGGGGCTTGTTCCACCTTACAGGAATGACCACCATACTTCGCTACATCTTAGCTTTCCCCACATAGAAAAAATATTCCAAAGCCTGACTAATACACTGCTACATAGGGTGGGGTATAGGGTAGTATTCTCAAATATGACCCTATTTCTATGCTTCCAAAGATTCCACATAGCAAAGGGAAATATATACTTCCAGGGGGTTGAAGAAGAGTGAATTTCCTTGCTTTGACAGTTGGCCCTGAGCCAGTCATGAGGGTCACTATTGAAGGAACTAACCAAGGAGGGAGGAACACGCAACCTCTGCTAGAATTCATGAGCATAATCACACTCCTTCAGTAGATGACTAATTGTTTCATTATGGTTTCTGCATAACGGGTAACTACTTTCATAGTTTATCCCTTTTGATGCTAACACATCCCTCATAGGCACACTATAGTGTAGACACAGCCAAAGGAAATTGACAATCTTTGGCAACTGTAAGGTTGAAATTTATCAACCATCTTGTTGGCTTTATTCTGTGCCAATTTGCTTGTAATTTAGCACTTAGTAACCCTGTATTTAGGTGGAATTCATGTAAGGGTAGTGTGTGAAGAGAGTGTGAAGAAAAGCTCAAGTTTGTGCAAAGAAGCAGAGTTTCGCGGCTAGGACTCGCGGCTGACTCGCACTACAGGACAAAAGTCCTAGGCTGGCCAGGCCGTTGCTTCGCGACTTGAACTCGCGACTTGGACAAGCCGCGAGGCCAAGCCGCCAACCAGCCCTGTTTGGCAAAAACTGTCTCTTCGTATTCCAAACACACACCACTATATATAAACCCTTATACCCACTAAATTGAGAGAGCTTCCAGAGATAATTTTGTGAGAGAAACCCTAGAGCAAAACAAGATTGCCTCATCCCCAATCTTCATCTAAGAGACTCTACAAATTCCTCTACTCTCTTCCTCTCCATTGTTACATCCTTGAGAGGTCATTGACCAAATCCTTTTCTCACCACACCCACATCTGTGAGAAGGTTCATTTGGTGCTAAGGGAAGCAGTTTGGAAGGAACCAATGACTATTGGTTGATGCTATGGTTTAGTAGCGGAATCCGGGAAGCTAAAGAAGAAATAGGTTCGACGTAACCTCATTGGAGCAAGAAGCTTGGAGGGCTTAGGTACTTGGGTAGATTAGGCTTGGAGGGTCTTCTACTACTCATGTATCCCAACTACATTCTTTAGTGGATTATTTCACCGCTTGGAGGGTGGCGGAGAGGTTTTACGCCGAGGATTTCGGTTTCCTCTTCGATAACACATCGTGTGTTGTTCGTGTGTTTGCATCTTCCCTCCCTTTATCTTTGTCTTATATTTACTGCTGTGGATGTGTTTATATTTGGCTTAGATTAGTTATCAATTCTGTGATTGACTTATGTTCATGTTCCGCACATTAATTGTTTGATTATAAGCTTGAATTGATAATTTATAATTTGGGGTCTAAACGTTCAAGGGTGTTTTAGACACATATTGAACTTTCAATTGGTATCAGAGCGGGTACACTTGTTGTCGTTTTAAAACCTGAGTGTGATCCTTGACCCCTTGTTGAGATGGATAAGTCTCAATCTCTTAATGTACCACCATTTTGTTATGGTAATAATTATGCATTTTGGAAAGTCCGTATGAGGGCGTTTTTATGTTCTATTGATGATGCTGTGTGGGATGCTGTTGAGGTTGGTTGGACAAGGCCGGAGGTTGCCAAATCCACTTGGGATAAGGCAGCTCTTGCGGCAGCTAATGCTAACAGTAAAGCATTGAATGCTATTTTTTGTGGTGTCTCTCCAGAAGAATTTCACAGGATTTCACATATCACCGTTGCTAAGGAAGCATGGGAAATTCTGGAGACAACTTATGAAGGGACTAAGAAGGTGAAAGACACCAAACTACAGATGTTGACCACTCGCTTTGAGGAGCTAAAGATGAGTGAGGATGAGTCCTTTGATTCATTTTATAGTAAGCTGAACAAGGTGGTCGTCGGTAAATTTAATTTGGGGGAAAAGACGGAGGATTCTAAAGTTGTAAGGAAGATCCTTCGGTCGCTACCAGAAAGTTTTCGTGCCAAAGTGACGGCAATTGAAGAGAGCAAGGATCTTGACGACATTAAAGTTCAAGAGTTGGTCGGTTCACTGCAGACTTATGAATTGTCACTGCCCACGTAGAAGAAGAGCAAATCTCTTGCTCTTAAAACAATTGATGAGAGAGTGGCATCTCATGATCCTTCGGAAGAGGATATGGTAGATAAAGATGTGGCGTATCTTGTAAAGAACTTCCGGAAATTCTTGAAATTCAAGAATGGTGGGAAATTTGGTGACAAAGGAAAATTTCAGAGTTCCGGGAGGGAGAAGAAAGAATTCCAAAGGAAAGATGATAGAGATTCCCAATCTTCTCAAGGAATTACATGTTTCGAGTGTAATGGACAAGGACACTTCAAAAAGGAATGTCCCAATTATTTGAAGACAAAAGGAAAGGTCTATGCCACTACCTTGAGTGATACTGATTCATCAAATTCTGACTCTGAAGATAGCTGTGATGGAGAAGGAAATTACTCCGCTTTCATGACCATTGCACATGTGGAATCCTCGGATGATTTGGGTTCACTTGTGAAGGAGCTTGGTGAACATTCTGATTTGGAGTCTATTGGGATTGTTGAAGAATTAGAGGCTGAAGAAGAAGAAGATACATCTAGTCCTCAAAAGAATTACGCCTTACTTCTTGAGAAATCAGGTGAGTATACAAAGGTGGCAAAGGCGGCTGTGAAGAAGATGAAGAGAGCTGAGGAAGATTATAAAAGTCTGCTGGTCAGATACAAGGAGGCAAAGTGTGAGATTGAAGCACTTAATGGTGAGCTATCAGAAGCTTACACAAAAGTGAGATTTCTTGAGCAATAGGTAGTGCAAGCTCATGCCAAGATAGATAGGGTCTCCTCCAAGAAGTTAGATGGTGTTATTTCATCTCAAAAACATGCCTCAGACAAGTCCGGATTGGGATATACCGGAGGAAGTAGCTCATCAGCAAATGTCACCAAAGAAGTGAAGCTTGTAAAGGCCAAAGAGACTGCTGTGGATAAGCCTATTTCTGAGAAAGTTAAGACTGAGAGGAAGAAGAATGTGGCTGATCAATGGGTGTTAAATAAGTCCTGTGATCAATCAGAATCCAGATATGGAGCTAGAGGAAGATCACTTCCAAGATCACAACAGGGTCCTAGAACGGATTATGTTTGTCACTATTGCGGATTGCAAGGACATACCAGACCCAACTGTCAAAAGTTGAGAGCAGACAACAATGCAAGTGCACCTCGGTCACGAGGAAGAAGAAATGACATGAGGTCTTGGGGTGGTGAGCAACCAAGAAGTCAAAACCGTGATCCAGGAATGATGGATGTTATGAAGATGATCGGTGCCTTCACCAATTGCTTGGAAAGCTTCACAAGAAGGTTTGAAAGTCCCAACTCTCGTACCCAATCCGTCAAGGATATTAGCCCAAATGCACGTGACGTGTGGGTGACGAAGGGTACTCATGCATAAGCATTACAACATGTCCATGCATCAATACTTCCCATGTTTATGAATATGCTTGGTTGTGTGCTTCTTGCTAGTATTTAGGTTGGTTTTTGTTTGTGTGTTTGTCTTTGGTTCAAATGTTTTTACATTGTTATTTTTGTTATGTTTTTTATCAATCTTTTACTGCTTTTGTGTCAAAAATCCAAAAACACATAAAAAGTAGAAAATCCAAAAAGTTTGATCAGCTTTATTGAGTTTTGTCTCAAAGCATGTTTTGCCTTGTACCTTTGTACTTATGGCTTTGTGCATTTAACGAGCTTAGCTTGTTTCTTATGCACTCATATCATCTGTGGAAGAAATTCTGAAATCTATGTGACTGTTGTAAATAGATCTTCAACCTTGTCATGAATGATTAGTGAATGGTTTTGTTGATCTTGAGACATGCATAGACTCTTGCCTATATATCTTCCCACTTTTTTATTTTTATGCTTAAAAGAGCTCTCTAAATGTAAATCTCCAAATGAAAAGAGATATAGAGCTGCAAAAGCCTGTCGCACATACTAGTATTCGACTAGGAAAAAGGGAAAGCGACCAAAATAAAATGTATGATGCCCAAAAAGCCAAAGGCTAACTCATCAATTGAAATATCAAAAATTTCAGGCATCTATCTCACAATGAGATTTTCTTTGCTCAAAAAGTGCAAATGATATGTTGAATATGGAGCCAAATGAAAAGCTTCAAAGAATTGTTATCAAGTGCATGTGGGAGGTCATATATGCATGTTTCTATAATTGAGATAGGTCACATTATCTAGTGCTCGTTGTGTATGCCTTGATTGAATTGATCATTGAAGCTTCACATTGGACTAAGGACTATCTCATTTTTGATATCCACACACAACACACAAGTCTATGTTCAATGAATACCATATTCATTTGTGTGATTGTACTTGATTAAATGTGTTTTCACAAGCTCAATCTTTGTTGATCAAACACAAAAAGATTTTTGAGTGTTTTAGTTTGTTTATGGAAAGTATTTTGTTTTACAAAATGTCAAAAATTTCAAAAACAATGTTGCCCTGTTTTGGCGACTCAGTCGCGGGTAGGTCCAGTCGCATGCTCCAGTTGCGAAGCTCACTCCGAGATTTTCGCGGGTAACTGGTGAGTCAAAGTCTCAGTCGCGAAAAATACTTAGAAAATTTTTCAAAATTTGAGTTTTTATGATTTTCGCGGCTTAGTGTGGCGACTTGTTCACGGGTGGAAGGTCCAGTCGCGAGGGACACTCAGAGATTTTCGCAGTTCTTCTCGCGACTATCTCGCAGGTAGACCTTCCAGTCGCGAAAAACACTTAGAGAAATTTTTCAAGTTTCTTACCTTCATAGTGTTTCGCGGCTAACCTTGGCGACTGACTGGCGACTTAACTAAGTCGCGAAAAACACATGTTTTGCGTTTTAAAGACAGTTTTTAAATGGTTTTTCAGCTTTTTCCCTCGAATATCAGTGACTGTTCATTGTCTTCTTCATTTCTCTCTCTCAAACACTCCGAGTCTCATTGAAAAAGATTCCATTTTTGCATCATGTCTTTATCAAACACCAAGAAAAAGGTATGGGTTTTCCTTCCTTTACTTCATTCCTACTGTTTTGATCATTATTTTCTTGTTTTGAATGTTGCATCTGTGTTCTTAGATATAATGTGGTCTAACATGGGTTTGCCTAAAATGTTGGGTATGTTTGCTTGGGGTTGTTTCTCTTGTTGCTGAGTTGATTATGTATTTTGTTTATGCTTCAGGATTGATAGTCTTTGTTCTGTGCATTGTCTTAGATAGAGTCATTTCTATTTGGGCATTTTTTTATCTGAATGTGGTTCTTGGGTTTATCAGTTTATATAAGTATTGTGTGGATAGCATTGTAATGTTTTTCACTCTCCATATCTTGTGTGTGCTACTGCATTGGGGTTTTCATGCCTTCTTCATACTCATCATATCTTGTTTCTTTGTCATTTGCTCTATTCTGGGTACATTTTTCTGTAACTGACTTATAACTGAAACTAATCAATCTGATGTTTGCTTCTTGTGGTATTGTATTTGGTTCTTTTCTGTGTGTCGGCTTTGTTGCAGATAACTCGTTGTTCATCAAGAGGCAAAGGCATTGTAACTGACGATCCGTCAACCCCGGTTGCTAAACAGACTCGATTATCGTCTAAGTCATCCAAGGACTCTACCATTGAGAGATTCAGGACTCCTACTGACTCAAAGACCTACACAGACATCTTTAAAGCATCTTCTCCCATTGTGGAAAGAGTTGTCAACTTTGATACCCTAGGGACAATGTTTATCCCTAAGATCTTTGAAGAAAGAGATTGGGCCGACTTATTTGGAAATTTTGAGGATCCAACTGAAGAATTGGTTAAGGAATTCTTCTCAAATGCAAGATACACAGGAGTCGAGTTGAAATGCTGGGTACGAGGAACAAAATTTTCCATAAATGCAGACTACATTGCTAAGGTTCTTCGCATCACCAGACCAAAAGATGTGGATCGAACTCTATACGATGACTGGGAACTTCAGACATAAGACATCCTTCATGTTCTTGGAAATGAACATGAAGTGGGAAGCACAAGATCATCTATAAGCACTGCAGTGTTTTCACCTGAACTGACAACTTTGAAGCTGATCATGTTCTCCAATCTCTACCCATTATCAAATACTACCTTCATCAATCTTGGAAGGGCTAAATTTTTGTGTGACCTCATTACCGGTGCCCCGATTGACATTTGTGCTCACATATTCCAAATCATTGGGAAAACAGCGGCTCGTTCAGCAACACGAACAATTCTTCCATTCTACAGTTTAATCATGAAGATTGTACTTTGTGAAGGTGTTAGTCCTTCATCAAATGAGAAACTCCTGCCTCGTTCTTGACCAATATCATTATACACTCTCCAAGCAAGCAAGAGTCACTCCTCCAAGAAACCTAAGACTGAGCCATCCACACAGGCATCTCCATCTGTTCAAGCTACAGTTACTCCTGCACAATCAACCGGCCCCGTCTGTTCCTCCTGGATTTCAAATTCCCAGGCAAAGTTACTTCATCGAGAATGTGCTTTATTGGATTTCTGATTTAGAACGGCTTCTCAACTCCTTTCACAGTCAAACTCAAATGCATCTCGGAACCATTGAGTTACAATTGGATAACATACAATAGAAGCTAGAAGACAGCCTCTAGCTATTCATGCCAAAAAGGGGGAGAGCAGCACAGTAAGGGGGAGAGAAGCTTAAGAATGAAAAGGAGTTTTGTGCATACTGAAAGGGGGAGTTTTTAGAGCTTTTATAGTTGCTACATACTTTGTTGTGTTTATTATAGTTTTTATCCTGTGTTGATATGGTTTCTATACTTTTGGAAAACTTGTGGTTCTCTGGTACAATTATTTATTCCTGTAGTTATTCAGCATATTTTACTTTATGTTTATGTTTTGTACCCATATTGCTTTTGTAAGCTTTTAGGGTTTGGTTTTATGCACTTTGTAGGCTTTTATGGTTTGTACCATGCTTATGCAATACCTTGCTTATGCAGCCTTTATGCTTTATGCTTTAGTACTTGATGTTAAATGTCATGCATTTTACTTCAGTACATCACTCTTGTGCCATTGTAGGATTTTTCCTAGATGCACATACTTCATGTACTGTGCATTGGTTGAGTGTTGGTCATTCAAGTGATTTGCCTTGTGTTTGTCATCTTGAATGTCCGGATGTTCATTCCAAGTGTGAATGAGCATTGTGATCACTTGGTTATAGTGATTACCTGTTTTGGTCTTGCCATGGTTTATTGCTTTATTCCATTGTGCTTGATCGCATTGTGCTTGCTCCATATGCATTACAAGTTTTCTGCATACAATGAACTTATTGTGTTGTTGTGTTTCAGGAGTACTTGTTCTTATGGTTCAAAAGCTTCACAGATTCTAGAGTTAGGTGTGAGTGAGTTTTCCAACTGTTCCCAACTCACGCGTTAAGTCTAGAGTTTGTTTTAGGGTTTTGTCACGGAATAGCCAAAGGGGGAGATTGTAAGGTTGAAATTTATCAACCATCTTGTTGGCTTTATTCCGTGCCAATTTGCTTGTAATTTAGCACTTAGTAACCCTGTATTTAGGTGAGATTCATGTAAGGGTAGTGTGTGAAGAGAGTGTGAAGAAAAACTCAAGTTTTTGCAAAGAAACAGAGTTTTGCGGCTAGGACTGGCAGCTGACTCGCGACTGGCAAGCCGCCAACTGCAGGCACGTGAGAAGCACACAGGGGAGCTGAAGGGTCGCGCCAGCTGTCGCACTACAGGACAAAAGTCCCAAGCTGGCCAGGCCGTTACTTCGCGACTTGAACTCGCGACTTGGACAAGCTGCGAGGCCAAGCCGCCAACCAGCCTTGTTTGGCAAAAACTGTCTCTTCGTATTCCAAACACACACCACTATATATAGACCCTTATACCCACTAAATTGAGAGAGCTTCCAGAGATAATTTTGTGAGAGAAACCCTAGAGCAAAACAAGATTGCCTCATCCCCAATCTTCATCTAAGAGACTCTACAAATTCCTCTACTCTCTTCCTCTCCATTGTTACATCCTTAAGAGGTCATTGACCAAATCATTTTCTCACCACACCCACGTTTGTGAGAAGGTTCATTCGGTGTTAAGGGAAGCAGTTTGGAAGGAACCAATGACTATTGGTTGATGCTATGGTTTAGTAGCGGAATCCGGGAAGCTAAAGAAGAAATAGGTTCGGCGTAGACTCGTTGGAACAAGAAACTTGGAGGGCTTAGGTACTTGGGTAGATTAGGCTTGGAGGGTCTTCTGCTGTTCATGTATCCCAACTACATTCTTTAGTGGATTATTTCACTGCTTGGAGGGCGGTGGAAAGGTTTTACGCCGAGGACTTCGGTTTCCTCTTCGATAACACATCGTGTGTTGTCCGTGTGTTTGCATATTCCCTCCCTTTATCTTTGACTTATATTTACTGCTGTGGATGTGTTTATATTTGGCTTAGATTAGTTATCAATTCTGTGATTGGCTTATGTTCATGTTCCGCACATTAATTGTTTGATTATAAGCTTGAATTGATAATTTATAATTTGGGGTCTAAACATTCAAGGGTGTTTTAGACACATATTGAACTTTCAGCAACATATCCAGTTTCCATATCCATTGCCCCTGAAATTGATGATCTTGTTCCTGAGGAGAGTTAGCAATATCATACGCTGACTTCACAGAAAATTCACCATCCTTAGAGAATTTCCATAGAATGGTGTCTTCCGCCCTTCCAAAACTCTGGCAAGGAACTGCTCTGATTTTGTCTTTGATGCTAGGAGGTAACTCAAATGAGATAGCACCCCAATTCCACCCTTGACCTTGACCATAGATCATGTCAGATACCACCATGTCACTCTCTTGCCTTGTCAAAGGACCTTCCACAAGCTCCCTTAAGGACTCTCCTCTAATCCAACAGTCAGACCAAACTTTTATCTTGGTGCCATCTCCTATACCCCAGCAAATACCTTTGACAAAGGTTTGGAAGCCAAGTTTGATTGCTGTCCAGTTAGGAGAAGCAGGGAGATTATCAGGATCCCTAGATCCTCTCCTATCTGAAGAACAATATTTCCTCAAGATCACTTTGGACCATAAGGCATCCTTTTCTTGATTCATCCTCCAATTCAACTTAGCCAATAGTGCAATATTTTTTGCCCTAGCTGCTTGGATTCCCAGTCCCCCATTTTCATTGGTTGTTATGATTTTATTCCATCTAGCTAAATGTAGCTTCCTTTTTTCATTAGTAGTGCCCCATAGGAAATCTCTATTTTTTTATTATCCAATTTCTCACATAGGTGCACAGGCAGTACCCTTCCTTGCATCACATAGTTAGGAATAGCCGCCATAGTTGATTTCACCAACACAGACCTTCCAGCAAAGGATAAGAATTTTGTTTTCCATCCTGCTAGTTTATTCATCACTCTCTCAACAATGAAATTCAACTGATTCTAGCTGCTCCTTTGTGTTTGATTGGAAATCCAAGATACTTTCCAATTATTGTTGTGGCTCGGATACCCAATCTTTCACACACTTCGTCTCTAACTTCGGGATCAACATTTGGAGAAAAGTGAATCCTAGATTTTTCAAGGCTAACCTTCTGCCCAGATTCATTGCAAAAAATCCGCAACACTTCTGAAATCACCTCACATGCTTCTTCATCAACTTTAGCAAACATGATTAGATCATCCGCGAAGAATAAGTGTGAGATATAATATATAATATATTATTATATATTATGTATTATTATATGTTAATTCATTATACTAGTAATATATAATATATAATATTCTCAGCAAAAAAAAAAAATACAATATATAATATTTATAATAGAATTGATATTGATGCTTAGAGCACTAGCAGTTGTGGTGCTATAAAGCTATTTTTAGCACCACTACACATAAAAAAGAGGATTGCAGTAGTGGAGCTAAAGGTAAAAATTTTACCTTCATTGCTAAAAAAAAAAAAAAAAAAAAAAAAAAATTTATTTTTTTTATTTTTTTTTGCATTTTATTCTCCTTTCTCCGTGTCTCTCTCCTCACTTCCTCTCCATCTCTTCTTTCTTTCTCCACAGACCTATCGCCGATCTGCATGAGCCCAGCCGCCACAAACCCATCTCTACCGAGGCTGCTGACCTGACCCATCTCAGCCTCTCTTCTCTATTTTCGGCGTTTCGGCTTGTGTTTCGGCTCTGTATTTCGGGCTGTGCTTGTGTTTCGGGCTATGCTTATGTTTCAGGTTTGTGTTTTGGGCTGGATTTTTTGTTTTGGGCATGGGTTTCGGTTTGGTTGTGTTGATTTTTTTGCTTTCTTTTTTTGTTCTTCTTCACTGGTTTTGATGGGCACGGCGGGGTTGTGGTTGTGCAGTGATTTTTATGGGTTTGATGGTGGTTGTGGTTGTGTGTTGGTGGTTGAATGAAATATTATTTTATTGTGTTAAAAGCTAAAATAAAACCACTGCTGTAGGATGTGAGAATGTAAAATAGATAAAGCGACTTTTTATGATGCTAAAAAGTTAAAAATTTAACTCCATTGCTATGAATGTTCTTATAAATAAATAAATAAAATTGATATTGATGTATTAATAATAATACTAAAATAGGCCTCAAATAAATAGTCTTAGTCATTGTACTTGTAATGTTTTAATGTGTGGGCAGAGCACACAAATCAAATAAGTATTAAATAGTTATAATGTTATATTAAAAAAACAAAAGAGGTAGAGTTTGAATTTTTGAATGATGTTCACGTGGGTTGTCAGTGACTTGTCACTTGTCAAGCACACAAAAGGAAGAGAAAGTGTATTATAAGATATAATCAATGGGCATATACGCTTATTATGTGACAAACTATTGTTGGTAGTCATTCTTTATTAAGCAAAAAGAGAAAAAGTTGTCCATTATTTGAAAGAGTCAAAGAGCAGCCGCTGGTTATGTCTCATATGTTTGGCGTCCAAGGAAGAGAAGAGTCAAAGAGCAGTCTCATATGTTTGGCGTTCAAGGAATAGCAGCGGCTGGATATTTCTCATATGTTTGGCGTCCAAGGAAGTGAATGTATATATTATAAGACTAGGCATATGCATTTTGAGCTCCCACACACACTACAGAACGAAGGAAATGGATTCAAAGACACAAGAAGCTGATAAGCCTCATGCAGTTTGTATTCCATGCCCAGCTCAAAGTCACATGAAGGCAATGCTAAAGCTTTCAAAGCTTCTCCACCATGAAGGGTTTCACATAACCTTTGTGAACACTGAGTTCAACCACCAACGTTTTATGAAATCCAGAGGTCCCAACTCCTTAGATGGCTTGTCTGACTTTCGATTCGAAACCATCCCCGATGGCCTTCCTCCATCAGATATCAACGCCACCCAAGACATCCCTTCTCTTAATGAATCCATTATGAACAATTTCTTGGCTCCATTTTCTGACCTCCTTGTAAAACTCAACAGTGCAACTTCAGATAATCCTCCAGTTACTTGTATTGTTTCAGACGGTTTCATGCCGTTTACAATTACTGCTGCTCAAGAATTCAAAATCCCTGTTGTGATGTTCTTCTCTATCTCTGCTTGCAGCTTAATGGGAGTTCTGCAGCTTCCTTCTCTCAAGGACAAAGGCATCATACCTCTTAAAGGTGTAACAAAAAGTGCAAAATCCAATTGAAATCTTGCATTATTTTATTGTAATTAATCATTGTATGCTGAAAACTTTTTTGTCTTTGCAGATGAGAGCTATCTGACAAATGGGTATCTTGACACAATTATAGACTGGATTCCTGGTATGAGAGACATACGTTTAAGGGATCTTCCAATTAGCTTTGTAAGTACCATTGATCCAAATGAAATTGTTTTTAGATCTGTGGTTGATGCAGCAGAGAGAGCTCCTAGTGCTTCAGGAATTATTGTTCACACATTCGATGAGTTAGAGCAAGAAGTTTTGCATGCTCTCTCTACCATGTTTCCTCATGTATATGCTATTGGCCCTCTAGAACCACAACTCAATCACTTATCCAATGATCATTTGGAATCAATTGGGTATGGTTTATGGAAGGAAGAAACCGTGTGCCTCAATTGGCTTAATTCAAAGGCACCCAACTCAGTGATATATGTGAGTTTTGGTAGCATAGTTGTCATGACACCGTCGCAATTGATTGAGATTGGTTGGGGACTCGCAAATAGTAAGCACCCATTTTTGTGGATAATTAGGCCTGACTTAGTTGAAGGTGGATCAACGATTTTGTCACCTGAATTTCAGGAGGAAATTAAAGAGAGAGGTCTAATAACTAGTTGGTGCCCTCAAGAGAAAGTGCTAAACCACCCCTCAATTGGAGGGTTCTTGACACATAGCGGCTGGAATTCAACCATTGAAAGTGTGTGTGCAGGAGTGCCAATGCTTTGCTTACCATTCTTTTCAGACCAGCAAATGAACTGCAAGTATACTTGCAATGAATGGGCCATCGGCATGGAAATTGACTTTGATGTCAAAAGAGAGGAAGTAGAGAAGATTGTAAGAGAATTGTTGGAAGGAGATAAGGGAAAGAAAATGAAGAAAAAAGCCATGGAGTGGAAAAAATTGGCCGAAGAGGCCACATGTCCACTTGGTTCCTCATCCATTAACTTAAAAAATTTGGTGAGTGAAGTGCTTTTATCGAAAGGCTAATGTACCCTACTACTTTCCTTAAGCTTAGGATCTGTTACTTCGCTTGTCTTTAGACTCTCTCTCAATTTGGTCTTCCTTCTTTAAAGTTATTTTTTATATTTTCTTGTTTTTTCTTGTTTCCGAGGTTGGCCCTTTGTTGTTATTGTTAATGTTTTTTAATAATAAACGGAAGGTATTATTTAAGATATAGACATTTAGATTTACTGCACTGGCACTCTCTGACTGAACCCAATTATATTACATCCTAAACATAGCATTGAAAAACAAAAGGAAACTGGGAAAAGTCAATAGCTCTGCTGCTTTGATCTCTACCTGTTGTTGCCAAAAAATCAGTGCTGTTGATACCATATTTTATTGACTTTTAAATTTTAACAAAAATTTAAGTCTTGAATAAAGAGATTAAGCAAATTTTATCCGCCTAAATTTTTTGTTGATTTCAATCAATTTTGATTGGATTAACCAAATTTAATTGAGATTTACCTGAAATCCGACCATTTGAATCTTTGATTGAAGTAATTTGGTCCTATATAAATATCGTGGATTGAAGTAATTTGGTCCTATATAAATATCGTGAAACTCCCTTTAGAATGACTATTCACAAGCAAAAGTCGGACTTGAAACGTTTACCATTTTATAAAATATAGCACAATTTTCTATTGAAAATTTGAAATACATCATGGATTTTTCTTTTTCTGAAACATTGTCATACGTTTCTTTGTGGCTTGGATGATCCCAAAATTTTGGACAAAAATTAACTCTTAATTGTCTTTTTTTATTATTTATTTTATAGAATTTGATAGTTATAACAATAAGTGAGGGGAGACTCAAACTCTGATTCTTTTAATAAAGGATTTGTAATTTTTTTATAATTAACTTTTTTATTTTTTGAAAAGTTTTTCAAATTTTATTAAGATTGAGATGTGAAGTAACGTTTTTCATCAACATCGATAAATATCTAACATATCTAGCAAAGTTGTGAGCTACAAAATTACTTTATCTTCAAACATGGGAAAAACTAACACTAGTAAAAGAATCTATAAGATTCCATAACATATGTCATCTTCCTATTGTTGAGGCTACAAATTTGCTACAACCAAGTTTGTACCCAAACTTTGTCTTTCACAATATACTCTCTAAAAGAACAAATTTGGCTCCAAAAATCTGTCTTCTTCTCAAAATACCCTTACATTTTTTTCTCAAAATCCATATTTTACCCTCTACTTTTTAATTACAAAACACAATACCTTTATGACTTTGTCAATGGCCTTTCACTGTCTGCTCAAAAACCCAATCTGACAAAGCACACCTTGCTTCAAAATATGATATTATTTTGGATTCGTTTTCCTTTTTTGTTAGCTCATATATATCTGAAGCTCAAAGACCACCAACGAGTCAATGACCAATCTAGCTCCCTTCAAAATTTGAGTTTTTTTTTTTTAAATTTTTTTTTTTTAAATCCAGTAAAAGATCAAACTTTGGTGGGTGTTGAAAGCTAGTAGAATTGTGTGATTAAAATGATTAAATTTACCATATTCCAATAGTTTAAGCTTTTGGGATAATCGTTAATTTAACATGGTATCAGAGTAGAAAGTCCTGAATTCGATCATTGTCTCCTCCACTTCAGCTTTGATACCATGTTAAATTAATGACCCCACTCTTGCTGTGATACCATATTAAATTACCAATTGTCTAGAAAGTTTGGGTAGTTCCACCCCTGTCTCCTCCACTTTTGCTCTGATATCATGTTAAATAATCAATTGTCCAAAAAACTTGAGTAGTTCTCGGGGGCACATCCCCCGGGACCCGCTATTTACATTCCATCCCTGCCCTATCACACTAAAAGCCCTATAGGTTGAAGAAGCTTAATTACATAAGTAACTATTGAGATGGCACAAATGACCGATTGTCCAAAAAGCTTGAGTAGTTCCTAGGGGAACATCCCCTGGGGACCCCTTAGTTACACTTCATCCCTACCCTTTCGCACAAAAGCCCTATAGGTCGAAGAAGCTTAATTACATAAGTGACTATTAAGACTTCAAGTGACATCAAACAAAACGAATGTTCTTACAGGAATCAAAAGCTTGGGGGTTGGTCACCTAAACTACATGTCATGGGAAAATGTTTCTTTCCAAATTAATTTAGAGAAAAATCCTTCAAATTCATCTTATATTTTTTTATTGGATGTGAATTTTGAAAATTTAATCATTGAATTGTATGTTTTTACTATATCATTCATGTTTGCAAAATTTCAAGAATATTAAAGATATATGTCTTCAATAAAATGTTTATATTAAATAAGTAAGTGTAATTTATTGTAAGAAGTAATAATAAATAATTATGACACTTTAAAAAGGTAACTAAGAAAAAAATCTATAATAATAATAATAATAATAATTTTGTCTACTTACTCTCTGTCTCACACAGTCACGCTCATGCTTGGGCTTTGGAACTTCATACCAATAAAGCTCCACTTTGAGCAAACTGGGCTCGACCTCTAGCAAATGTAAAATAAACTATCCTAAAAGAAGAAGAAAAAAAAAAAAAAGGACTACTAAACTTTAAAAAGTAAAAACCCCTCCAATATCCATTGAGCTAACTAACTGGGCTAGTTTCTCAAAAAAAAAAAAAAACTAACTGGGCTAGAATTGAATTGGGCTTTCATAAAACAATGGCGGTGGTTTCATTTTTACCATTCTCGCGAACTCTTATCTGAACCTCCTCCTCCTAACGTTCTCTCTACGGGTTCTGTTTGATTGCTGAGAAAATTGAAAAAATAATGGTATAAAAAATTGTTGTGCATTTTATATTATTTTGGTTGTGAAAATGAGAGACTTGCAAATAAAACTAAGCCAAGTGATTGTACTAATTGTAGTTAGTTGGATTTTCTTTTTGTTCAATGATTTCTCTGAATTATTGGGAAAACAAATAATCATAGTTTCAAAACTTTCACTGGTTTCAAAATTTTGTATTTTTGGTTTTTAAATTCTTGTATGGAATTTGATTTTTTAGAGTAAGAGGACAAAGGAAGTGCAAAAGAGAGAATGATGATTTCCAAGTACCATAGTTATTTTCTGAACAAGAAGATGAATTTCCACCGTTATTTGGTAAGCCAAAGAATGATTCCATGTAACTTTGGTAAGTTTTTGGAGACTCTTAATGTAAATGGTGTAATCTCCATTTTGGCTAGTTTTCCCCATTTGTCAGTATAGCTGTATTATATAATAAACTGCTTATAACTATAGGCTCTTCCATTTCGAAAAAAAAAACTATTTGTTTGCCCTTTGAAGATATAAACGTTGTGCATTTTTTTATGTTCTTCTGGGGTTTTTTGTTGTTGTTGTTGTGTGAAAATGAGAGACTTGCCAATATAGCTAAACTTGTAAATTGGTTGAATTTTCTTTTTGTTCAATGATTTATTGGGAAAACAAAATACTTCATAGTTTTTAATTTTTTGGTTTTTAAATTCTTTTATGGAATTTGATTTTTTAGAGTAAGAGGACAAAGGAAGTGCAAAAGAGAGGTAGAGGAAAGGAAGTTCATCACCAGAGGAGCCTAAGCTGCCACAGACTGCTCATAAATTGCTTCAGGTATTCCTTTTCTCCAATTTATTTTCCTATGAGGGTTAATTTTAGCTATCTTCCTAAATTTAAACTATAGGGTCATTTGCAATGTAAGGCTTAAACTAGAAATTTTTGAAATTGACACCGTAGTTTGTGATTAATCAATGTAGCTCCGGAGTACACGAGCACAATGGTTGCTTCAACGAAGGGGATGCTTATGGAGTCGGAGTGGTGCTTCTTGAATTGGGGACTGGGCAAAAACCTCTTGAAGCGAGCAATGTTGAGGATGGATTTAAGGGAAAGCTGGTGGATTGGGTGAATCAGCTCTCTAGTTCTGGTCGAATAAAAGATGCCATCAGTAGGGAACTTTGTGGAAAAGGGTATGATGAGGAAATTTTGAAGTCACTGAAAATTGCATGCAATTGTGTGGTTTCTTGGCCCAAGGACAGGTGGTTGATGTACCAGGTTTATCAAGGATTAAAGAGCATGTCCAAGGACCATAGTTTTTCTGAACAAGAAGATGAATTTCCATTGTTTTTTGGTAAGCCAGAGAATGATTCCATGTAACTTTGGAGCAGTGATGGATGAAGCATGAGAAAGTGGTTTCAGGATTTCTACATCTCGTGGTAAGTTTTTGGAGACTCATTTAATGTAAATGGTGTAATCTCCGTTTTGGCTAGTTTTCCCCATTTGTCAGTATAGCTGTAATATATAATAAAGTGCTTAAAACTATAGGCTCTTGCATTTCAAAAAAAATCTATTTGTTTGCCCTTTGTTGTATTAAATACAGCCTATCAGGCTAAAAGACATTTGAAATATGCTCCCCTGTTTGTAGCCTACTGCAATTAAACGTCAGTATGTTATCAAAGGGATCATTCAAATTATTCACAACTTTATTGTTTAAGCTTTTTGAAGAATCAGTTTTCTGTTTAAGAAAAAATGCCTTAGGTTTCCAGAATACTTAAGATATACTATATGGTCTCTACTATTTTCCTTTTTTAACAGGAATTTCCACAAGATCTGCATCTTTTACTTTCCATGCCTATGCTTTAATCGTTCTTATTACCTCCTTTTACATGTTGGAAGTAATCCATTTGTATTGTTTACTATTTTTTGACTGATGAAATACCATTAACTCCTCAATAAATTAATAGTTCCAAAGAAACTAATCTGTCAAATTTTACTTATCAAAAAAAAAAAAAAAAAATTTATTTGCCAAATTTTGCAGCACTGAGTGTTGACAGTTGACACAGCACACACTGGTGGTCCACTGGCAATTTTCATTTGGTCTTTCAACCAATCATTTAGGCAGATTAGTGCCCTTCACTACCACCCAACCTCTAGTCGGGGTGGTACCTCTGGCTGGTCCCCAAGTGGGAAGTCGGGTTCGAGTCCCTGTGGGTGCTAGTCCTGTATTTTCTAATTTGCAAGAAAAAAGATCGGTGCCCTGAACTTATAAGCCGCTAAGTCCTCTTAAATAAGCAGAACTCACGAAATCAGATGTGCTATCTACTGCATGGAGATGAGCCAGATCAGTGATTACCACTACTTTGTAGTTCTGTCACTAAGGCTTGTCAATTATAAACACTGATTTTGCTCGACTGTTGGTGTCTTAGTCTTAGAAATATATCTGCATATTTGGACCCTGGATGTGCAATTTTTGTTCCCTAAAGTCATTTCTCAACCAGATAGCAACTGACATAACATTCAAATAGTGAACTTATGCATGAGATGTACCACAAAATTATTACACTCAAATTGGCTTTCATACTGAGATCACAAAAATGAAATGTTTGCTATTTGTCCCTATATTAATTGAACAAAAGTTCCTGTTTTCCATTTCCTAAAAATTTGGCATAGAAACATTACCCAGTTTGACAGTTTCTTCAATCCTTGTCCCCCCTCCCCCCCCTCTCTGTATTCATTTGTTCATTAATCTATGTTCTATATTTTATTTTTGGTATTTGTGCCGTGCGGATGCTTACCCATAACTGACAGTATTGCACACTTTGTTTTTTTTGAATGATACAGTCTAATGATATCCTTTCCTATCACACTTGAAGAGGTATTCCTTGGAAAGTCAACGGTAAATTTTCATATTTTTGTGGGTTAAGACAAACATACACATATATATATATATGTTAGGTTCTAAGGTCTTAGGATTTTATGTATTTAGAACTCTAATTTGTAATGTTGGCAAACCATGATCAAAACATTGTATTTAATCTTGTTTAGACTTGCTCAAAGTTGGTTTATTATTGTACAGTTGGAATCGAGTGGCTGCAGAAGTACTTGGGACTTTTGGCCTGGCTCGATCGATCGAAGAATAGACTCGATCGATCGAAAATCGCACAAGTTGATTATTCTGCAGAATTTCCAACTCAGCCCTACCTCATTAAACGTTTAGGGTTTTGTGTTTTTACCCTAGGTATATAAACTAAGCCCTAGCCACGTTTTTGAAAGTTGTCCATATTGCTTTGTTGCTCATACATTGCTGTTTTGTGTGAATCTCTTGTGAGATCTTTGAGGAGCTTTCCTTTACACAAAACTTAGGGTTTTCAAGGTAGAGATGATTTCAACATCTTGAAGATCATTACCGTTGCAACCATTGGAACTTAAAAGAAAAGCAAGCGGGGAGCTTGTAGCTGATTGAGGAATTCAAGAAAGAAGTAGTCCGTGGACTCGGAGCCTGCACGTGGTCGTGTCAGGAAGTTCTACTGGTGGGTAGCATTAGGAAGTCGAGCGGGGAGCTTGTAGTCCTTTTGTAAGAACTTCAATTCTTTCATAGTGAATTCTGTTATGCCTTGAGGATCGGTGGGTCAAATCCTCCCCAGGTTTTTACCGTGTGGTTTCCTGGGTGATCATATCTTGTGTTCATTTATTTTCCGCTGCATTATTATTCTTGATATGATTGTTGAATTGTTTTAACCTAGAATTGCATAATTTGACTAAGTAACAACTTGGCTAATTAATCTAGGCTACGCAATTTGGTTGTTTTAGGGGTCTAAATTCCCATCAATATATATATGTGCTACTTTCCTTCTTGCAATTATGGTCTCAATTATTAATAGCCCTTTAATGGTGTCAATGCTTTCAACACAACCTGCAATATTTTTTGATAATCTGCAATATCGTCATATATATATTTGAATGCAAAATCATCTATAAATGCAAAACATACGGGATCCCGCAACCTGTGAATGTTTTTGTAATAGTGGCATATGATTTTGGACACTCGAAAAGTTTATATTGAATTAAAATGTTGGCAGATTAGATCTCTGTTGATGCTAAAACTGGGAGCTATTCTGAAAAGAATGGTTTGGGTGATGTTGCTATTACATGAAATGAAGCTTGAAATTGAGGTCTTGGCAATAGCAAAATTTTTTTAGTAGAAATATTGCAGCCTTATGGGGACTGGAAACATATTTATGGTAAGACCCATCATTCATGTGAACTGTAGAAACATTATTCTTAGCGTCTTGCTTGATTTTCATGCAATAGTTGTTGTTTAGAACTTTAATGCTTTGTTTGTGTCCTTTGGGAGTTCATAAAGGAATATAATATAATGGAATGAATAAATCATAAAGGAATGGAACATAATTTATTCAGGTAGCCAACAGGGGCTTGGCTGAGTGGGTAAGGTTCGTTCACTTCGTGCACCACACTTAGGTTCGAATTCCACTGCCCGCAAGAGTCCGTTGGTGGGCATCCTTAGTGGGGTAACTCTCCGCACAGTGGTACAAAAGGGCTCTCGAGATCGGGATACCCCGACCGAGGCCACTAGCGCCCTACCCGGGGGTGTAATATAACCATAAAGGCTCCCATTTTTTGCTTCTCAAAAAAAAAAAAAAAAAAATTTATTCAGGTAATGGAATGGAAATGGGAAAAAATTGGAAAAAAAAAAAATCTTATTTGAATGTTTTAAATAAAAGAATGAAAATTAATGAAATATAAATAACCTTATTTGGAAGTAACATAATATAAATGGAATGTAATTACTTTATAACAGCAATACTATTATACTCTTATCTAAAAATAAATAACAGAATGTACAGGAATATTTTTCAATTCCTTTTGATTCCTCCCAATTTTGGGGGAATGAATATTTAAGGTTTTGAGGAAAAATAAAGGAATAAGTGTTTGTTCTTACCAATTTCCTTCTCTCTTATTTAAACTCCTAAACAAGAAAATGGTTTGTCCATTTTCTCCATTAAACTTTCCAAACAAGAGAATAGAAAGAATATTTTAAAATGATTCTCTTCATTCCATTCTACTTCTCTCCTCCCAAACAGAGGGTAAAGGTTTTAAAGTGAAATTTGTCCTTAATTCTTTAATATGTATTTATTCTTTCTTAATAGAATCAAACGCCCAAAAAGAGAGAAATTGTTTTATTTGGATGTTAAATAATGAAGGGTAAAATAATGAATTAGAGCTAAGTGGAAACAAATTTCAGCAAGCACAACCACATAAGATCACAATGATTTACGTGGAAAACCCTTTTTCCTTGAAGGAAAAAACCACGAAACAAACTCCGAATAATTTCACTATATTAAATAGTAATTACAACACTCAATACAACTTGAGCAAAGAAAAAACTCATTTCTTCAAGACTGCACCAATCCTCACACTTTGGGAATTCACTCTTCTTCACTCTTCTCAAAATGGCCGAGTGGCCTTACTTTATATTTCTTCATCCTTTTCTTCTTTTCTTCCTTCAACATGTCTCACAAGCTTAACATCACATCTTATTTATGTGGCTTGACTTTTGTACATTCCTTCATAAATGTTGCTAGGCTTTTGTACAGAATTCTATTAACTATATAAAAACTGACTAATCTTTTGGACATCATCCTCACAAAGGTAAGGTATGCTTTGTGTTTTTGGTAAAAATGTTAGGTCTTTGAATATATATATATTTGTAAATATTTGATATATTGATTCTAGGCATAACGTTTTGTTTCTTTTAATTTAAAGTTGATAACCGTTAAAAATTTGGTTGCTTTTGTTTTAAAGGTGTTAAAATTTGTTGAAGAAGTTAATGACGTTCATTGCAGTGGAATACTTGATTTATGTTCATTTCGGATTTTCATTTGTATAAAGCAAATTATTTAGGGTTTTTTAGGTAGATTCTTGCTTACATATCTCTTTGTTGACATCTTTTTTTTTTTTTTTTTTTTTTTTTTTTTTCATTTGCCTCTTTGTTAGATTGTCACTCTGTTCAATGTAGCCTTATTTTGGGAATACAAGATTAATTGAAAATTGAGACTGCCATGAGTATTCATTTTGGTAGGTGCTGCATTAAAAAGCTTCTAATTAATTTTAAGTTAATGAATGAGTCCGTTTTAGAAAACTAAATATCAGGAAAGCTATTAATCTGTTGTGGTTGGTCTCGCACTTTTTTCCTTTTTAAAGTCCGGGTTGTTGTTTCTCCCAAAAAAAAAAAGTCCAAGTTGTTCAATTCTCTCCCGGTCCACCAAGTTTCTTTCTTTTTCTTATCTTGGGCTTCTTAATGAAGTTCAGATGAATACCCAGTTGCTTATTTTGGATTCTGAATTGTTATTCAGCTTCCATTGCATTAGAATCAGTAAGTAGAGGTATTTCTTTGGTATATTTGTAAACTTGTAATGTAAGCCTATTGTGGGAATTTGATTGGGCTTCTGATATTGGTGGATATATGCCAATATTTTGCATCATATTTCTGCTTTTTAAAGGGAAAGAAACTATCTTCAAGTCCTTTTAAGCTTTATAATATGTTGGTTGCTATATTAAGTTGGTCTGAATTTTGATAATAAACCATATTAACAGTGGTAGTTAAGGTGTTACATGTGTTTTATGCAGTTTAGCATCCTGAAAGTATGTTTTTGGAGTTGCAATATCATTCATATTTTGCATTGGTTCTGCTTTTAATGGGAAGATTGTATCTTGACATTCTTTGGAGCTTCATATTATATTGGTTGCTGTATTTAGTTAGTTTAATTTTTATTGGCTTTTTAAGGTCAATCTTTGTTTGCCTTTTAAATATATCGGTGAACATGTTAAGAATGAATTGCGGTTTGGGGGTATATGTGATGAGGACTAAATTAATGACTTTTCCATGTAGATTTGCAATAAATTTAGATTATCGTCACTTCTTTGACATCCTAGTCTTTCTAATAATGACAACAATGCTGGCAAGTGGCAATGCAACTATTGCTCAACTCAAAATCCAATGGATTAATGGTAGTTTTTTGCATTGTCAAAGTCTTTTTTGTAGATGGAATGGTAGTTTTATTTATACCATTGATAATTATGTTATTTTTACTAAGATGTTTCTATGGTATTTTATTCTATTTTATTTTCATTGGTTATTTCAATATTCCAACAGATTTGGGAACTCTCTTGACACCATTATTCATATGGGAAGAACACCTTAATAACTTCTTCATTCGTTGCAGGTGCATGCAATTGTTTTTTTTCCATATTTGTAGCTGAACTTGATTAAGCAGGGGTTACATATGATTCTTTGTTTATTGTTTATTTTTTCCTTTTTTTTTTTGTTGTTGTTGTAATAAGCTTAATATAATTACTGCATTGAAGTGTTTTTTCTTTTTTGTTCTTTCTTGTGTCATTTTTTAGCTCCAAAAGAATGTACTACTATATTTTTTTGATAATCAATGTACTGCTATATATGTAGTATGTTAGTTGGATAAGTTAAATATTATGTTATGCTTGGTTAAATGAGATTTCTTTTTTGGGGCCTTAATTTTTATAATTTTTAGTTGTAACTTCCTGAGGGCACGAGTTTCTTAGGGATTTTGTGCACGATAAATCTCTCTATTTTTCTTAAATTTGCTTATTTTTATAGAGTTTACCCAAAATGTTTTTTTTAATGTGAATAATTTTGATTTTGTTAATTTTTTTAAATTTTAAATAAGTTAGGTTTTAGAACATGCATTTTGCAGTTAGATTAGTGTGCCAAATTTGGTGAATTTTGGGGAATGTAATAGTGTGAAAATTTTAGAAACTTTTATTGTCTAAAAAGCCATGAACAACATAAGTCCAACACAAAGGCCATGAACATCTAGGTAGTCTCTTGGCATGTTTTTGTTTCAATTCTTTTCCTTCCCCTGATATAATTTTGCTGTTTGATTTGCTGTTTAATTTTATGTATAGTTTTCAATGCAACTGATATCAATTAAATACACAAACATGAAGGTGAAAATGAGAGTTCTTGATGCTCTTTTTTAAAGTTCTCTCTGATTTATTAATTTGTGTTGCTTAGTGTTTCAATTTTAAGGACTCAGTGACAAACTGATGCTGTATTTGTACTACTGTTTTACTTGTGGGGAAAATTTGATGAGTTTTCTACGTTTCTATTTTGCAGTTCGTATTGTTCAGCTGGATGAGAATGCTGATGTGGAGGACTCAGACAAAGATAATGAGCTACTGTCTTCGATCTCAAGGTTTTTGTTTATCCTTTATATTAAGCTGTAAATGCAAAATATATTCTTTGAAATCTTATATAGATTCTATTTATAGTCATAGGGTCAACATAATATATTCAAAGAAACTCCTATTAATTTTATTTTCCTTGAGTTGTTGAATCAAACATGCATCCAAATTCTGTTTTAAATGGAAATAATGCAACTGAAGATTATTTACCTTTTTTTTTTGCTAGACTAGAAATGAATGTTTACATTGAATTGTGTACTTGATGCTGCACTCTCCCACATAGATAGCGTGGAAGAAAACCATAAATTGGAGTTCTATGGAGTTCTTGAAAACTTGCCTCAATTTGTGATTAGGAGTTCTACGATGCTTGTATGTAACTCATTATAGAACATGGTGGAAAAATTGGATCTAAAGGAAAGAGGAAACATTTTGGTCAAGATCAAGTGTCACAAATGTCTAAAAGGCTATTATTAGCACATGTTGACAAGTTTGGGGTAAATTTATATTGTAAACACATAAAAATTGGCAACTATTGTACATATTAGCAAAATTTATACAATTTTTTTTTTTTTTTTTTTGCAAATGTATATAATATTTGCCACTTTTTGTGTGTATACAATGTAAGCTTACATTACAAGTAGAAAGTAAACATATAAAGATCCTTAAATAGGAAAAAGGCAACTCACTAAACCAAAATTACTGTTCATGAACCTATTGATTCTTTTTATATATAGAGTCCGTTTGGATAGCACTTATTGTTGCTGAAAGTTGATAAAAACTTATTGTTGCTGAAAACACTGTAGCAAAATAATTTTTAAATGTGTGAATAGTATTGTGGGACCCACTTTTAATATTAAATATTGCGTGAACAGTGCGTGAACAGTGCACGCACAGTACACGCACGGTGAATTTTGTCCCCAAAGTCAAAAAAGCCGGCCAAAAAAAAAAAAAAAAAAAAAACATAAAACGCAACTCTACAATGAGTGAGAAAAAGTGGTATCCAAACCCAACCATAGACTAGCCATTATGTTATTGTAGAGTAAATGTTTAAGCCATTTTCTCAATTTAGGCTCAACAACACTGAAAACACTACAGCCTTAAAGTTATGCTTTTTTAAAATTGGGAATTATAGGGAATTGGTTTAGACTTCCTTCTGAAGTATTGCAAGTTCTTTAATATAAATTATAGGGAATTGGTTTAGACTTCCTTCTAAAGTATTGCAAGTTCTTTAGAAATATACTTTTACTATCAACAATTTAGTTTCATTGTAATGATTGTCTCTAACGTTACCAAGAGTTTCAATTCACTGTTCAAAAATAAATATTTTGTTCAGATTTTTATTGTTCAATCAAATTCTCTAAAGCCTCATTGTACGTAATGTAAACTGGATAGTGACAGTAAGAATCCTAAAATCATGAAAACGTTGTTGTTTGTTGTAATCACTTTGAATAGTTGGGATAGATTCTGATGGGTGCTTACTAATTAGGAACCTCATGATCTCTTGGTCATTGTTTGCAGCTTGGTCCAAGGAATTCTATTTTTCAATGCTTTATAAAAAGGATTTGGTCCAACTGTACATGTTATATTTTCCTCATTTTGATTAATGGTGAGCATCATGTATCTTGAACAAGAGTGTCATATTTTTTTCAGACTTTTATTTAAAATTTGCGAATAGATGTTACTACATTACTTTTTAAAAATTTTGCTATACACTAACATTGATCTGATTCTATTTTAGCAGTTTGTCTTGCTAGATAGTAGATACAGCCGATTACTTGATTTTGTTCTTTCCTATGTTACATAAAAGAATTTTGTTTGTTAATTTGTATTGTATGTATGGTGCAGTAAACAACATTCATTCCTAAATAGGTGGTCACCTTGTGTGATATGGCGATGTCAACTTATGAAGGTTTTATGACTTAAGACAACGGATGCTTGAGAGCCTAAACCTTTGGTAGAGTAAGAAGTGTGGACTAGAAACATAATTAGAAGTATAAGGAGTGAAGAGAAAGATCAATTTTTATGACATATAATAATATTTTTTCATTATTTCATGACATATAATATATGTGTCTTCTTCAATTGGAATTTATTGTAGATGTGGGATTTATATTATGGGTGAAAGCTATAGCAGGTTCTATACTTGATCTTATATCACTATTCAACGTATTGGCTAGCACGTGCCTTGCACGTGCGGCCCAAACTAGTATAGAGAAAAAGATGAATCCAATTCTTCTCTTTTGGTCAAGCTACTCCAGCAAACCCGTTTCACTTTGCTGACTTCTCAGCACTTGTCCAACAAGCTCATTTAATGAGCTAAGCAAAAGAGTGGGTTGGACATGTGGGTGTCGGCACCCAACACTACAATGATTTTTCAAGTGTAGATCGCTAAATTTTCATATTATTGGGAAGAGATTTTATAATTTCACTTTCCAAATTTTGGAGAAAAAGGGGATTAAAGAGCGCATTGGAGTTTGGAGATGCTCTTATCTTGGGATCTAAAACCTCTACTTTCCAACGGCATGTATCTAGGGAAAAAAAAAAGATTCGGAGTATTTTTTTTTGTTGATAAAATCATAAAAGGGAAGTTCATTACCAAAAGGAACAGATTACAAGATATAACATATCCTATACAAAATATTGATATTATGATAATATATTTTAAGAAGGGCCTGCCTTTACTATAAATATAATGTTCCATCTATATTCTTCCCTTATTAGCTTAAGTGTCAGCACACTTGTTGGCTTCACGGGTATAAGTGGTGTGGCTTACCCTCTATGGCCTGTCCATCGATGCCCTGCACTCCATTTCAAGTGTATACAATTTTGGTATGTAGTAATAACTAATACGTTTGAGCACTGTGGTTGAATCTACTCATAAAATAAATGTATCTATGACCCATTTGCCATGCCATTTCGAGACCAAAACAAATAGCCCATAATTTAGCCAGGGTGTTTGTAAAAGTCTGCATGTCCCCGCAACTCTAGAATATCCTTTAACAGTTCAATATGTAAAGTGTGACATAAAGAGAGGGTGGAGACCAATTGATCAAGATGGTTTTGTGCTGAGTTTGGTTATTGGTATGTGGGTTCACTAGATAACAATATTCATTAACAAGGTGATGGAATTGGAAAAATGTTTTGGTGTATGGTTTGGTCAATGTTAGAGAAGATGAATTTATTCCTAATTAGGCAGAAATAAAGGTCATTTTCCATGGTGGGATGTCGTGGTTGTTTTGCTCATTGAAAGTGGAATTTATTTGGAGCCAATTCTTGAAAGGCGTTCGATACAAAATTTATAGATTTGGGAGAGTAAGCTCTCCCAATACTTGTTAGGCCTCATAGCAGTCTCGAAGAACATGGGGATGTGGATTCTAAGAGGCCACACTTGGGACAATTACAGAGACAGGGGTTGGAGTGTCCAAACATTTTCTTTCTTGTGGAAAATCTCTCGTAAGTACATTTCAGAGAAAAATCTTCGGTTTAATTGGGATTTCGGTTTTCCAGATCCATGTACATTGTAGATTATTGGAAGGTTTTTTAGAATTAAGAAAATGAAAAGCTTCCTTTATTGAACAAAATCCCATAGGGACCTGACCATATCAAGATATCTTTAGCATGATGAAATAGAGGCAAAGAAATAGCCTTGATAAGGGAGGTGGAAACCAAGGGAAGGAGGTGTAGGTTACAGTTAGATGGCTGGTCTCATTAGATCCAGGGACCAGATTTTGATAACTAGATTTTGCTCATAAAAGGTTAGTGGTCCTTCAACTGTATCTCAAAATGTTGATATTTTGTCCATTCCCACTCGCCATCTAAGGCCCTTTCTAAGGTACACATTCCCAATTTGGATGGCTTTCTAGATAAAGGATCTATTATGCAGGGAGGAGCATTGGAGGAGCTTTGATTTTGGGGAAAGGAAAAGGGTTAAACACTTAAACTTGTTACACACAAGCGGTTTTACACACCCCAAAAAGTACACAATTTTAGTTGCTTTTTGGGGTGTGTGTAAAACTGTGTAAAACATAGATTAACGTAGTTCAGCTTGATAGCCTATGGACACATTAAATATCTCTTAGCATTATTATTGGTGATTCTAAAAAACCATATTGTTATTTTTAGCACTTAAAACTGAGGGTACTTCTACAAGTACTCATGCTGCTCGCACTATTTCAAGAAATGAAAAAGAAATTGTTTCTAATGAAAACACAGATTCTGACATTGTTTCTTCTGTTTCTGCTAAAAAGGTTTTTGATAATGATTTCCCAGAAATTAAAAGATTTGTTGGAACTTCCAAACCCATGTTTCTTACAAAAAATTGGTATTCAAAACCTACTCCTCTTGATATGCAGTTTGAAGAAAGACCTTTTCAAACTCAGTTTTCTGTTTCTGCTGATAAAATTTATGAAAGAAATATTTATGGTTTTTCTGAACAAGAAATTATTAATAAAACTAGCCGCGAACCCGCGCGTTGCGCGTGATAATTATTTTTATGGTGGTTTTATTAAAAAAAAATTTACAATTTAAACTAATCTAATAATGAGTAATGTATTTTGTAATTATATTTTTTATTTATTATAGGAACAATCATAAATGCAAAATAGGAACAATCCAAAACATCAAAAAAACGTAAACTAAAAAAAATTGATAAAACTTAACAATGATTAATTGAACCAATATTATGATAAAATTTTGTTTTTCATAATCTATTAAGGTTATTTTTTTTTTGTAGAAATTATAATTTCAACCACCCAAAACATATTATCAAATAAACAATTATTAGCAAAATCTAAGAATTAAATTTCTATACATGCATTGTTATAAAATAATAATAATTAAAATAAAATTGCAAAAGTTAAAATTTGTCACCTATCCGATTATTTTCGTTTGGTTAACCTTTGCTTTTCTTTAAATGAATGGCATTATAGAGTATTTCTAATACAACTATTAAGAGTACTTTGTCCACCACAAAGGATTAGAAAATAAACAAAAATTAGTAAAGTCTTATAGTTTAACATTTAAATTGAGTACTATAAAAAATCATGCATGTAACAGAATAAATATCAAATTATCAAAATTATGTTATGTAATAGAATAATATTATATTTTGATATGCTATATTTAATTCTTTAGAATGCAATAGGATAACATTTAACAATCAAAGAAAAAAAAGAAAAAGAAAAACAACAACAACAATTTAAAAAATAAAACTAAATCGCATTAACCCAAAATAGAGTTTTAAAGAATATAAAAAATTATCAACCTAAATTAGAGATGCGAGAAAAAAAAAATCCACCAAAAAATTTAGAGAGAGAGAGAGAGAGAGAGAGAGAACCATTTTTTTTTGTGAGGGAAAACTATGCATAGAATAAAAGAGATAGTGACAAATTTATAGTAAGAGTATGTGAATAAGAAGAGACAAAAATAAAGGAAGAGGAAGGGAAATAGGAAGAATGGTATTAATGTTGAGGGTAGTGGGGAGATGAAAAGGTAAGGAAGGGAGAAAGATTGAAGAAGTAGTGGGGAGATGAAATGGTAAGGGAGAGAGAAAGGTTGGAAAGGTGTAAATATTAAAAATAAATAAATGTTAAAAACAATTATAGGAAAATTGGAAAGAAAAAAAAAAAAAAAAAAAAAAAACACCCTAAAGCTTGAAATGCTTCAACTTTTTTTTTTCCTTCATTTAAGTTGAAAAGGCTCACATAAAACCCTAAAACTGAACTGAAAAGGCTTTGAGTTGGGCTTGATAGTGGAACTAAATAAATAAGAGGTGGGCTGGATTAATTATACATATTTATTATAGGGTGATAGTGGAAGTAAATAAATATGTAGTGGGCTAGATTTATTATAGGGTGATAGTAGAAGTAAATATAATAAGTAGTGGGCTGCATTTATAGGGCTGAAAATTGTAAAAAAAACATTTAAAAATTGTAGAACAAATTATATTTATAAATAAAAAAATGATGTGGCAGTTGATGTGGCGCAATGTGAGAGCAGCAGCATTAAACGCTACGCTTCAGCTTTTAGTAATATATAGATGGGTCATATGTCTATGGTTGGTATTGCTTACCAAAATAATCATGATTTTGACCAACTTGAAATTGTTGATTTACTTGCTACTGGTTTTTCTGGTACTCTTCGCGGATGGTGGGATTCATATCACAGAAGAATCCAGAGATTCTATTAAACATGCTGTTAAAAAGAATGATGAAGGTTTGCCTATTTTTGATGAGCGTATTGGACGAGGTATTCCTGATGGTGTCAATACCTTGATTTATACTATTATCAAACATTTTGTTGGTACTCCATCTAATGTTTCATCTCGAATTTCTGATTTGCTAAATAATTTGAGATGTCCTACTATGTCTGATTACAGATGGTATCAAGATGTTTTCCTTTCCAGAGTAATGCATCAGAAAGATTGTTACAAGCCTTATTGGAAAGAAAAGTTTATTGACGGTCTGCCTCCTATCTTTGCTCTTAAGGTAAAACAAGAATTAATTGGTAAAAATGATTTCATTGATTATGATAATTTAACTTATGGTGATATTTTAAGCACCATTAAAAAACTTGGAATTAATATGTGTAATGATGAAAAACTGTTAAAACACCAATTAAAGAATAAAAGAAAAGCTAAGTATGAAATGGGTAATTTTTGTGAACAATATGGTTTGCCCCTTATTACTCCTTCCAAGCAAAAGGGTAAAAAACACGATAAAAGTTCCAAAAATTATAGCCATAAAAAACATAAAAAATACAGAACTAATTTTAATGATTTTTATGCTAAAAAGAAAAATGTTTTTAAAAAATATGTTAACCAAAGACAAAGTAAAGGTAAATGTTTCAACTGTGGAAAACCTGGTCATTTCAATAAAGATTGTAAACAAAAACCTGGTAAGTTAAAAAATAAGTTTAACATGTTAAATATTGATGATAATGCTCAAGAAGAATTATTCAGAATCCTTGAATCAAACAAGTTGTCTGATTCCTTGGAAGATGATTTTTCTTCTTCAACTGATTCATGCTATCACTCTGCTGATGATTCTTCTGATTCTCCTAATATTAAAATTGGTTGTAGAGATTCTTGTTGCAATGTTATTAAATCTGTTAATACTCTCACTAAAGGCGAAGAAAATGAAAGTTTGTTGGTTAAATTGATAGGTCAAATTGAAAACCCTGATTTACAAAAAGAATATTTGGATAAGTTTAAGAAAAACTTGTTAAAAGAAGAAACTAGTAAAAAACTTAAATCAACCATAAGTTTTGAAGATACTTTGGAAAGATTTAATAAAAAGAATCCAAAGTTTTAACTGTTAATGATCTTCAACATGAAATTAATATTGTTAAACAAGAGATAAGTGAATTAAAAAATGAATTTAAAAATATGAAAAGTGATAACCATAATCTTAAACAAGAATTGTTGATGTTAAAAATTGATAAAAATATTAATCAAAATAAGTCTGATAATGAACAAGATGAGCACATAGATGGAGATGAATCCAGTCAACAAGCTCTTCTTTCTGATAAAGGTAATGTTGATGATTCTCAACTTGCTCTTGTTAATAACATACTTCCTCCAAAATGGTTCACAAAAGTTAAAATTGTTGTTTCCCATGATTATCATTTCACTGTTATTGCTATGATTGATTCTGGTGCGGATAAGAATTGTATCCAAGAAGGATTGATTCCTTCAAAATATTTTGAAAAATCAACTGAAAGATTGGTTTCTGCTAATGGTTCTCAAATGAAGATTAAATATGAATTGAATGATGCTCATATTTGCCATGATAATGTCTGTTTCAAAATTCCTTATGTTCTTGTCAAAAATATGACTAATAAAGTGATTCTTGGTTTGCCATTCATAAATGCTTTGTATCCCTTTCTTGTTGAACATGACGGAATTACTACTGATCCCTTTTGGACAGAAAGTAAAATTCAAATTTGCTTCAAAACTTGAAATTGATATTAATGATGCCATAGATCTGTCTTATGATTTTCCTACTAATATATCTGTTCATGAACCACGGATGAATTTGTGTCAATATTTCATAGAAAATTTTAAAGGTAATGCTAGTAGTGCCTAATTGTCAACTATTTCCAATCACCCTAATATTCTCAATGATTCTTTGCAGGAATCAGGCCATGATGCGTGGATAAATACCACTACTAAGTGGGATAATAATAATATTTCTATTTATACCACTAATAAATGGATTATTATGGCTCCCTCGGCAGAGGGGAAAAACAAGGGAAAAGCTCCTGCACAGGACTGTTCTCAAAACAAAAGGCTCCTAACGGGACAATCTTTTAAAATGCATGAAGGCGCATCTTCTAGGGTAAAACCCAGTGGATCAATATCCCTTTAGGAATTTGTCCCGGCAACGGTGACATATTCCAGTGGTGATATGAAAATTGCTTTACAGGAAGTCTTATCTAGATCCTTACAATTTCATAATGGAGTCTATAGTAAATTACCAGATTCCATAAAATTTATTCTTGATAATCTCTATTCTGCTTTTACTAGAAATCATCGCTCCCTGTTTAAAAAACCCTCCAAGCTCTCGAAATCCACCTTGTTAACCTTACTGCTTAAAATGAGGTATATATGAGCCACTATGCCAACCCTATTTCCAAAAACAACATTGTTTCAGAAAATGACCTTGATTCAGAAAATGACCTTGTTACAGAAACTAATATTGTTTCAAAAAATGAGGCTCTTAGGATTCGTCTTGAAGCCTACATTAGTCAACTCTTTGGCAAAGAGGATATCCATTCCAACGATAGAATGACTATAATGGGCACTGATTATGCTAGATTGAGCCTTAAGACCCAATCTATGCTAAGAAGTGCTTTTGCAAACTTGCCATCAGATATACAATCCCGTATTCTGAGAAGCAAAGCAATGTTTAGGTCTTTCGACCTATGGTTCAAATGTTTCAAGAAACTTGTTACAACTACTATTCCTGATCCTGATGAACTAGATGAAGGTGATAATGTGTTTATCCAGTTGGACTGGGAAGAACACTTTGGGAGTACTTTCAGAGTGTATGAAAAGAAACACTCATTTCCTGGTCTCTTAGTTAATTATGATGATGGTTCATTTGTTGCTGATGATTCAGAAGATGATGATGATAAGGATCCTAACTGGCTTTCCCAAATGTTTGAATATGGCTTTATTAGGTTCTTAAAATTAACAAGCCATCACCAAGCCAGCCAGCTTCCACAAATTATTCAGGATGCTATTAAAAGATTTACGAGTCCTTTTGTTTCCATCAGGTGCTGGAGCACTTTGCCAAAGTGGGAAAGAGATAATTGGATGAATGTCCAGCCTTCAAAGCATCTCATTCTCATCAATGGTCATACTCACCAAGGACAATGGTTTGAAGGAAATTCTCACTTGTCCTTTAAGAAACCTTATGCTCTTACTGAATGTTAAAGAAATTATTTTAATAATCAAATTATTGAGGTTGCTCAGAATCTATGGAAAGATTATCATTTCATGGGGAGCACTGATAGAATTTCTATCTTTGGTCCCAGGCCATATGCTGATGCCATTGCTCACCTGCGGATAATTGATCATTGTAATCCAAGAAACCTTCTCAGAAGACCAGTGTTCGAGCCTATTTTATATTGTGGATTCTGTAATCAATATGCTATTTACCATGAGCATGAATGTGATTCTCCACAAGGTCCTTTTGATCTGTTTGATGGTTATCCATCTGATGCTCCTTCCACTGATTAATAGTTAGTGCCCACGGATTACTGCTGCTATTACACTACTATTTTGAAATTATTGTTCACACTGATAAAGTTATTTTCCATGTTACTCCCACAATCAGTAACTGTTTTAGTCAAGATTCTCCTGATCTCTTGCAGATGACTGATGATTGATTTCTCTATTTGTCTAGCCTGCACAATGGCTAAAAATGTTGCAATATTCAAATGTTGAAGTACTTGCGCCTGACAAACCCATGCTCCTATGTTCCTGTGTAAATCCATGCGTCTGACAAGCCTCAAAAGATATTGGAGTTTTTAAAAAAGAAAAAGAAAAACTTTGGTCATGTCATGCCTTGCTATGCTTCTGAAGTTCCCAAATTATGGTGCACAAAAAGACAACAAGATGACTTGTGGAATCTACGTACAAAAATTCAAGTAGTCATAATGCTCCTACATGTTCCATTATATGTTCCTTTTGCTTTTTGTCCTCTCCAAGTCAGAAATTCTTCTTTTGACTATGCCAAAATTGCTGGAGATTTCAAGACAAAAAGTGGGAAAAATTATTGTTCACGGATTACTATTCACAGATTACTGTTCACAGATTACTATTCACAGATTACTGTTCACGGATTACTATTCACGGATTACTGTTCATAGATTACTGTTCACCGACACTGTTCATTTTTTTTTACTGTTCATGACACTATTCACTCCGAATTTTGCCTATTTAAGGGGGGCTATCCCTTAAGTGATTCAGAATTTTTTCTTAGAACTCTTTAGAATTTCCTCCTTAGGACTCCCTTCTTGGAGAGAGCCTTCTTTGTGAGAAAGTTCACTAGTTTCTACTACTTCTACCTTGTTCCTACTACCCCTACAAACCTTGTAACTAGGACTAGTTCAAGCTTTGTAACTGTTAACCTATTTTGATATCTTGTATTAACTACTACTACTGTAAGTGTTTATTCTATTTTCAATAACAAATATTTTCAGTTTTATGTTCATTATACTATTTGTTGCTACTGCCACCTTGGACGGATTACCGCCATATCGGACGATTCTAAATTGCTTTCATTTACTTTGAATTGTTTTTATATATATACTGTTTGGCTGGTTCGATCGCCTTATTATTGCTTTAATATACTTGTCTTTACTTTCAACATATATTATACTGTGCTTCCATCTCTTCCCTTTAGCTGTGCGTCCCCTTCCCCCTTTATGGTATCAGAGCCATTCTTTTCTGGCCGGTGATAGTGTTGTTGTGTCTTTGTCTCTTGTCTGTGCTTACCCGAATCTTCCCTTCTTACCGTCGTTGGCGCCACCCTAGACGTAAAGTGAATTCTTAGAACCTGACTGTAAGGCCCGTTTGAGCCAAGAGAGGGCGTGTAGGGCATGTGTGTGGTATAGGGTTGCTTAGGGTATGTGTTACGAAATGCAACGGTTGTGAGGAAAACATGATAATTGAGTGTTGAACCTAGGATAGTATGGATAAGTTGTGGAGATCCAACTCCTCTGTCATCTCCAGGACTGGTTGTCCTCTTGATATTGTAAATGAAGAAGATACATTGTTGAAGATAATGAGCTTCCTAATTTCCAAAAATGGAACATTCCTAAAGTGGATACTAAAACTATTTACAAAACTAGTTGGGCTGAAACCACTTTTCATCCCATCTACAAAGTGAGAACTGTTGAACAAATATTTTCTATTTCAAAAACTCATGAAAAATTTGCTTGTTTTCTAAAAGAAATATTAATGATTTCATTGCTAAAAAACAAAGTTATTCGCATATTGGCATGGTTCAAGTTGCTATTAAACCACTCACCCGAAAGGGTATTAATGCTTCTATTCTCACGTGTTTAAGAGATGCTAGATTTAAGTACTTTAAAGATAGCATTCTTGGTATGATTGCTGCTTCTTTGTATGATGGTCCTGTTTATTTCAACTGTTATCCTGATCTTACTCTTGCTTTGGATGATCCTAATATTGTTAAAGCGTTGACTTTGAATATTGTTTCATCTGGTTATATCATGGATGAAGGTAGCAAACCTTTTGCTTTGATTTACCGCAAATATTACAGATTGTTGGGTACTCAGTTAAATCCTGGTGCTATAAATAATAGAGAACCTTCTGGTAAAACCATGTTAATTCAATGTTCAACTCCTGATGCTAAAGTTCAAGTTCCAAAAATGATTCAATGGCAAGATGTCAAGCTTCCCATTGAATGGTTGTTGGAACAAGAATCTCCTGTTGTTAAACCTGTTTTTGATGAGCTAGATTTCACAAATATTCAACAATATCTTGATGGTACTGTTAAAATAAGTTTTCAAAACATTCAACCCTTGAGGATCAACGAAGGAAGACATTCCTTTGCTGGATCTGAAAGTATTTCAAAAAGAGATCAAGATCTCAATGAATTTTTGCAAAAGAATTTTGAAAAACCCACTGATTTAAAATTAAAAGGTGTTTCAAGTGATAAATCTCAAATCAGTGCTGTTTTCTATTCCGCTAAAGCTGAACCTTCTTCTCCATATGACCGATCTGCTAATGACGAAGAAGATGACGCTAAATCTGTTTGTCCATCTGATTATGATTTTCCTCCTATTGAAAATCCTGTTAACTAATTAAGAGTTTTGACTGTTTTAGATGAAAACTTTGAAATTGATATGGTTTCATTATACAATGAATTTATGCTTTCAAAAAATAGACCTAAAAGGAAATATTTCCAAAATAATTTTGCTCAGTTTGAAAAAGACTGTGTCAAAAGAAAATGGAAAGAAAAGATGCATCAATTGAAAAAACATATTTTGTTTTTTGATTTTCTTGAAAATTATTATGTTTCAAAAGATAAAGTTTCAAAAAATAATTTGAATGTGATAAAGAAATCAAATTTTGTTAAAGATGACAAAACCATTGTTAGGTCTAGTCATCCACCTCTTGAGACAATTTTGATAACTGTTGGCAAAACTGATGTTAAAGCTTCTCCTTTCAAAATTGCTGATGATCAAACTCCTATTTTTAGTCTTATTTAACAAAACAATTTTACTAATGAGTCTTTGCATGTTATTGGTCAACAGCTTGACCGTATTGAAGAAACAATTGTTGAAAAAACTGTTTCTGTTGAAAAATTTGCTTTTGTTCAAAAACCTGTTTCTATCAAGATTGAAGAACCTTTGATCAATTTACCCAGTCATGATAACAAATTTAAGTTTAAAACTTCTCAATCTAAAATTTTTTTTAGCACCACCAAATACAAAACTATGCCTACATTGGTGGAGCCAAAGCCAAATAATTTGGCTCCACAGCTACAGTGCACAACTACTTTTGGCTGTGCATTGTAGCTCATATGTAAAAAAAAATTATTTTATTCACATGTTCGTACTGCTTTGTATTATTATTCATGTGTTCACATTGTACTGTAGCTTATTCATGTGTTCACACTATAGCTCATATGTAATAAAAAATATTATTTTATTGTGTTGTTTATATTATTTTATTGTATTGAAAGCTAAAATGAAACCACTGATATTCAACGTTTTGTAAAGTAAGAAGGTAAAATAGATAAAAATAACTTTTTGTGAAGCCATATTGCTAAATTTATGGCTCCACCAATGTGGATGCCCTAAGTTGACTGCTTTTGCTATTCATAATTGTATGTTACAATGAACCTTAATTAGAGATTGTAGATACTTATATAAGAACTAATTCTAGGCTAAAATATGTGCCTCTTAGACCATAAGATTTTTAATACAACCTAAGTATGATGATGTTTGTGACACGTATAGGAGAAATGCCCTTAGATTTATTCATGCAACTTTCGAACTACACATAGGGAATACGAAATGTGCTCCACAACAATCCAATCATTTGAAACAAATTTCAAAGATGGAAGAGACTAAGAAAAAGTATAGGACAAAATATACGCAAAAAGAGATGATAAGTAAAATCAAGATCAATGAGCTCTCCTAATATTATCATGTGTAGAGGCTTTGGGAAAGTTGATTTCCAAGTTTGTATCTTCTGATAAACTTGTTGCATGGTTGGACGATATTGTGGATTGGTGTGCAAGCATGCCAATGCTATCTTTGACACCATAACCACCTCTTTGGCAACTTCATTTGAAGGATGTGCAAGTCGTTGGTCCAGTACATCTTTCAGAAGAACATCATGGGGTGTTGATGTGGACGATGATGCAAATGGTGATAATAGTAATGAGATCAGATCATCTGAATGCTTTCCCATAACAATTTCTAATGTGACTACTCCAAAGCTGTAAATGTCACACTTTTCATTGACTTCCATGATATGTAAAAGCTCTGAAAGTATAAAGCCATAATTATTATGAAAATTCTCATTTATAAAATATTACTACAAAAAATATTATAAAATAGTGTGAAGGTTATAATTAATGAATATGACTAATGATACATTAACAATATAATAAATAAGTTGATGTGAAAATGAATGTGATTGATATAACACATTAATTTGAAAAGTTTATACAATAAAATTTGTATTAGTTTTAGAATTGAACCCACTACAAAAACTTTTGTGAGGTTAATTATGATAAACTCTTTGAAAACTTAGATCTTATTGCAATTTTTAAAATTTTATCGGATATACTAAAATATAAAAAGGAATGAAAAATATTTTAATTTTATACGCGATCTCATTTCTCAAAACGTATCTATATTATATAAGTAAAAAATGATTTAACCCAATACTTTTGAATTGGAGTGTAACTAATTGATTATTAGTATTGAAATGGATTATTAACACTTATATTATGTATCAATTTTTAATTTAACAGAATATATATATATATATATATATATATATGAATTTAACATAATATTGGTTTATTAAGTGTTGACAAGCATTATTATTTTTGAATAACTTGTAAAATTTCTCAAGAGAAAACCAATGTTAGAGTAAACACCACATCCTAATAAACTAGTAGTTACGCCTTACTGTAAAAAAAAATTATTCATAGCAAAATCATGTTGAAGTTGGCTTCGAAATTTTTTTGCCAAATCCTAAACTATGTAGATTACTATCAAAATTATCTAAAGAAAGTTAGATGAGCATCACAATGATCCTAGCCAACCTTATAACCTCTACAAAAAGAAAATTTGGAAAACTTTCACGTAAATTCAATAGTACTGCTTAGTTAGAGCTAGAGTATGAAAATTTGTTGTAGTATAGTGTAACAAATACTATTTTTCTTTTTGACAAAATAATATCATTTATTTATTAATTAAGAGTTTGTGCCCACTTATTAAAAAAATACTGGCTCATAATTGATAACCAAGATTCTAGCATTCCCGGTTCTGTAGTGAAGAAAAGTAATAAAATTGTATGCATCTATTCTTTCTATTGAAGAAAAAAGAGAGAGAGAGAGAGCAGCGAAGGGTGGGTTATGGACCTGTGGTGTTTGCTCTAACATTGGTTTTCTCTTGAGAAATTTTACAAGTTATTCAAAAATAATAATGTAGTCAAAACTTGTCAACACTTAAACCAATATTATGTTAAATTAGTATATGCATGAGTACAATTAAAAATAATTGTAGTTAACACAACTATACACAAATATAATATACAATATATTTCTACCTAGTTAGTAATGACTGTACATAGTCATAGTATATTATATAAATGACTAATAAATTTGAATTATTTTTAGTTACACAAAAAAATGGCTTATAAAAGTAAAATCATTCAAACTCTCTTTTCCACTAATTTTATATATAAAGTTAGATATATGATTAGGTTTTTTATGGTTTATTTAAATTGAACTCCTCGTTTTTTTACTAAATTAACTCACTTGACACAAAAATTTTAAAAAATTTAGATTAGATGGAACACGTGGCGCAAAATTAAACTCTAATTAAATCCAACAAGTGTTTAACCAAGTGCATATGCACAGGTATAATTAAAAACAATCATAATTATACAATTCAAATTATGCATTTTTTTAAGAATAGGTTTTATACATGGTATTAGCTTACACCTTTTTTAAACCATATATTTCTAAAATATGTAATGGTTTCTCAATATATATATTGTAGACACCACATTTTGTACTTTTTACGACTTGAGCCATCGTTCCCCAATGATAGTAAAATTCTAAAGCTCAAGATTGGTTTAGGGCCCGATCAGACATAAATTGACTTAAGGAAGATTTTTACGAAAATATAACTCTTTTATGAGAAAAATAAATCTATTTTTGGAAAATAAAGACCATGAAAACCCTAGGGTTGTGTACGCATACACGCATATGCATACGCAGGTTTGATGTATGCGCACCATACATGAGCTTGCGTACGCAGTTAGGGTTCCAAAAATTATGAAAGACAAGTTTTTTTTGCATTAATGCTGAGGTTTAGAAGGAATCCCACATCGTTTGGGAGCCGTTCCAAACCCCTATTTTCTCAATATAAAAAGTCATACATGACACCTTTTCAAACACACAAAGAAAATCCTAAGCGAAAATACAAGATTCACTAGAAATAGTGAATTAAATAGGGAGTTTTTCACAAAACATCCTCAAGTTAATTTTCTTTTGATTGGGACCTTTTCTGGTCTTGATCTTCGAGTTTTGAAGTTTACTAATCAATTTTTTTTAGTTGTGAATAGATTTGATTAAGGGGAACAGTCAAAATCAAGCCAAAGAGTTTTTGTTTTTAAGGTACAAGTTCTAAACTTTCTTTGCTTTTTCTTATTTATTTATGTTATAAAATGTTTGTTTAGCTAAGGTTTATGTAGTTTTTGTCCTTAAGCATGTTAGGTTGTTAGATATTTGTTCTATTCCTTTGTTCTTGCTGTTTCTGGGTTAGGGTTCTAAGGCATGTCTACGTGCGCATACTTTCTGCATATGTACGTAGACTTGAAGTATGCGTACGCATGCCTATGTATGCACACTCATACTCATGCCCAGAAACCTTAATTTGAGCATTTTGCTTTTGTTTCTTTATTTCTGTCACATAATAGGCCTCTGTTTTGTTCCTTTTATGCTTTTGAGTCTTTGCTTCCATATTGTTTGCTTTGTTTGTTTCTTCACATGCTAAATTGGGGTTTATCTTTCATTTTTTTTTGTTTTGCCATGAACATGCATATGATATGGCCATGCATTGACGCATAGGTGCTGTGGTGCATTGAGGTAAGTCATGCATTCATATGAATATGCATTTGCTTGATATATGATCTTGATCTTGCTTTAATGTATTTGTAAATGTCTTGTCTTGGCTATAGCATGATGGTTTGATCTTGACATGTTAATGTTTCTGTTTAGATAGTTTGAATATTTATTTTCTTGCTTGGATAAGATGCATGATAGATGTATGCTAGGCTTGATGTGAGAAGTATGATAGATGTATGTTAGGGTTTTTGGGATGTTTGATGCCATGTTAGATGTATGCTAGTGTGTGTGTGTGAGTATAGAATGCAATGTTGAATGTGTCTTTAATGAGATTAAGACGTAAGACATAATGAGTGGAAGCCGACCCACGGGTTGGGCAGTTTTGGGTGCCTAACACCTTCCCAAAATCATACCTAAACTCCAAATCCATACTCTGGTAGTAAGATCAGTCCTTCCACGTAAGGGCGCTATATTTATGGTTCCTAGACCTAATCTAGGTGGTGACCCCATCTTTTCTTTGCCTGGTTCACTCGGCCGAGATGTACTCCCCCTTTTAGGAGAATACCGCTGCACCCATATATATATATGATTTAGAATTTAAGATTTAGACTTTTCAATTTTTGTACCCAATAACTCAGCTGTCACAAGAATTAAAAAATTAGATGGACCTGTGGCGCAAAATTGAACTCCAATTAAAATCCAATTTAGAAACTAACTAGATTTGGACTCTTCGATTTTTACAGTACTCAATAATTCACTTGATACAAAAATTAAAAATCAGATGGGAAACATGAAGTGAAATTGAGAATCCAATGAAATCTAATTGGAATTTATCTGAACTTTGGCTTTTAATATATATATATTCCTATAAAAAATATATGTATTATGTTATATTAAAATTTATTATTTAAAAATTAATACATAATATAAGTGTTCATAATCCATTACAATTCTAACAATGAATTAATTACACTCCAATTCAAAAATAGTATTTGTGACTTAATCACTTAGTCCTTTAACTGATAAATTGAAAATTATGAAATTTGAAAGAATTGAACAAATTAGAAAATGAAGCTAACTCAGCAAAAATGATTTTTTAACTACTAAAAGTTAGTCAGGATATTCAAGCACATACGACACTTGGAAGAGTTGGAAAACTTGTTATAAGGGGTTTCCAAAGGCAAGCCATGCCTGTTAGGTTCTAAAGATTTAGGATTTTATGTATTTAGAACTCTAATGTGTAATGTTGGCAAACCATGATCAAAACAATGTGCTTAGTCTTGTTTAGGCTTGCTCAAAGTTGATAAAATATTGTAAAGTTGGAATCGAGTGACTGTAGATGCATTGGGGCATTTCGGTCTGGCTCGATCGATCGAATCACGGACTAGATGCGTTTTCTGCAGTTTTTCCAACTCAGCCCTAACTCATTAAACGTTTTGGGTTTTCTGTTTTTACCCTAGGTATATAAAGAAAAACCCTAGCCACGTTTTGAGAGTTGCTCCAGTTGAGTTGTTGCTCATACATTGCTGTTTTGTGTAAATCTCTTGTGAGATCTTTGAGGAGCTTTCCTTTACACAAAGCTTAGGGTTTTCAAGGTAGAGATAGTATCAACATCTTGATGATCAACTCGGTTGCTATCATTGAAGCTTAAAGAATATCAAGCGTGGGTGCTTGTAGCTGATTGAAGAATTCAAGAAAGAAGGAGTCCGTGGATTCGGAGCTTGCAGTCGTGTCAGTAAGTTCTACTGGTGGGTAGCATTAGGAAGTCAAGCGGGGAGCTTGTAGTCCTTTTGTATGAACGTCGATTCTTTCATAGTGGATTCAGGTTTGCCTTGAGGATCAGTGGATCAAATCCTCCCCAGGTTTTTACCGTGTGGTTTCCTGGGTGATCATATCATTGTGTCTTTTATTATTCCGCTACTTTATTCTTTTGATATGATTATTTGATTGTTTTAACCTAGAATTGCATAATTTGACTAAGTAACAACTTGGCTAATTAATCTAGGCTAACCAATCTGGTTGTTTTAAGGGGTCTAAAATCATTCAAGTGGTATCAAAGCGGGTAGCTCTCTTGTTAGAGATTTTGTATCTCTGAGCTGATCCTTGACCCCTGTTGTCATGGAGCATGGACACTCTCTTGTTGTTCCTCCTCACTTTGATGGGAACAACTATGCTTATTGGAAAGTAAGGATGAAAGCATTCCTGAAATCAATTGATGAAAGGGTTTGGAATTTCGTTGAATACGGATGACAGAAGCCCACTACTCCTGTGAGTGAGTGGCAAACTTCTGAAAAAGAAGCAGTTGGCTTCAATAGCAAAGCTATGAATGCCATCTTCAATGCTGTTTCAATGGAGGAATTTAAGAGGATCTCAAATGTTGAGGTTGCTCATACTGCTTGGAAAATCCTCCAAACTGTGCATGAAGGCACAAAGGCAGTTAAGATAAAAAAACTGCAGCAATTAACTTCTAGGTTTGAAAGCATTAGGATGTCTGATGATGAATCCTTTGATGAATTTTATGCCAAACTGAATGATATTGTTAATTCTGCTTTTAATTTGGGTGAAATCTATGATCAACCTAAAATTGTTAGGAAGATACTTAGATCTTTAACTGAAGACTTTAGACCCAAAGTGACTGTCATCACTGAAAGCAAGGATGTGGACTCCATCCCTGTTGATGAGCTTGTAGGATCTCTTCAGCCCTATGAGTCTGACCTACCTAAAGTGAACAAATCCAAATCAATGGCTCTTAAGTCAGTTGATGATGTTGATTGTGGTGGATTTGATGATGAGCTCTCTGCTACAGAGATTGCGTATCTTGCCAAAAACTTTAAAAACTTTCTTAGGAATGCCAACAGAAAGGCAAGAGGTACATACACTGTTGAACCTAGAAATTTTAGGAAGAATGATCCCACTAAGGTTAATAACTTTGAAAAACCTAGAGAAAAAGTAGGTCAATCTTCAAATAATTCCTTGGGTCCTCAGTGTTTTGGCTGTTAAGGGTATGGTCATGTGAAATCTGAATGTCCTACATTCTTGAGGACTAAGGGTAAAGCTATGGCTGTAACCCTTAGCGATAATGAGGTTTCTGATGATGAGTCCGAATGTGATGAGGATGGAAACTTCATTGCTTTCACTGCTACATCTGTAGTCAATGAAAGCATATCTGTTGAAGAGAACCCTTCTGATGGGGAACTCTCTGAGGATGCAGATCTTCAAGAGGCCTACAATAAACTTTGCAAAATTGCTGCAAGGGGTGCTATGAATGTTGAACTTGGCCTGAAGAAAATTGAATCTCTTGAGCTTGAAAAGAAGAATTTGCTTGTTAAACTGTTTGATGCTAATGATCTTTTGAACAATGTTAAATCTGAGAACATGCTTTTGCTTGATAAAGTTAAAACTTTGGAACATGATTTATCTGTTGCTAGAACTGCTAGTTCTAAACTTGATCACATGCTGAAAGTTCAAAAGTATCCTTCTGATAAATCTGGGTTAGGATATGTTGAAAGCATCTTTGATTCTGCACCACATTCCACGAATTTTGTTCCTTCTTCTTCTGAACCTTCTGTGAGTAAGGTTGTGAGTGAAACTGTCAAACCCCCTGTGAGTGAGGTTGTCAAACCTGTAGAAGTTTCACCTTCTAGGAAGATTAGGGTTGATCTGGGAGAGTCTAAACCTAAGGAGACTACCCTACCCAAGGACAAGATGCATGGTAAACCTGCTTGGGTTTGTCATTATTGTGGTAAGTCTGGACACATTCGTCCTAACTGTTACAAGCTTCAAGCTGCTAAGAGAGCAAATAAACCAAAAGTGTCTGTGCCTCAAGCACAAGATCCTATGGCACTTATTGGTGAATTAGTAAAGGTGCTGAACCTTTATTCCAAACCTGGAGTTGGAAATCACTCGAATGTGAATAAGAACTCCAATTCTCATGAGGCATCTAAAAGGTTTTGGATGCAAAAGACTCGACCTAATTGAGTGTTTCTTTCATGGTCCTTGTGCTTCATTGCTCATTCCTTTGTGACCATTGTTCTTTGGTTTTTGTGTTTCTTTTGCTTTTTTTTTCTAGGACTTGCTTGCATTACATTCATGCATTTCATTCTAGGATTTATTTGTTTTCTCTTTTAATAATAAAATAAAAAATAAAAAATAAAAAGGAGAAAAGGAGAAAGCAAAAATATGTTTGACATTATGTTTCTTGGTTTTTTAAAACAAGGATGGTCAATTTATTTACACATAACATGTCTTATGTACCTTGTTTAGCTTTGATGAGCTTTTATATTGCACTTTACTAGTTGAAGCTTTGTAGTGCATGTTGTGTGGGAAAGATGTTTATGGTGTTTATCACTTTGTCTTAATCTTGAAGTCACATGTTATTTGACTGTCGGACTTGATCTTTTTGAGAAAGGCATAAATAACCATCTCACCACTGTTCACTAGCCAATCATGAACACCTTAGTGCATATCATAAGATTTTGTGCTCGAGAAAGTGTAGCACATGCACAAAAAGAACATAAGGTGTAGCCTCTTTAAATGCTTAATGCTTAAAATTGGTGTGTACTATTAGGCTTGATGCCAATTCACTTAATTTAAACTGGTGTGTACCATTAGGCTTGATGCCAAATTTCACCTAAATAATGGGGCAAAAGTCAAGAAACTTACATGATTGCAAGCTTATGTTCTAGGAGATGTGGGAGTTATAGGATGTAACTCTTTAGGTGATAGTCTCTTTTGAATTCTATGTGATGAATTTTGTAGACTTTGTGATTGATTGCTATTCACATATCACCTCACATGTTTCTCAAAGTTTTTGCTAGTTGCACACACTACACAAGTTACTCTTTGCTAAACTTTGTACATGTTATTGTGTGTGTTTTTGGTCTGACCAACCAAGTTTGAAAATACTTTGAGAATTATGCAAAACATTTTTTTTGCTTGAGAATTTTAAAAGAAGAATGGCTGAAATTTTCTTTGGAAACTGGGATTAAAATTTGGGTTTTTGAAAAACATTCCATCTCATACTCATGCATTTTGTTTCAATAAGTTTAATGCTTTGAGGAGTTGTTTTCAAAATATGGTTTGTGATTTTCAAAACTGTGATTTTTCTCAAAAATTTTGTGAGCCTCTGCCCAGTTCGATCGATCCATTCTGATTTTCGATCAATCGAAAAAGTGCTTTAATTTGTTTAAAAATGACTGTTTGTTTCGATCGATCGAATGTGATTTTCGATCAATCGAGAGTCGCGAATCAGGTGTTAAAACACTGTTCTTTGACTGATTCCAAACACTTTTTCAAAAAGTTTTTCAAACTTTTTCTTTCTCTCTCCGACTTGGCAAGGCTCTACAGCGATTTTTTGTCGTTTTCCTCCGAAAATTTTGCAAAAATTCTCTTTCCTCAAGCCGGTAAGTCTGTTTTGTCCTTCCTTTTTGAGTTTATTTACATATTTCATGCATTTTTCATGCATTGTTGCTCAAAATTTCGGTACTTTTTCTTTTTGGGTTTTGTGTTGATTCAAACCTAATTTTGTGAAATAGATCAATGGGTTTTTGTGGGGACATGCTAGAAACATGATCTTGATAGTTTAATTTGATCAATTTTGGGTTTTGTGAAGAATTACAAATTCTAGGGTTTCTAATTGATCCAAATTGGGGATTTTGTTCAATTAAGGTTTAATTGATGAAATTGGCTTGTTGTATTGATGAAATTGGTTATTCTAATCTGTTTTCAACCTTGTGTAATGATCAATTCACCTATTTAATGCAAAATTTTCAAGTGGTTTTTCAAATTTTTTAGGGTTTTTGTTAGAAACTCTATGTTCGAGCCAATTTTGTGTAATTGAACTTAATTTTGAACTGTGTTTACTGCATTAGTTCATGCATCACAACATTGTTATTGTTCATGCATCATATAGATTTTTGTTCTATATTTTTTATTGTGCTAACTTGCAGTCTGCCCTTGGTTTTGTTTTCTTTTATTCTTTTGGTTTTCACTTTGTGTCTCTGTCCTTTCCTTAGCACTATGCCTAGGGAGACTAGAGCCCGTAGGACTTTTCCTCACCTTCTCCACCCCCTCCGTCCTTTGACAGTGAGAAGTTTTCGAGTGAGAAAAACCAAGAGATTTATGAGAAGCTAAACCATAGGAGAAAGATTTGGGCTGAGCGTTCTGTTCTCTTAGATGAACTTGATCCTGCCATTAGGGCAAACTTTGAGCGTAGGGGCTGGTTACCCTTGGTGGATATTTCTGATCCTCCTCCACCTTCTGCCTTGATTAGAGAGTTCTTTTCGAACATCTCTATCCGCATCTATGATTCCAACACTTTGGTCAAGAATTGGATACGAGGCGTAGAGTACACCATTACTCCCAAGGTAGTGGCTGATGCTTTAGAGGTACCTTTGGTCCAGAATCCTGTCTATCCTTATGATGTGTCTCCCGAGATAAGTGATGTCTTGTCTTACATCACTGGGACTTCTGTCCAGTGGGGTTCTGATCCTCGGATCACCTCTGCTGAGCTTTCTGGGTTGCACTATCTTTTCTTTAGGATAGCTTGTCATTCTATTTGGCCCATATCTCATGTTCACACCATTCCTCTTGAGATGTGTGTATTTCTGTACGCTCTTGTTACTAATGCTCCTATTAGTTTCCCCCATATTTTTCTTTGTTCTTTGAACGATGTTTATAGGAGTTCATCTTCTGCTCATGCTCTTGTACATCCTATTTTCATTCATAGGATTTTACTTTATCTTGATCGTGGTGGCTTCCCTTCCTCTGAGCCTATTCATGTGATTGCTCTTATAGGTGCGTCTTTTCTTAGACAAAGGGCTGCTCATCTTCGAGCTGGCTCTAAACACCCTAGGTCTGAGCCTTCTGGGTCCGCACCTCCTCCCTCTTCTTCTACAGGTCCTGCTGGTGAGGCTGTTCCTGATCCTGATGCTGCTGCTGCTGATGTTCCTCCACCTCCTTCGACCGACTTTGATGTTCGTCGTACTTTGGAGACTGTCATGACCGTTCAGGCGGCTCATGGTCAGCTTTTGGTGGACCTTTTTGACGAGATCCGTGCTTTGCGTGCTGATCTGGCGCATCTGCGTTCGCCTTCACCACCTCCATTTGATGATAACTTATGATTGCCCTTTGGCATTCCGTCACAAAAATGGGGAGTAGTGTTTTGACTTGTAGAGGGGTTTTTGTAGTTAGGGGGAGATTTTTCTTGTTTTTAGAGGAGCTTGTGGAGTTTTATAGATTGTATCTAGGTGCTTCACTTTGTATATCATTTTTGGGGATATTCATGTTAGGGGGAGTAACATTGATTGATATATTGATATACATGATTTATATTTGATTCTTGTTGCTTGGTGATTCACTGCTTATTGATTTATATTTATGAGTTGTTCATTAATATATGTCTTTATTTTGTGTTTTGTGAATCTTACAAGAATGTTATACCTGTTTATATACTATTTTCTGTCACACATGCGTTTATGCGTTTGTTGAGTATTTCAGGAATATACAAGTTGATTCAATTGAGCTGCTGTCTACACTTGCAACTGATGGATAGTAGTTAGGATTGAATTTTAGTCTTTATGAGCATTTGTTTTGTAAAGGGCTTTTTAATTGTAAACTTTGAGCTTATTGTTTGTGTTTTGTCACGAATTGCCAAAGGGGGAGTTTGTTAGGTTCTAAAGATTTAGGATTTTATGTATTTAGAACTCTAATGTGTAATGTTAGCAAACCATGATCAAAACAATGTGCTTAGTCTTGTTTAGGCTTGCTCAAAGTTGATAAAATATTGTAAAGTTGGAATCGAGTGACTGTAGATGCATTGGGGCATTTCAGTTTGGCTCAATCGATCGAAAGAAAGGCTCGATCGATCGAATCACGGACCAGATGCGTTTTCTGCAGTTTTTCCAACTCAGCCCTAACTCATTAAACGTTTTGGGTTTTCTGTTTTTACCCTAGGTATATAAAGAAAAACCCTAGCCACGTTTTGAGAGTTGCTCCAGTTGAGTTGTTGCTCATACATTGCTGTTTTGTGTAAATCTCTTGTGAGATCTTTGAGGAGCTTTCCTTTACACAAAGTGTTAGGACATATGTGTTTTTCACTTGTTAAGAACATATGTCACTTTTTATGTAAATTGGCTAATCCTTATGACAAAACGCACTCTACTTGTAATTGGGTAGTTCTAGGTGTTTTTAATACTTCAAGAAACATTGTTTCAAGATCAAGTGTTGAAGTCATCAAGTCTGTCCAAGAAAAAGCAAGCTGAAGTGCAATTTCATTAACTCTCAACACCTGCTCGATAGCTACCTCGACACCTGCTATCTGTCGAGAATTACGAAAATCAGTTTTCTGATTTGATTTTCTTGGGATCCGTGAATATGGTTTTGGGCTTTCTTTTCTTCTAACCCTAAACATATAAAATGATTGTTTTAAGAGCCGTCAAACAAGACACAAGTTGCAAAAGCATTGAGCAATCCTTGTTCAAGCAAATTGTGATCAAAAGACGAAGTTCTTAACCTAGTTCATCTTCTCTCTTGAAGTTGCTGTGTATTTGCACCATAGGGTTTTGTAACCAAGCATCTTCCTGATCTTCATCGTGTATGATGAACTGAAGAACTTTGTAGCCAACCTCTCCTTCTAAAGTTGGTGTTTGAAGACGCGTACTGGGATCCGCGCATTGGTTAGTCATGTACTTGGGAGCCGTGCATCAAAGGTGGAAATTGTCACTACAGATCAAGTCCAATTGGGTATTGGGGTAAGGGTTCAACTGTAGGTTGGTAAGGTACTTGAGATTCCTTTACTTGTAACCGCTTGATTTGATAATAGTGGAGTTTCGGGAGTGGTGACCTGAAAATCACCCGGTGGGGTTTTTGCCGTTAGGGTTTTCCCCATTCGTAAACAAATCACCGTGTTATTTATTTTCCGCTGAATATTTAGTATTTGGTGATTTGTTTGTGCTTCCACGCAATTGCATGCTTAATTGATTAATTAACAACTTGGCTAATTAATTAATTAATTAGGATTTATCACAAGGGGTCATTCAGATTGTGGCCTATCACAAAGCTTAGGGTTTTCAAGGTAGAGATAGTATCAACATCTTGATGATCAACTCAGTTGCTATCATTGAAGCTTAAAGAATATCAAGCGTGGGTGCTTGTAGCTGATTGAAGAATTCAAGAAAGAAGGAGTCCGTGGATTCGGAGCTTGCACGTGGTCGTGTCAGTAAGTTCTACTGGTGGGTAGCATTAGGAAGTCGAGCGGGGAGCTTGTAGTCCTTTTGTATGAACTTTGATTCTTTCATAGTGGATTCAGGTTTGCCTTGAGGATCGGTGGGTCAAATCCTCCCCAGGTTTTTACCGTGTGGTTTCCTGGGTGATCATATCATTGTGTCTTTTATTATTCCGCTGCTTTATTCTTTTGATATGATTATTTGATTGCTTTAACCTAGAATTGCATAATTTGACTAAGTAACAACTTGGCTAATTAATCTAGGCTAACCAATCTGGTTGTTTTAAGGGGTCTAAAATCGTTCAATGCCAACAAAAATAACATACCTAGAGCAGCATAGCCGAAAGTGCCAACAAATGAAGCCTGATACAAAGTGTTCGAACTCAAAATCCTAGCCATCCCAAAGTTAGATATTCTTGCTTCACACTCAGAATCTAGTAGAACATTTTCACTTGAAATATCACGATGAATTATTGGACATGAGCAGTCATGGTGCATATAAGACAAAGCACTTGCCATACCTTTTACAACATTTATCCTATTAACCCAATCAAATTTCATGGCTTGTTCATCAACCTTCAGTACCTTGTCTAAGCTTCCACCTTCCAAGAACTCATAAACCAATAACAAGTGTCGTGGATGTGAGCAAAACCCATGAAGCTTCACAATGTTGCGATGTCGTATTTCTATTAAAGCACATATCTCACTCTCAAAAGGTTTTAGATTGACAATACCATCATCTAAGAGGGCATGAAGTTTCTTCATAGCAACAACTTGTCCTATTTGTATCTCAGCTTTATAAACATCTCCATACGCACCCACTCCAGTACAATGTTTGTCATCAAAATCCTCTGTTCCTTCAATAATTTTTTCAGACACCATTTTCCCATCATAGCTCCATATTGTGAACAAATTTTGATTTTGTGCTTCTTGTGGCTTGTTTTCTGTTCTCTCCTTTCTTTGGTGAAGAATTGATGTAAATCCAGCAGTCACAAATGCAAGAAATATGGTGCCAAGACAAAGAAATAAAATCAGTTTCACAATTTTATTCCCTCTTTTAACATAATGATTTGCAGAGGGGCAAGCTTTTAAAGTACTCGTAAGTGTACGAACCGTATCGAAGTATAGTTTGACAAGAATGAGGTCGAACCCATAGGGACTTGAATAAACGTAGGAAAATTAATTAACCTTAACAAAATTAATCCTAATCTAGTTTAATAAAAATTGGTTGTTTGCAATTAAATAAACTAAGCAAATAATTAAACTAAGCAAAGATATAATATAGAGCAATAAAGAGATGTAAACAATCTAGAGAAAGGAATTAAGGTTTTGGAATCTGCCTTGTAAGTCATATCAGCACATATTTATGATCATTAATTTTTCCCAACTCACTACATGATAATCTAGAGATCAATCATGATATCATGGAAAATATTCTCATTAAAATCCTTATTTTAAAAATCAAAAGCATGTTCTTCTTCGCTTCTTAAGTATAAAATCAAATCATCAATTGTATCTGTAGCCAAACAAATCACAAGATATATCCAATTCTAAAAATCAAATCATAAATTGTATCCATTGACTGAAAAATCACAAGCGATATCCAATTTTATAATCAAGAATTAATAAACCAAGCATTCAATTAATTAAGATAAATCCTAAATCATGAGAAAAACATGATTGAACTCATATCTAGAATCTCATCTTAGTCAATTGATATGAAGCAAGAACAATTTAAATCATTAAAGAACAACTATTGTGGGAAAAATCAAATCACATAAATATTACTGATAATTCTTAACAAGGTTTCATCCTCAACCCTAATTATAAATTTAGCTACTCATGGTAATTGAAAGAAAACACAAAAATAAAATACTAAACATTAAACTAGACAAATAAAATAAAACTAACCGTCATGGAAGAAAACCAAAGAAGTAGCCGCACTCTCTATGTTTAGTCCCTAGCCCTAGCACTAGCCTCCCTGAATTTTGCCCTAAAGAGCCTTTAAATAGGTCAAGAAATCCTATTACAAGTTGAATTTCCGTTTGGAGAAAATCCCAGATTTTTAGGCTTTATTTAACTGACAATTTTGGCCCATTTAACGTCAGAGTTTGGAGTTTTGGTAAACTACAAAGTTGTAGACCTTTAAGTTAACTTTCCTGCCCAACTTGAATCATCTCGATTGGACATCTGAGCCGAAAGTTATGCCAAACTACGGACTGATGTGCAGGCTGGAATCCTAATCCTAATTGGACTTGGATTTGGTGCAAATTTCCTTTGATTCCCTGCTCCAATTAGGCTTAAATTTAATTGGGTTGGCCTTATTTAACTTCATCATGGCCCTTGTAAAAGTAAAGTCCAATAGCTTTCTTCTTTGCACAAATCCATTTATTTAATTCCATTCTCCTACAAAAGACAAATTCACACAATAAAATGCAATTAAGCACAAAATTGATTATTCAGCTTTATTCCAAAACCAAATATAAAATGCATAAATTAACTCAAAATAAGTATGATAATGCTTTCTAATAATGATATAAATATGCAAAATTAAGCTATTATCGATGCACATCAAATACCCCCAAACCTACATTTTGCTAGTCCTCAAGCAAAACAGATAAAGAATAAAACAAAACAAAGAAATAAAAAAAAATAAAAAAATAAAACACAAAGAAAAATGAAATCCTAACTAATCCACTTTCGCTGAAATTTTCGATTGCATTTAACATATGCAACAAGCCTTTAAACCCCTAGCTTACACTAGTGGACTAGTTGTAGTCTCGTGAGGGTTTGCAGGGAATATACCCATAAAATTCTAAGAATGAATATTAAAAAAAAACAAAAAAAATCAAACAATTTTTTTTTTCAATAGCTTTTTGCAAAGAGGATTAGTTCAAGTTCGAAAACACTACAAATGATAAAGAAATTTCTCATGCCATCAAAACTCAATGTGAGTGAAACGTGGTAGCCAACCTAAATTTCTCTATTTGAAAGTATGCTTCAACTCAAATCTTTCCGGTGTTATCACTCAACAAATGAAATCACTCTGAAATGGGGTGTAACACTCTCAACAATATATGTGAGCGGAATAATGTAAGCAAAATCAAACACCTCACATATAAATCACATGAAAAACGCTTAATCAAGAAAGAACAAGTAGTCTCGTGAAAGGATGCCAAAAAGAATTTATACCAAACTTTTTATTCAGTCATATCAATATCTGAACTACACAATCTTCAAGATCAAATAAGGACTTTATTAGGACATAATGTAGGGTAAAAGTAAAGGGAATGAAATAAAAATGGGTAAAGGTAAATATAAAAAGTGTTTTCAAGATTAATTGGAATGTCAACTCTTTTTGGAATTTCCATTCAACTATTTTTTTTTCACCTCTTCTTCTTCAAAGCAGTACTCCTTCCTTACATTTCACTTCTCAAAATTTGATGAGAACCCTTTTTATTTTCTTCTTTTTGACACTTTCCTTCTTCTTCTTTTTTTTTTTTTTCCTTTGAATTCTTTTTTTTTTCTTCTTCTTCTTGGAATTCTCGCACAAACCGCCACATTGAAACAAACTGATCAAATTCCATCTTGAAACACTATGGATAAGGGCTTTAAGAAAGAAAGGCTAATTAAAAGGCTCAACGGGGTGACTAGCGATAATGTATCAAAAAAGAAAAACACATATATGGCTCAAAGTAGAGAAAAAATGGCCTAATCTCATCTCTCAAAGACTATTATAGTTCATTTAATATCAATGACTTCAAAAGATTCGAGTGTGGCATAAAATTTTTTTAAAAAAAATTCTTGGCCAAAAGAAAGAATAATGAGACTACAACAAGGGAAATATGTTACGCACTTCCAAATGAACTTTAAGATTAGAAACAATAAATAACCCTCCAAAAATAATGATTGGCTTAAAACTCACAGGGGTTACAATCTCTACATTGTTATCATCAAGATTTTCTAATCATTTTTATCCTTCAACAACAAGTTGTGTCTGAGTGGCTATGTGCATGTGCAATGAATTGAGAATGAAAGCAATGAAATTCTTTAAGCAAGAATAGTATAACAAACTCAAAACATAAACCTCAAGCTAGGCAAAAGATTTTTTTTTTTTTTTTTTTTTTTTTTTTTTTTTTTAAATTTTTAACACAACAAAGCAAAACAAAACAAAACAAAAAGATAGAAATCTATATACATCCCCCCCAAATCTAAACCAAACATTGTCCTCAATGTTAAAAATGATACTCTCAAATATATGTCTTGAATGAAAAGAGAGCAAAATATTAATATGCAACGTGAGAACCAAGTAGAAACAAGTAAGGTAAGGAGAAGGAGGAGACATACCTTGATCAAGTTGATTGTTATAAATTTTAAGTTCTGTCAAATATCAACTAGAACAAAAGAAAATAAAACTAAACAAGAAAATAAACACAAATATTAATCTAAAAGTAGAAAATAAACAAGAAAAAGATTTTTTGTTGTTGTTGTTGTTGTTGTTGTGTGTGGAAAGATTTAACAGAACTGGAGATCAATCCTGATAAACAGGACCATCCAAACCTTAACAACACCATGGAGATAAATAATGCATATTATGAATGGACTAGTCCAATGAGATTGTAACTTACCTGGGTCAAAAACATGTTGGGAGGCTTTAGCAATCTCTTCCAAGTGGATTCTATGCATAACCACAAAAGGACTAATATCCTTAATATCAGCAATTGTCCAACTTGCTTCCTTATGCTTTTGAAGTATACTTACCAACTAATATTCCCAAACGTCATCCAACTTTGGTGGTTTTACAATAGATGGGGGAGTGGGGATGGAGAAAATGGAGTAGGGACTACTTTTGGTTGCCAGCTATCAGTACTTAAGAGAGGAATAAAATCCAACAATGCATTGACCTCCTTAATTGATTTTTCAATATCCAAATTGCAATAAAAAAGGGTTAAGCAAGCCTTTAGGGGATCTTCACAACTTGATTGTATGAAAGTATCATGGACTAGGCTCCCAATCATGTTAACCTCACATATATCCTTATTGTCTAGTACTTGCTTACTTATGTCAAAGATATTAAGCTCAACAGTCATATTCCCAAAAGAAATCTTCATCACACCACTCCGACAATTGATCAAAGCATTGGATGTGGCTAAGAAAGGGCAACCCAAAATGACATGGATTTGTGTATTGGCATTCAGAGTAGGCTCAGTGTCTAACACAACAAAATCAACAAGAAAGTAGAATGCATCCACTTTAATCAGCACATCCTCAACAATACCTCTAGGGATTTTCACAGACCTATCAGCTAATTAAAGTGTCATGGTTATGGGTTTTAGCTCCCCCAAACCCAACTGTAAATAAACTGAATATGGCATTAGGTTCACACTTGCCCCCAAATCTAACGAAACTCGCTCAATGAGATGATCCCCAATCTTGCATGAAATTGTAGGAGATCCAAGGTCCTTACATTTGACTGGATATTTATTCTGAATGATTGAATTGACTTGCTCTATCAAAAATGCCTTTTTAGGAACATTTGTCTTTCTCTTCATTGTCATAAGATCTTTTAGAAACTTAGCATAAGCAAGAACTTGCGAAATTGCATCAAGAAATGGAATAGTAATTTGCACTTGCTTAAAAACCTCTAAAATATCTCCAAATTGTGCACTTTTCTGAGGATTGATTAAACTTTGAGGGAATGGAGCTTTAGGAACAAACCTCCTATCAAGGGGAGAACTAAGATCCCGAATTGGAATTGAGGTTGAGTTGCCCTTCTTTTCTTTATGATCATCTTGTGAACTGTGAACTCCTTTTTCCTCTAACACAGTATTTTCATTATCCTCCACTTCTGGAATTTTCACTTGATTATCAACTTGCTTACCAGACCTAAAGGTAGTAATAGAATGAACAAATTCATGTGCATGAGTAGAACTAGAAAAACCATTAATTGCATACTGCCCTTTTGGGTTAGGTATAGGTTGACTAGGAAACTTTCCTTTTTCCCTCTCTCCAACTTCAGTTGGTAACTAGCCAACTTGATTTTCCAACTTTGAAATAGCTTGAGTATTCAAATGGGTGGAACTTTTTATCTCTTGAATGGCTTGGCTAGTTGATTGCATGAAAGTTTTGAAAGACTCCTCCAAAGATGATTGTTGTCTTGGTGGTGCCATAAATTGAGGAGTTGATTGAGGAATGGGAGGAAATGCTTAAGTAGGTGGACGAAATTGACTTTGTTGATGCACTTGTTGTCCACCTATATTTGTGGGAGGCTGATTTTGCCTCCATGAGAAATTAGGATAGTTCCTCCAATTTGGATTGTATGTCTTTGAAAATGGACTAGCAAATGGTTTTCCATAATTATTCAGTGCATTTGCTTGCTTAGTATAAAAATCAGGGTACCCAACTGTGTAAGGACTCATTTGTGTTGTATGCATAGGACTTGCACAAATAGAACATGTTTCACTTTGAACTTAATTGATAGAATTCATCCCTCTACCTAAAGCTAAAGCCTCAACCTTACGAGTGAGATTGTCCAACCTAGCTTTTATGTCTAAATCTACACTGACTTTATACAATCCTCCTTTCTTAATTGCAAGGGCATATCTCTCTTTACGATTGGAAAAATCTCATTGTTGTGAACTTTTAGATAATTTCTCAAGAAATTTGTATGCCTCATCATCTACAAGACTCAAAAATCCACCACCATTCATGGACTCAATCATGTTACGATTTGTCTGAGTCAAACCATTATAAAAATATTGCACTAGTCTCCATGTTTCAAAACCATGATGAGGACACTTTAAGATCAAGTCCTTAAATCTCTCCCAACTCTCATAAAATTTCTCTTGTTCATCCTAATAAAAAATCTACAATTTCTCTCCTCAAAGCATTGGTCTTAGCCATTGGGAAAAATTTAGAGAGGAATTTGGTGACCAACAATTCCCATGAAGTGATAGATCTAGGTGACAAAGAATTAAGCCATGCTTTTGCCTTGTCCTTCAAGGAAAAAGGGAATAAACACAAGCGAACAGAGTCATCAGTGAAATTCTGGAACTTACAAGTAGCACAAATCTCAAGAAAATCATTCACATGCATATAAGGATCTTTTCTATCCAATCCATGAAAAGTAGGAAGAAGGTGGATTATTTGTGGCTTCAACTCAAAATGTGCAGCAGTGGTTGCAGGCAATACTATGCAAGATGGAGGGTTGGTGGTTATGAGTGAGAACAACTCCCTAAGAGTTTTTGAATCATCTCCTATTTCTCCCATTGTGGATGAATAATCAAAACTAAGAAGACAATTTTCTTTATCACGTATCCAAGTTCTCATACACCAAGAACAAAGATTTTTTTTTTTATTTAAAAAAAAAAAAAAATTAGCCACAACTAGTAGAAGGAAAAATTCAATTAAGACCTAATTTATTTTCCTAACCAAGTCCCCGGCAACGGCCCAAAAACTTGTTGTGAAATTTTAAAGTACTCGCAAGTGTACGAACCGTACCGAAGTATAGTTTGACAAGAACAAAGTCAAACCCACAGGAACTTGAATGAACGTAGGAAAATTAATTAAACCTTAACCAAATTAATCCTAATCTAGTTTAATAAAAATTGGTTGTTTGCAATTAAATAAACTAAACAAATAATTAAACTAAGCAAAGATATAATATAGAGCAATAAAGAGATGTAAACAATCTAGAGAAAGGAATTAAGGTTTTGGAATCCGCCTTGTAAGTCATATCAGCATATATTTATGATCATTAATTTTTCCCAACTCACTACATGATATCTAGAGATCAATCTTGCTATCATGGAAAATATTCTCATTAAAATCCTTATTTTAAAAATCAAAAGCATGTTCTTCTTCGCTTCTTAAGTATAAAATCAAATCATCAATTGTATCTGTAGCCAAACAAATCACAAGATATCTCCAATTCTAAAAATCAAATCATTAATTGTATCCATTGACATAAAAATCACAAGCGATATCCAAGTTTATAATCAAGAATTAATAAACCAAGCATTCAATTAATTAAGATAAATCCTAAATCATGAGAAAAACATGATTGGACTCATATCTAGAATCCCATCTTAGTCAATTGATATGAAGCAAGAACAATTTAAATCATTAAAGAACAACTATTGTGGGAAAAATCAAATCACATAAATATTACTGATAATCCTTAACAAGGTTTCATTCTCAACCCTAATTATAAATTTAGCTACTCATGGTAGTTAAAAGAAAACACAAAAAAAAAAAAATACTAAACATTAAACTAGACAAATAAAATAAAATTAACTGTCATGGAAGAAAACCAAAGAAGTGGCCGTACTCTCTCTGTTTAGCCCCCAGCCCTAGAACTAGCCTCCCTGAATTTTGCTCTAAAGAGCCTTTAAATAGGTCAAGAAATCCTATTACAAGTTGAATTCCCATTTTGAGAAAATCCCAGATTTTTTGGCTTTACTTAACTGACGATGTTGGCCCATTTAATGTCAGAATTTGAACTTTCGGTAAACTACAAAGTTGTAGCTGTTTAAGTTAACTTTCCAGCCCAACTTGAATCATCTCGATTGGACATCCGAGCCTAAAGTTATGCCAAAAATACTAACTTCTGTGCAGGCTGGAATCCTAATCCGAATTGGACTTGGATTTGGTGCGAATTTCCTTTGATTCCCTACTCCAATTAGGCTTAAATTTAATTGGGTTGGTCTTCTTTAACTTATCATGGCCTTTGTCAAAGTAAATTCCATTAGCTTTCTTCTTTGCACAAATCTACTTATTTAATTCTATTCTCCTACAAAAGACAAATTCACGCAATAAAATGCAATTAAACACAAAATTGATTATTCAGTATTATTCCAAAACCAAATATAAAATTCATGAATTAACTCAAATAAGTATGATTATGCTTTCTAATAATGATATAAATATGCAAAATTAAGCTATTATCAATGCACATCACATATAATCTATATGATGCAAAAATAATTTTGGTATACCATGTGGTAGAAACTAGAGAGGACTTCTGAAACTTTTAGTTAGCTAGATACACACCAATTTTTTTAAGTCTTCCTGTGGTATTTACATGGTTTGGCTTTAAGTAGAATTTCATAGGCAAAATCAGTGATATGTTCATTCAATCAAATCCATGAGCAACAAAGGTATGCCATTTGTGATCTTTTTATTGTAAATGTTACTTCATTCAATTATTTAATTATATATGCACTACTTTTTTTTTATTGTTAGTTCTTGATTTATATTGTTTTTTAAAAAAAATTAAAAAAATATTGTGGCTAACAATATGTACTTATTTTACTTATTGTAGCAAATATATGTTTATTTAGATATTCATTTCTCTGAATCTTTTTCAAGCTTTTCTTGCTTACTCAATTCCTATTATTGTAAATGGTGAGGATTGGAATCCTATAGAAATCAAGTTCATTGTTTCAATTTGAGACCAACATAATTTAATTATAGTTTTTATGCAAAACTTGAGACCAACATACTTTTAGGCAAAGTTTTCCCTTGCATCGCATGGGTTTTCAACTAGTTACATGTAATTATGTGGTTTCTCAGCCTAAGGACAGTTGGTCGATGTACTAGGCTTATCAAGGATTAAAGAGTATGTCCAAGGACCATAGTTTTTCTGAACAAGATGAATTTCCACTGTTATTTGGTAAGCTAGAGAATGATTCCATGTAACTTTGGAGCAGTGATGGGAAGCATGATAAAGTTGTTTAAGGATTTCTACATCTCGTGGTAAGTTTATGGAGACTCTTAATGTAAATGTTGTAATCTCCATTTTGGCTAGTTTTCCCTATTTGTTACTATAGCTGTATTATATACAGTAATAAATTGCTTAAAACTATAGGCTCTTGCATTCCCAAAAAAATCTATTTGTTTGCCCTTTCAGGCTAGAAGACATTTGAAATATGCTCCCCTGTTTGTAGCCTAATGCAATTAAACATCAATATGTTATCAAAGATTCAAAGGGATCATTCAGATTATTCACAACTTTATCATTTAAGCTTTTTGAAGAATCAGTTTTCTGTTTAAGAAAAAACGCCTTAGGTTTCCAGAATACTTAAGATATACTATATGGTCTCTACTATTTTCCTTTCTTAACAGGAATTCCACAAGATCTGCATCTTTTGCTTTACGTGCCTATGCTTTAATTGTTCTTATTACCTCCTTTTACATGTTGTAGAAATCCATTTGTATTGTTTACTATTGTTTGATTGATGAAATACCATGAACTCTTCAATAAATTAACAGTTCCAAAGAATATTATGTGTCAAATTTTGAAGTACTGAGTGTTGACACAGCGCACACTGGTGATCCACTGACAATTTTCATTTAGTCTCTCAACCAATCATTTAGGCAGATTAGTGCCCTTCACTGCCACCTGACCTCTAGTCAGGGTGGTAGGCTGTCCCCAAGTGGGGGAGTCTGGGTTTGAGTCCCCGCGGGTGCTAGTCCTGTCTTTTCTGTAGCAAGAAAAGATTGGTGCCCTGAACTCATAAGCTGGTAACTCCTCTTAAATAGGCAGAACTCACAAAAGCAGATGTGCACTCTGGTCTCTACTGCATGGAGATGGACTATACATTCCTCCCTTTTGAGCTTCTATGGCATAAACCAGATCATCGATTACCATTGCTGTGTAGTCCTGCCAATAAGGCTTGTTGATTATAAACCACTGATTTTGCTCAACTGTTAGTGTCTTAGTCTTAGAAAAATCTCTACATTTTCGGTCCATGAATGCGCAATTTTTGTTCTCTAATGTCATTTCTTAACCAGATAGCAACTGACTTTCAACATTCAAATAGTGAACTTATTTATGAGATGTATCAGAAAAGTTACACTCAAATTAGCTTTCCAAACTGAGATCACTAAAATAACAAGTTTGCTAATTTGTCCCATATATTTATTGAAGAAAAGTTCCTGATTTCCATTTCCTAAGAAATTGGCACGGTAACATTTCCCAAGTTGACAGTTTCTTCAATCATTGCTAAAATGCTACATTTGTGGTGGTATGTCTTTAAAATGTGTTAGGTTCTAAAACTTTAGAACAATTGGCAAATTGTGAGCACAAATTTATCTAGATATAGATTCCTAAGTCTATAGGTTTGATTAGACAATGCTCAAGGTGTTACAAGTCAAAATACAAGAACATTCAAGCTGCAGAAAGGAGAATTCAATTTCTGAAGAGTTCGACCGATCGAGAAATAGGTTTGACCGATCGAAATTCGCAGACATGAAATTTCTGCAAAATTCTATTTCAGCCCAAACTCTACTTAAACGTTTTAGATTTCAAGTGAAACACTTCTAGTATATAAAGGAAAACCCTAACTATGTTTTCAGAGCTCTTGGAGACTTCAGAGGTGCTCTTGTGAGATCTAAAAATGTATTGTACCTTCCTCTTTTAAAGTCACTACCAGAAATTATTCTCATGCCATTAGAACCAGTAGATCTAAAGTTGTTGCAACAAGATCAATATTTGTTGATGATTTAAACCTTCAAGGGTGGTCTTGGAGTCACAAATTGGAGAGTTTGTGTTGCTAAACCTTTGAGTGGGATCTCAAAGTCACAAGCGTGGGTGCTTGTATTGCAGTAAGTCCAACAAGAGAAGGAGTCCGTGGATTCGAAATTTGCACGTGATCGTGTCAGTAACTTACTACTGGAGGTAGCAATAGATTTAAGGTTAAATCTGAATGTAAAAACTTTGATTCTCTTATAGTGGATTTGCTTTACCTTGAGGAAAGCTATGTCAAATCCTCCCCAGGTTTTTACTTTGAGACAGTTTGTTTCATTGGTTTTCCTAGGTCATCATATCGTGGTGTTATTTATTTTCTGCTACTGTGCATGATATGACTTATTATTGTTTAACCTAGATCTGAATAGTTAACCTAAGTAATCACTTGGCTAATATATTAGGTTATACAATCTGCTTTAAGGGGTCTAAACAAACAAACAAGTGGTATCAAAGTGGGTTCACTCTGATTGGATTAACGTCCTGAGTGAGATCCTTGATCCCTTCGATCATGGATAATTTTAAGTGTCTTACTGCTTTTGGCTGTGATGTTTTGAATAAAAAGGACACTAATGTTTATGTTGATCTTATTGATGCTTGTGAAACTCTTCGTAAGGAATTAACTAAATCTATGAAAATTGCTAAGAAATTCAAGGAAGAGTTAAAATTGGCTAATCTTGGAAAAGTGGAATTGATTGTGAGATTAGATGAATCTAATAAAAAGAATGATTTTTTGAGAAATCAATTTTCCTCTCAAGATGAAAAGATGAAAAGTTTGGAACAAAAGTTAGCTGAGGCTAAAGCTAAACTTGAAAATTTGTCCAATACCAAACTTACTATTGATAACAGATCTATTTCTGTTTCTATTCCTATTCCTGTTAAAACTAAAGACAAAATTAATATTCCTCCTTTCAAAAGGAATCATAAAGAAAAGGCTTATGGTGCTAGGTTAGACAAAGGTAAAAGTTATTATGTAGATGTTGAAGTTTCTAAACCTGTGTCTAAACCTACTGTTAGAGTGCATAAGAAATCTGTTTTTGTGCCTACTTGTCACCTTTGTGGTGTTATTGGTCATATTAGACCAAATTGTTCTTTGCTGAGGCAAAAACCAAAATCAGAGACTAGATCTACTATTAGGAATACTAATGTTCCTAAATTTGTTCCTGTTTGTCACTTTTGTGGTGTGTCTGGTCACATTTGTCCTAACTGTCAGAAATTGAAATTTAAGCATGTCGTGTTTCAGTCTAGGATATGTGATGATATTTCTCCTGCCATAAGTCCTGATAAATTATTTCATATGCTTTTGAAAAATTTAAGCTTGTTGGCTTGTGAAAGGAAATTGCAAGATTTCAGTCTCTCTTAGAAGAAGTGTGTAATCCCTCAAATACACTCTGGTTCTCATGGTTTTTCACCTACAAAGCCAAAGACTCGTGCTATATGGGTGAGAAAAGATTCTCTAAAGTGAGTGTTGCTTACTTGTCCATGACTTAATTCTTTCAATTATTTGTGGACATGTTTTATTTTCTTTTAGGTTGTTTTGTTTAAAAAAAAATTCAAAAAACATTGAAAATTTTCAAAAAGACAAAAATAAATTATTTTGTGTCTAGTTTTATTTTTCTTGAGAATTGCATGAATTATAATATCTCTTTCTTGATTTAGAATATACTTGATATTGTGGAGAAACATAGAAAGTATGTATTGCATAACTAAGTGCATGACTATTTTGAGATAAATATAATTTTGTATGAGTGTGCACTAGTTTGTACAAGTACTCATGGGTTAATTAAGAAATTGATATTTCTTGTTTGTGTACCCTCTATAGCTTAGTTGAGCACTGTTCATGCATTGTTGTTGTAGCATATTATGCACTTTTTGTTTTTGGTCATAATATGAAAATCCAAAAAGATTTTTATTTTTTTTTTGTATTACACATCACCAAGTGTGTAATTGAGGTTGGCCTATGAAATTTGCATTTCATGACTGTGTACCTTGTTTAGCTTAGATTAACTATTTTTCTACACTTTGCTAGTTTGTGTTATGTAGTGCTTATATTGTGTGAGTTGTTTATGGTTTTTAAACACAATCTCTTGATTTTGAGTCACATTCTTTTAATTGTAAGGACTAAAAAATCCTAGAAGAAAGGCATAAATAACCATCTCACTACTGTTACTTGCCAATCATGAACACCTGTGTGCAAATCATAAAAGCCGTGCTCGGTAAGGTGTAGCACTTGCATAGCAAGATTAAACAAGGTGTCATTTATGAAAACTATGTGAAAATCAAAAGAAAAATAAAAAGTGAATTCAAAGAAAAAGAAAAAACAAAAGCAAACAAAAAGCATCAAATTTTTTTTTTGCTTTTACATGATTGCAAGCGTGTTTTCTAGGAGATGTGGGAGTTATATGATGTAACTCTTTAGGTGATGGTCACTTTCAAACTTATGTGATTGATAATGTAGAAATTGTATTTAATTACTATCTGCATATCACCTTTTATGTATCTCATACACTTACTAGTTGCACACACCACTCACAAATCTTTGTTAAACTTAGTACATATGATTGTGTGTTAACTAATCTGGCCATCCTTAATTGCATATGATCTGATGTGTAAATGCAAATTTTGGTTTTGGTTGGGAATTTGAGGAAAAATAATATTCTCAAGTTTTAGAAGTTTAAATTTTGTGATTTTAACTTCTTGACTGGTTTTGATATTTGCATTTAAGAGGCATCATGTTTTTAAAACTTTTCTGGATCATGTTCATCTGCTTTGAGTCATAAAAACTTCCTTCAAGTTTTTTTTTTCTGCATAAAATTTCCAAATTTTTAAGTTTTATAAATTTTTACTGTTTCGACCGATTGAAGATCTCCCTCGACCAATTGAAAATGTTCAAGTTTTGAATCAAAACTCTCTGCCTCTCTCAATTGTTGCTTGATCGATGTTCAACCGATCGAAACTGGAAAAGTTTCAATTTTTAGTTTCTTGACCGATCTATCTTTTTATGCATCATTTTAGGATTCACATGCATTGCATTTTTTTCTTTATCTATCTTGCATTTTTGTAGTCATATCTCTCATTGTTTTTCACACACAACACGCATACACTTTGCTAAATTGGGTACTCAACTTGATCTAAAAGTTGATTGATTAATTTTTGAGTTTTGTACATTTTAGTATATGCTATTTTTCTTGATGTGTGAACTGTTGAAAACTGGAAATATTTTTTTTTGGATATGGTGGATATTAAATGTGGAAATATTTTCTCTACTCATGAGGTTGATTTGAGTTCAAAATACCTTGACACATGAGAACATTACTTGCTGAATTTTTATATCATTGAGATCTATATTGTATAGTCTTAACTAATTGTGCTTGAAATGTTTGCATACCTCAACTTATTTTTTTTAAGTTTGGTTTGTGTCTTTTTAGTTTTCCCCACGTCCTAAATTTTCCCCAAAACTTTTTTTAAAACTAGGGAGAAAGTTATTTTTAAAACCTATGCAGTTTATAGGGGGAGTTGTTGCTCTTCATAGGGGGAGTTGCCTCTATTTTTTATAGAGCTGAATTGTTTTGTGTTCCCTTGATTCTTTATTTTCTCTTATCTTCTATTGTGTATGTTTTCTGTCTACCTTCTGATTGGGTTGTCTTTGTCAATACATGACAAAAAGGGGGAGAAATAGATGAAATTTGGGAAATTCTATCTAATTGTAGGTTTCTGATTGTCTTTATTTAGGGGGAGATGAAATTGGTTTTTGAAAGGGGGAGAAATAAAAGTTTTTTTTTTTTTTATGTATCTAACTTAGGGGGAGAGTTAGTTTACATGTTTTTTATTGGTTGCTGTTATTGCATATTTGCTATTTGTTGTTTATCTATTTTTATTTCCACACATGCAGTGAAGTGCTCTTTTGAGTGTTTCAGGAAAGACAGATACATTCCGATCAAGACCTTCTTCTTCTTCTAACAACTTTTGGGTTAGAAATCTTAGATTGGAATTTGTGATGTATTTGGGCATTTTATTGTAATTGAGTTTTTCTTGTATTTGAGCATTTCATTTTGTATGTAAGTTTTGTCACGGAATGCCAAAGGGGGAGATTGTTAGGTTCTAAAACTTTAAAACAATTGGCAAACCATGAGCACAAACCTATCTAGATATAGATTCCTAAGTCTATAGGTTTGATTAGACAATGTTCAAGGTGTTACAAGTTAGAATACAAGAACATTCAAGCTGCAGAAAGGAGAATTCAATTTCTAAAGAGTTTGACCAATCGAGATATAGGTACGACCGATCGAAATTTGCAGACATGAAATTTCTGCAAAATTCTATTTTAGCCCGAACTCTGCTTAAACGTTTTAGGTTTCAAGTGAAACACTTCTAGTATATAAAGGAAAACCCTAACTACGTTTTCAGAGCTCTTGGAGACTTCGGTGGTGCTTTTGTGAGATCTAAAAAGGTATTGTACCTTCCTCTTTTAAAGTCACTATCGAAAATCATTCTCATGCTATTAGAACCGGTAGATCTGAAGTTGATGCAACAAGATCAATATCTGTTGATGATCTAAACCGTCAAGGGTGGTCTTGGAGTCACAAACTGGAGAGTTTGTGTTCTTAAACCTTTGAGTGGGATCTCAAAGTCACAAGCGTGGGTGCTTGTGTTGCAGCAAGTCCAACAAGAGAAGGAGTTCGTGGATTCGAAGCTTGCACCTGTTCGTGTCAGTAAGTTACTACTGGAGGTAGCAATAGATTTAGGGTTAAATCTGATTGTAAAAATTTTGATTCTCTTATAGTGGATTTACTTTACCTTGAGGATAGTTAAGTCAAATCCTCCCCAAGTTTTTACCTTGAGACGATTCGTTTCATTGATTTTCCTAGGTCATCATATCGTGGTGTTATTTATTTTTCACTGTTGTGCATGATATGATTTATTATTGTTTAACCTAGATCTGAATAATTAACCTAAGTAATCACTTGGCTAATATATTAGGATAAAAAATCTGCTTTAAGGGGTCTAAACAAACAAACAAAATGCATCTCAAACCACATATAGGCAACTTAAATTTCTATCAAATCATAGGTGGGTAAGTTGTAATTTGCTCAAACTTTACAAACTACACTAGCGGCTCTACATAGAGTCTAGCGTGGTCATAGGACCACCCTGGCTTAGAAAAAATAATTATTATTATGTATAAATTTCTAAAATTTATGGTTTTTTTATCCTTAAAAAAACTTTGTGACAACCCTAAATTTTTTTAGGCCTAACATAATTAAACTTTGAACAAAATTTGGCAACAAACTTGATTGTAAGCTAAGTCTACGACTCCATCCAATTTTTTTTTTTTTTTTTTTTATTGGTTGTGAATTTTGACAAATCTATCATTTAATTACATTTTTTTTTCTTATATCCTCTATACTTGCAAAATTTCAAGAAGATCAAACATCAATAGCTATGTCATCAATCAAATGTTTAAATTTTGAGTTTTTGTAGTGTAAAATTATACATAAAAAATAAGTTTATGGATCGAATAGTAAATAACATCCGATTCACATGAAATTTTGTATGTTTTTAGACCCCTTAAAACACAACTGGATTAACCTAGTTAATTAGTCAAGTGATTACTTAGCCAAATTATGCAGTTCTAGGTTATCACAATCAAACAATCATATCATGTATAGCAGCGAAAAAAATAAATAACACAAAGATATGATCACCCAGGAAAACCAAATTGGTAAAAAACCTGGGAATGATTTAACCTAGCTATCCTCAAGGTAAACTTGAATCCACTATAGAAAGAATTGAAGTTTTATAATAAGACTTAGACCACTAACATCTTATTGCTACCCACTAGTAGAAACTTACTGACACGACCACGTGCATGAACTCCTTCTTTCTTGGATTCTCCAGCAAGTACAAGCACTCCTGCTTGTGTATCTTTAAGCTCTTATGGCAGCAACTGAATGATCATCAAGTTCTTGAACGAATCTCCTTCTTGATAATCCTAAGCTTGTGTGAAGGAAAACTCCTCACAAATCTCACAAGAGATTCACACAAACAGCAATATGAGCAACCTTTAAAACGTGGCTAGGGTTTGCCTTATATACCTAGGGCAAAAACATAAAACCCTAAACGTTTTAGGAGTTAGGGCTGAGTTGGAAATCTGCAGAAAAAAACGCATCTGCCCAATTTTTGATTGATCGAGCCTAAGCTTCGATCAATCGAGCCAGGCGGAAATGCACACTAATTTCTGCATCAGCTCGATTCCAACTTTACATAAAAGAACCAACTTTGAGCAAGCCTAAACAAGACTAAACAACCTGTTTTGATCGTGGTTTGCCAACAATACACATTAGAGTTCTAAATACATGAAATCCTAAGTCTTTAGAATCTAACAAACTCCCCCTTTGGCAATCCGTGACAAAACACAAACTAAAAGCTCAAAGTTTACAAAATAAAGCCCTTTACAAAACAAATCCAATCCTAACTACTATCCATCAGTTGCAAGTGTAGACAGTAGCACGACTGAATCAATCTGTATTTCCTAAAATACTCAACAAACGCATAAACGTATGTGTGGAAAATACAAGTAAACAAAATAAATTCTTGATTTCACCAAAACACAAAATAAACACATATATCAATGAATATCTCAAAAAAAATATAAGTCAATAAGCAGTGAAACAAGAAACAAAATAAAAGTATCTCCCCCTAACATGAATAGCCCAACAAAAATACATCAAGAGCAAAAAAAAAATGTAAATACAAAGTGCAGCTCCAAGATACAATCTAATCACCATAAGCTCCAAACAAGAACAAAACTCCCCCTATCAACAAGAACTCTACAAGCTACTCCAAAAACTACTCCCGCTTTTTGTGATGGAATGCCAAAGGGCAATTAGAATCCATCATCAAAAGGAGGTGGCGTAGGAGACCGTCTAAAATGCACCAACTCTACACGCATAGCACGAACCTCATCGAGTAAGTCCACCAAAACCTGTCCCTGAGCCGCTTGAATGGTCAAGACATGATCCAACGTACGTCGAATGTCGAAATCATCCGAAGTAGTCGGTGGAGGAACATTAGCAGCACCAGACGCCTCAGCCTGTGCATCACCTATAGAAGAGGAAGGAGAGAGTACAACACCAGAAGACTGAACTCTAGCTCTCAAGTGAGCAGCCCTCTGCTGAAGGAAGGTGGCACCTATGGGACCAGTAATATGTACGGGCTCAGATGCGGGGAAACCATCTAAACCTAAAAACAACAAAATCCTATGAATGAAAATAGGATAAACAAGAGCGTGACCAACAGTGCTACTCCGATGAATCTCGTTCAAAGAACGAAGAAATAGATGAGGGAAATAAATCGAAGCACCAGAAACAAGGGCATATAAAAACACACATCGCTCAATAGGGATGGTGTGGAAATGAGAGATAGGCCACAAAGAATGACACGCTATCCTAAGAAAAAGATAGGTAGTCTCAGTGAACTCAGTGGACGTGATCCGAGGATCAGAACCCCACTGGATAGAAGACCCAGTGATGTATGACATGACGTCATCTAAGGGTGGAGACTCCTCAAAAGAATAGACGGGCTGCCTAACGACCGGAACCCCAAGAGCACCAGCCACTATCCTAGGGGTAATGGTGAACTCAACACCTCATATCCAACTCCTAACAAGGGTGTTGGAATCATAGACGTGGCAAGAGAGATTCGAATAGAACTCTCTAATCAGGGCGGTCGGGGGTGGATGATCTATCTCCAACAAAGACAACCAACCCCTACTCTCAAAGTTTGCCCTAATGGCAGGATCTAACTCATCTAGCACAACAGAACGCTTAGCCCAAATTTTCCTCTTACTGTTCAACTTATCAAAGGTCTCTCTGCTTTTGTCATTCCTAAACCACTCACTCCTAGAGGGAGACTCAGAAGAAGTGGAGGGAGTCCTATGGGCTCTAGTTTCCCTAGGAATGGTGCTAAAGAAAAGGACAATGACACAAGGCAGAACCAAAAAGAACAAAAAGGAAAAACCAAGGGCAGATTGCAAGTTAGCACAAAACAGATATAGAGCAAAAATCTATATGATGCATGAACAGTTTAAATGTCATGATGCATGTTCTAATGCAGTGAACTAAGTTCAAATGCACAAAATTGGCTTGAGTATAGAGTTTCTAACAAAACCCCAAAAATTTTGAAAAACCACTTGTTTGTTTTTAAAAAAAAAAATTGATCAATTGATCATCACACAAGATAGAAAACAGATTAGAAAGATCAATTACATCAAACCAACAAGCCAATTTCATCAATTTTGACCTAATTGAACAAAAACCCCAAATCGGATTAAAACAAGCCCTAGAAATTTCAATTTCTCACAAAACACAAAATTGATCAAATTAACCAACATAGATCATGTTTATAACATCATAGGAACAAAACCCATTGATCAATTTCAGAAAATAAAGCTTGAATAATCAAAAACCCCAATTTTTAATAAGTCCAAAAATTTCAAACAAATGCATGAATATATGCATGCAAACATGAAATAAAATGCAAAAGGAAGGGTAAAATGGACTTACCGGCTTTGGGAGAGGAAAACCTTGCAAAAAATTCAGAGGAAAACAAAAAAAAATTGGATGTGGAGCCTAGTCCGAATCGGAGAGAGAGAGAGAGAGAGAGAGAGAGAGAGAGAGAAAAAGTTTAAAACTTTTGAAAAAGGTGTTTGAAAAAGTCAAGATCTGATTTTTTTAAAAACCTGATTCACAATTTTCGATTGATTGAAACAGACAGAAGCTTATGAAGAATTTTTAAAACAATTTCGATTGATCGAAAAATAGATTGGATCAATCGAAACAGACCAAGGCTCACAAAATTTTTGGGAGAGAAAAAACACAGTTTTGAAAAAACAAAAACACATTTTGGACAAAAACTCCTCAAAGCATTGAAATTGATGAACAAAATGCATGAGTATGATATGAAGTGCTTTTCAAAAAAACACAAGATTTTAACCCAATTTTCCCAAGATTAAGCTTTTCAAACATTCTCCCTTTAAATTCTTAAGCAACAAATCTGTTTTGCATAAAACTCAAAGTATTTTCAAACTTGGTTGGTCAAACCAAAAACACACACAATAACATGTACAAGGTTTAGCAAAAAGTAACTTGTGTAGTGTGTGCAACTAGCAAAAGCTTGAGATACATGTGAGGTGATATGTGAATAGAAATCAAACACAAAGTCTACAAAATTCATCACATAGAATTTAAAAGAGACTCTCACCTAAAAAGTTACATCATATAACTCCCACATCTCCTAGATCATAAGCTTGCAATCATGTAAGTTTCTTGAATTTTACCAATTTTAGTTGTTCAGAAACTTATTAAAATAGCCGAGATAATGTACGCACCAATTTTATTTATTTGATTTAGCTTTAAGTCCAATAATGTACACACAAATTTTAAGCATTTAAACCGAGGCTACACCTTATGTTCTTTTTGTGCATGTGCTACACTTTCTCGAGCACAAAATCTTACGATATGCACTAAGGTGTTCATGATTGGCTAGTGAATAGTGGTGAGATGGTTATTTATGCCTTTCTCAAAAAGTTCAAGTCCGACAGTCAAAGACATGTGACTTCAAGATCAAGACAAAGTGATCAAAAACCATAAACATCTTTCCCACACAACATGCACTACAAAGTTTCAACTAGTAAAGTGCAATAATTAAGCTCATCCAAGCTAAACAGGGTACAAAGACATGTTATGTGAAAATAAATTGACCAACCTTGTTTTCAAAAACCAAGAGAATACACAACACAATTTGCTTCCTTTTCTCCTTTTTTTTTTTAAATTTATATATATATATATATATATTTTTTTTTTGAAAAGAAGAAACAAAAAAAATCCTAGAATGAAATGCATGAATGTTATGCAATGTAAATCCTAGAACAAAAACAACAAAAACCAAAGAACAATGGTCACAAAGAGGTAGAGCAATGAAGCACAAGGACCATGTCAGAAAGACTCAATTAGATCGAGCCTTTTGCATCCAAAACTTTTTAGATGCACTTCAAGCATTAGAGTTCTTATTCACATTAGAGTGATTTCCAACTCCAGGATTGGAATAAAGGTTTAGAGCCTTTACCAATTCACCAATAAGTGTCATAGGATCTTGTGCTTAAGGCACAGGTACTTTCGGCTTATTTGCTCGCTTAGCTGCTTGCAGCTTGTAACAGTTTGGACGAATGTGTCCAAACTTTCCACAAAAATGACAAACCCAAACAGGCTTACCATGCATCTTATCCTTAGAGAGGGTAGACTCCTTAGGTTTGGACTCTTTCAGATCAACCCTAATCTTCCTAGGAGGTGTGACCTCTACAGGTTTAGCAGTCTCACTCACAACCTCACTCACAGGGGGTTCAGAGGAAGAAGAAGGAACAAAGTTTGTGGAATTGGGTGCAGACATAGAGATGCACCGACCACCGACTGACCACCGTGCCGGACACCTACGGTGGGCTTGGAACCGGTTAGATCGGTTCGGCGCCGGCCGGTTTCATCGGTGCCGGTCAGATCCTAAACAGGCCTACCTTTAGGTTAGGATCTCAATTTTGCTTTAAAATTTGATCGGCGTATTGGGTTTTTTTTTTTTTTATGTGGCGTATTGGGTATTTAGTTTATAAAAATTTAATTTTTTATTATTATTTTTGTTGATTGAAAATTCTGTCTGAGTAGTGAGTAAGGATTGATCTTGGGCTTTTTTCCCTGGGGTCTATTGGGCATTTGGGCTTGCTAAGTTATAATTTTTTTTTTTTTTTTTTTTAGTTCAAAAATTTTTTTTTTGGGCTTTTTATTTTTTCTTGAAAGCCCCAATATATTGTTAAGTAGAACAAATTATGGAGCAAAGTTTAATTTTATTGGCATAGAAAAAACTGAGGGCGCTCACAAATTTTTTTTGAAGGGTAGACAAATATAAAATTTTAAATTATTATATATAAACTTCTTTTTTTCAGGTCAGGGTGCTCCTGTGACCACCCTGGCCTTAACGTGTCGTTGCCCCTGCGCACGCAGCCATGATGCATGCACACGCAGGCCCAATCCTGGGCGCACATGTATGGTTCCAGAAACATAAAAAAGACAAGTTTTCTGCATTAATTTTGAGGTTTGGAACAAATCCCACATTGTCTGGGAGCCGTTCCAATCCCCCATTTTTACAATATAAATAGCCATACATGGTACATTTTCAAAACAAATAGAAATCCTAAGGGAAAACACTCAGATTCACTAGAAATAGTGAATCAAAGAGGGAGTTTTTCACAAAACATCCTCAAGTCAATTTTCTTTTGATTGGGCCATTTTCTGGCCTTGATCTTTGAATTTAAGATTACTAATCACTTTTTTATTGATTGTGAATAGATTTGACTGAGGGAAATAGTTAAAAATCAAGCCTAGGAGTTTTGTTTTGAGGTATTGAGTTCTAAACTCTTTTATCTCTTTTCTATTTTAATCTTGTTATAAATCTTGTTTCTTTGCTTGTTCCATGTTTTAATATGTTTGTTTAGCTTAGTCTTTATGTTTTAAAAGCAAGTTAGGATGTTAGATTTATTGTTTTGAAGCCTTGCTCTGTTTTCTGTGTTGCTAGGGTTTCTAGGGCGGATTTATAATCTTGTTCATGTGTGCGCATGATCTGCCTAGAAAACCCAACCCTAGTTTTTTTTTTTTCTATTTCTTATTTCACATGCAATGCTTCTATTTTAAATCCTTTTTCCATATATTCATGGTTTTGAGCTTTTGTTTCACATGCTTGTTTGTTTGCTTGCTTTTCACATGTTAAATTAGGGTTTATCTTTATTTTCTTTCTTCGATGTCATGAACACGCATTCCCATGTTCATGCATTGATGCCATAGGTGCTAAGGTGCAGTAAGGTAAGTGAGGTAAGTCACGCATTCACATGAACAAGCATTTTTTGAATATGATCTTGCTTTGATAGTGAGTATGAACATGTTGGATGAGTTGTTTTCAATGTGTAAATGCAATCACATGTTATCTAGATCTTCTCATGCTTGTGTTTCTGCCATGATTTGTTTGATGCCTTGGATGATATGACATGATGTGAGATAGGAGCATGTTAGGGTTTATGATGTGATGAGATGCCATGATAGATGTATGTTAAGGTATAATATGCCATGTATGCTAGATGAATATTAGGCTTTTTTTGATTGTCATGATAGATGTATGATTAGGTCTTTTTGGGATGATTGATGCCATGTTGTATAGTTAGATGTATTTTAGTGTGTGTGTGTGTGTGAGAGAGTTAGAATGCAATATTAAGTATGCCTTTAATAGGGTTAAAACATAAGACACAATGAGAGGAAGCCAACCTTAGGGTTGGGCAGATTTGAGTACCTAACACCTTCCTAAAACCGTACCTAAACTCCGAACCCATATCTCTGGTAGTAAGATCAAAAAATCCTTCCTCGAGAGGACACTATATATATGGTTCCTAGACCATTGCAAAAACTAGGAGATGACTCCCCCCGTTGTGTCCACAGAACCTCACAAGCAAAACACACCTAGCCCCAAGCATGGGTTAGCTCTAATAAACTTCAAGTCAAGATCCTATAACTCTCAAATAATTATTACGTGTCTGTATTTGTTCTCTGGAAGATTTCTTGATTTATCATTGTCCCATCAATTCCCAACCAAAGGGGCAAAGAGACTACTTTTCTATTACATGGATCCCTTTGCATAAACTAACTCTAGTGAATTCAGGCTTCTAAATTATTAATTTAAAAAAAAAAATTGCTAACCGAGGTTTCCCATAACATTTTTTTTGGGTAAAAAAAAAAAAAGAAAAAGTATAAGAGGGGAGGGTGACAACCCCTACGTGCTTAGGATAGCATGTAAGGAGATGCGCACTAATACAGTCACTAGTGGGGATTAGGGAGACTCAAACCCAAGACCTAAGTATATATTGTAGGCTGAAGGCCTTGCCACTAGACTACCTATCATATGCATATATATTATTCACATCCATGATAAACATTCTATCTCTATCTAAAGCTGGAACTTTTGATGTGGTTTTAGTTTACCCGTTTTAAATCTAGTTGTTTCTAGTACTACCGTAAAAAACATGTATGGAATTAATTGGATTTGTGTTAGTCCATTTACTATACGGAACCAATGATGTGTGTTAGGACATATGTGTTTTCACTTGTCAAGAACATATGTCACTTATTTATGTAAATTGGCTAATCCTTTTGACAAAACGCACTCTACTTGTAATTGGGTAGTTCTAGGTGTTTTTAATACTTCAAGAAACAAGGTTTCAAGATCAAGTGTTGAAGTCATCAAGTCTGTCCAAGAAAAAGCAAGCTGAAGTGCAAGTTCATTAATTCTCGACACCTTCTCGATAGCTCCTCGACACCTGCTATCTGTCAAGAATTACAAAATCAGCTTTTCTGATTTGATTTCCTTGGGATCCGTGAATATGGTTTTGGGCCTTCTTTTCTTCTAACCCTAAACATATAAAAGGATTGTTTTAAGAGCCGTCAAATAAGACACAAGTTGCAAAAGCATTGAGCAATCCTTGTTCAAGCAAATTGTGATCAAAAGACGAAGTTCTTAACCTAGTTCATCTTCTCTCAAGAAGTTGCTGTGTATTTGCACCATAGGGTTTTGTAACCAAGCATCTTCCTGATCTTCATCGTGTATGATGAACTGAAGAACTTTGCAGCCAACCTCTCCTTCTTAAGTTGGTGTTTGAAGTCGCGTACTGGGATCCGCGCATTGGTTAGTCACGTACTTGGGAGCCGTGCATCAAAGGTGGAAATTGTCACTACAGATCAAGTCCAATTGGGTATTGAGGTAAGGGTTCAACTGTAGGTTGGTAAGGTACTTGGGATTCCTTTACTTGTAACCGCTTGATTTGATAATAGTGGAGTTTCGGGAGTGGTGACCTGAAAATCACCCGGTGGGGTTTTTGCCGTTAGGGTTTTCCCCATTCGTAAACAAATCACCATGTTATTTAATTTCCGCTGCATATTTAGTTTTTGGTGATTTGTTTGTGCTTCCACGCAATTGCATGATTAATTGATTAATTAATAACTTGGCTAATTAATTAATTGGTATAATCACAAGGGGTCATTCAGATTGTGGCCTATCAATGTGCATGAAATATATACAATAAAGTACTCACATACCTACATATTTAGCCATACTTTTATGTTATTTTGTGACTAATTATATAATATCTTTGTGTTGCAGCCTTGCAGGTAACAAGGGCTTTACATGCAAAGTGGGGTTAGGCCAATTGAATCAAGCCAACTTACATCCAGCCAGGCATGAATTCAAGAGAATACCAACCCAATTAAATTTAAGTCCAATTGGAGTAAGGAATTAAAGGAAATTTGCACCAAATCCAAGTCCAATTCGGATTAGGATTCCAGCCTGCACATCAGTTAGTATTTTTGGCATAACTTTCGGTTCAGATGTCCAATAGAGATGATTCAAGTTGGGATGGAAAGTTAACTTAAAGGGCTACAACTTTGTAGTTTACCAGGAGCCCGAATTCTGACGTTAAATGGGCCAAAATAGTCGGTTAAGTGAAGCCTAAAAATCTGGGATTTTCTCCAAACGGGAATTCAACTTGTAATAGGATTCCTTGACCTATTTAAAGGCTCTTTAGGGCAAAATTCAGAGAGCCTAGTGCTAGGGCTGGGGGCTAAACATAGAGAGTGCGGCTACCTCTTCCATGACAGTTAGTTTTATTTTATTTGTCTAGTTTAATGTTTAGTATTTTATTCTTGTGTTTTATTTCAATTACTATGAGTAGCTAAATTTATAATTAGGGTTGAGGATGAAACCTTGTTAAGGATTATTAGTAATATTTATGTGATTTGAGTTTTCCCACAATAGTTGTTCTTTAATGATTTAAATTGTTCTTGCTTCATATCAATTGACTAAGATGGGATTCTAGATATGAGTTCAATCATGTTTTTCTCATGATTTAGGATTTATCTTAATTAATTGAATGCTTGGGTTATTAATTCTTGATTATAAAATTGGATATCGTTTGTGATTTGTCTGTCAATGGATACAATTTATGATTTGATTTTTAGAATTGGATATATTTTGTGATTTGTTTGGCTACAAATACAATTGATGATTTGATTTTATACTTAAGAAGCGAAGAAGAACATGCTTTAGATATTTAAATAGAAGTTTTAATGATAATATTTTCCATGGTAGCAAGATTGATTTCTAGATTATCATGTAGTGGTTGGGAAAAATTAATGATCATAAATATATGCTAATATGACTTACAAGGCGGATTCCAAAACCTTAATTCCTTTCCCTTGATTGTTTACATCTTTTTATTGCTTTATATCTTTTGTTTAGTTTAACTATTTGCTTAATTTTATTATTTGCTTAGTTTATTTAATCTTAGAAAAGCCAATTTTTATTAAACTAGATTATGATTAATTTGGTTAAGATTTAATTAATTTTCCTACGTTCATTCAAGTCCCTGTGGGTTCGACCTCGTTCTTGTCAAACTATACTTCGGTACGATTCGTACACTTGCGAGTACTTTAAAATTTCACAACAACCGACTTGGGTCCAGTACTCTTATGCACTAAACCCAATCTTTACGATATATAGGTTGATGAGGAGGAAAGATACTTTTAGGACCCCATATGAAAAGTAGTGGACCAGGACAACTCCAAAAATGGTTAGGCCAAAATGTGGCATGATTGAAAGGAAACTGAGTCTGTGACATTTTGCTTAGACCCCACACCTCAATAAGAAATGACAACTTGAGCCAACCAACATCTTCTTAGGAGAGAAGATGATAAGACTTAACGACTTTTTCCCCCTGGTCACTAGAGTTGTAGATGACTCAAGCTATTTATGAATAGCTCAAATTCAACTTGGGAGAAACTTGTTTATATTCATTTATAACAATGTGTTCGTGAACAGGCTTGTGAATATGAGGGCTCTATTTAATTATGGATAATATTATACTTTTTTATTTATGGGTGGGCCGAGAAGGATGAGCCCATTCCCTGGATGGTTAAGAAGGGCAAGCCCATTTCCTAAACAAATGGAGGCCCCTTATCAAGACAGCATCGACCCAAAGCAAGCCCATGTCAGCCGAGAGTATAAGGAAATGTCTCGGGTAAAGAACCTTATCTCGGTGAGATTCCTATGAGAATTTATATTGTTAAAGTTTAGACCCCTAGAAAACACAATTTGCTTAACCTAATTTATTAGCCAAGTTGTTACTTAGGTTAATTATTCAAATCTAGGTTAAACAATCATCACATGAAATAACACAGAGCGGAAAAGTAAATAACACAAGATGTGATGACCCAGGAAAACCAATGAAACAACTCGTTTTAGGGTAAAAAAACTTAGGGGGAACTATCCCAAGAGAACAATCCACTATATCAAGTTGATATTTACAATCAAGAATACCAATTCATAGTAAATCTAACACAGTTACCAAATTGGGCTCTAAACTCCTCAAACTTCCTTGATCTGGATCTTGTTCTCACATGAACTACCTGTTCATGCTTTGATCTTCAGTATGCTTGATAGCTGAAGGTTTGGTAGCAACTTTACTCCACCAGTACTGGCAATATGGATTTGATCTCCCGTAGGTGCTTATAGAGTTAGAAGGTTACAAAACTTCACTGATCTCACAGAAGTAACTTTCAAGAGTTAAAAAACATGTATTAAGGTTTTGCTTTTATACCTATTATACCTAGCAGTATTGGACTCAAACCCTAAACATTTCGCGGGCTATTGGGCCTTATTTAAAATTCTGCAGATTTGCAGTTCAATCAATCGAAGGTCTCTCTTGATCAGTAGAGCTTGACAATTTTTGAATTCTCTTTTTTGCAGCTTGTACATTCTTGAATCTTGACTTGTATGAACTTGAGCAATGTCTAAAACACTTCAAAGACTCTAAGATATTATACTAGACTTTTGTTTTTCTTGGTTTGCCAACATACAACATATTTAGAACCTAAACATCTAAGACTAAATATTTAGAACTTAACATATATGGGCTGAGAGCTCGAGATAGTGCCCTAGGAGAATCCGTCCTAGGTAAAACATTTTAGTTAGGATTTTACTATATAAAAGAAAATAATAAGTTAATCAAGTAGGTCATAAACAAAAAGTAGCTCGTGACATGAACAAGCTTGACCTTGCTTAAAAAGAAAATGAACCAAACTTGAACATATAATCTTGTTTGGTGATGAGCTTGAGCTAGCTCATCTTCGAAAAAAAATTAAATTAAATGAACAAGCTTAAACTTTTAATACTCAACTCGTTTACAACCTTACTGGTCATGTAAATTAGCCGATCGAGAAGGTATCCACTAGGAGTACCTAGCTTAGGGCTTATCCCCATTAAGATAATGAGATAATGTAAGATTTTGTACAAAGTACAAACACTCATTCCCTCTTATCATCTCTACATTTATTTTAACCAACTACCATCAATCATATTAAATACTAGGTGATAGATATAACTATGTGACCCAAAACCGGTGGAAAGGTTTCATTTTTCAACCACTACTCCTCAGACTCCCTAACGAGGCATGGGGATGTTTAACCTAATCTCCGAAATCATAGGAAGGATAAAATCCCCATTGTACCCTAAAAATAGACCCTATAAATACCTAAAAATGGTTCTTGCAAAGGTAGAGGTGTGTACGGGTCGAGTTAGGTTAGGTTGAGGGGATTTTTCGACCCAACCCACTATGGTAGGTTAAAAAAATCCAACCCAACCCACATGGATTGGGTTATATCGGGTTGAACCCATGGGTTGGACAGTTTTTATTTATTTATTACTATTATTATTAAATTGAGCAAAAAAAATATATCTCACTTGCCACCTGAGTTAATAAACAAAATATACATGAACTAGTATTCCAACTCAGTTATAAACAAAATATATCCAACTGAGTTGATAAACAAAATATACATGAAGTAGTATCCCAACTCAGTTATTAACAATAGTATAAACTTGATTGATCACCACATTTCTGTCCATATGTTTTTCATTTTTTGTTCTAATTTTTTATATGAAAACAACAGCAATAATTTTATTTAAACTTAAAAATTAGTTTACATTTGTTGTCACTATGAAATACAAGGTGGAGTTTCTTTTGTCCATCACTTCATGTTCTTTCAGACTTGCACCACGTATACAAAATCCATTCAGAGTTCGTTTGGATACTATATGTAGTTTTTGACAACTTCGTTTACTAAAAGATACTATAATTTTTGGTAAATTTAATGTGAAGTGTATGACAAAATACTAAAAATTAACTTAATTTCAAAACAAAACCAAAAATTAGAATTAAATAAAAAATAAATAAAAAACCGTATGATACCTGTTTCCTCTGCTAGTAGTTCTTTTGCTATATCGAAAGAGAGTTTATCCATTCAATAACGCTCTAAACACCATGCAGTAAATGGTCAAAAAGTATCATAGACGTTCCCTGAGCAAGTAGTTCTTTCGCTATATTGATAAAGACACAGTTATCATTTCCCACATCCTGCATTAATTATTCCAAGCTCGCTCGCTCACAAATTCCACAGCTTGACGAAGACCAAGAGACCCAACTCCGTTCTATCTTTGCCACACATAATGCCATCACACATAGCTCTCATACACAACCCAACCTATCAGCGTCTGTAATAATCACCTTACCCCACTTTCATCGCTCTACAGCTAGCCAAGTTCAATGAATTGTCCTAATGTTATCGTTTGTAGCGCTTTGGCCATTGCTAGGCTTGTCATGTTAGGAGTTAGTTGAAAATTAAAATTCTAATAGTGACCAATGAGATTAATTGGTGCTCTCATTTTGCAAAATCTTCAGTTGCTACTTGATAGAACTTAGAAGTCAAGGCCACTTGATTATTTTTTGGTGAAAACAATTTATTAGTGGAGAATTGTCAAGGAAGGGGAGCCAGCCACGAAATGCAAGTGCATTGAATACCAAACATGCCTTGCCCCAAAAGTGGGTGAGCTCTTATAAACTTCAAGTCAAGATCATACAACTTTCAAATAAGAGTTTTAGAATCATAGTTTTCTAGTCATAAATTTTTTCATAATTCATACAGAGTTAATTGTGAATGATTGTTTACCACTTTTACATAGATTCACCATTTTTATTTAGTACTCACAATTAGTTACATCAAAATTATATCAACAAATTTTCTCATTTAAACTGTGCATTTGTGTTTGCTTTGTTTCTCTTTCTTTTTCTTTTTGTGTGTGTGTGTGTGTGTGTGTGAATATTTCCCCTACCAATGAGTCTAGATTTTTATTGTATGGATCCTTTTGCATAGACTGACTCTAGTCAATTCGGGCTTCTAAATTCTATCTTCTCTTCAAGGAAAAAAAAACCATTGGAATTCTGAATTACTTAGGGGAAAAAAAAAAAAGCAAGCCCCAAAACACAGAATTTTCACGGAACAAGAATTCTATAAAATTAACGTCTTATTAACTTGTTTTATTTATTGCTAAATGTTCCAGCTTTGTTTATTGCTAAATGTGCGATAGCCTGATAGTATTAGTTTGGGATTGCACCACCGTGCACCCTTAGTACGGTGATCAGTCCACAAAGTAAAAATGCTTGTGGAGGGTGGGGAACAAGGGTTGGGATTCAAGTCTCCTAGAGAGAGTTTTACACACATAGACACTTATATTATGCTATAGTAGAATTTCTATTTTGTATAAAATAAAAAAATAAAAAAAATAAAAAGTTTGGGATCGCGATTTTCCTTAAAGTCTTGTCCTTCAGGCAAACCTACCACTCCACAACCCAGTATCAATTGGTATGTTAACGAACAAACTTTACCGTTTGGAATAACACGACATTCCTTACATCACAAGTTTAGAAGTATAGCATCTTAGCTCGGGGGTGACCCTTAGTCAATCCTTGTCCCAAATGTACGTAGTGGCCCGATTAGAACCTAGCTCGGGGGTGACCCTTAGTCAATCCTGGTCCTTGTAATGTTGCATTTCATAATACTTAAGATGGAGCCAGAACTTTGAGTTAGGGGAAGCAGCTTTACTGTTGGCCATGTGCAATGGTTTCAACCTCTGACTTTACTACTACTTAACCGCTAAGGCTTTTTTTTTTTTTTTTTGTTGGCAAGAACAAAATTATTTTTGTTTAGAATTTTTTAAAGGGTAGGGTTATTTATTTTGGATAAAATTGGTTGATTCAGCTTAATTTTTCTTTTTCTTTTTAGTTTTACTACTGGTAATTTTTGTTGTTGAGCTTTTTTTTTTTTGGAGTTGTATATTTTGTTTTAGATTTTAGATCTATAAATTTTTTTTATGGTCACTAAAATGAGGAAAATGCTAGAGCTACAATTTTTTTTTATAAATTGCTGATATAATGAGTGGTTATTGATAAGTAAAAAAATGATGTAAGTGGTGGGCCCATATACGAACCAATAAGAATTTACTATCAAAACAATTTGTAAAAATGTTGTAAAAAAGGTTTGCATGTATAGTATTACTCTTAAAAGAATTAATGACATTGTTTAAGGGGAGCAAAATGTAATTTTATAAAATAAAATTGCTAAAATTAGTATACATATATATAATAAAACTTTTTCTAAAAAAATTTGGGGGGGGGGGGGGGGGGGCTCTATCCCTACCAATACTTGATCGATCCATAAAAAAAAGAAAAAAAAAAGCAAAACAAAAATTTTAATCCAAGAAAAATTATTTTAAAAAAATTGAGGTGAAGTAACACATCTCACTATTCTATAGTAGTCAAGTAAGGGGGGATTGTTGGGAGATCACAATTTAAGCTTCTTACAACCACCCTAAAAGCAGGCTTGCATGCGCACAATGTTAAATACCATAAAAAACTTGAGTGTGTATCCTTATTACCATTTGGTTTTGAGACGAAGGCTACGTTTGAATTGGTGGTAAACAATTTCAGGAAATCATTTTCCACATTTTCCACGTGTTTAGCAGTTACAGAAAATAGAATTTTCCGAAAAATCACTTCCTATTTTCCCTTAGACAACGGAAATGGTTTTCAGTTCCTATTTTCACTTCAAAGTATTTCCGAAAAGAGAGAGAGAGAGAGAGAGAGAGAGAGAGAGAGAGAGAAAAGGAGAGAGCCCAGATCGCAAAGAGAGAGCCCAGATCGCGGTGCGACTTCGCCAGCGAACCCATCGTCGATCGCCACGATCGCCACAAACCCATCGTCACGATCTCCACAAAACCCACGATCGCCACAATCGCCACGCAAAGAGAGAGCCCAGATCGCCACGAACCCATCGTCGATCGTCAATCGCTGGTGCGACTCGCGAACCCACGACTAGCGAACCCAGAACCCACGATCGCACTTCCAGAACCTAGAACCCATCGTCGATCGTCGATCGTCGATCGCCGGTGCGACTCGCGAACCCAGAACCCACGATCTGACCGGATTTGATATTTTTTTTCTTTGGTTTTGTTTCTGCTTTTGATCGCCGGAGTTTGCTGTGATTTTGAAATTTTTTGTAATAAAATTTGATTGGATGCTGAGAAAATGTGAAAAATGTGTAGGAAAATAGCATTTTCAGAATAAAACCAAACACATGAAAATATTTTCTACAACAATTTTCATTATGCAACCAAACACTTAAAAATATTTTCCTTTCCAAAAAATATTTTACGGGAACGAAACACAGCCGAAGTGGCATATCTCATGTTCCGACAACTCTTAATCATTATCCTTTGTATGTTACCATTGATGGGTTTTATTGTTGGCGGTTCATTGAACCAATAATATACAGCTCTATGTGTGTGTACTATGTACCAAGTTGTGTTAACTGAACCCTATGGTATTAACTTTCCCCAGATATAAAATATGATTGAAAAACCAAAGTTCTAAGTATTTTCTTATATTTCATTTTATTTTTTAACAGAAAGAGATTCAAACAAAATGTTACAAAAAATTTTGAGCATGAGTATCCTTTCTGTCTTCCAATTATAAGATATAATGAATTACAGATACATGGACTCTTTGGACACTGATTAAATTATTGCTTTTAACTTCAAAAATTCTTATGAAGTGTTGTTGACAATAACATTCATTTTCTAACTGAATTGACATAAAAGCATTTAATATAAAATTATAGTGTTACTAAAAAAATTTTCATGCATCCAAGCATTAACAACTAGATAATAGTAGTTCAGCAACCGCAGCCCGTAGAATTGCTAGGCTTGTCATGTTAGGGGTTAGTTGAAAATTAAAATTCTAAAAGTGACCGATGAGATTAATTGGTGCTCTCATATTGCAAAATCTTCAGTTGCCACTTGATAGAATTTAAAAGTCAAGGCCCTAAGATTATTTTTTGGTGAAGACAATTTATTTGTGGAGACTTGTCAAGGAAGGGGAGCCAGCCATGAAATGCAAGTGCATTGTATCTACGGCCAAAATGGCCCAATACCACTTTTTTTTGAAATTTTTAGCAAAAAATCACTGTTTCAGAAATAAATAGGAAAGTACCACTTTTTCTAGAAATCGAGTTTCAGAAACTCGAGTTCCCCTCAATTCTGCCACCGTGGCATTGCTGACATGGAATTTCTGTGATTAAAAAAAATTATGTAGTACTCGAGTTTGAGAAACTTGAGTTCTATGCAACACGGTACTCGAGTATACCAGACTCGGGTACGTTTTATAAATAAAATGCAGGAAAAAAAATTTACACAGTACTCGAGTTTGGAAAACTCGAGTACTGTGTAAATTTTTTTTTTTTTGTTTTTGTTTTTGTTTTTGTTTGGGGATAATGAAAAAATAAACATAAAGGTAAAAATAAGTGACTTTTTAATGTTTTTATTTATTTAAACAGAAGCATTGTAAAATATAGAGATTTTAAATTCAAAATATGAATTTAATTTCTACATTAATTAAAATTGTTCATTGTTTTCTTATAAAAATTGTTCACTGTTTTCTGTATAAACTATTTCTACGATTTTGCATAAAATTATTTTCTGTTCGGCATTATTTAAGAAATTGTTCACTCTCTTTTCTGCATAAATTATTTTCTGTTTACTGTTTAAAAAATTGTTCATTGTTTTCTCATAAAACACCTAGTGAAATTGTGTTTTCTAAATTTAAACGCCAAATCTGAATGCTTTTTCATGTTTGAATTTCACAATATTCGAATATATTTTTTTGCATTGATAAAATCTGTTTCTACATTAATAAAATTTGCTCTTTGCACATCATATTTACTGTATATTCAAATCTACTTACTGCATTCATAATTTTTTTTTTTTTTTGCATTAATTAAAACTATTCACTGTTTTCTCATAAAAAATTTTCACTATTTTCTGCATAAACTATTTCTAGCATTGGCGCAGTTATTGCACTTAAATGGTTTTTGTGTTTTTTTAAATATGTAACCATATGTATAATGGAGAAACTCCATGAAAGAAAAATGAATGATTCGTATAAATCACCTAATGGTAAATGCCTCGAAAAATTCAAATTTGTAAAAAAGTTCGAATTAGTTGAATGTAGAAATTCGAGAAAAATCGATGGAAAATCAATGAACGTACCAAATCATGAAGGTGTACATAAGATGTACAGATAGTCTAGACTTGTTGAGAAATTTGATTTCATTGAAAGTACAAAATAATGAAAATTCAATGGAAAAGTATGTACGTTAGATGTATAGATCGTATGAATTCGTTTAAAAATTTGAATTCGTTGAATGTACAAAACTGTGAAAACTCAAGGGAAAATTGTTTACATTAGATGTACAGATAGTACGAATTTGTTGAAAAATTTGAATTCGTTGAGTGTGTAAAATCGTGGAAATTCAAATGAAAATTGAAGAACATACCAAATTGAGTAAACTTAATGGAAAATTAATTACATTAGATGCACAGATCATTTATTTTTTTGCATTGATAAAATCTGTTTTTACATTAATAAAATTTGCTCTCTGCACACCATGTTCACCGCTTTCTCATAAAAATTGTTCACTATTTTTCGCATAAACTGTTTCTAGCATTATGCATAAAATTATTTTTTGTTCAGCATTATTTAAAAAATTGTTCACTCTCTTTTCTGCGTAAATTATTTTCTGTTTACTATTTTAAAAATTGTTCACTGTTTTCTCATAAACTATTTCTAGCATTTTACATAAAATTATTTTCTGTTTAGCATTATTTAAAAAATTATTCACTCTCTTTTCTGCGTAAATTATTTTCTGTTCACTATTTAAAAAATTGTTTGCTGTTTTCTCATAAAACACCTAGTGAAATTGTGTTTTCTAAATTAAAAAGCCAAATCTGTATGTTTTTTCATGTTCGAATTTCACAATAATCGAACTTTTTTTTTTTTTGGCATTGATAAAATCTATTTTGATACACACTTTGTCAAAATTATCCAACAATGATGGATTGTGATTGGTTGTTTATCACTTTCTAATAAACTCACTATTTTTTCTACTTCACCTATAGTCTACCATGTAGAAGTATAGAACAAGTGTGACAAAATGAGTAGAAATTAGAGATGATTTGAATACAATGAATCGTAATGTATTGAAAATTTCCCTTTATTACATTTTATTATTATTATTACTATTACTCCTTATTTAGTTTATCTAAAAAGTTAAACATTTTTGGGTTTATCCAAAAATCTATGCCACAAAATACATGGTGGGAAATCTAGACCAAAGAATTGCCAAAATAAAAAATTGAGCGGCATTGTTGCTGTACTTAAATAAGTTGTCACAAGCAACATAAATTACCAACCAACCAAAAAAAAAAAAAAAAACAGAAACTACATCCACCTGATCAAATAAAGGTAGTAGGTTGGGTTTTCAGTTTTCACGTACAACTTCGAAGCAGGTTCTTGACCAAATATTTTGTTTTTTTAAAGTCTTTCAATATCAGATTTGTTATATAATTTCCCTCTGTCTAGGGGCTGAGAGAATAGAATCTATATGTCTGGAAAAAAAATGTTTGTAATAGAATCTATGTTGGTTTAATGGCTGCAATCGTGCCTGAAAAATAAAATAAAATGTAGCTCAATAATCAATTTTCTATTATGAATTTTACCTCAAAGCATGTTTTGAGTGTCCATTTGTGTGTGTGATTTTGAACTTGTTTCTGTGTTTTTTTGGTGTTTGAAAGTAGTTGTGCCTATTAAAAGTACTGAATGTTGATGTTATGATCCTTAAAACTCAAAACTGTTTGTAAGATGGATTTTGGCTCAAGTAGGACATGATATACTGTTCACTATTTTCTGCATAAAATATTTCTAGTATTCTACATAAATTTATTTTATGTTCAGCATTATTTAAAAAATTGTTCACTCTCTTTTCTGCGTAAATTATTCTCTGTTCACTGTTTAAAAAATTGTTCGCTGTTTTCTCATAAAACACCTAGTGAAATCATGTTTTCTAAATTTAAACACCAAATTTAAATGCTTTTTCATTTTTGAATTTCACAATAATCGATCTGCATTGATAAAATCTGTTTCTACACTAATAAAATTTGCTCTCTACACATCATGAGTTAGTACAAATTTAATATTGATGATTTTTGTCATTTAAAAGAAGGTCGTTTTTTCTTTTAATAGATAAATTGTATTTTATTATATTAAGAAATAATTATTTTGTATTTTTTTATTTGTTGATAGTTTCTTAATACTAAATAGATGATACACATTTTTTTTTTTTTTTTTTTAATCCCCTCAATCAAACTTCTATCTCCATCTCTGAATCCAAAATGGCCGAAACACATTGGAATGACCTCGAAACACATCGGAATGACCTGAAATTATTCCCGAGGTGGAACATGGGGTGTTACTACGGAAACAAAATGGTAATATAATAGCAATTTCTAAGGTTCTACTATTTTTAAGCTTAGTTTCCGTTTACAGCTTATTTAGCTGTTTGCTAAACTTTCTACTAAAAGTGTGCTAAATTATATTACCATTGACTATCATTTGAATATGAGGGTAATATTTACTATTGACTATTGGGGTTTGTGCACTTTCTCTAACTATGCAGGTAGCCTATAAACTAATGGTTATGCATGAAGGATGTTTGGGAGGGAAGTTTCAGTCTATTGAAAGACTAAGGGAAACCAATCAGGAGAAAGCTATTGTTCATCATGTCAGACAGGTGATTATAAGTAGAAATCTTGCCTTGAATCATTTATGCTCCTTAGAGAGGTTCTGAGGGTCCCGTGGTTTAGTTTTTTGACAGTTATGTGGAAATACGATATTGTTTTCTTTGCAAGTTTCCAGAAATTATCATGTAGCTTTCTGTTTCTGTTGTTGCACTTGATGTGATTAATCAATGCTTACCTTTGGAACCCTAATGAGTGTTGTTGCATTGTTATCCTTCATCTCTATATTTTGTATATATATCAATTTATAGTAAATTCATTATTAATTTTTTTTTTTTTTTGGTTGGTTGTAATTTCAACACTCTTTTTGCTATAACATACTACTATTTAATCAATTAAATCATTTGGTCTCCTTACATGTTTTGTGTTGATTTCTTACTTTATGTAGTTACTTCTTTTCATTTATAAGATGATTTAATAATGCAGTCACAAGAGCAACCCTATTCAGGTCCTTATTCATGTGATCAATGCTACTTTGTTGTTGCTTTCCTACTTCTTAATGTTGCATATTGAAAACAAATTTGAGAATGTTGAGTGAACTTCCATTATAAATATATATATATATATATATATATATATATATATATATATATAAAAGAAAAAGAAGGAAGAAAAATTAAACAAAAGGGAGATCCAGAAGTGGATGAACCTTATAAATGTTGGCTAATTTTGTTTTAATTAGATTTTCTTTTTTGGTTGGGGAGCTGTATTAAAATGAGTACTAGGTGTTCGATGAAATCCTGCAAAGAACTTGGGATAGAAAAGGTTATGTTTGGGTTATTCTAAAACAAAATTAAAAGGAATTGGATTGGGTTACTCTCCACAAATTTGCTTCCAAGGAAGGATGATCACACCATTCTCTTTAGTTGGATTTTTTTTTTTCAATTGCTAGAAATATTTTTCTCTCCATCATAGTGGATGTTACAGTTTTAGTTGTTTAGAATAGGCTTAAAAGAAAATTTATTTGTAAGACAACACATTTTTATGGATAGCATACTGAGTGTTATATACATTTTAAATTTGAAATTCATACCAAGTGTTATTTTTTAAAATTTATAAATTCAATTGCATTAGCTACATACTTATTTAATTAAATTTATTTAAGTATGACTTTTGAAACAAAATGTTTCTCCAAATATTTACCTAAAATTATTTGAATATATTTGCTTTCTCGGATTCTAATTATTTCTATGTACAAAAATTTATTTGTGGACTCTTACAAAATTTACATTATTTTTATTTCTATTTTGTTGAAAATAGATGTATTTTTTTTTTCCAAGAACCTAAAAATACATGTACTTATGTAATTCCCGTGCATTTGCACGGGTTTAAAAGCTAGTTTCCTTAATATGCCAATGTACATGTACGAGAGTCTTAGAGGCGTCGAGCACATCATGGTCGACAAACCTACAAAACTAAGTACAGATACCACCGCAATAGAGTTCATTTAAACATAAATTTAAACATGAAAAACAAATTTGATTATTGTGAAATTTAAACATGAAAAAGTATTTAGATTTGGCTTTTAAATTTAGAAAACACGATTTCACTAGGTGTTTTACAAGAAAACAGTAAACAATTTTTTAAATAGTGAACAGAGAATAATTTGCACAAAAAAGAGAGTGAAATTTTTTTTTTCAATAATGCTGAACAGAAAATAATTTTATGCAAAATACTATAAATAGTTTATGCAGAAAATAGTGAACAATTTTCATGAGAAAACAGTGAACAGTTTTACTTAATGCAGAAAACAGTTTTACTTAATGAACAGTTCTACATTCAACTAATTCGAACTTTTTTACAATTTCAAATTTTTCGAGGCATTTACCGTTAGGTGATCTATGCGAATCATTCATTTTTCTTTCATGGAGTTTGTCCATTATTCAGAAGGTTACATATTTAAAAAAACACAAAAACCATTTAAATGAAATAACTGCGCCAATGCTAAAAACAGTTTATGCAGAAAATAGTGAACAATTTTTATGATAAAACAGTGAACAGTTTTAATTAATGCAAAAAGCAAATTTTATGAATGTGGTAAGCAGCTTCGAATATATAGTAAACATGATGTGTAGAGAACAAATTTTATTAACGTAGAAACAGATTTTATCAATGCAGAAAAATAAATTCGATTATTGTGAAATTTAAATATGAAAAGCATCCAGATTTGGCTTTTAAATTTAGAAAACACGATTTCCCTAGGTGTTACATGAGAAAATAGTGAACAATTTTTTAAATAGTGAACAGAAAATAATATACGCAAAAAAGAGAGTGAACAATTTTTTAAATAATGCTGAACAGAAAATAATTTTATGCAGAATGCTAGAAATAGTTTATGTAGAAAACAGTGAACAATTTTTATGAGAAAACAGTGAATAGTTTTAATTAATGCAAAAAAAAAAAAAATTTAATGAATGCAGTAAGTAGATTTGAATATACAGTAAATATGATGTGCAAAGAGCAAATTTTATTAATGTAGAAACAGATTTTATCAATGCAGAAAAATATATTCGATTATTGTGAAATTCAAACATGAAAAAGCATTCAGATTTGGTGTTTAAATTTAGAAAACACGATTTTCACTAGGTGTTTTATGAGAAAACAACGAACAATTTTTGAAACAGTAAACAGAAAATAATTTATGCAGAAAAGAGAGTGAACAATTTCTTAAATAATGCTGAACAGAAAATAATTTTATGCAAAATCGTAGAAATAGTTTATACAGAAAACAGTGAACAATTTTTATGAGAAAACAATGAACAATTTTAATTAATGTAGAAATTAAATTCATATTTTGAAATTAAAATCTCTATATTTTACAATGCTTCTGTTTAAATAAATAAAAACATAAAAAAGTCACTTATTTTTACATTTATGTTTGTTTGTTCATTATCCCCAAACAAAAACAAAAACAAAAACAAAAACAAAAAAACAAAAAAAAAAAAAAAAAATTACACAGTACTCGAGTTTCCCAAACTCGAGTACGGTGTAAATTTTTTTCCCTGCATTTTATTTATAAAACATACCCGAGTCTGGGATACTCGAGTACTGTGTTGCATGGAACTCGAGTTTCTCAAGCTCGAGTACCACATAATTTTTTTTAATCACAGAAATTCCATGTCAGCAATGCCACGGTGGAAGAATTGAGAGGAACTCAAGTTTCTGAAACTCGATTTCTAGAAAAAGTGGTACTTTGCTATTTATTTCCGAAACAGTGATTTTTTGCTAAAAATTTCAAAAAAAAGTGGTATTGGGCCATTTTGGCCTTGTATCTACTCTTCAAAAAAAAAAACCCCATTGGGCTTCTGAATTACTTAGTCAAAAGAAAAAAAGCGGCCCAAAACACAGAAAAGATTGTTAACCAAGGTTTCCCATAACTTTTTGCTATTATGTTAGTGGTTTCTCTCTGGCCTGCTCTCTGACAGTCACGCTTGGGCCTTACGAACTTGATACCAATAAAAGCACCACTTTGAGCTAACTGGGCTCGACCTCTGGCAATGTAAAATAAACTATCCTAACAAGAGCATTCATATGGGCTTGTACTAGTTTTTTTGAGAAAGATATGGGCTTGTACTAGTAATTGTGTATATTTTGACACTATTATTTAGGTTTTTTTTTTTTTCTTTATATATTAAAAAAAAGTAAATGGTAGTCATTGCCCGTAAAGATAAATTATTTTAAAAATTAAGAAAAATTAATATTTTAATAAAATATAATATAAAATAAATAATTTAAATAAAGATATTTTGAAAAGTGTGCAGTAAAATAGAAAAAATATTATCCAGTTTTTTTACTGCCATAGGTGGTAAGAGCACTTGTAGCAGTAGAGCTAATAAGGTATATAACTATTTTAACTCCACCAAAATACAAAAATAATCATACAGCAGTGGAGTTAAAGCTATTTTTTTTTTATCTTCATTGCTAAAAATAAATAAAAATTTTATTCCCTGTCTGATTGTGTGTATGGCTATGTGTAGTGAATATATTATTTTATTGTAGTAGATATCTTATTTTATTGTGATGTTTATATTATTTTATTGTGTTGAAAGTTAAAATAGATCCACTGCTACAAGAAATTATAGAGTCCTCTGATGGACCATGTCACTTGTCTACCATTTTATTAAAAAACTTTCACTTATTTAAAATTGCTGAGTCAGTAATTAATTTCTATTTAAAAAAATTTCTAACTAACAATTTTAAACAAGTGACAATTTTTTAGTGTCTAACATTGATGGAACGAAGGCAAATTTTTTTGCCTTCTTGTGGTGGAATTTGGTCGACGTTAAAAATAAGATCATTGATGCAAGTTCTGTTGTGAAATTATGCGTTAAAATAAATAAAATTGCTTTATGATATTTTAAATACTAAATTTTTTAGCTCCATGCTCTAAAGTGTAAAAAACCCTCCAACAAGACAATAACCATAGAGCTAACTGGGCTAGAATTGAATTGAGCTGTAGCAATGGCGGTGGTTTCACTCTCATCATCGTCTCCAATTCTCTCACCACTACTCTTCACAAACCCTGCTGCCTCGTCATCATCTTCATCTCATTCTAGTCTTCCTCTCTTCACAGCGACCAATCGGCCACGTCCACCTTCTATCGTCTTCTCCTACAGTAATCTTCGCCATTCTTTCATGCTTGCTTACTATATTTATATATAAAACGACTCAAATTTCTGCGTTTCAGTAATTTATTTATTTGAACTTTTTTATTTATTTTTTTGATTTTGTGCTTAATGCTATATTGTTATCAGAATCGAGGAGTGATTTGAGTAGCGAGGACAAGAAGATTTTGCTCGAGCGTTATGGTCTCGATCCTCACGACCTCTTATTTGAACCTCCTCCTCCTAAGGTTCTCTCTCTCTCTCTCTCTCTCTCTTCGGATTCTGTTTGGTTGCTGAGAAATTTGAGAATATGAAGGTATAAATTGTTGTGCATTTTATGTTGTTTTGGTTTATTGTGAAAATAAGAGACTTGCCATTAAAGCTAGGCCAAGTGATTGTACTAATTGTAGTTGGTTGGACTTGATTTTTTTTTTTTTTTTTGGTTCAAATTCTGTTTGGTAGCTGAGAAAAAGGAAGAGAATTGAAGATATAAATGTTGTGCATTTTTATGTTCTTTTGGTTTTTTTGTGAAAATGAGAGACTGGCCTGTAGCTAAGCTTGTAGTTGGTTGGATTTTCTTTTTGTTCAATGATTAATTGGGAAAACAAATACTTCATAGTTTTAAAACTTTGACTGGTTTCAATTTTTTTTTTTTTTTTTAGTTTTTAAATTCTGGTATGGAATTTGATTTTTTAGAGTAAGAGAACAAAGGAAGTGCAAAAGAGAGGAAGAGGAAAGGAAGTTCAACCACCAGAGGAGCCTAAGCCGCCACGGACTACCCATAAATTGCTTCAGGTATTCCTTTTTTCCAATTTCATTCTTATGAGGGTTAATTTTAGCTGTCTACCTAAATTTAAACTATAGGGTCATTTGCAATGTACGGCTTAAACTATAAATTTTTGCAATCGACACTGTAGTTTGTGAGTAATTTGTAGTGTTTGTCTCACCATCTAAATTTAGTGGCCTGGTTTGGTGATGGGATGCGCTAATGTGTCAGTATTTTTTTATTGTTTAGTTGTTGTTGTTGGTGGTTCTTAAACCCACGAGATAGAACTAACTCTGTGGTTAATTTTGAGAAAGGTGGCTGGAATGTATCGGCTCATTAATTTGTTAATTTTAATACAGATTTTGGATGGTGGGGTGGACATTGCAAATTAATCTTGAATTAGAGTATTGATTGCAAAAATTTGTAGTTTAGGGTGGAATTCCAAATGACTCCATAGTTTAGGGTGGTTAAATACAAAGGCCTGGTCCAAATTAGTACCTGTTAAGTAATGTTGGGTTGGAATGTCTAGTGCAAGCAATGTCATGAAGAATTGCTTGTCTGAAAAGAAAGGGATTGCTGGGAAGTCTGTTATTAATGTGCCCACCAGTTATGTCATTTTAGAAAGTTCTTCATTTTATATGTATGTGAATCTAGAAAGAATTAGTTTGCATTCTTAGCTTATTCAATGTTGGATGTACTAATGTTTTAAAAGTGGCTACTAAAACAATGTTAGGTTTGTAGGATTCAGAATTTTATGCATCTTAAGACTAAAAAGTTTTGCTAATGTACGATCAGTTTAGGGAAAAAAAAAACCCTTCAGAACTGCCAGTGTTTCATCCTCAAATAACTTGAATTTTTGAATCAGTTTACTTGTTTAGCCAGACTTTTTCCTCTCCAAAACATTGCTTAAGTAGGAGAAAGTCTTTTCAAAATGTGTTGTGCAATTTAACTTAGAAAATAGTTATACAAATAAATCGACAAGCATGTGCACAAATCCGCACACACAAATAACACAAGAATTTATGGAATTTGGCAAACTGCCTACATCCATGGACAGTAACAAGGAGAAAGTTTCAGCACTCACTAGAGAAAAAAAAAATTTAACTATATATTTGATATTCAATAGTTACAATGGGAGGGGGGATTTTCTTTTTTTGGTAAACAGGGGGATTTGAACCCTGAGTGTTTCATTGGAAATACCAGGAGGTGCCTATTGAGTAATTTCAGCTTAATGGTGCAAAAGGGTTTTGGCACTTTGTTGTTGCCGCACAAGGAAAGGTAATTGAAGATGAATCACAAATCAAGCCAATGTTCGCATAAGGCTAGCCAACACAATCAAGATCCCACAAAGGTGCAATTTGTGCAACCTTTTTAAAATTTAATCCATGTAATTAACATGATGTTAGGATGCAAATAGATTTGGTATGGCTTCATTTTCCTTCACACAGTTTGTGAAGTTTCAAGATCCTCACTGCTAATGGGCCTTTGCTACAGTCAAGGCCAGCCCATTCCAGAATATGAGAATTACCAAATTGCCCTTATTCTAGTAAAACTTAAATTAAAACTAAACCAGCAACTTTCTAGCCTAAAAAACTTAATACTAAGACTCAATAATAACTAAAGTTACCTATGAAAGGTGCTAAATATTTAATTTCGTTTTTCGTTGAATTCCTCTTTACTGTCTGCATCATATGGGTTGATGAGATGCTTGCCGGCACTTCCAGTGGCCCTGTAATTGTAGATTGAAAACTTATATGGGGCAATACACTTTATATTGGACACTAACATGCTTTGTGTCTTATTCTCGGCAGTCTGAGGTTTCCTCTGTTTAAGTAATCTTAAATGTATTGACCATCATAGGTTCTTGGAGGAAAGGCTCGAAGAAAGAAGTTGCTGTCACCAAAGGGTATGGATGTACGCCCAATGATGGTAGTTGTGAAAGGTGCAGCCTTTGATATATTGCAGGTATAGTTTAATCTTAGCTTTAAATGCTGTTTTATTTTATTTTATTTTAAAGAAAATTTAAGATTTCTGATCATATTAAGTTTTTTGATGTCCAACACTAGTCATCAACTAGATGAAAAAAAATACTTGTCAACACTTTTGTGCTTGTCAGAATAACTTTTTCTACATTTTTTAGGCAGCCTGTGGCTGTCCTGCATCTTTAAGGCCTGGCCGCTGGTTAGACTTGTACAGTGGTACTGGATCTGTTGGTATTGAAGCGATTAGCCGAGGCTGTTCTGAGGTACAATTAATAACTCAGTTAATATCACTTGATGGTACAAATTATGATGTTTTGCTACTTAGAAGGTCAGGAGCTCCTGCCCATAAATATTGTTGAACAGATAAAAAGTTGAAGTAGCTTTCTGATTTGAGGTGAAATTAGAGTTTGGATTTGAGTCCCAAATTTGTGACAATATTTAAATAAGTTTAATATTGCATGGTTAAAAAATTTCATTGCATTTTGTAATCTTCCTGAAATTCATACCCCATGGAATTGAAAATTTTCAGGTGCATTTTGTTGAGATGGATCCTTGGGTTGTATCAGATGTTTTACGTCCAAATTTGGAATGTACTGGGTTTCTTGATGTATCTGTCATACATACTGTTCGCGTTGAAGATTTCTTGGAACGTGCAGAGCAATTTGTAGGTATGTGATTTTCTTTTCTAAAAAAAAAACTCTCTCTATTCTTTTAGCAACATAAGCACAGAACTATCCATAATATTTATTTGGTTGTGTCCGGTCCAGGATATTGAACAATGAGTATCAGTCTTGCATGCTAAGAGGAACATAATCTGCCTGGATAAATGGAACTCACTTGGCTCTTAGATTTATAATAATAATAATAATAATATCAATATTCCAGACTTAGAAATTTAATAATTGAATTCAATATTTTCTTTCCAGATAAGAATAATGTTGTACATCTTACTGCTGCTCTAGGGCATTTGATGCTAACGTTGAAGTTTAGCTTGTTTTAGAAATTGGAACTCAATATGGGGTTTAAGTGATAGCCCAATCCTTTGCAGTACTCCGTGTCTATGGTTTGAACCCCACCTCCCCTTCCTCTTCTCCCACTATGTAACTTAAAAAAAAAACAAAAAACAAAAAAACAGAAGAAGAAAAGGATGTGGCGCTCAATATATTGAGCACCTTGCAAACAATAAAACACTTTCTACTGCATTATTACATTGGCTTGTCTTGCTTTCCATTTAATTAGTGAAACATTGCTGTAAATTTGTTTACAACTTATGAGTAATTGTGAAAAAAGTGTACCTAAATGATCTCCTTGAACAATGAGAAAAATCAAAATGATAGTGGCATTGACTTGTTGACGCAGGACAAAACCAAAACGATGCGATGACATAATTAAAGAACAGAAAAATAAAAAGATTAATAACTTAGGAGGCAGCACCTAGGCTTGCTTGGACTTAATACCCAGTAAGAGAGCTTGAAGTCTGCACATATTCTTGCTGACGCAGGACAACTAGAACAATTCAATGCAAAATTAAACAACTGGAAAATAAAGGGATAGGAACCTAGGAGTCAACACCAAGCAAGGAAAAACACTAGGAGTCAGCACCGGACCAAAGAGACCAAAAGGTTTTTTTTTTTTTTGTTTTTTTTTTTCATTCATCAAAATCAATCTCCAAAAGGAGTACAATAGTTCACCTATATAGGCAAAACTAAACCCTAATGCGTAGGAAACCCTACTTATTGAATGACGGAAATACCCTAGGCTTTAAATAAAATACTAATTAACCTAATTAAATACTAGGGCCTAAAATAAAAATATAATGATGTCCAAAAACAAATAAAACTAAATCATAATAAAATTCTCTGTGTATCCTGCATCACTTGCTTAGAGTCAGCACCAAACGAGAGGGAGCAAACCTAGGAGTGGCTGGAGTTAGTACCAAACCATTGGAAAAGTTCCAAGAGAACTTCTATTAATCAATCAAACTGTAAACTGTCTCCACAAGTGTACAAGAATATTGTCATATGGACTATGACTTTAACCTAGTGCTAATTGGCTTAGAAAATCCTAATTCTTTTTTTTTTTTTTTTTTTTGAGAAACAAACACACACATACACACACACACAAGGGAGAGGGAAAGGGGTTCTAACACAAAGGCACACCACAACTCCACTCAAAAGCTATGGTATCCTAATTCTAATTGACTTGGGAAATCCTAATTATTGAATTGCTCTATCAAAAATGATTGAATTGCAAAAATACCCTTTACTCTAGGAAATTAAATAAAATACTAATCAAACTAATTAACTACTAATACCTAAAATAGAATCCAATTTACTAATAAAAATATAATTGACTCCAAAAATTGAATAGAACTAAATTAAAATAAAGTTTTTTTTTTTTTCATGCTTCCTGCATCACCCATCCATCCGAATTACTACCTCTAGCTTAAAAAAACATTGGGAAGCATTAAACTTTGACATGGTTATGTATCATGCCTTACGTAAACTTCCCAAAATCAAGACTCTAGTTAGGGCATGCTGAAAGCCACAAATATATGTCCTCAATAGTCACCAGGAGATGCTGATAATTTGCTACTGACAATGAATTGGATCACTGAGAGTGCACACTAGTGGGTGCCTTCTGAGAGCCATGACATTTATGCCACAATAGTCTAGCCAAAATATATTGATCCTAGCACTGTTGACTATAATATTTATTGCTGGTAATTAATGGATAAAGAAAGATAATTAAGGAATTGTTACTTATAATTGGGCTTCCCCTTTATTTGCATACTAACTTGCCTCAACATCTTTTTTTGAGCAAATAAAAGGATTGGGTGGGGCCAGATTTCTATATATGGAGTGGTCTGGGTGCATGTCCTGTTGCAGTGACAATTGTTAAGGAATATAGAATACAATGGATATAAGCCGTGAGAAATAATGATTAAACTTACGGAGAGGTCAATTTCAATGAGTCAGATTCTGAATAGTATAAGTTTGTAATTACAATTGACTTTGTATTCTATCCATTACTATTTTAGATTTGGTTTGTTGTAGGTAAAGGTGGATCATTTGATTACATTAGTGTTACCCCTCCATATACTGAAGTTGACTATGGCATACTCATGGGCCAAATTTCGAAGTCACCATTAATTGGAGAAGACACCTTTGTTGTAAGTTTGGATCTCATGTTTTCTGCTTTACTTGGTTATGCATGTGTTTTATTATTATTATTATCATTATTTTTTATTTTTTATTTTTTTTGGGGGGTGGGGGGGGGAGGTTGAGTTTGTCCTATTCTTACAAATTTTCAATATCTAGGTGGTTGAGTATCCATCAAGAACCAACATGCTTGATTCATGTGGATGCTTGTTGAAGGTAATTCTAATACATATAATTCATTGAAAAAATCAGGCAACATTATATAATGCATTATCATAATGAGCTCACAACTGCAATTGTTGGATGGATGTTAAATTTGATCATTTTAAACCAGGTGGCAGTACAATGAAGATTTGTAGTAAATTCCCTATATCAAAGTGTCTCCATATCTATGCATGATTACCCTCTTCATTTATGCTTCATCTAGCACCAAAATTCATTTATCTCCTGATGGATTGAAACTGCAGTGCTATAGTTCAAATAACTAGCAATGTGATTTTTTAGTATGTCAACTAATTTGGTTATGTATGTTTGCTTTTGTGTTTTTATGGGATTTTTTCTCATAAAATGGGAGTGCAGATAACTGAGCGACGGTTTGGACGGACACACTTGGTAATATATGGACCTACATGGGCCCAGAAGAATAGGAAGTAAAGTCACTAAGGAAAGTATCAGTAGAAGTTTAACTCAAGTCTGCAAGCGGAGGTGAAAACTGTATCCTGGAACTGCAAAGATTTTGCAGTGGATGTGATTGTGCACCTTCAAATGCTATGATTAGGTAGTGTACTATTTACTATTGTCAGTTTGTGGTAATGCCGCATGAGCTTTGATGGATCTTAATGGTTCCAAATTTTCCCACGGTTTCAGTTATTTTCTTTTTGGTTATATGTAGTTGTTGCGTCTTTTAACCAGATTTATTTATTGCAGGTAAATGTCTTAAATTGGTAATTCAGCATTCCCTGGCTGCTTATCAACTATTAGAAGATTGATTCAAACCATACTGGTTCTGCTTGATTTGTGAAATATGTAAGGAATCTATAAACCAAATCTAGATTTAAGTACATGACAAGTGGGTGTACATTTATTTATCTTCCTTCAATGTACAAGGTTCTGAACTTTGTTAACAACCATTTGCCTATCTATTGTGTGCTGTATTTATTTTAGCACTTGAAGCATCAGAGGCAAGTCTGTATGTGATTTTTTGTAGCCTAGACAGGCCATCATTGGCACAATGTTTACATTTTTTGTTACCTTTTTCAATCACTATATGAACTTTTGAAGTTTATTTTATTGCTGAATTTTGACAAATATCATAATGTGGTTTTTATGACATTTGTGATGGGTCCATTTGATGTCATAAAACTAGGTTCCAGGAGTCTCTAGTGCCGGCTCAAGGCCTAAGCCTTAGCCCCCCCCACACTTGTCCCAAATGTTTTCAAAGGTTTTAAGGCCTTAAAATTGTAAACAAAAATTTCTCAAAATTGTAGAATGATAACTAATATTTTTAAAAGAAAAGATATGTGGATTTTGCATTTTTTTTCCTCATCTTCAAGAAGGCCCAAAATATTGAGCCAATAGAAATCCAACACAATTGAAACCCTAAATTGTTTCACACAAAGTTGTTATGAGTTTGTTATGAATGTCCCGAATAATCATTGTAAATCAATTTTCCTAACAACTTGTAAAAAGCTATATTATTAAAATCTAAATGCAAAAACTATATTAGCAATTTTGTATCTCAAAAAGCAAGAATGGTTTTTAAAACTTTTTTTTTTTTTTAAGTTGAATAAATAATATTTCAATATTAAAAAATTCACTAAAAAAATGCATCACCTTAGGCCCTAAATATAGCCCTAGGCATCTCAACTGATTGACTCCATGAGTTGATCTTTATAATGCTTAGATGGAAGGGGTGGGGTACTTGTTGAAGCACATGTTTTTTGCACCTAAAATTTTTGGGTTCTATAGTGTAGAATCAATAATGGAGCCTTGAGAAAAACAATTTGTCTCCTAACATGTCTTGTTTGTGCCTTAGTAGAAACTGAGTTGTGTTAAAGGGACAGTGTAAAAAAGTTGCAATATGGATGGTATGAAGAGAAGGAGATTTTGCTCGAACAGGGGAAGGTGGGGCTACCCTTAGTCGATACTTCAAGTTTTGTAGGCGGAAGTGCGTCTTTTCTGTTCTACAAGACAAGAGGAAGTTACTTGTGGAATGAGAAAATCAAGGAATCAGCCATACCTTTTTAGATCAAGATATACATTTCCGTGAAGCTTATTTGAAGTGTGCTCATTTTGGACAGGACTCTGATATGGGCTTGGGTTCAAGGTGGGTTAAGGACTGGCTGACTATATTTGTTCATAAAATTTACTTTATCTTTTATTATATATATATGCATTCAAGTATATGATTGTATATAGTCATATGTATTTGTCTATTTTTTATCACTCTGTAGTTTATATGATTATATCTAAACTCAAGTTCTGTTCAGAATTGTGTTATCTGAGACCCATCCTAACTACTTTAGGATTGTTTTGAAGAATCGTTTCAAATTCATATAGATATTACTATTTATTTTCTCCTACGCTGGAAAAGGGCAACCTATGGATGTGTGGGCATCCCACTCTATTTTCAAAGTACTGAGGCTTCTTTCTACTTTCTGCAGTCATTTTATTGTGAACTTTTGTGGGTAATGCTTACTCTGTATTTTCTTCCCTCCCCTCTTTGAAATGTGTATGGTTGGAGTTAGGGACCACAGTAAATTTCTATGTAGAATATCCTTTGGTGGGACCCAAGAAGAAAATGGTCGTCTCTATTCTCTTCATGTCCCGGTTGTTGGATAAAGTGTTGTGGCCTTAGTGGACCTTACATTTTCTCCATAATTGAAAGAGTTGCCCCACAAGTATTATTGAACTGTAATCCTACAGGAATCATCTATAATCTTAGGAGGAAATTGTGCATTAAAAATAATGAATATGTTCATTGAATTATCTAGCCTCGGAAACAAAAGTAATTCAATGCTTCTGTTGGATACAGTGACATGGAAACTTTGTGAAAATCAAGGCCTCAAAGATGATACAGACATCATATTATTATGTCTTTAATGCATTAGTTTGTTTATGACTTTTTTGGGGGGTGGGAAATTTGCCTTATTTTGGATATTTGTTCACCAAAGTGATTACTTCAGTATGTACATTTATTATGCATTTTTTGTCTTGATAGATGGCTACAGCTGATTATTTCTTTAATAGTAGAACAATAATTTTCAGATGGACCCCAATAATGTTAATCATTGCATGTGAGCTATCTTGAATTTGGTTTTTTATGGTCTGTTATTGTCTAATTACTGTGGTAGTTCTCTACAGCCTGTGTAAAGTTTGGGAATCCTGTTGTAAGTCTCTACCACCAGGAGATTGCAGGTTGCCTCTTCTTTTTAACCATCGCTCTCGTTTGGGGGAGCTTATTTGGCTCATATACAAATTTTTAAAGCTTTACTTTTTCTAGATACAACTATATTTTTCCTCAATTTATTATTTAAGTCCAATAAGCCAATGAAAAATAAGCTCTCCCATATGACTTCAAGGCGTATTCTTGTTATGCTAGTACTTTGCTGACAATCTTGTAGTGGATAGTGGCCCATTCTATAATTTTTTTCATGTGTATTTTAGCCATTATCAATTTTACGGTTATTATGAGAGTTGACTACTTAATTTCTTTTTAGTTACTCTTCTTGTGTTATGACAAATATGAGTGTATCTTAGAGAACTTTTTGTTAGACTTTGAGACATCATACAGATATAGTACCTATCATGTTCAGCTTGTTCCGTGCTAAGTTCATATTGCTGTTGTTCTGTTCTACAGTGTTTCAGTAGTTTTATGTTAGATGAGATTACATTGTTAATCCTCTTATTCCTCTATAAGCTTTCAAGTTCTCTGGGATTTATTTGTTAGGGTGAAACTTTCTTGAAGTGTGATGAGATTGTCTTCTTCTGAAGTATGATGATATCTTCAACCAAACAAAGGGTGATGAGGTCATCTTTTTCTGTAAGAATATGGAGAACAAATGCTTTAATGATTCTTTAATCATCTGTTTTACTTATAAAAAAAAAAATGCTTTTATGAATGGTCCATTGTATTTTCCATGTGATGGTGTCCAATAGTGACTAGGGGACAGGAAAACATCATTTGCAACTAACCAATTGAAAGGATTGCACTAACATAAAAGTTAAGAGCTTGAATTAGTTGCTGGTTTCTCTTGAAGTATTTCTTTCTTTCTTTTTTTGTTTTGCTTCCATTTTTGTTTTCAGTCATCTTCCTTACCTGTCTCTTTGGTGGGATTCTTGTTTGAACTTTCAGATAGGGAAATGCTATATCTTGAGCAATTTATGTTACTATCAGAGCACAAGGGTTCAAGTTTCACACATATGAAATTGCTTCAGCGTTACCCCACACACCTTTTTTTTTTGCTTTAACTATGCAATTGCTCTTGAGACGATATGCAAACTAGTTTAGTTTTAAGCTGTTGGTTACAAATCTGGTTCCATTAAATTCTTGTTGAGAGAGAGAGAGAGATTTAGCATTTGATCAAGAGGGTAAGACAATATTTTATGTTGGAACCAACTTCCCACTAATGGGTGGTTTCTCAATCCTCATAGTTCCATGTAGGCACCAGGCTCTATGTCTTTTATAAACTTAGGGTATGCAAGTATTAGTTTGGAGGTAATGAGGTCCCTTTGGTAGCTGCATGAATATGCACAAAGCAAAATAAAGAAAGAGAGCTTGCATGGACCCTATCTATATATAAAAAGCAACCGGAATAACAAACTTTTTTGTTTTATTGGTCGTGTGCTCTCTTTCTTCTTGTGTTCTGCCTTTAAATAGCACAAGCCACTTACCCGCCAAGTTAAAATCCTCTTAATTGTCCGATTGTGCTCTCTCTTCTATTCTCTTGTTCTGCTTGCCTGGTATGTCCATATTGATCTTTGTCTACTCAATACCAACATGGTCGTCCTGAGCTATTCTTCGTTCCCTGCTTTGAACAGCCTGCCAATTTTCTTGAGTGGAAAGTTATAGGAGAAAAAGAGGGGGAAAGAAATGGCGTCTAATGGTAGAGTTTTCAGGGCAACGTTTGGAGCTCTTGTATTTGTTGGTGTCATCTGGTTTATAACAGTTGGAATCCTAGCAAACCGTGCAAGTAAAAGATCAACAATAACAGTTCAATCATCTCAAATCTTCAAGTACTGGAAGCTGATTGCAAGAGAGAAGCATGCTGTTCAGTGGGATTTCAATCTTAATTATGTGAGCAAGAGAAGAGTACCTAATGGTCCTGATCCCATTCATAACAGGTACATGTTTTCTGTTGATCAAACATATATCATGTAATACATGTGGGACAAGACCCAAAGAAGAAAATCTAATGTCTGAAATTGCATACTACATTCTATTTCATAATAGCTCCAAATCTCATTGTGGTTTTCACTTTTCAGGCTTGACAATGTCTTTCAAAAATAAGTGTCCCTACTCATTACTCTTCTTGTAAATGTGATGAGAATGACCATTTCTTTTGATGAGAGAAATAGAGAAAATTTTAATCTATGTTTCCTTCTTTTACTTTCATTTACCATTTCTTCTTCTGTTTTGGTACCACACAAGAACATCAAGAATCAAACTTCACCCAGTTCTTCTTTAACCCTTTGGTAAGTTAAATTATAGCTAAGGTGGTAAAATTTTAAAAGAACCATCATGCACTCATCTATGACATGCGTCGAAGTTGATGATAGTTTTTTTTTTGTTTTTTTACCAAAAGCTTCTTTGAACCAATCTTTCTCTTATTTTGATGAAACAACAAATAAAGACATCGGGGGAAGACGTGGACCACTTTATGGAAAGTTAATATAACTCTTAACGCTCCACTAAAAGAGTCCAGACCATCATTCACGTAAAAAGTTTGCTGTTCAATACGACGAGATTTGCTGCCCATATAATTAGGCTCTTAATGACAACTATCATATTATACTATAAATTCTCCTAATATTTTAGGTTAAAGCTTCTGAGTTGGAAGGTTCTCGATTAATAAATTATAATCATAGTGTTGCACGTATTTGGTTATTTAAAGATAATTCAATTGTCATAAGTAGAGGAAAGAGATTTAAATCTTGATTCTCTTCACATAAGACTATGCGCAAACTACAATGCTCTTGAAGTCCTGATAGTATTTCATTTTTGTGTATTTTACTATTATATTGTAATAGTAATATAGTAATATGGAACTATTTTTCTCTCTCATGTTAACATTAACATCTTTTATAATGTTTATCCAGGAGAGCAGTGAAGACAGGACAGCCACCTGGACGAGCCTAAAGCATCAGAGGGAATGTGAAAGCTTTGGAAATTGTGTGGATGGGCAATGTACAAGAGATTTTCTAGATTTACGATCCTTTCAATTATTAGAAATCCCAGTTGAAATGCGATGGTGCCCCCCTGAACACTATTGCCAAGTACTGCTATAACTGGGGTCTGAGTGCTTAGATATTTTGTAGTTAGATTCTCTGCAATTCATGCAGGTACAATATCATTTTGTTCCAGCCTTAGTTAGATTTGTGGTGATTAGTTTTTGAAAAGATATATATGGAGGAGGTTAGTAAATTAAGTTCTTTTGTTCACTCCAATGTTCCAAACATTCTCTTAAGAGCTAGCTCCAACATGGTCAGTTTCTCCCAGACAAAAATGCATGAGAAGCCTGATAAAGATTGAGCTTTTGGAGGTATCCCCAACTAAGTGTTTGCTTGTCCTTACTTGAATGCTTTAGAGAGAGATTCATGGGAAGGAATTTACTTTGCAAGGAAAAAAAAAAAAGAAAAAAGAAAAAAAGAAAAAAGCAAAGTAGATACAATAAGAGAAAGGAACACTATCCTAAAAAGGTTCTATCTCAATACACGACGAGTGAAGCCTGTAACATATTTTATTAATCCTGCTTCTTGTTGCTTTGGTTTGGCATTTCTTTTTCTTTGAAGTGGTTTGTTTGATTTGTGCTCCCAACTAAAGCAATTCCCATATCAATTGTATTCTTTTTCTTGCTTTTGTTTTGTTTATTTTTGTTTTCTTTTTTCTCTTTAAAAGGGACGGTCCTTAGGCAATATATTGTCCTTGCCAGTTCCCTTCACCCCCCAAAAGAAACGGATAAGGATTCCATTGAAAACATTGGGACAATTAATTCATAGAATATTTATCCTTCCAAAGTGAAAATGGATGAATAAAGAAACAAAGATAACATATAATGAAATTGAATGGAAAACATACTTTGTATGTTTCTAAAAAAGAATTATATTTATAATAAAGTGATTAAATTGTACGCTCAACTTATAGTAACCTTCTTTCTTTTTCCAAACTTCTTTTTCAAATTTGACATTAACCGTGAAACAAAATATATAATGATATGCACAAGAACAAAATATATGATGATATGCACAAACACGTGTAATTGTACTTAGTATGTTATTTCAAAGAAAAAAAAAAAAAAAAAAAAAACATACTTTGCATGTTACCGGGCATGAATTTTTTTTTTAGCTTTTGAACACCCCCATACTATTAGATATGCATTTAGAAGTAAGAAAAAGCATAAAATGATGAAATTCATCCCTTGGCCCAGTTATTTTTTTAATGATACGTTTTTTTCCACTATAATTAGTGGTGGTTAGTAGCAAAACTAAATGAATCTCTCTCCAAGGTGAAAAAGGAAGAAGCAATTTCTGATATTTGCTTTTTCTTTTACTTTTTCTTTGCTTCTTTTTGGTTTATTTTGATTGGATCGAGAAGGAAAGACTTGGTCCAAAGTAACTTATAGATTCAAAATTAAGTTCCTTTTTTGTTGCATGGGAGACAGATTCCGATCTTGGGCAGTCCTTTTGATTGAAAGACTGTTAGTTTTGTCATTATAATATATAGACCCTGATGACCTTTGTGCCGCATGGTTCATCGACCAAAACGATTGATAAAGATCTGGGTCACAGCATTGTTGTTGGTATCACCCCCATTATATGTGATCAATTGGACTAATATCACTAACAATTTTTTCCATGAACATTGTATAAACACCTGAACCTGCTTGTAATTCTCAAGATTGTATATGAATAATATTCTTGTTGTAAATTACTAAATTGCATTTTTGGTTTCTCAAATGTGGAGTGCTTCAGCATTTTGTTAGTCGCGTAAACAATATATGACCGGAAAATAAATGAAATTACTATACTGTTACATTTTAGATTTTTGAGAGACCAAAATGGAACAAAACTCATATTTGAGAGACCAAAAAGGTATTACAGCCTATATTACGTATTTGTGGGGATTGAAGTTGAACTGAATGGGCAGGTATCCTTGGTCAAATATAAAAAAGAAAATGAAATTGTAACCATCTGGTGCAATTGGTTGATATTGCTAATGGAGTTGTTATGAACTCAGCTGTTTATAAACAGTATGCAGTCGACTTTTTTTTTTCTTTTTTTTTTTGAGGATAACATGGAAATTGCATTTATTCAGAAAAGCCTAGTAAATCGGCTTGAAGTACAACGTGAAATTGTGAGGAACCTCCTCTATCCAAACTAAAAAATTTGGAATGCCAATAGCATATTTAGCCAGACTATGAGCTAAAGTGTTACAATTCCTCTTTGTATAAGAGTAAAGTAATTCATCGAAACGTTGAGACAATTGTTTGGCATCCTCAATGAGCAGACCCAAAGGTACTAGTATGCAGTCGACTTGAGAAAAAAGCTTGTTTATGCTATTTATTTAGTAAATGAGCTAAGTCATAGCCTAAATTTAGGCTTAACTATTAAATAAGCCGAGTTAAAATACAATAATGTGTTCGTGAAAAATTTTGTGAGTGTGAGGCTTGAAGTGTATATAATATTTATCTATTTGTATGTATGTGTGTATTGATATAAACTTGAGATTGGATTGTGTAAGTATATAAATGTATTTAATTATTTATAAGATAACAAATTATTATTCGTAATTCATTGATAATAAAAACAATTTATTTTGTATGAAAAATTATATATAGTTTTTAACATTATAATAATAATAAATCTAATTTTATAAGTTCATAAATGAACATTATCCATTTAGTTAACTCAATTATTGTTATTGGAAAAAATATACCCCCTTTGAGTGATTTTCCCTAAAAATAAAGAACTCTCTTGAAGTTTTGAGTGTAACACTTAACCTCCACATGATATATTTTCATATGTTAATCATTAAATGTGTAACACTTAACCCCCTTGAGGTTTATGGGTGTAACACAAAATCTCTTAGTGGTAGTGCTTTATATGAAAATGCAATTTTAAGTATGGACATGTATTATCATACAAGCAAATCACTATTTATTTTAATGGATTTTTAACCATTTAACATATATATATATATATATATATATATCACATTAGTGTTACATTTAAAATTTCAAGGATTCCTTGTTTTACGATAAATCACAAGGGGTTTTGTGTACTTTTTTCATTATTATTTTAACTATAATTTAGTTATCAATTATTAGTGTATATTTTTTTGATGAACAATTATTAGTGTATATATATAGAGAAGAAATACTAAAAATATTATTAAGAAAACCTAGCCAAATCGGCTAAAGTTACAACAAGGAGGTGTGGAGGAACATCCTCCATCCACATCGATAAACTGCTAACATGTCCAGCATGACAAGTAAGGTTATGTGCTACAGAGTTACCCTGTATACGAGTATGGGAAAAAAATAACGGCATTGAAGGGCTCTAATTTAACATTCACAATAAGGTGGCCAAAAGAAGCAAAAGACTCCCCGTCACTTAGTAGAGCTTTGATTACCACTTCTGAGTCCCCCTCTAAAATAATGGAAAGAAAACCAAGGTCTTGGGAAAATTTTAAAGATTGAAACACTGCAAGTGCCTCCAAGTCGATGGTGGGAGAGAAATTGTTTTAGACATTGAAGCTAAAACTCGCCCTTTGCAATCTCAGAAAACTATCCCAATGTCCACCTCCCCAGATTCTTTAAAAACAACTCCATCGAAATTAACTTTAAGGAAAGGGTCGGGGGAAGTATATATTTGTGAAGGGATAACATATTTTAGTTATAGCGTTTACTATGTATGGAAAAAAGAATAAGGTATTAAGCAACTCATGACTAAGCTTGAGTTTATTTTACAAAAAAAATGAACCAAGCTTGAGCTCAACTTGTGTGGGCAATAAAATTAAATAGATAATTCTAAACTTTAAATATTAGGCTTGTATTGACTCGATTATAACCCTAATTACTAATGTAGCCAAGTAATTTTTTGAAATAGGTTAATAGGTTGGGAGTTGGGAGTTGGGACCCCTAACTTTTTTCATTGAAATACTAGACAGTGTACACGGCATGGGCGTGCAGACAAGAACTAAAAAGAGAAAAAGTATAAAAAAAATTTGGAAAATAAAGTTGGAAAGAAGAAATGACAGAATGACACAATGGAGATAGTGTATATACCATGCTTATGCGGGGGAAAAGAAAACATTACAAAGATGTAAGATATGTTAAAAGTTTGAAAAGAATAAAGGGAGGGAGCTATCCAAAAATAAAACAATGATACTGATCAAGAGAATTTAGGACATTGGAGAGGAAAAGAGAGGGCAAAAGGATAGAGAGAATAGGAAATGTATTAACATTTATTGAATATCTTATATTTAGTTCTAATTTTAAATTGTTAAATTTTTAATAATTAATAATAGTTTGAGTAAAGTTCGTGGTATGCTTTTGTGTTAAAACTTCATTTTCTCTTTATTGTGTGTGTATTTATTTCTCCATTTTTTTTTCTTTTTTTTAGGGGGGGGGGGGGGGGGGGGAATTGTTTAGTCATGATAAAACATATCAAGTTAGTCATTAACTAGAGGGATTTGACACTTTATATTTAGCTCTTCTTCTCACTTAGGGTAATAATATGTTCCAAAGGTTTGGTTGTATACTCGCTAAAGCAATACATGAGTTAGGTTCAAAATATCAAGAGACAGTTCACTCGATATCCAATGTAAGAGTTAATTAACAACAATTTTTTGGGATTATTTAGTCGTGATAAAACATATCAAGTTAGTCATTAAATCATTAAATATTTTGTTTAAACTTATGAAATATTTTAATTAAGTTAATTGCGATTATGGAGACCCTAGCAAATAAAATTGAATTGTCATAATTAATTTATTTTTTCATCTTATTAGCAACTAAATGTTTACTTAGTTATGATTTTTCCTTTCAAGTTATCCCTAAATTAAAATCTAGGCTCTGCTACTTGGTTAAAGGAAAAACTTATCAAATCTTTGAAAACTAAACCTTTAAAATTTGGGTGCCAGATGACTATAAAAAATAAAAAAAAATAAAAAAGGTAAAAAAAAAAAAATTTATATTCATAAAATCAATTGACTACACCACATCACTACACATGTTATAAAATTATTATTAATTTTTGTTGTGTATGTAGGACTCATTTGACAAACTCAAACAAAATCATGCCTTTTTGTAAAGCCCAACAAGTTCAAGTTCAAGTAAGCTAGTGAAATTAGCTTAGAGCATTCACAGCAGTGGAGGCATATTGCTATATTGCTAAAATTTAGCTCCACAAACACAAAAATCTTGCTGCAGCAGTGGAGCTAAATCTAAAAATTTTAGCTCCATTGCTACAGTGCACATCTATTTATAGATGTGCACTGTTCATGAGAGCTAAAAAAATAATAATAATATTTTAATCTTTACCGATTAAAATATTACCTTTCTCTCTCAACCCTCTCAGCTCTCTCTCAACTCTGATCATCTCACCTCTCTCTCTCTCAACTCTCTCACCGCTGCCAGCCCACCCCCACACTGTCGACCCTCGCCACCGGCTCACACTGCAGGCCCACGCCGTCGATCCACGCCACCAACCCATCGATCCACGCCGTTGATCTGTCGATCCACGCTGCCAAGCTGATGGTAGAGGTGGTTGTGGTTGTGGTTGGTGCTGTGGATGTGGGTTTGGTGGCTATGGTGGTGGAATGATGTTTGATTTTTTCTTTCTTCTGTGGGTTTGATGGCTGTGGTGGTGGCGATGGTGGTTGTTGTGGCTATGGTTTGGTGGTACGGTGTTTGATTTTATTTTTTTTTCCTGTGGGTTTGGTGGCTGTGGTGGTGGATTGGTGACTATGATGGTGGTTTGGTTTTTTATTTTGTTTGTGGGTTTGGTTGTGTCTGTGTTGGTGTTGGTGGTGGTGGTAGTGGTGGTTATGGCTGTGGCTGATGGTAGAGGTGGTTGTGGTCGGTGCTGGGTTGTTTTTTGGGTTGTGGAATATATTATTTTATTGTAGGGGTATATTATTTTATTGTGATGTTTATATTATTTTATTGCGTTGATAGCTAAAATAGATTCACTGCTGCAGCATGTGTGTAAGTATAATAGATAAAGTAACTTTTGGTGGAGCTAAAAAGCTAAATTTTTAGCTCCACTGCTGTGAATGCTGGAGCTAACACTAATATCTTATATTGCTTTTTTCAAGATTTTTTTTTTTTGGGGGCGGGGGGTAATAAAATGAAGAAATCTAAAACCTGTATGTAATCAAATCCAAGCCCAGGTTAGTCCAGCCCATTTTACTGCCCCAACTAAATAAGCCTGCTAGAGTGCAAGCCCAATTGGCTCATGTCTAGTCACTCATGAAAATAAAGCTGTAACACATTCATTCATATTGGTTGGTTTTGGATTTGTTTGAAGTTGAACTTTGAATAAATTTATTTTTTTATATATATTTTTTAAAATGGAATTTGTTAGAAGAATCTTAGTAAAAAAAAAAAAAAGTTGTAAATATCTAAAATAAGTTATTAAAAAAAAAAAAAAAAAAAAAACCTACTTGCTCAAAATAAAAAATAAAAAAACACCTATCATTAGTCATCATTACTGGATTCTAATATATTAAAAAAAAAATCTTTATTTCAAAGAAAACAAAAAAGTACACGAGGGGAAATTCGAAACTACAAATATAGATGACGCGATAAATCATTCTAATTCCTTAAACTTCGTGCAAGGACTAGGAGCCGAAACACGTAAAATCAAATCTCAACTGAACAACAAACAACTCACTGTTGTTGTTCCACACGGTTGGGCCCACGGATTTTTAACCCGAAATCCTACGTGGCACAAATTATAACCACCAGATCAAAAACCCGTTGAAAATAGCGCGTCTCTCACCGTGGACCCCGCAGATAAGGTTAAAGAAAATTTTCAGCCAAATTTTTTTGATTTGACTATTCTCTGTTGTTATAATATCCCATCCTCATTGCATTCAAACTTCTCTCTCTCTCTTTCCTCAACTAAAATTTTATTGTGACTTTTATAATAATAAAGCACTGAATTTTTTTTATTTTGTTCTTCTTCTTCGAATATCGAAATCGAATTTACCAAAAAAAAGAAGTTGAAGCTGTGTGTGAGAGAGAGAGCAATGGGGGCTTGTGCTTCGAAACCAGAAGGTTGCGTTAAAGGTCGAATCAAATTGCCGAAGAAGAGAAGGAACTGCCGGAAACGAAGAAGAGGTTCAAAACGCCACGTTTCGTTCAAGGACAATCTTCAGTTTGAGAACAACATTGATCGATCTCACTTCAACCCTACCTTCCAAATCCAAGGTCGTCATTCTCATTCATTCATTCATTTCTCACTTAAAATATATATATATATATATTGATTTATTGAATTAATCAATATTTATTGTGACGAAAATCAGGAAGCTTAGATGTTGCTTGGTTCGATTCCTCTTCAATCATCGATTCTGAACGTGACGACGAGTTTTATAGTGTTCGCGACGGTATAATATTTAATATTTTCGTATTCTTTTTCTTTTTCTTTATTTTGGATTTTTGGTTTTGAATTGAGGAGAATGGATTTTGATTACGTGTAGATGCGTTTTCGCTGAATGGTTCTGAATCGACGGTGAGCATGTCGTCGCGAAAGGATTTGAATCTGCCGAGGGAATCGAGGTCTCAATTGAATTTGGATGGCTCTAGTAATGAGGGTGGTGGTGGTGGTGCGAATGCTGGCTTGCCTCGTCTTGCGTCCACGGGCACTGGCCTGGTGGGTTCGCGGCGAAAATTGATTTCAAAGCTTTCCTTTAAATTGAGGGAAGCTCAAGCTGATTTAGCAGCTGGTGAGTGTGTTTCTGAATTTTGCTTTTTGTCATTTTGTTATGTTTTAGTGATATTGGAGCTTATAGCTATAGGTGTAATGTACTGTAGCTAAACATGATTGATGACGATACAATTAGAAGGGTGAGTTATTAATATATGTTAGTTTAATTTGATAGGAGAGAGAAATAGACAACGGAAGTGAAAATTAACGTGGTTCAACCTTACACATACATTTATTACGGAAAGGCTTTAAAGAGGCTATATTTTAGTAAGCGCAAGGCTTCGGTCCGGTGGTCCTGTGCACGGATGTTGATACACATGTAAGCATTCTATTGGGTTTAGTTAGTGCATAGGAGCACTGGACCCATGCTTTATCCAAATAATAATAATAGGATGTAGTACAAGCTATAATGTGCAATTAGTATAAGTTGTATATGTACAGTTGAATCTAGACTGCTATCTTTAATGGTGAGTAGTTGTCTTTGTTTTGCATTTGTGATCGTGGTGAAATTTGGTGTATTCTTCTCATTTTTAGTATAATGTGAAATAGGGATCTACTGACCCATGCTGGGTCCAAATAATAATGCTATGGATATAGTACAAGCTATAATGTGCAATTAGTGTAAGTTGTATAGGTACTTTGAATCTAGACTGATTTCTCTAACAATGAGTAGTTGTCTTTGTTTTGCATTCGTAATTGTGATGAAATTTAGTTTATTCTTCTCATTTTTAGTATAATGTGAACTAGTTCTTTGGTAAGATAGTTGATTGGTAGACCAGAAGCTCAAGTACGTGATCTTTTGTTTTGTCTCAGTTTCACCCAAGGCGCTTCGGCAAAAACCAATGGCGGGTACCTCAATTCCTTACTGCCCAGTAGAGAAGAGAATGCCTGATTGTTGGTCACCGATTGAGCCAAGTGCCTTCAAAGTCAGGGGAAAGAATTATCTTAGGTGAGTACGTAATACTTTTAGTAGGGTTACGATTACTTCATAGTCACGGGAAGTGAGCGAGTATTAAGGTGTGAACTGTGGATGCCTTTCTACTTGAGTTTTTTGTTATCTTCTTCTGCGTGTTTCAATTAACTGAAATTTACTTGGCAGGGATAAAAAGAAAGAATTTGCTCCAAACTGTGCTGCGTATTATCCTTTGGGAGCTGACCTCTTCTTATCTCAGAGGAAAGTTGATCATATTGCCCGTTTTTTCGAACTTCCTCATATAATTTCAGCTGGAGAACTCCCTTCAATACTTGTTGTGAATATTCAGGTATCCATATCTGTCGTTTTCTTTTTCTGAATTTTGAACCTTGCATCCCTTTCTTCATTGCTAGTGGAAAGATGCTGCAAAGAATTGTGGTTCATAATATCCAACTATATTGTCTTTGCCAGACATTTGGTGATATTATTTTGTTAAATCCTACAGGGGCATGTTTAATGTATAAATATGCTTGTAACTCTTTGTACACTAGGAAGGGAAACCATTTTATTTTATTTTAAAAACCATTCTTTTTCACCTGCAGATACCATTATATCCAACTACCATCTTTCAAAGCGAAAATGATGGAGAAGGAATGAGTTTGGTTCTTTACTTTAAGCTATCTGAAAGTTATTCAAAAGAGCTTCCCTCTCATTTCCGAGAAAATTTAACTGTAAGTTGGATGCATCTCTATCTTTCTGCTCCTTATCTTTTGCTAAATGTTTCTAGATGTAGTTCCTAAAGCTCTTTATCTTTGAATATGCATCCCATGGTATCTCTCTGACTCTGTTTTTTGTGTTTATATAGTATGCTTAACTTTATTAACTAGAATTTTTATGTTTCTTTCCTTGACAGAGGTTGATCAATGATGAAGTGGAGAGAGTTAGAGGTTTCCCTGTAGACACAATTGCGTCTTTTAGGGAGAGATTAAAAATCTTGGGCAGAGTAGCAAATGTAGAGGATCTTCATTTAAGCGCTGCTGAGAAGAAGCTTATGAATGCTTACAATGAAAAACCTGTTCTCACACGTCCTCAACATGAGTTTTACTTGGTAAGTTTGTTAAATTATTATATTCCATTAGAGTGATTGTACTTTATTTCTCATTCAAATTTTTTTTTTTTTTTTTTTAATTTTCGTGGTGAGCAATCACTAGCTGTTATTTATGTTATACTTATCTGATATTTATGATACAATGTGTACAATGTGGTGGATTAAGGTTGCTTGTGTATTTCTCTTTGGGGGATCAAAGATAAATTTGAAAGTGAATAAGAAAGTCAGTATTGGTTTATGTGGATCTTGTTTGCCTCATGTGGTCCTGTGATTGCAAGAATCCTTCTCTTTCTAATTTTATTTTTCATTCATAAAGCTAAGTTCTAGCAGGAAAACTGCAATAGAAGTTTATATTCACCACTAGAATGAGCTGAAATTATTCATCCCTATAAAAGACCTTAGCTAAAGTAACTATTGTTTTAGTGAATTTGCATATTTAAGTTTGACATGACTGTATAAAGATCAGTGAAATTACATAAGAAATTCTTCTTACCCAATGTTTTTGATTTATTTTTATATGAACATTGTTACAGGGGGAAAACTACTTTGAAATTGATTTAGATATGCACAGATTCAGCTACATTGCCAGAAAAGGTTTTGAAGCATTCAATGACAGACTGCAGTCATGTATTTTGGATTTCGGCCTGACAATTCAGGTAACTATATTAGTTGAGATTCTCAGACAGCTAATCTTTAGTTTTTGTGAAAATTCATATCTAACCTATGCTGCCCCTCTTTGTTGATTTGAAACAGGGGAACAAGGCAGAAGACTTGCCAGAGCATATGTTATGTTGCATAAGGTTGAATGAAATTAACTTCACTAAATATAAACAACTGGGCTTTTGATCAACAAGTGTTTGAATGCTGTAAGGTTTTCCAAACAATGGAGAATTGACGAAGACTATCGACCCCAATATCTATTTATTTATACATCCTCCCTTGTGGGCACCTTAACAAATTAGATTTTGTGGTCTCCAATTTTGCCACTAGAGTGTCCTCAATTCGTTTGTACAGACCAAGAGAATGTAATAAAAATGCTCTCGTTTTTTTTTTTTCCCCTAAAATTATGGTATATATAATAAGACATGTTAATAATTTGATATCAAATATTAAATCTATTAGCTGTTTGGATTTTCCTAAAATTATTCCTTTGGTATGGCGTGTCTAAGTACTAACTCGATGCCTTTTGTCTGGCTGCGCACAAGCATGGGTTTATAAAATCTTAAAGAAGCATATCCCAATCTCTGTTGACTAGTTCTTAATTTGGGTGTCCATTAGGCTTTTAGAGTTCCTATCTAATCATGTGGGTGAGTGTAATCCCCTTGTCTAAATCAAATTCATTGGAAATGGTTTTAAGATGTTGATCTGGAAACTTAAATTCAATACCACATGGATAACATTATCTTCATGAGAAATGTTATCTCCATAACATTTTCATAATAAATCCTAAATGACAAGTTGTCAATGATTGTTACAAGCGGAGAAAAAAGTAATTTAAATGGTGGATACAAATTAGAACCAGTAATAGCTTACCACATAAGATTTGTTGTGAAAGTATTGTGAAAATATTGTAGACGTAACAATTTTCTTTTCTATTATGCGTAACTTAAAATTAATTTCCAACCTACCTTTTTCATATTTTAATGAGTTGAATATGCATTTTGAAAATTTCACCATTGGATTATTTTTTCCTTTTATACCTTATATTCTTGCAAAATATCAAGATAAAAAAGTGTGAGGATTTTGATCAACAATATCCTTTGACATGATAATATAAACAAAGGTTTGCATCCTTGGTCATTTCACTCATTTGTGAAGAAAGAGTCAAGCCTGAAGCTGCTGAAAGTGTGCAATATGGGAAAGCTTGCATGAGTGAGATTAACCCAAAAGTGAAACTATAAAAGCTGCTTAAGCGAAGCTTAGTACCTGTTTGGATTGCGTTTCTGGTGCTGCGTTTGTGCGTTTGCGTTTTCCTTTTTTTTTTTTTCCTTAATTGAGAAGCGCATTTCACGTGGGATTTTGTCTGTCAGTGGGTCCTTGCACTGTGCACGTGACCCACAAACCTTTTTTCAACAAAACTTTTATTAAAAATAGGTCCCACGGTACTATTTACACATTTAAAAATTATTTTGTTACAGTGTTTTTAGTTTTCAATTTTCAGCAAGACTATCATTTTTTTTTTAAAAAAATCTTTTAAAGCACAACTTGTTGAGTACAAGACACGAACGATATTATTACACATATCAAGGCAAGTCTTACTTAGTAAGTCTCTCACAACCCCTCTTGGTTTTGTTTTTGACCTTGCATCCTCATGTTATACATTAATTTAACGAAGATTTTCAAAATCCCATGTCTTGTGCTTCATAGAAAAATTCTTTTATTTTCCCAGTGATAAATTGATCCCCAAGAGATTGTTTTAGGGTTTGAAATCACCGTCATTTTAGTGAGGTTCATTGTTACAAATATTCAAGGAGGTTTTTTTGGAGGGCAAGAAGTTTTGGTTTATAGTTGAGAGAGTAAGTTTTGGTTTATAGGATTCAAGAGTTTCTAAGACTATTGCAATAGGAAGGGAAGTGGGCCGTTGCATAGGTCATGTGAATGGTTAGGATACAAAGATTTTGAGTGTTACTAATTGTAACTATTTATGAATTTTCTATGAGATTGTTTGCATGCCGGGGTGGTTTTTTCCATTAAGGAAAACTAGTCTAAGTACCTTACTGCAATTCAAGGTTGTTTTTGGTGCCAGACCTGCTCATTATTTGGTCTGGACTGTGTGGTAAAAAGACTTGTTTTACTTTGTGGGGAGCTACTCTGGCTTGCCTTTTATGAACCATTTGGAGAGAAACAAATTTGAGAGTTTTTGAAGGAACAGAATGTTCGAATGCTTAACTGAAATCTCAAATTTTGAGTGTGTTTTAATCGCTAATGTGGCACTTGGTAGTAATACTAGTGATATTGTGTCATTCAGCTACTAACTCTGTTGTTTAGTACACTAATCCATTGCGTGTTTCTTAATTCGTAGGATGGTGATGGTGATTTTGCAGTGGATATCCAGTCTCTCAGTGCTCAGCGCTTATCATTTGATGATATGCAGTAAGCGATAGTTTGGACCCTATTTTGGAGTAGAACCTGTGACATTTTGATATTTATAATAAAGTTTCAAACTTTGATATATATACACATCATAGTTGGAAACTTTATTATAACATTCTAGACAAATGGAATGTATTCTTTTGTGCAGGACATTCTATATAGTTAGAATGTATTCTTTTGTGCAGGACATTCTACATAGTTGTGTAGAATGTATTATTTTGTTCATAACATTCTAGACAATTGGGATGTATTATGTTGTGTATAACATTCTAGACATTTGGATGTAATTATTGATATGGTGTAATTAAATATATTTAGATTCTTGGTTTAATATGGTATTGTATCTGCTATTGTAAAATATGAATTGTGGTTCATTACAGTTGCTATAAAATATGTATTGTAAGTACATTACAAGTGCTAAAAAAATTTAAAAAATATTTTTTTTTTTAAAATGACCTATTCTAGTGCTTTAAAAACTGCTGGAATAGGGTATGGGCATATGCCCTATGCCAGCGCTTTCAAAAGCGCTGGTATAGGCCTTTTTAATTATATTCATTGAAGACCTATACTAATGCTTTCGAGAACACTAGAATAGGTACTGTCTATGCCAACGCTTTCAAAAGCGCTGGTATAGGGCATTTTTAATTATATTCATTGAATACCTATACCAACGCTTTCGAGAACACTGGAATAGGTACTGCCTATGCCAACGCTTTCAAAAGCGTTGGTATAGGTTGTATTCATATTTTCGTGAATCCCCTATAGGGGTGGTTATAAAACTGCCGGTATAGGCCCTGAAATCCGCTGGTACAAGTCTTCAAAGTTATTGGTAAGGGCTGTCCCAACGCAAGTAAAAACGTTGGAACAGGGTTTGAAAAGCGTTGGTACAGCTCTGGCGACCCTATACCGACTGTCACTGCCCGGCAGTTTGAAGTGCCGGGATAGGAATTTTGACCCTATTCCGGCGCTTTCTGGGGCTATCCCAGTGGTTTTGCAAACGCTGGGATAGCCCCTTTTTTTGTAGTGCAAGGGGAATTCATTAGAACAATCAACCAAGGTGTCTTAGTCCGGTTAACTTTTGGTAGTTCCTATTTAAGCCATTTGTATTAAGAGGTATATTTACCTGAAAAAATCATAATGACAAGTAAATTTATTATTTTTGCTTTTGCTGCATGAAATCCCCAATTTAATTGGGACGAAGCCTTAGTTGAGTTCAGCTGAGCTACATTGAATTTGGAAAAATGAGACACTAACACATGCCATCATCAGATGCTAGCTTAAACAAAACACTATGGTAGCAATCTTGCCATTTAACTTAACCACATAAATTAGGAAGTCTTGATCATTACATCCTGTCATCCCTTGTAAAAACATTATTTTGTTTGTTTCTTATAGCATTTTGGGGCAAAACCCCTTCATTGAGGATGTAGTCCTAAAAAACTGATATACAATATCAGTGAAAGATACTTCTAATGTTATAAACATAGTATATGATGTCATTATGGAAACCAAAATCAAACAAGATCCCATATTGATAATTGAGGGGCCAATATATATATCCCATGGTCATGACGTTTTTCTTTGTGTCTATATCAATTATTCATTATGATAGGCCAACTGAAGCATTAGAGGCTATTCAAGAGAGGAAGGCAAGACTTGACCTTGTTCTGACAGACGTCTATATGCCCCTTTTTTATAGCAAAAAACCAAGATTGAAACATATGAATAATAATATGACCAAGAGGCATGAACAACTATGCTTAGAAGACAAAGCCCAATCCAGAATTTCTAGCAAATTGTTTGTTTCAATAAATAGTATTCTTGCTCTTTTCCCCTTTGTTATCAGAACTATGCCCACTACAAGCACACAGAGATAGACATATCAAACCCTCAACTCCCCAGCAGCACACATAAATAGATTCCAAAATCTGTCAAACTCATAAGGGCACCTCGCATAGAGAGGACACACAAACGCTATATTGGAAGTGCATTTACAATACCCATTAAGCTTTTTATCACTAAAGAATGTTAAAAGTTGAATTTTTATCAAAAGCCCATAAACACAATAAAGATTCTTGAATGAGAAACATAATAAAGAAAAATTCTTTATCCAATTATTCCCAACCCACCAAAAAAAAAAAAAAACACAGGTTCTGATTCCAATGATATCTATGTGTCTACAAATATAAAGCAATAATTATAATCAAAACCCAAAATAGGCAGGTGTCAAAAGCAGCCAAAAACCCAAATAAATCCACAACCCATGAAGAAACAAAAACAGCAGCAGCAACAAATCACTCAGCCAAAATAAGTTCCAAAATTTTGATTTCAAATTCAAACAATCATGTAACCCACCATGCAAAAAGCCCAAATCTATAACATAAATTCAGCAGAAGAGGAACAGAGAATTGTTACAGGGCAAGTGAGATGAAGAACGAAGACCACAAACAAAGCAGAAGTAGGAACAGCGAATAGAGAGCCCGTGGAGACTAAGAGAATAGAGTAGCAGATATGCATGAAGGAGTATAGACTGACTGAGAAAATAGAGGAGGAGATATACATGGGAAGGGATAAAGCTGGTATTTCTTATCGTCTTGGCGCTATTTTGATTTTTTGAAGAAAAAAATAGCATTAAAATCTGCATTTTTGAAAAAGCAGAGCTTTACAGTGTTTTGTAAACGTGAAAAATCTGGATTTTGAAAACGCAAATGTGCTGATTTTGTGGAGCCAAACGGTTTACAAAATCACGTTTTGTGTAAAACGGGTGTTAAGCCTTTGTGAACAGCCTATCCAAACGAGCTCATAGTACTCTGAGTAGGCCACCTCCATTTAGAAGATTGCATTGCAAATAATTATTGGTTTCTTTTTGCCACAGTAGCCAATGCTCATTGAAGTTCACATACCTTCCTCGGCAACTCATAACCCATTCAGGTAGCAACTCGTATACTTTTAATCCTAGCAGCAATTTTTATTCTAAATGAGGCACCTTAGGAAGAATTAACTATAACCCAGGTAATCTCCTCCCACCAATGAACTAACTGGAGTATAAAAATGAAGTCGTAGTCTGTTTAATTTGTATGTGCCAAATACCAAGTATACAAATGTAAGGTAGAAATAGAAATTGCAATATCAATATTTATCAAAAAAAAGAAATTGCAATATTAATAGAGTTAAATTAAAAGGCGAGATATGATATGCAGAAAAATATACACCAAAAATTTTATTGTGTGAAAGATTGTCATACACCACAAATTTTTTTTTTTGTTTCTTCGAAAGATTTCTCTTCGGATACCAGTGCCTTTTATCGTGACTTAGGTCTTTCTCATAACTTGATCCAAATACTACCTAAATAGCATTTCATAACTTTATCAACTCATTTCTCTTCTTGTACCGTACCAACAAAAGCCCAAGAAATTACTTCGGCCGTTTTCCCTGTAACAATCACAATGGTATTATTGAACTTGTTCATATAGTAAGGCACAAATGCACTTCAAATTTGAATGATTAACAATGGTATGTATCGAAAGTAAGGATGATGCATTGTAATGGTTAGGATAACTCAACTAGTAGAGCAGAGGACTGAAATCCTCATGTCACCAGTTCAAATATGGTTCCTGGCATACTAATGACATGCACAATACTAGATATGTCAACATAGATCCTACATAGTTGGTTTGCACCCTTTAAAGACTATGAGTGTAATAGAGCATCTATAGACAAACGGATCACCCTATGATGATCTAATGGCTATTGAGAATGAATCAAATTTGGCGGTTGTATTTCTCAATCTTAAGATTGAGGAAAATTGATCATTCATAACTACTAATAAAAGATTCCTCAAACGGTTATGGATGAGTAACCCTTTTCTTGAAATTAAATGATCTTAGATATATGCAAGGTAAATAAAATTTTAAAAAAAAAAAAAATGAAAGAACCCGAAAGTCTACCATTATACCAATAGTGATTGGCCAGTCTATTGCTATACATAATGAAAAGAAAATAGGTAAGAACATCATTTTTAGTGTATATAATTAAGGCAGCGACTGAAAAATCTCCGGGTATCAAATAAAAATAGATTCTATACCCCATAAAATTTGTGAATTATTTAATTTTTGCTAAGGGTTTTAGGACTTGTATTACTCTTTTAACAACTTGGATAAAAATTTGTACAATATGATATATTTCACTAAGAGGAGCCCAGAGCTCTTGATCCACACCTAATTGCTCTTTTCTATTTTTCAATTGGTAATTCATAGTATGCCATAATATGTTTGTTTGGCTTAGATTTAGGAGTCTCTCACTTTCTGTCCCAAGTTTATTTATAGCAAAAGTAAAACATTACAACTCAATGTTAAAGCATCCAACTAATTTTCATTTTATGAACAGAAGAATAAATTGGCATCTATTTAGGAAGCACAAGACACTACACAAAAAATGTTTCTAAACCATAAAAACAAACTTACCACTAATTGACCTAAATGACTTGCCAATTGAAATAAGAAACCTGCTATACTTGATCCACACCTGATATCTTTAGGATTTGCTAGCTGTTCCTTTAGCTGGTAGCTACTGGGAACATATTTAAGTAGATACTGCCAAGCCAACAAATTATAAGTAGGATAAATGTTAGACATCTACATCAACAAATAAAAAGTCTTGAGATAGATGGAACCATACACGAAATTCCTGTGGATTTTCCAATTTATCAATGATTGCTCCAACCAGTTTTCTTACATCAACTTCAGGATTACAGGCATATTCCTCTATAAAGTCTCCTGTGAACGCTATATAACTGAAATATTTACAAAATATTGTTAATTATATATCAGTGTATATAAGCAACAAGTTCATAATCAATCATAGTTATCTTTGGAAAAAAGAGAATAATGCTTTGCTATTAACCACCGCTGGATCTTGGCTCATCAACCTCAAGTTTCGAAATCTAAATTGATTTTTTAGAAAATGTGATTCGAAGCCCTACAATAGAGAAGAAGAAAATTAACACTCAACTAAGTTTATTTTTTGAGAAACACTCAACTAAGTTCAAATGGTATAACATCACATTATTGATTTTGGCTCAAATCAAGACCCACATTTGAGTTTCAGACTTTCTGTAGTTAAATGGGATGAACGAACCTTTTTTCTTTAAAATTGGTTAGAACACTTGATAGGCCTTGACTCTAAGAAGCTTCAAGTATCATATAAGAACAGATCTGTAGCATCATATACCATGCAAATCTTTTAATCAGTATCCAAAGAATTAATATGAAAAAAAAAATTATGGATATTAATAGAGTCTACTTTTTCTTCTACTATCCATCAAATAATTTCAAACAACCAGTAAGGTGGAGATTACTCAAACAAATCATAAAAAGTTTAGTCATATTTGTTTTCTAAAAACCTTATATTTCTTTGCTCATCCTAATTTTACATTTTTCCCAATTCTAGGGGGCTATTTGGGAAAAACAGGGTTAGTATTTTTAACAGTTTTCTATCTATACTAGCAATTGAAAAGAATTACAGCCATCATAATTCATAATTTTCAACAATGTTTAGGTAAATCCTTAGCATTTGATAGAATATGTTTATGAAACAATAGTTAGTAATGATTTACTTAAGCATATTTCTCACTTAAAAAAACGAAATTATGACAATTACACACTATGATAAAGAGGTGAATTTTACCAATTAAGGAGAGAATCGATCGACAAATCTCGCAAAAATACTTTGTATCCCAATCGCCATTTTTGAGCATGCTTCGCTTTAGGATAGAGTGCAAATGGCTAAGGACGTCTTCTCCATATTTCTCACTAACATTTTTAAATAAAATTCTCAATTAGTAAGCACAACAATAAATGTTTTCTACTAAAGAATATTTCATTAATTTCCACTTACTTTTATTTCTTTATGATAAACGTCGATCTCTTGATCCATAAAAAATGCACTAAGATCAGGGAGCATGTTTGGGAAAAACGTATTTAGGTCCTCCTCCACCTCCTCAAGGGTTTTCTATAAAAAATTCAAATATATATTCAAACTTACGTACAAAATCAATAATAGAACATTTTAATTTCAATAAAAGAAATCATAATAGTAAAAAGAGACATGATAAGTATACAATAAATCTCTCAAAAAATTACAATAAGAAGTTCATATATTCAAGAAAGTCAATTAAATAAGATAAATAAACACTATGATGAACAAACATCTTTGTTGTACAAAATCCTCATGAATAATTTAGCTCATAGTAAATTTTGAAATCATTCATTGTCAATAAGATTTTTCTATCAATTTTTCAAATATCACAAGTCAAGATAAAACATCTTTAGAATTTACAAATAATGCAATAAATCCATATAATCCATTCCCAAGAATTAAATCAAAGATGGCTGTCTTTTCCATGCTAAGAAATGCATTGACAAATATGATGCACTCTCAATTCTTCATGCATTTTCCATAAATGATAGCTAACAATAATATACATAGTACATTTTAGGAAAATCATGAATAAAGTTCCGAAATGGGTTTAACCCTAAAATAATTGAGTGCAATAATGATTCTTTTTCAAAAATCTCATTAAGAAGCCACTTACCTCGAAAGGCCAACCAATTTTACCTTAACCAGGCACCACCAAATCAAGCAACCCAATCACAACGCCCATCACCAAGAATATCAGAAGCTATAAACATAAGGATCAAGCCTACCAATAACAAGGCCCATCACAAAGTTTACCATCACACTTGTCTCCAAGATCGAAAAGGATCTCCTAAAATCAAACCAAGGGTACTAAAGCCTAACTTAACCATCCTAAGACAAGTACCCCTTCCCTAACAGGAGCCAAACAAGCACACAAGAAATCCATTTGACCAAAATAAAACCTCAAAACAATTTTAATTGCCAGCTGTAAACAATGTAGATTTATAGCATAACATAAAACACATCTCTTTAATATAGAGGTAGCAAGACATGTGTATTTCATTTGATACTAAACAACAAAACCCAAGCGAGACAAAGTAACTATCCAGAATTCCAAAAGATGTGCAAACTAGTTCATAACAAGCTTGTATAACAAAGGTGTCTATACAAAGATAAGACATTCAAAATGGAATTTAAAACCTTAAAACCTTAACATGACTAAGAATGTTCTAGATTTTGGAGTAAAGCTTTCCTTATGAAAGGAGACAATTTTAGTGAAGGGTTCATGCCCCAATTTTCAAAAAACAACAATATGTTCATTGGTGAATTTTATCAAACACATGGTATGCAAACACAATGCAAGCTCAAGGCACAATGAGTGTTGAATACATCTAATGAGACATTCACATAATCTAAGTTCTTATAAGTTCAAATTTGATTATATGCCACTCAAAGGATTGTCATATAGATAGATTAAGAATTACCAATGTAACTTAGCACAACCAAAAACAAACGAACTAAATGCCCTCTTACTTAGACTTGTACAATGGAAGACTAAATCTTAGGAGGAGTAATAAGTAGAATTGTGAATAAGTTTCTTACCAAAATCCTTAACCTAAAAGCTTCCACCACAAAATGAAAAATGAAAGCACAATGGAAGCAATGGGCAACAGGTATCTATGAGTAATGAGAGATGAGAGAGAGGGAAGTAGTTCGGCGAACCAGCAGAAAGAGAAAGACAGGGGCTGAGAAGGGGAGGGTGAGATAACGTGTGGAGGGGGTCTTGTTAGGAACGGATTTACAGAATTACCCTCACCTAAAATTCTATTGCCAAAACCCTTTTTTTTATCCTTTTTTTATTTGGGGTGTTACATCAATATTGTAATATTTTGTTTTAAAATAGAGTAGAATCTCTATTTTGTATATATATAAAAAATAAATGCAAAAAGTCATTGAAATAAAAATGAAATATTACAACATTAATTAACATATGATATGGTTTCTAATACAACATATTTCTAAAAGAAGTTAAGAGGACTTACAAATTGATACTCATCATTTAAATGAGACTAGCTGAATTCCCGCACGATGTGCGGTACAACTTGTTATTAGTTTTCTCCAATATTTCAATAATTTTTATAAAGAATATTGTACCTTAATTGGTTGGCACTCAATTTCCAATAGAGACATTTATAATTCAGATCCCTCAACTATTGATGTGTAAAAAAAAAAATCAATAAATTTCCTTGTAAAAATTATAATCTTTAGTTATTTAATAGACAAAATAGAAAAACATTAAGAGTAGTGTAGTGATTTGATCACACTATATATATGTGTTCACTAATTGAAAATTACATGATATAATGGTTAATATAGATAAGCATGATTCATGCCTACTAAAAAAATGCATATATACTTTTTTTTTTTTGGTAACATTCTTGATTGTGTGTTTCTAATTTTCCCCCTTTTTGTTGGGCATTGCATCAATTGTTGCATAATACAGTGTTTCAATTGTTTCTCAAAAAAAAAAAAAAAATAAAAATAAATAAAAAAATTGTTTCTCATATGATTCTAAGAAAAAAAAAATGATACTTCTTTCATCCCAGTTTGTTTGTCCTTTATTCTATTTTGGGATGTCCCAAAATATTGTCTAGTTTCTAATTAATGTACTAAAGTTTCTATTATACCCCTACTTTATTTTCAATATTATTTGAAAAGAAAACTAACAAATATCTAAATAACCAATCTAATTGGGACACTTATTTAAGGATAGTTTTGGAAACACAAGACAATAAATGATATTCCCTTAAAAAATTTGACTTTTCAAATAGGACAAACAAATTGGGAGGGAGGGAGTATTAAAATTTCATTATGCTATAACAAAATAAATATATTTATTCTATTACACACACACACTTATATATATATATATATATATATATATATGAAAGGAGTTAGGAAGTTTAAAGGATTAGCAACTAAACATAAGTAAGAATGTCATATTCTAAATTTATTATTATTATTCCAACTAATAATTATCTATTTTTATAAAGTTTATAAAAAATAATCATATAAATTCATTTAATATATAATTAATACACAATTATAGATAATTAATATATGCGATTAGATATTTTATAGAAGATGGTTTTGGATAATGTTGTACATATATTATAAAAAAATAAAAAAAAAAGTAAACTTAATTAGAGTAAATAAAAATATACATTTTGAGATATTAAAAATTAATTTAGTAGTTTCACTGGATATTTGTAGCCTTCTCAAGGTAAGATTTAAAAAAAAATAATAATAATCATGAAACCAAAGATAAATGCAAAAAAGTAACGGGACCATGAAAATCAATTGATTTGTGTTGTGTTCACACATTTCACACCATAAAATGAAAGTTTGCCCAACTCTCTCACCGTCTTCTACTCATCAATAGTGTAACATTAAGACATGATGTGGGCAAGTGAATATGCATGTATCTTATAAATGATTTAAAATTAAATTATGGTTGAATATGGCTTTACATTACACACCAAATATTTTCTCTCCTTATATACCCAAAGTAAAAACCATCCAAAATCATATTTAAGCCCCTAATTTAAATATATATATATATATATAACCGTAGGGGTTTCAGCGTCTTGATGGTAGTGGACGGCCGGTATAATAGAGGTAGTGACCTCTTAGATTCCTCTTTCTCTCCCTTTCAAATATTTGTCAGTCTCAGGTCTTTTATTTTGGTAATATATAGTGAAACAATGCGTTTTATTTAACAATCCATAACATTTTTGTGTCTTTCTATCTCTTTTCAGGGTTTTATCTGGTTAGTTATTACTATTAGTCCTTCATTATTATTATTTAAATACTAAAACAATAGGTATGCTAAAAGACATGAAGAATAGAAAAATGTGTGGTGTAAGTTTAATAAATTAATTAATTGATTCTCAAAAAAAAAAAGTTTAATCAATTAATGAGATAACATTAAAATAAGTTGATGTGGACTTTTGGATAACAGTGAAAAAAACTTAATGAAAGAGGTAAAAAAAAAAAAAAACTAGACGCAAAATTAGAACTCCACTTGGCAGGACTTCATGCACTCTCGCATGAGGTCTCTGCTTATATATATATATATATATATATATATATTGATTTTAATGATATGACAATTTTTTGTAAATGTTTTTATTTTTTATTTTTGTTAATTTTGGAATGGTGTAGCAAAAAGAATTAATATATTATGAATATTTGAAGTAGTTTGCAATTGTGTGTGTATATATATATAGTAGTTATAGTGAAATAAATATATTATAAATATTTGGAGAGTATGTAGTTAATGTGAGTGCCTCTAACTTTGGGATAGAAAGATTTGTTTTTATTTCACATTTTGCACATCAAAATGATCCTGCTTGTGGTTTGACATTCCTTTCACAAAGTACGCACAAAATGTAATACCAATCCATTGTTGTATCAATGTTACTTATTGTTGCAATACCCTAACAGTTCACATCTTGCAATGAACTTTGAAATTAAAATGTATTATTTTTTTGATGTAAATAATATGATGTATTATTATTTTTTTACATAAATGATGAGTATAATTTGAAATGATTAACAAATCTGTCTCGTAGGATCTCATTCAATACATTTTATCTTTACTATTGTCTTCATATTATTTAAAGATAAATCCTCCTATGAAAATTATTTTGCATGTATTTTTTGTATTTTTTGTATAGGATCATGTTTTTTACCATTCCTATTATTGAATTTTTTAAGAAAATATTAAGTTAACGGCATTTTGTGAGATAGTATATGTTATTTATTAGACTTTTTGTTATTATAAATTTTAGAACTATGGACTTGTCAATTATTTCAACAACCTCAAGGATCTCAAGATTTATATATATTTTTGTTGCATTGGTCGATGACAGAGAATTTGTCTGCATAAATTGCTTAGAACATTATTAATAGACAAAAGTATATTGAATTGAAATTGGGGAAAAATGGAGACATGATTTCATGAGAATGAGATTTTCTAGAAGTATCATCTATACGTGGGGGAGGAAGAAGAGAGTTTGTAAGAGGGTAAGAGTTTTTGCTTTGATTTACACGTGGGGATGGTCAAACTTTGGTCATAATATGTAAGGTAATAATTGGGCTTGAGTTTTTTCATAAGGTTTGGTCTACTTTTAAAAGGTAGTCCATTTTGTAGTGACTAACTTTTGGTCTAATTGGTCTAATTGTGAAGAATAGCTCATATTTGATATAATAGTAAAAAAGAAGTTACTATGATCTATTGGATAACAATAAAAAATACTTAATAAAAAGAAGTAAAAATGCGAAATTTATGTAATAGTAAAAATAAGTTACTATGATCTATTGGGTAATAGTAAAAAATACTTAATGAAAAGAGGTAAAAAATGCTAAATGCAACATTAGAGAGCCACGTGGCAGGACCTCATGCACTCTCACATGAGGTTTCTGCTTTTATATATATATTGATTTTCTTTTGTTTTCTACTTTGTTACTGAATCTTTATTTCATATTCTTTATTTCTTTATTTTTTATCTTTAAATTTATTTGATATTTACAAAATTTACATTGAACTATATATGTGTGGTTTGTTTTACAACTAGTGTGATTGACTCATTAAATCCAATAATTTTGTTTTTTAATCACATATGGGTAGTAAACTTATTTTGTTAAGAGATCAATAGCTATCTCGTATATAAAATATTTGAAAATTATTTTATTTTGTATCTTAAAATTATACATAAAAAATGAGTTTATAGATTGAATAGTAAATAAGATTCAATTAGTATAAAACTTTAGAAAAATAAGAACTTATGATCTAATTGTGTAATTTTCAAAATATTAATCCAACAAAAATTTATTGACTAGTGTAATATGAACAAAGAGATCAACCACTAGCAGGGAGGAGATATAAGTATTTTAATAAATCTAAACATGTTAGATTGAAACAAAAGCTTGGTTTTTCAAAACAATAATGACTAATAATTCCTTATCTTTTAATAAATAAATAAATACTAAAATAGGTCCTTCCCCCTAGTTTTCATCATATCAATGGAGACATACGCTCTGTTTGTTTCGACAATAATGTTTTTTAGAAAATGAGTTATTTTCCAAAAAATATTTTTTATAAAACTATGGGCACGTTTAGTAGACTGTAATAGACACTATAATGTAATAGATATTCTTATGGTATAACTATTCGGTTATTTGGTTATATTTTTATTATAATGAATAGTTATTCCTTATGAATAATTATTCTTCAAAATGAGAAATAACTATTCCTTATCAAAAGTACTGAATGTCTATTCCTTCACCTTATGTAATAATTTTTTTTAAAAATTTCCTAAAAAGCCATTAGTTGCCACATCTTCAAAAGGAAAGAAAATAAATTTTTCTTGTTGTTAATTATTAGCTCTATTTTAAACACCCTAAAATAAGTGTATTTTAGGAAATTTGACTTTAAAATGATTTAATTACATCTTCTTTTTATACTCTACTAAATTGTAGATGCATATTCAGAATTATATTCCTAAATGGTCACCAAACTAATTAATATTAATACTTATTACATTCCAACTTAATGTATTCCTTGTAATATTAATTCTTATTCTCATGTAATAATCATTACAGTATACCAAACGTGCCCTATATCATTTTCCTATGTTTGGTAATAACCTTAAATGAGTTGAAAAACAATCTTCAAACTTCCATTATTTAGCTTGCTATGAGATAAAGTAGTTTTCAAAAAAAAAAAACAAAAAAAAAGTAGAAAACAATCTCTAAAAATAAGCCATACTTTTTATGTTGACCAAAGATATTTTTCCATTTACTTTTTTTTTATGCTATTAATACTGGAAAATACAGAAAACTATCTTTACACAAGATTTTCCATCAAAATAAATAGAGCAATAGATGCATAATTTCTTTCAAAAGTATATAGTCATTCTTGGGAAGCTTGTTATGATTCGAGCTAATGAAAGCACATTTACGTAAGCAAAAAATAAAACATTCTCATAAAACAACAATATTTAACATGGATTGGCCAAAAAAAATACTCAAACTACTCTTTGAAGAAACCTACCATCTTCTTCTAAGAGTATTATCCTCTTCCTTGTGAGAAGATCCTTCAACAAAACTCACTAAACCTTCTTGCAACAGTGCTATTTCTAAGACTACAATTCTATTCCTTAATAGACAAAGAATACTCAATTACTTCTTTAATCATGAAAAAATTTTCTATAGCAAGAAAAAGTCTTTTTTTTCATACTAAGGAAAATTTATTTCCTTCCACACGAAGGAAACCCAAAAATGAAACCAAATCTAAATATGAATCTGAGACAATTTCTGACAAATATTCACATTAACTCAAATTCCATTAAGCAATCTCCCTTCTCTATCATGATAACTTCACCTTAAACCAAGCAAACTTTCCTTGAAGAAGACAATTGTTGTTTCCATGATGAAAGCCAAATTTGCACGTGCATCTTAAATCATTGTGTTCATACCAATATCAACCTTGAGCTTTGATACCAGTTGTTGTGATTTGGAGTTTATGGAAGCGCATTCACACAAACATGAAATTAAAAATTCCATACAAGACAACAATATTTAGCGTTGCTTAGCCAACTTCAAATCTACATCCATGGGCAATGTTGGAAAAATTCATTGTCAATGATATGAATTATAACTACACTTAATCATACCCCCCATAAACCAAACTCACAAACTCTCACAAACAATGTTCAAAAACCTCACAAATACCACCAAAACCTCTCACTAATACAAATCAACTCACAAGCCTCATGCACGCAGACTCATAATTCCAAAACTCCAATAGACCTAATAAGTCCCTCACACAATAATCTTCAAAGTCTTATCCCCTCTCCATGTGGGAGAACTTTTAGGAAAAAGCCATTAAACTCTACAATAATGCCTATTTATAAGACACCAATTGAATTCCTCCATGGACATTGTATATCCTGTTAGTTTTTTAATAAGAAACTTTCATTTCATACCAAAGAAAATTCAATTTCTTCCACATCCAAGGAAAAATCATTTCCTTTCACAACATTTGAAACTCAATAACACCAAATACAAATAGTAATTTGAGAAAATTTCTAATAATTTTTAACAAAATAACTTGAGAAGGAAAATATCAATAGAACATTGTTAAACAAAAACACATTTATGAGTTTTTGGTCAGCATGTATGAAATAAATTAACACCTCTCACCAAAAAAAAAAAAAATCCCATAATACAACAAACAGGTAATGACAGACATTCACGCATCACAAATCCCATAAAAATAAAATCTGTGAGGGAAAAAGTATATATGGAATTTATACACATGAAGATTGTTAGGAATATAACCGAGACATTCTAATAGGATGTACGAGACCCACTGCATCTTCCAAAGAGAGCAGAAAAAGAACATCCTTGAGGCTTGTTTTCACGTCTAGAACGAGAAGCTGCTGATGATGAATCAATCTCTTTTCTCTTAAGGTCTTGGGTGTGTTTCTGTTCTCCTTTCTCGGTGTTGTACAGGACACCAGACTTTCGCTGGAGCATCTTAAGCCGATCGTCCCAAATGAGACCGGACGAGCCTTGCCTCCGGAATGAGACATCTGATCTTTGCAATGTAATCATGGATTGATGTTAAAATCAATCCTTGTGTCTACTGGTGTCCCCCTTTTTTTTTTTTTTTTTTAATGTCGCTCTCAGTTTCTTGATTATATTTTTTGTAAATACTCTTTTCCCTTCTAAATAACTTATTAACGGTTTCTTGTTTGAATTTTCTATGTTTTTCTTGTCTGTGATTGGTTTAACATAGAAATTGGCTGAATTTGAGACATATTTGGTTATTTTGTCCAGCCTTCAAATGGTAAATGGTTGACAGATGGATGAATTAGAATATGTCGCTTTGAATGTTGTTAGGGCTATTATTAGGTGCTAACAACAATGGTCATGGTCGATTAATATTGTACGTTAAAACTGATGGTTATAAAAATCCTGTTGTTCAATCCCTGTAGGCCTATTTTCTAGCCATCAAATATCCCATTATAGCTAACAAAAAGAGGTTCTATTGCACTTAAAAGTATCAGTTAACAAACTCAGTACGCAAAAGCATCATCTCTATTTGAAATTGATATTTGATATATTTCATAGTTCACATTATAAGTATTACAAATCTAAAGGTGTATTTAGTGTCACCAAATTTTAAATGATGACATGACACCATATACACTCACATGATCTATATATCAAATGAAAACAAATTTGTAGTCTTTAGCAAAAATTTGACGTATGTAAATCTTCTTGGATGGCTCAGAAATATATTTGTGATTGCTGTTGATTGCTTAAAAAACAAAATTGCGCAGTCCAACTTGTAGAGAATTTAAAATTTTGATCAACTAGTAATCTATTTTTTCAACAGTCAAAATTTTCGTGAAGCTTGACTCTTGGGCTATAACACATTACGAGGATAGGAAGAAATTTAATAGTCAATGCTAATAATACTCATATCTCACAGATTGTCTATGTTTTGATACTTTCAGATAATTAAAACGTCATACTTATTATATAAAACTCTCACTTTTATGGAGTCCACGAGGTGATTAATAAATACTTAAATTTTAATAGAAAATCATAAGAGCAGGCGGTACTTAGTAATCAAAAGATTCATCTAAAATATCTGGAAATTCTGCCTGCATCTCACTATCCTTATCCAAGATAGAATTCACGAATGAACTCACAGATGATGAAGCTTCCAACCTATTATTGTTTGTATGGCCCCCAATGGTTGATCCAATGTCAAACTTCCCTATACCCTCCTCTTGTCCAACTTGATTTAAGCCATATTCATTTCCACTAGCAAAGTTTAATGGGGGTGTTTGCGCGAAAATTGGCAGGTTAGTTGATGATGAGAAACCCGGGAAATGGCGATCTTGCTGTTGCTGAAAGCCTGGGAATGGGAGAGGATCAGTGATGAGAAACTCGCTCCAATTAAAGGAAGAAGATGGTGCATTTTGCACTTGAGACGGTTGGCAAGAATATGATTGCGGCAGTGGGCTTAATTGTGTGACATTGGAAGAAGATGATGATGAACAAGAAGAGGTAGCTTCATTAAAGAAATGTGGTTGGATGGTCTCCTGGTTAATATTGACTTGTTGAAACTGATGAGACATGAAATCCAATGAGGGAACTATGTTTTCATTAGAGGGGCTATTTTGGAATTCCATAGGCATGTTGATCATGTTGGTATTTGGGAATGATGTGAGGACTGAAGATGGTTCTGGTTTGGGCGTTGGTGCATAGTTTAAGTTTTTATTGAGAGGTCCAATCTGGTTTCCTGTGTTTAGGATGCCACTAATGTTTCCATAATCAGAAAGGATCTGAGAATATGGCTTATGAGTGACTGGATCAATTCCCATTTTGGAAAGCTTTTTCCTCAGCTTGGTGTTCCAGTAGTTTTTGACATCATTGTCTGTTCTTCCAGGTAGTTGTTTTGCAATTAGAGACCACCTGCACCACATAACTAATAACCATAAGGGTTGTATGAGAGAGAGAGAGAGTCATTAGACTTGCACTGGTTACAGAATACAGGCTGTTAAGACAGTTGTTATGATCTTCTAAGACTTAGGTGATGCATAATAGCTAGGTTTCACCTCTTATGTGCATGCACTAGTAGTTTCAGGGTTTGAGGGTGCACATTAGGGTTGTGGTTACCTCACCAATAAAATATATAAAAACTAAATTTTTTTTCCTCATTTCATGGGGGATAGTTCAAGCTATTAACTTAAACCTTATATATAAGGCATTACATTTTCCGGTTAAAAAGAAAAAGAATAAAAAAAGAAATGAAAAGGAAAGAAGGAATAGGGAGTAAGAAGTACTAAAATCTCAAGATCTACCTGTGTTTGCATATAGTATAAGACCTAAGTCTTTCAGTTCCTGTTTTTTATAACTTATTTTCAGTTTATTCCAACTTATTTGACTTATTAAATTATTATGTACAACTTCTTAAAGTACTATGGTTGTAATTTGTTTAACAAATTTTTACCTATTTATTTAATATTTTAATTTTTGATAGTTGGATATAGAGAATTTAAACGAAAATATGAGAAAGCGCTACTTGAATTACAAAATTCTTTGTTTAGCTATTTTTTAAAGTCAAATAAACCAATGAAGGTAAACTCTCCCAAAAAAAAAAAAAAAAAATCTTCTAAGAGAAAATTCTAGTAACCCTACCGTGAAAATCTGCCAACGAAAACTTGTTATATTCAAGATATTCAACATTTGACAAAATAAATCTGTTTAGAGAGATGGGTTTCTCAAAGCCATGAATTTCCTAGTGAAAAGAGATGTGAAAATCAACCATTCAAGTTTTCTTTTTTTGGTCAAAGTTTACAAATTAGCTCAGAGAGTTCACTAAGAACAAGTAAAAATATGAGTAATATATATATTTGAAGACCCACCTACTTCCTATAGCTTTGTGAAGGTTTATAATGAGCTCTTCTTCTTGGGGTGTGAAGCCGTCATGCTTGAGGTCAGCTCTAAGGTAATTGGTCCACCTAAGCCTGCAGCTCTTCCCACATCTATTGAGTCCTGTACATAAGCTCATGCATACATATATTCAGCTTCACACAATGTAGATTAGTCTTACAAACGATGAAATATTAAAAGAAAAACCAAACAAAGAGTGCCAAATAAAACCTGCTTTCTTGGGAACCAAGGTCCAATTTCCAATCCCATAGTTGGATACGTATGCAAGTATTTTTGCATCCTCCTCGGCAGTCCAAAGGCCCCTCTTGACGTTTGATTTATCACAACAAGGTGGTCTTCCCATTGAAGGGTTAATGGTTTTGTGAGAGAGAGAGAGAGAGATGAAGGTAACTATGTAATGGTGATGTAATTTCAAACCTTTGCAAGGTAGATTATAAATAAATAAATAAATAAAAGGAAAGGAAACGTTTATCAAATGAGGAGGCTAGAATAGCATGCAATTTGGCTCCAATTAACCACATTTGCATGATTATTTTCATCTTCTTCAAAAAAACGGTTTGAAATGACATCACAAAATAATGCAAGCTTCTCTCCCTTTCTCTAGCTCTTTCTGGCTTGGCTGCAAGAGCCCTCTATTCAGGTTCAAATTGGGTGAATTATTTTGTTAAGTTTCAAGCAATTAAATATTAATTGCTTTCAATTGGTGATGTTTGACATGAAAACAAGATGGCTACTTTAGGCAATTAGGCTAGTGAATGATGCAATTTCTATACCACTAAGTGGAAGGTATATTATGTAACTATTACATACAACGTTCTTCTTTTTATTTTGAAATGAAATTATAAATATGGATATTATAAATTTTATGAAAAAATGTTACACATAGGACACTTTTAGTACACATGCATGCAGAATCAATCTCATCAAAATTAGAGCTTGGTTTGTTTTTCTAGGCAGATATATAGTAGGGGATGGGAAAGGGGGTTCAAATGGTAGACATCAAATACTACAAAAGTTGATATTACCACTAAATTATTACTTGAATTTCAAATTGAGCCTAACTTAAATTTATAATTAATAACTGAAATAGTGGGTTCCAATTAGCTCAACTGGTAAAGTCTCTGATGGTTGAATAAGAGATCTAAGGTTCAATTCCCGCCTACACCAAAAACTGATTGGTGTCTTGGTCTGATAATAAAGAGCTTATCAGGAGCGGACGTCATACGTTGAAACTCCCTCAAAAAAAAAAAAATTAATAACTGAAATCAGCTTCAATAGTTTGAAAATGATTTGCTATGAGGACATAAAATAGAGCAATCAATACCATCAATTGGGCCTAGCTTGTCAATAGCATATAACTTCTTTTTTTCTAAAAGGATAATTGTTACAAGTGTGTGTAAGAGGTACATTGTAGTTAACAAGATTTTACAATTTACATTACATTGTTAAATTACCGATTTTCAAGCTTAAGCTATTGGGATAATGGATCAAACTCAAAACCTCTTATTCTAATATCATATTAAATTACTGATTATGCCAAAAATTTAAACTATTAGAATATGATAAATTTAACTGTTTAACCACACAATTCTAACACTCATACACTATTCATATAAACATATAGTTGTCCTCACATAGTCTCATATATAATTTTTTTTTTTTTTTTTTTTTTTGAGAAACTAGTCTCATATATAATTTATTACATGGCTTCTATCCATTGCATCAATACACAATACAATACAATGCAAAGGGGTGCCACGAAATTTAACCCAATTTATTATTATACATTTTCAATTAAGAAAAGTCAAAAGAATAAGATAAAAGTTGTAAAGACTAAAGAATGGTCAATGGTTTGAATGATGTGACATGTGAGTTTGCTACGCGGCAAAACCTAAGTCAGACAGTTAGTTGGTTTGTTTATTTTTTATTGTACAAAGTTTTAAGCTCTATAGGTTGAGCGTTTATTATAGAGGTTTTTTTTTTTTTTTTTTTTTTTACTCTTTTATAATAAAAGCTCTTTAGCATTTAAAATGTTTGACAAAGTATAAAGATAAAAAATAAATAAATAAATAAATAAACTGAAAGTGTTATATGTTTCATACTTGAATTCAATTAATTTAATTGATGATTAGTATTTATTTTTATTATTATTATTATTAATCTCTTTATCTTTTTCAAAATGGATGAGTACCAAATATTATATTATATTAAAAAATAAGTATGTGTTCAGGCATTCCTATATTTAGTTTAACTTTAAACCTTTTTTCAACTTTAAGGGAAGGCGAAAAGCTCTTTAGTAAAATTATCAATCAATGACATATTTTGCTTAAAACCTTTAAGGCGGCTATTATACTTATATGAAACTAGCCTAGGATATTATATCTTATATAGTGAAATAGATTTTTCTTATGTACACAAGTGATATTTGTTCATACAATTGTTAAAAATAAAATACAATTAGTATTTAGTTATACTATCGAACTCCTAAAAATAGTGAGCTTAGACACCAAGTGGTAGATACAAAGATAATCTACTAGGCATTGAAATCCTAGTAAGATTGGAATCTGGTGCAATATCTAAATATTCCACCCAATGCAATTGTTAAAAATAAAATACAATCAATATTTAGTTCTACTATCAAACTCCTAAAAAGAGTGAGCTTAGACACCAGTTGGTACAAAGGTAATCTACTATGTATTAAAATCCTAGTGGGATTGAGATCAAGTGCAATATCTAAGTATTGCACCATATGTAATTGCTTTCAATGGTCGAAATTAAGAGTTAAAAAAAATAACTTTCAATTTCAATCATTGAATAAAATAAGTGAGAAAAAGTTAAAAAGTAAGAATGATAAAAATCTTTTATGAGAGAAGCATTAGATAATTGCACCCAGTGGTATTGCACCAAATCTGAATCCTCCCTAATGTATTTTTCAAACAAAATTGGATCAATTTCAGATTCTATTAAACAGTTTATTCAATTAATTGTGAGCGGCTAGAAATGCATGATTGAAAATCAGTGGTAAGAAAAGCATGATTGTTTCATGAAAAACCCATGATACGTCAGCGAAGAAGCAACTGATTTTTTTTTTTTTTTAATAAGTTGCACACATACCATTGAATTTTAATTACATCCTCACCCTCTATTCATTCTTGTAGGACAACAGAGCTCATTAGATACAACAGCGCTTGATAATTTTACGCAAAAATCGTTAAACAAACACCCTCCCCTTCTCCATAGAATTATGCACCCAAGGTTAAAATATTTTCATGGTCAAAATTTTGTAATCAGGTACAAGTAGAATATATGAAAGTTCCTTTTTCTGGGTGCACTTATTTATAGTTTCATCTTCTTCTTTTTTTAAGAGTACATTAAAAAGTAAAAACCAAGATGGAAAAAAAAAATCATTCAAGGAAGTGAGGCAGGTTTGGTCCAACCAACTCTGGTACAGATCCTACTAAGCCACAGCTCAATGTTATATACAACATTTAGAGGATTAAATCTCCCTCGCCCTGTATAGAACAAAGGAAAAACTAGAAATGTTCTTCCTAGGATGAGCAAACCTTGCAACTCTTCCTACATTTTCCATCATCACCAACCATGTAAAGAGGGTTCTTTTTACACTCACCAGCCTTAGCCCATACAGGGCAGTTCTCATCCTCATCCACACAATCCCCTTTGCCTCCCTTGCCTTCTTGCTTGACTGGTTTCTCGAAGGATCTTACGTGAATCCACTTGGTTGCAGACCACTTCTCTCCCTCAATAACAGGGCAACTTCCATGCAAGCTGCGTGTATCTGTAGTTGCATCGGGATTAAGACTGAAGAACAGCAAGGCATCACCCTTTTTGGGTTTCACTGCATGGTTACAAAGAGAAAATTTCAGATTGCATGATGATGATAGGGAGTAAACCTGGATTCTATACAACTGGATGACCGAAAACGCTACAGAAAAAGGTTTGAACATATAAATGGATCAGCAGAACTGGTGATTAGATTCACTCCTATATAGGTACCATCATATGGTGCAACTTGCAACACCAAGGAAAAAAAATTGGTGGTTTTTGCGCATGATAACAATATTTTTGCACTGGGATCTGATGCTCATATATAAGTTGTTTACATCTTCAAAATTTTATTGCCAACCAATAATTCAGATATGACCAGTGATCTGTTTACAAAAGCAATTAGCACACAACCTAGACCTAGTCTCCCATGCCCTAACTCAAGAAGAAAAAGAAGGGAAGACCACATATTTTCATGTACTAAATGTACTTAAGTAACTCATATCTAGTTAAGTATTTCACTGAGATTCTACTACGGAAATTTAAGGAGATACCACTCTGAATTTTTTTACCAATAAAAAGGCATATATGAGTTGAATTCATTTACCAATAAAAAAGGCACAGGGGTCTGATGACATATATGAGTTGATCAACACTTTTATTGCCAAAAAACAATTCAGAGATGACTAGTGATCTGTTTACAAAAGAAATTAGCACACAACCTATACCTAATTTCCCATGCCCTAACTCAAGAAGAAAAAAATAAAAAAAGGAAAGACCACATATTTTCACGCACTAAATGTATTTAAGGTACTCATGTCTAGTTCAGTATTTCATTGAGATATTACCACAGAAATTTAAGGATAAACCACTATGAATTCGCTTACCAATAAAAAGGCATGTATTAGTTGAATTCGTTTACCAATAAAAAGGCATTGGCACCTGATAACATGTATGAGTTGATTCAATCTTCGACTATTTTATTGCCCAAAAAAAATTCAGAGATGACCAGTGATCTGTTTACAAAAGTAATTAGCAAACAACCAACACTTAATTTCCCATGCCCTAACTCAAGAAGAAAAAGAAGCGAAGACCACATATTTTCATTCACTAAATTTATTTAAGGTACTCATGTCTAGTTCAGTATTTTACTGAGATTCTACCACGGAAATTTAAGGAGATACCACTCTGAATTCTTTTACCAATAAAAAGGCATTTACTTAGGTGAAACAATAAAAGAGAAATTCAGGTTCGCTATAGATCAAAAACTTAATACCTGCATAGCCATTTTTAGCACAATCAGACACATCATCGTCTTTTGGTTGAGACACCTTTGACTGTAGGAGAAGATAAACAAATGCTGACTTAGTTAAGTGGAAAGAGGGGGAACAAAGAAAAAGTTACATGCAGAGACACGCAGCTGTGTTTGTGTAATTAGATAAAAGCTCTCCATGGAATTTATAACATATAGAAAACAGAAAAGGAAGACCATCAGATAATCAAAGTCAAAAGAAATTCTTTACCAACGAATTGGGAAAGACTGTCTCCCCACCCTTCTCAACATTAGACAAATACATCAATACAGTGGCAACTCGGTGGCCACCCAATTTTTGATTCTCCTTGTCATGAAAATAATCAAAATGTGGTTCATATTTCTCCCCGTGCAGGTAGTGCAGTACTTGCATGGCCTCCCCATTTTCTGGTTACGTGATCCAGTTAAGAAAGATGAAATAAATTTTTTTATTGCAATTGAAGTATAAATTATAAATCAACAAGGAGAATGTAATGATGTTACCTATTGGAAGGAACGTCCATGCAGCAATCCTGGCCTCAATATCAGCGACTACTTCATCCTTCAAGGTGAAACAAAGACACCGAGTGAGCATTCCAAGTTAAAATAATTGGAAAATGCATACTTAGCGGAATGGTTATGAACACAGATTAACTAAATAAACAAAACTTGTTTACATGCATATCACACCCAACATAACTAACAGAGCTTCATGCCACTTCATCCAAGGCAGAAAGCAATTTTTTTGCTAAAAATGACAAACACTAAACTTAGATTGAATTAGATACAACAGAGATATCTGCATACACCATTATATTATGCATTAGGCTTGGTTCCCACCTATTAAATTATTTAAAAGAGTTGTCTATGGAAAGCCATGGATGAACCTTGTTTCCTGAGCCAAGGTGAACCAAGGCTATTTTATTTCCACAACTTGGAGTCACTGAAAAAGTCGGAGAGTTATACTCTAAAAAGACAAGGTGATGACTTGTTAGAAGAAATTTATGGGTGAGACAAAATAGAGGTGACCCATTGATAAACCTGAAATTGTGAGAATTCTCTAAAGGGAGTGTCCTACAAGAAGCACGCAAGGTTCAAGATATTATAGCAAAGTTGCAGAACTCATGTTTGTAGAATTATTAACAAGTTAGTTGAAACATAGAAAGATTCAAATGATAATATAGCGATCCCAGCATGTTTCTAATGAGAGTGAAGTTTGGTCTTGGGGTGCCCCATGCCCCTGTCCAAGTAGCAACAGCATGCTGCTGCAGGCTTTTATGGATTGAAGTAGGTCCTTATAACTAATGAATTTCAGACAGAAAATTTCCTATGACAAAGCAAAAGGCAGAAAAGAAATATTAAAACCAAAAATCCATCCTATATATCCCCATATTATGGCTGGTTGTCAGTTAACTACTTGGCAAAGGTAACACAGATTCAAAATTATACCAATCAATGCTGAAGTGCTTGACTTAAAGCCATAAAATATTGATTCTATACAGACAAAAGGAAGCAGTTCAATCCACCATTTTCATTAAGATTTCAATACCTTACATGCGTCTTTCTAGGATACCATTTACCTATGGACTGTAAACCTTTGTTTATCTTTCACTCAATCATTAAATTGACTAGTTAAGCAAATAATGTATCTAATCACCTCCGAAACGAATTCAAAAATCATGCCAACTTACTACAAACTAAAATAGACCATACCTTCCCACCTCCAAATTGAAAACAAAACATCCACTAATATCACTTTCTAAAAGCCAAAATTCTGCTTACGATTCTCTCACAATCAGGTCACTATTCTTTTTTTATTTTTTATTTTTTTATAGGTACAATTAGATCGGATCTCTATTCAAGACCACCATAGAAACAAGATTTGACACAGTAAGATTTACTACAACATGTTGCCAATGCATATGACTCTTTTAACTCTCAACACTAAAAAGCTATGGCAATAAGTTTCTCTGTCATACTGAACACAGAATTTAAAAACATAATCTCAAAAAAAAAAAACCATAAATATACCTGATATTTCCCCAGAAACATGCCAGAACTCGTTCGAACTTCACTCATAATACTCTTACCCGACTCATTATCTGCCACCATCGACTTCTCCAGCTTATCCCTTGCCTACTTCCACCAAAATTAACACAAACCCACATCGTATTAGGACAAGAACTACATTTTAATAAAATGAAATTCCTAATTAAGCTCATTTATTTCTATGTTTGGAAACCAAAAAAAAACAAAACAAAACAAAAAACAAAAAAAATACCAACTTGAATGAAGAATTTCAGGAATTTGTCTTACCAGATTCATTAGGTGGTCACACTCTTCATCACTCAGAAATCCCTTATAAAGGAAAGCCCTTCAGATTTAAAATGCACCCAAGAAAAGTCAATACAGCCCACCAAAAAGAACTAAAATTTATTAAAATAGCAGAAAGAGAGAGACCTGGGATGCCATGAGAGCTGAGTGACACGAGAGGGATCAAAAGTAGCAGAGGAAACACCTTTCTTGAGTTTCAGCACCGATCCCTGCCTGAATAAAAAAAAAAAAAAAAAAATCATACAATTCTCAGTGGCATTTTCACAAACCCATACACAACAAACAGAGAGAAAGAGAGAAAGCCGTACATTTTGTTGTCCCCAAGCCATCCGGGCAATTGAATATTCGAATGGGTCAGATCAGGAAAAAGGAATAGGAAACAGAGAGAAAGTGCGAGATATTTTCGAGAATCCATGAGAGAGATTTACACAATCTGAGAAAGACAAAGGTTTGCTTTGGTTTTGAGGTTTTATACAATTTTATTTTCTAGGGGTGAAATCAAAAACAAAAGCCCAAAACAAAGAGGTATTGCTGATTTAAGACAATTCTAATTGGTCGCACATTGGATTGTGACGTTATGTGGTGTTTGTGGAATTTGCAATGTGGTGTGAATTGTAACTGCCGTGTTCTTCAGTTCTGGATTCTGGAAGGTTCTTCTGGTAAACGCCAATGGTTTTGGTTTTTACTTTTGGCTTTTAGGACAATAATAAAAGTAACCAAGTCAAATACAATGTTCCCTCAAAAAAACGAGAGTCAAATATAATGTCATCAGTCTTCACATGTTTCTAGTCAGAGGTTTCAATGTTTTATATGGATTATACGCTGTGGAAAATGCTGAGAACACCATTTTTGTAGTAATTTGTTTATGCGGTAAGTTATAAGTGGTAGAGTAAAAATGATAAGTTCACATAGATTCATAACTTTTCTGCTCATAAATTATCATAAGAGCATGTTGTGGCATATATTATGACAAAAGTTATGATCCTAACATTATTCATTATATATAATCAATAGTCAAAATTTTGGAAACTCTACTCACACTCCATCTCATTTCCTATTAATAAAAAGGTAAGTTATTTTAGATCACAACCTTTCACAATATTCTTTCTCACAACTATTTTATGTTATAGATTGTCTCTCATTTTTATATTAACCTGGTACTTTTCTTTTGCTATTTATAAAATGAGTTTGGTTCAGCTTTTTGAAATTGTATTTTTTTTTTAAATGGTAGTTGTAAAAAGTGCAATATGAAAATTACGTTTTTGTATTTGCTAAAAATATTAAAAGTGCTTAATTAATAAAAGTCAAGTGTTTTGCTAGCACTTATCAAAATTATGGTTTGAGGTGTAAATTACCAAAAATGACAATATATATATATATAAATTTCTTTCATATTAATGGTTTCACCTTCTTCTTAATCATAATTGTAGGGTCAAGATTAGTAGGTCAAGCCCAAAAGGTAAGGGATTGGAGCCCAATAAGCCCACTATAATGAATTTGTAGAGTGTGGGTGAAAGAAATGGGTTGTCCGTGAAGTAAACAATAGTTAATCAAGATATCAAGCGATGAACCAATGCAAAAACACACTTAAAAATTGAACAAATTGATGTCTGAAGAGGTATATTATTGATTGAAAGGTTAATACAGTTCTTAGAGCTACAGTAAAATCGTTATCCTCTTCTTCTTCCATTTTTTCCGATCCCCCTTCATCAGAGGCCTCTTCCATTTATATAGCCTCCTTCTAAACCATCTCCATCGTACACTTGTTCTTCATTTAAGCATTCACTTGAGTACATGTCACATCAGGTATCTTCTTTAGTTCTCCATGAGTGACAGTAGCTGAGATTGCACTGTTCAGGAGTCTTCTCTACATAAATGCGGCCAGAAAAGTTGTTGCAGTGCATTAAACACGATGGTAGCAGCTTTTTCTCTAGATATTTCTCTATTTCTATCATCTTCATACGTGCAAGGAGTTCATCCTTATCGCTGGATCCTTCTGGAAGTTCACCTATGTTGCCCAAGTATTTACTTGATCGATATTCTTCAAGTCCGAGGAGGGTATACTCCTCGAACTATACTCCCTTACCCTTTCCTTACGTGATTCTCTATTCTAGGGCCTTTCTCAATCCTTTACCCCTCCTCGGAAATACTTATATCTTCAAATGGGCCCTAAGGCCCAACATACATATTTGGGCTTTCACCCCCCACAATAATAATAATTTACCATCACATTGAAAATGGCAATTATAAAAAGTGCAATATGAAAATTACGTTTTTGTATTTGCTAAAAATATTAAAAGTGTTGAGTGTTTTGCTAACACTTTATCAAAATTATGGTTTGAGGTGTAAATTACCAAAAATGACAAAATATATATAGAAATTTCTTTCATATTAATGGTTTCACCTTCTTAATAATAATAATAGTTTACCAACACACACCATTGGTACGATGGTCACTTCAAAAGTATAAGTGCTTGTCGGGTGTGGGAGGCAAAGGCTAGGGTTCAAGTCTCTAGAAGGGAGTTTCACACACATATACACTTAGATTATGCTAGAATAAAATTTATATATTATAATAATAATAATAATTATTATTATTATTATTATTGTAGGGTCAATTTTTGCAGCCCAAGCCCAAGGAGGTATGGATTTTGAGCCCACTAAACCCAAGACAATAAATTTGTAGAGAGTGGGTGAAAGAGCTAGGCTAACAATGAAATAACAGTATTAAACAGCAATGTTTGTGGATGAATTTGTATTAATATGTGCTCGGACAGATGTAAATGCAACGTCCGAAGAGGTGTTTTTCATTCATAAACTTGGGTTACAATTCTTGGAGCTACAGTAATGGAGTACACTCTTTTCTACTTCTCATTTTCGATCCCCCTCTATCAGAGGCACCCTTCTCTTATATAGTACTTCCTTCCTACATCTTCACCGTCCACTTGTTTATCATCTAGACGCCCACTTGAGTGCATGTCCCATCATACTCCCCCTTTAGCCTTGTGTGAGTGGCGGTAGCTGAGAATGCACTGTTCAGGGGTCTTCTCCACATAAATGCAGCCAGGATGGTAGGTGCAGTGCATTTAATGCGGTGGTTGAAGTCTGTCTCCTTGATATTTCTCTGTTCCTGTTATCTTCATGCGTGTCTGAGGCTCATTTCCCTCCTAACATTTGTCAGAAAGATCACTTGAACCTCCCATACACCTGTCGGGTCGAACTTCTTCGGATCCGAGGATATTGGACTCCTCGGACATATGAACATCTCCTCGGATAGTACACGTGTTCATCTCCAGACATCCTCCTTCTACATGGGCCTCTGACTGAATGTCTTCATCTCCTCGGACGAACAGTGTTCCTCATATAGGGCCTCAGGCCCAATACGTTGGGTTGGGCTTTTCTCCCCCCACAATTATTATTATTATTATTATTAAAGTGTCATAAAAATTTATTATTTCTTCTTACAATCAATTACACTTAATTATATTTATTATTTCTTCTTACAATCAATTACACTTACTTCTTTAATATAAAGATTTTATTGACAACATATATCTTTGATATTCTTGAAATTTTGCAAACATGAAGAATATAATAAAAACATGCAATCCAATGGTTAAATTTTTAAAATTCACATCCAATAAAAAGATATAAGAGGAATTTGAGGGGTTTCTCTCTAAATTAGTTTGGAAAGAAACATTTTCCTACAACATGGAGTTTAGGTGACCATCCCCCAAGCTTTTGATTCCTGTAAGAACATTCTTTTCGTTTGATGTCGCTTGGAGTCTCAATAGTCACTTATGTAATTAAGCTTCTTCGACCTATAGGCAGTAGAAGGTTTTTGGACAATCGGTAATTTAACATGGCATCAGAGCAGAAGTAGAAGAGACAAGGGTGGAACTACCCAAGCTTTCTAGACAATCGGTAATTTAATATGGTATCAGAGCAGGAGTGAGGAGCTATCCAAGCTTTTTGCTTTCTAGACAATCGGTAATTTAACATGGTATCAGAGCGGGAGTGGAGGAGATAGGGATTGAACTCAAGATCTCCTGCTTTGATACCATATTAAATTAATGATTATCCCAAAAGTTTAAACTATTGGAATATAGTAAATTTAATCATTTTAACCACACAATTCTAACCACTTTTAACACCCCCCAAAGCTTGTTCTTTTACTGGGTTAAAAAAATTATTAAAAAAAAAAAACCCTCAAATTTTGAAGGGAGCTATGTTGGTCGTTGACTCGTTGGTGGTCTTTAAGCTTCAGATATATATGAGCTAACAACAACAACAATAACAACAACAACAACAACAACAACAACAAAAAGGAAAACGAATCCAAAATAATCTTAGCTTTTGAAGCGAGGTGTGCTTTGTGAGATTGGGTTTTTGAGCAGACAGTGAAAGGCCATTGACAAAGTTACAAAGGTATTGGGTTTTGTAATTAAAAAGTAGAGGGTAAAATAGGGATTTTGAGAAAAAAAAATGTAAGGGTATTTTGAGTAGAAGACAGATTTTTTTGGAGCCAAATTTGTTCTTTTAGAGAGTTTGTTGTGAAGGACAAAGTTTGGGTACAAATTTAGTTGTAGCAAGTTTGTAGCTTCAACAATAGGAAGATGACATGTGTTACAGAATCTTATAGATTCTTTTATTAGTGTTAGTTTTTCCCATGTTTGAAGATAAAATAATTATGTAGCTCACAACTTTGCTAGATATGACGTTGATGAAAGACGTTACTTCACATCTTAATCTTAATAAAATTTGAAAAACTTAAAAAAAAAAAAAAAAAAAAAAAAAAAAAAAAAAAGCTAATCTATATATATATATATATATATATATATATAACCTAAGCCTTTCCTTTGTCTTTATTTGACCCCAAGAATGGATTGGATCGAAACGACTTTCCTGTCGAACCCCTTTGTGTCTGTAAGATCTCCTTCCGACTTCGACGGAGCAGATAGAGAAAATAAGGTTGTTCCCGGGCGAAAGCTTATTAGCTTATTATGTCTATTCCTCTTCTTCGATAGCTTTGCAGAGGAGAAAGACTGATCTTCTTATCCCCTTACCTGTCTTTGACTGAAGTCGGGCATTTCCTTCTCTTCTTTGATCGTCGTTGCTCACGAGCCAGTTAAGATAGAATATTTTATATGAATAGGAGTCAGTGTTCATCCCTATCGGCTTCTATCAATAGCTGGGGTTATACCCCCTAGCACTTAGCTACCTCGTCTCGTACTTCTATGGTTGGGATAATATGTCTTGGCGGCTCGGAGTGAAGAGGGATCTGGCATGAGTAAGACGAAGTGTAGCTTAGTATCTTTCAAATGTGGATGGCATGCTGTCTGAATTCTAGACTTGAGGATTCTGGCGATCAGGGTATGCTTTCCTAGCCGTCGGCCTTAGATGGACGAGACAAAGAATGCAACTCAGGGGGCGAGAACTCAGAGAGGTGGATGTCCGAACAAGGCTAGAGCCAAGCAACGGGATGGAGTAGGGGACGGTTGGTGAAAGTAGGCACGAGTGGAGAGGCAAGTGAGAACAGATGGGGAAGGTAGAAAGCGGATCAGGAAGCCCCCGCCCGCTATGCTCTTTATCAACAACGCATTCATTCATTGAATAATTAAGCGGAGGCGGCGTATTGAAAGAGCTCCTGCCAAATTGCTACACAAGCCACCGCTTTACACCGAAACGGGGAGGAGCTGCTTATTCTACTTGACTTTTGGTTGCTAGCTCCACAATTTTACACATCAACACCAATTTTTTAATTAATTTTTTAATGCTTATTTTAAGTTGTCAATTACTCAATAAATTTTTTCATGTTCTTTCTTCTCATCTTTGAACTCCGGCCTACTAACCTTCTTTCTCTAAGTCCTCCCCCTCTCTCACTCTCTATTTCTTCCCTTCTTTTGTTGACGATGACAAAGATAATGATTCGTCCCTTAAAAAAGAAAAAAAAAACTACTACACAGTTCAACTTATCATTATTAAACCCAAATTTGGATTCGAAATTTGATTGCTTTGGGTTGCTTTTGGGGGGACTGTAGTTTTTGGCTTGCTATTTTTCATATTCAACTCTATCCATCTATAAAGATCATATCTTTTGAGTTTTGTCATTGTTTCTGTTCTTCAATTTGCAATATTCTCACCAAATGTGGACAATTTTCTTTGCATCACATCCACTAGGATCAAAACCCAAGACCAGCCTTCAAATCTATGCCCAATCCTTTCAATTACTCTTCTCAAAAAGTATATATAGTATGCACAAATGGTGGTAGATAGAGAACTTACAGCAAATTTAGGAGTAAACAGGGGATGTAGAAAACATGAATGGTAGAAAACCTTATTCAAAAGTTAGGAAGAATGAAAGCAAATTAATATTTTTTGGTAGTTCTTCATCGTATGTAAAGAGTGGCCAATTTTATCACCCTCAAAATGTTTGACAAAATGCCTAAGTCAAACTGAAAAGGAGGCTTGGATTAAGACTCGGGGATTTAAGGCAAGTGTATATCAAATACCATTAAATTTAAGAAACTGTATTTTTTTTTTTAATCTTTTCTAAGTAATGATATTCATGAAAATAAAACATCTTTTTCAAGTGGCATCGCTCTAGGAGGCATCCTCCAAAGTCCTACTAGGCATGATCTTGATTCTTTTGTACCTTTCTAAATGAGGCATGCATCAGCACTCAAAGTTCAAAGACGGCAGGAATGACTATTTGTGGATTGTAGTGCAATGGCTGAAAGTGAATTATAATTAAGCAAAGTCAGTCAACACTCTCCACTTGAAGCACAAACATTTGGTAGGGCAATTAATGTGAAAGAGTTCCAATAATTGGGTAGGGAAGACCTTCCAAAAAAAAAGCACTATGATTTTTATGTTGGTGGAGCTTAGGGCCAATACAAATTTAAAGAGAATATGGAAGCATTTCATAGGATCATGTACTAGACCTTCAAATCTTAATAATAGAGCAAACTATGTGTGGCATTTTACCTATAAGTTTTTATGGCTTTCACAGGATTCAACCTAGATTTCTTGTGGGAGCAACCAGAATAGAGATGTAGATCTCATCATCGATTATGATTGCTCCAAACACCTTGCAAAAGTTGGCAAATCTTCTAGGAAGAGTTGTCATTTAGGATTTCCTTCCCTTTGTCAAATGCTTATGTTAGTTGCAATTTTTTAAGGAAAGGTTGCCATATCCAAAGCATCTGCTGCATGTAAAACCATAATGGTATTGAAAGTTTGAAACAATGAATTTGAGTTCATAATTACACAAGGTGCTAAGCACTGAATTATATCATATTGTAGGTTCTGTCATTCACATCTTCTTGCATTGTAAAGGAGGTTGGCATGTAGGTTTAAAGAAAATAAATGGGATTATAGGAGGATAATCCTTGCATCAAGATTGTTAGGCATAATACAACTTCTCATATTCAATAGATTTCCCGTGTATCACACGGCTTAGCAACTAGTATCATATCATAACTATATAAAATAATAGAAGTCTTTCCTTGCAATTAAGGTTGTGTTACCATATAAGAAAAAAGACCACTTTAAAAACTAACACGAATACAGCTTTAATTTAAAAGGCACGATACATCATTTGAGTAATCTTAAAATTTAAACTTTTACTACTACAACACCGTTTGAAAGCCTCTCACTATAAATAAATAAAAAATAAACCGCTTAAATAACAATCAAAAGACTTGCCTGCTATACGGAAAAAGAGGAAGAGAAAGATCGACGGAACTAAACACAGACCAACGAAAAACAATTTCCTTCACTCCATGGTTTCAATTTCATCTTAGTTGCTGCTCTAATCATTCTTAACCCCATTCCTTCTCTTCAACGGTGTATTCTGAAGGTACGCACTGATTTTCTTGGAACTTCTCACTAGTGCTCTTTCGTATTCGAATTTGAATTAAAACCCGGCTATTTATTCTCTTTCTTTGGATGCTTTGGTCTCCGATTATAATCTCTGTTTTACTTGTTTTAATAACATTAGGAAAGTTGCCCTTAATTAATGTTTTATGCTTTCTGTACAATTATTGAAAGTTTAAGTATTTGGGTTACATTAGGTTTTGATTTGATTGTTTGGTTTCTCTCAAAATTTGTCTTTCTCGATTTAATTTACAATAAGCCTATTAATTCATATTTGCTTTTGTTATGTTTTATAGATTGCTACAACTAATTTTTATTTTTTTATTTTTTGGGTTTTCACTATAAAGAAACAGAATGCTTACTATTTACTAGGTTTCAGGTTCATTAAAACACTAATTTCAAGTTTCTCAATATAAAAAAAAATAACCGGTTCAGAATTCTGATATGTGACTATTTTTATTCAGTATTTTCAGTAATGGGTTTGTTTTGAATTCGTCTCTTTTGGATTTAAATCATTCAATTTCTTTTTCTGCAAAGATGATGTGGAATCTTTCTACAATCTATAGCCTCTAATTTCATCAAAGCAGAAGCAGAGTTAGAGGTATTAGTTTTTTTTCCTAATATTCTCTTCAATTATGGTTTGTTGTCAATTTAGGAATTTTGACTCATAACTCTTTTCCTCCCTATTTGTTGAAATCAGTGGAAACACCCACCGAATGAAATCCTACATGAGTTTTAATGGTTAGTAATCCTTTAAACTTCATCATTTCACTTTAATTGTCAAGTTTTGTTTTCCCTCTTACTTGTTTTGTTATTTGTAAGGGGGATTGAAATTATTGGATTTTGAAATCTGAAAGTATAATGTTCTTTAAAGAAAACGTTTTTGGATGAAGTACAGTTTTTCTTCTTTTCTTGGTTTGGATGGAATTAGATTTTTGTAGTCTAAGTCTGAGATAACTTAGATTTTTTTTTTTTTTGGTGCGGAATTACAAACTTTTTTAGGCAAAGATACATATATTAATGTAAGTTAGCACTATCTCCAGATATGGCTATAACTCCTACATTGTTCGTAGTAAACTTTGGACTGTTTTCAATTGACAAGTAGAACATTAACAAATATGTTATTTGTGCTTGATGAGATGTATACGTATTGATTGTGATTTTCATGTTGCAGAATGATTAATAGATTTGAAAAAGACCACAAAAAAAAAAAAGATGAGTGAGAGCCATTGAGAGGAGGAAAAAAATCCTTAAAATTGCTTCAAATATTGTTGCATTTGGATGATTTAAAAGTTATATAGGCATGGACTTAAGCATAAATTTGTGGTGTTTCTTTTGTTGCTTTTAAGTGTTTGACATTTGAGTTTTTTTGAGTAAATGATCTATTGGTTTTTTCTCCTGTGTATGTGTGTTTTTTAATGTGCTATATGTGCGCCAATCTTTGGTATTATTCAATTCTAAGATGCGGACGTTGCATTCTGTTAATCTTATAGAAGTCTAACACTAATTATCTTGAATGACATTTGATTTTCTGGCACATGTTAGTCTTTTGGTTAAATATTTTCATATAGAAGCTTCTATTGAGAGATGATGTCTTTAGGAAATGTCTTTGAAATTCCTATCCACAATCCATCTTTTCTAAGTGAGTTATTTTCTTAAAACAATGCTTACTAGTTACTCCTAAATCAGTTTTATATATGTTCATGATTATTGATATGCAGATTATTTACAACTTTAAGTTAAAAGACCCACATGATACATCATTTCAGTAATCGTAAAATTTTAACTTTTACTGCTACAACGTTTGAAAGCCTCTCACTATAAAAATAAATAAATAAAACCGCTTAAATTACAATCAAATGCTTGCTGAACATTGAATTTACATTTTAAACCAATTTAGTCTTGGTCCTATGAGAATTCAACATTACAAGGTTTTTTTTTTTTTTTTTTTTTTTGCTTCTACCCAAATTCTGCATGTGCATGTTTTTGCTGCATATTTCAAAATTTTAAAAAGTGAAAGATACAGAGTTGTAGATATAAAGGGAAGAAACCAAATTATTTCAATAATGCCCCCTGTTATAATACTAACAATTAAGTTGATGGTTTATTAAAATGTCTCATGTTATGCCACGTAGGATAAATACCCACTTAAACGTATACCACATAAACAGTTAAAAAAGCGAAAAATTATACTATAGATGAAAAAACATGTTATTCCACTTAATGTAACACTAAGTTAGGAGATATTTCCTATTAGCGTAGGGAGCAGAGAGTATTTTCGGGAATGGTTCTTTTGAATTCGTGTCTTTTGGAAATCCAAATTCTGATATGTAATTATTGTTATTAAATCTTTTTTCTTTTCTTTTTTTGTCAATGGGTATCTTTGACCATTTGGTTTTTGTTAAATTTCTGATTCAAAATCTTGGTTTCTTTGTTTATGCTTACCTTTTGGTAGGGCTTCCAAATTTCCATAGACATTGATTTCACGTCTAACATTGAAAATTTCATTGCAATGTGACAACTGTGGAATGACAATGGTTAAACACAAATGCAAAGGTGGATTTAGACCTTTAGATTTTTTTTTAAAATGCTTGATGCAGTTATTTCCCACCCCCTTATTTATGATGCTTTGATATTGAGCATTTTTTCCTATTATCTGTTATTAATTTTTTAATATGCCTAGATAGCAAAGAGTAGATGAGAGAACCAAAAGCGTGTCCAACAAAGGTTATTAGAAGATCTAGGAAGCAAAAAACTCATTCCAAGTTCGCTGTATTGGACAAGGGAACTAAAATTTGTTCTAATTTGAAAGAGATCGGTGACTCAAATATGTTGGCGCCACACTAGATCTGAGATAAGGTTCTAAAGGATGGCTAGAAGAAGAACAAGAAGACTATATCTAGGTAATACTAACCGTTATGCTCGCATCTGAATTGGTTATGAATAAATAGTTTAGAAGAAGCTATAATTTTCGTATATATTAATAATTTTTTTTTTTATAAACCTAAGTGGTTCTGTCATTTGTTTCTTTGATTTAGAAACTTGATCCTATTGATATAGTTTACTGAATACATTTGACAACTTTTGTTTCTCCTAAGTGGTTCTGTTTGAAAAAATCTGAAGGATTTGGCACTTCGTTAAAACTGTGAAATTTGAAAGTATAATGTTATTTACTTTTAGGTTTTGATAGAGATTTATTTCTTAAGATATTTTTAACTGTTGATTTGATTGTTTACAATGCTCTGTTTTATAGTTTTTTAAAATTGTATTCCATTCTTAAAATTAGATTGGCAATTTGTTTCGTGCTAAGAATTAAAAAGTGAAACAAGGGTAACCTATTCTCAATTTTGTTTCATTGTACCCTTTTGTTATTTACTTTATTTTTTGTTTTCTTTTAGATTATGAGAGATTTAATAGTCTATATTTAGGTTATGGTTTTATAATTGTTGGAGGATTCTTGTTTTAGTTTATTTATACCATATTTTTCATTAAATTTTCGGTTTTGTTAGAGGATATTCTGAGTATCCTAAGATTTATATCAACGTGAAATTCAAGTGATGTAATATTTGTGGTTCTAGTTTTGAACTCAGTTGTAATTTTAACCTAATTTTTTTTGCTTAATTGTAGTTATGATTAGGGGTTTTTTAGGTAGATCTTGCTTACATCTCAATGTGTTAATGTCATTCTTTCCATCTTATCATTTTCTTTGTGTCTTTGTTCAATCGAAGAAAATTGGAGTGCAAAATGGTATTAGACAAATAACAACGGACTGCCATGAAAAACATTTGTAGGAGATGATCAACTTTTCAAAAACTAAGGAAAGTTGTTTATCTGTTGTGGTTGGTCCTCACTTTTTTTCTTTTTAAAAGTCTAAGTTGTTCAAGTATTAGGAAAGCCTTTTAATCTGTGAAATAAATAAAAAGAAATAGCATAATCTCAACATATATTCTTCATTCTAATTTTCTCACAGACAAATCAGATCAGTTGGTGTTTGCTTGAATTGCATCTATTATTCTGTAAATTTTACAGACTCAAATGAGGAGGGGACCAAACCTGCAATTAGAATTCGTCTCCATCCAAACTGAACAAATGTGGTTACCACACAAACATTCATTTTAAACTCTCTTTTTTTCTTCTTTTCTTTTCTTTTTTCTCTTTTGGTGTTTGTGTAGGTGATTTTGCAGATTTGCCTGCACCTAAGTATATCTTACATGCCCACATTACCTATCATAAACCAAGAACCCATGCTACAAATAAATAAACGATATGAACAAAATGTTAATGTTGTTCTAGATGTAAGTAGAGGGCAAAATTTGCCAAACAGTACATTTCCCAAAAAAAATTAGACAGATGGCATGTGTTCAAACTTAATTAGTTAATTAGACTGTTTTTGGAAGTCGATTTTAGCAAACTCGACTTCCAAAAACAGTCTAACTAGCTAATTAAGTTTGAACGCATGCCATCCGTCTAAGTTTTTTTAGGAAATGTACTGTTTGGCAAATTTTTCCGTAAGTAGAGCATTGTATAGACGTAAATACTTCATTCTATTTTTATTATAAATAGATCAAATTAATCAGTTGATGTTTGTTTTGTATTGCGCGCATTTATGATTTTGTAATTTTTATAGACTTGAAGTAGGAGGTTAATTGCATTTAAAATTCTTCTCCTTCTAAACAGAATAGTTATGATTACTACATAATCATTCATTTTAAACTCTCTCTTTTTCTGTTTTTGTGGAGGTGATTTTGTAGATTTGCATGCCAATATTGCCTATCATGGACCAAGAACCTACAATATACACTGTGGATTAGGTTTGGATCAAATACCCTTTTTCCACAAGTTTGTAGACCATGCTAAAATCATTGCTTATGTTTTTTTTATACGATTGTTTTAAATTTTTAATTTTAAAATTTAAAATTTAAAATTATTTTACTTTTAAACTAAATTATTTTTCTTTATATTGTCCATTGTAATATTGTAAATAAATAAATTAATGTTGTAAATATTATTGTTCTTTAGATAGTATAGCTATAATTGAGATACAAAATTTAATTGTTCTATAAAATGAACGGATGTACTACATTACCTAGATTAATTTTAATGTATTTTACTGTATTGCTATGTCAAGTTGATGGTATTTTAAATATGTATAATGTTCCCGCGCATTGCGCGGGTTAAATGCTAGTATATATAAAGTCGAAACCTTTGACTTTTAATTAATCTCTCCACAATTTTACACGTCAGCATTTTTTTTTTAAATCTAATTTATTTTTTTTCTATTAAATATACTAGTTTGTAACCTCATACATATGCATGAATACACTTAAAGATATACAATAAGATGCATAATATAATTCCTATATATATAATTTAATACTATTGATAGTCATTTTTATATTTTGTTAACTTTTAAAAAAAATTTGTAAGGATATTATATATATATATATATATAAAACCAAAGCCTCTGAAGTTCTCACAATTTTTCACGTCAGCACAATATTTAAATAAAATTATCATTTTATTTTTTTATATCTAGGAGTGAAACTCTATCTCTCTAATAAATTCAACTTAAACTCAAACTCATCATTATCATTTTTTTTAAATAAAATTATTTTTGTTTAATCAAAACTTAATAAGGAGTGAAACTCTATCTCTCTAACAAGTCCAACTTAAACTTAAACTCAAATGTTGATAATCTATATAAAAACAAAAATTATGATAGGACTAAAAAAAAGACTAATTTTTTTAAATAAAATTATTTTTGTTTAATCAAAACTTAACAAGGAGTGAAACTCTATCTCTCTAACAAGTCCAACTTAAACTCAAACTCAAATGTTGATAATCTATATAAAAACAAAAATTATGATAGGACTAAAAAAAAAAAAGACTAATGTTGAAAAAAAAAGAGACTCACGTTGATAATTGTGGGTTTGATTTTTGGGTTGAAATCAAGGTAGTCAATACTGTAACGGTACCGGCCGGTATGTACCGTACCGGTATGTATACCGGTATCGAAACATCAACGTTTCGTACCGGTTTAAATACCGGTCATACCGACCAATTTCGAGCAATACCAGCCAATATCGGGCGTATCGGCCGGTACAGAAAAAAGTTTTTTTTTTTTTTTTTTTTTTTGTAATTTTTGAATTTTTCTTAGGACAGAATGGTAACTTATTTGCATTAACTTATTAGTATTATTTGTTTGGCAAAAATGTAAAACTGACCCTCTAACTTTCACGTTTTTTCATTTCAGTCCTCTAACTTTCAGTTTTGTCAATTCAGTTCTCTAACTTTCAATTTTTGTCAATTCAAGGCTCCGTTACAAATCCGTTACTGTTGCCAAAACGACACCGTTTTCATGGTTTGTTTGTTTGTTTTTGTTTTTTTTTTTTTAATTTGGAATTAAAAGAAAAATCTGAAAAAAAAAAAAAAAAAAAAAAAAAAAAAAAACAAAAAAAAAAACACACACACATTAAGGGCCTTTCCCTAAATCAAAAAAAAAAAAAAAAAAAAGGGATTCGTTCCCCTTTACTGAATCAAAACGAAAAAAAGGGATTCAAGTTCAAATCCCTAGCTTTGAGTCCGAGAGAGAGAGAGAGTGAGGAGCTCTTTGGTGGAGGGGCTGTAGAACGAGTTTCCGGCATGGTTTTGTCGCCGGAATCTTCTCCAGCAACGGAGCACAAAGAAAAGCTCGGCGAGTGGAGCTACAAGAGTCACTGCAAACACTACAGTGAGTGCTATGCCAAGCTTGTGCAAAACTACCATTTCTGAATTAGAGAGAAAGAAAAGAAAAGAGTTTGTTTTTTCTTTTACTTTCTTTTTCTCTTTGTGGTTTTGTGTTTGGCTTTAAGGGATTGGTAACCGGTAAGTGACCTGGAAAATATGGGTATTGGAAAGGAGTGTGAGGGTGACGGGGTAGCTGGGTTTGAGAGAGAGAGAGAGCGACTGAGTTCACCAGCGGTGTCGCCACCCCTGCTCGCTGCCCCTGCTCACGCTCTCTCTCTCTCTCTCAAACCGGCTCACACTCTCTCTTGAGGACTCAAAGCTAGTGATTTGAACTTTTTTTTTCATTTTGATTTAGTGAAGGGGAACGAATCCCTTTTTTTTTGTTTTGATTCAGGGAAGGGGAACGACGTCGTTTTCTTTTTCTTTTCTTTTCTTTTTTTAAGATTTTTCTTTTAATTTCGAATTAAAAAAAAAAAAAAAAACGTGAAAACGGCGTCGTTTTGGCAGCAGTAACGGATTTGTAACGGAGCCTTGAATTGACAAAAATTGAAAGTTAGAGCACTGAATTAACAAAACTGAAAGTTAGAGGACTGAAATGAAAAAACATAAAAGTTAGAGAGTCAGTTTTGCATTTTTGCCTATTTGTTTTCTTAGTATGCAATGGTAACTTTTAAGCTTTCTATTTTTTATATTGTGTTTTTTTTTTCTTCTTTTAATTGATACTAAAGTCTAAAACCATGAATAATTAGTTCTGAATTGAGGAAATGTTTTATGGTAAACTTTTATATTTATTATAATACACACACACACACACACACACACATATATTTATTTATTTATTTACAAATATAAAAAATAGCGGTAAATCCAAAACGGTACACCATTGACCGGTATCCAAAATATTGTACCGCTGGTCACAAGGTACAACCTATGTCTTCCAACTTGGGGAACGATAAATTTTTATTTGATATGTTAGACTCACATTGATAATCGTGGGTTTAGTTTTTGGGTTGAAACTTCTACTAATTATTTTTTTTATATTGTACATGGCAGATAAAGCATCTCTATTTTTTTGGAGAGAAATAAAAAATACAACATATATCTTCCAGCCTAGGGAATGATACATTTTTATTTGGTATGTTATATATAAATTTGTTGAATTTGGTTTGGTTCTGAAGTAGAACTTGAGGATTCTATAAATTTTGCATTTTAAGTCTTGAGGTTTTTTGGTATTTGCGTCTCAGTAGGTTGATCTTTTTTTTTTTGAAAACGATTTTCTCATTCATTTAGACAAATGCATGGAATCAAAGTACAATGCTTCAGCCGCTGGATGGGGAGTGTCCTCCATCCAAATCATTTCCTCTGTAACATTTTTCGCGTGTCTAGCTAACAGGTGTGCCACAAAGTTAGCACCCCGATTTACATGACTAACACAAACCCATCTAAGTCCAGTCGAAAGCCACTGTATATCCTGAACTATATGGCCAAGCCGAGACATGTTGTTTCCAGGATGCGAGAGGGAAGCCATAACCGCTGCATTATCACCTTCGATGACCAATTCTGAAAATCCTGCGTCGACGGCGAACTCCACCGCTCTTCTACATGCCAGTGTTTCTGCTTCCTCGCTATCCTCTGTTGGTGGCCCTCTGGCGGAAAAAGCTGCCATTACCTCTCCCTTCCCATTTCGTATTATAGCTCCAAACCCCGTGCACTTCAACTCCTTGAATATCGCAGCGTCAAAATTAAGCTTATAGGCTGGCTCCGGCGAAGCAGACCACACATTCACTCTTGAACATGGCAGTGGAACTTGCGTTGGAGCTTGCAGCTGGACCTGGGATTGTTGGAACTCAGTGAGATAGTCCGACACTCTCTTATTCAACCATTTCGGATCTCTTAACATTCCCCCGTGAGTTACCGAGTTCCTTTGGTTCCAAACCAGCCAAGCTTGGACCAGGAATAGTTCAAACTCCGATGTGGACAGTCGAATCAGCAGCTCATGGAATAATTGAAGTACATCATGATGGCCTGAACTCCTTTTCTGCAGTCGAACCAGACTACCTGCCCAGACGTCCCTTGCAACTGCACAATTCCACAACGCATGGACCCCTGTTTCTGACTCACGTGAACAGAGTATGCATCCGTCATCTTCAATAATCTTCCGTTGCCTAAGATTTGCTCGGGTTGGCAGAATATTCTGACAAGCACGCCACCCAAACACCTTAATTTTGTTAGGCACATTAAGATTCCATAGTTTTGTCCACACATGAGCTCCAAACGGACCTGTTGATGTCTCTGCCCATCCATTCATTTTTTGGAGTCGTCTCGCCACGTGATAGCCCGACTTGACCGAATAGATCCCCTTCTTTGTATGTAACCACATAATTACATCTGAAGTTTGTCTATGACTTAGTGGGATTCTGAGAATAGCATCAGCATCATCCCCATGGAAATTTGCCTCTATGACTTCACTATTCCATACTCTCTGTTCCTGTATAATAAGGTCCGATACATACCAGTCACTCATAAGGTTGATCTTAATTCTTCACCTTAAATACTTTTTATTTAGGTTCATGTGATTTTTTGTTTTCTTATTAAAAACTATATTTTTGGTTGATTAATTATTTGTTTAGAGTAATTTCAAATTTTTTTTTTTTTAGAATGTCTATTTACTCATTATTAGAATTTTTTTCCTTTAGAGTCAATAGTTTTTTCATGAGTCCGCGACTAGGTAGGTATAAAATATAAATTATCTATTTTGATGTGGGGGTAAAATTGTAAATCTAATTTGAAACCCGACGCTCATCCCCTCTTCACTGTCAGTTTTCTCTCCACAACCCAGACCGTCCTCTTCCACAACTCAACGCCTCCACCTCCTCCAGCACCACTCATCTCTCACTCACGACAGTTTATCCCACTCTCTCACCATCAGTTCTTCTCTCCCACAACCTGTGGTTCTTCTCAGTTCGCATTGCCAATCGAGTCCGCCGATCTATTTTCTTTTTTTCTCCCCGATATGGGTTTTGGTCTTAATAGCCCCCATCACCAGTCCCTTATTACCGGTCACCACTAACGTCCTTCGCCGGCACCGCTAGAAAGATTTCACCGACCGTCATCAGCTGCCATCACCACCGCCGGTAGCCATCACCTCGTGGGCACCATGTCTGAATTCATCTTCAAAATCGATTGCAACGGTGCGGCATTGATCGATTCGTGAAACCACAAAGTGTATTTCCTTTTTTTTTTTCCTTTAATGTTGTGGTTTCTGTATATTCGTTATCAGATTTGTTTTTGGACTTTATATGCCTTTATATTCTGTTTGGTCACTGAGAAAATGTGGAAAAGAAAGAAAATTTAGTTTTATTGATGGTAAAGTTTTGGTCTTTTTTTGGGTGGTTGGGGGTGGGGCATATTGTTTAACTTAGTTGAGGAAATTAGAATACAATAGAATATGATAGAGGAAACCAGAATACGATAGAATATGATATTAAAAGAATTTTAGAATATCAATTTTTTTCTGGTTTTCTTGGCATCTAAACTGAGCCTAATTAATTTCAGGTGGGTTCTGTTTGTTGTGGTTCTGGATTATGTTTGTTTGTTGTATCAGTTGTTTGTCTTTTCTATTTATATTTATATCTACTGCTGGATTGGATTTTTTGTACTCAGAGCTGTGTCAACTAGGTGTCCTCTTTAAGGCACTGTCTCAGTTTCCATTAACGGGCAACTCATGAATTGTACGGTTGACTTTGCATTAAATTCTTGCAGAAAGGACCCAATATTGCTTTGAAATAGTCTCCATCTTTGTTTTGTTTGAAGCATACTCAAAAAAATGTCTTTTTTTGTTTCAATTTTTAGCTGTCATGAATTATTTTATTGTGGGAAGGTGCTGTTCTAATATGATGTAGATCTTGCTTTTGTTTGCAACTCATTGCTTGGTTGTCCTTTTATGGGATCTCCATGGAAATGGCTATGTTTTTAGTTTCAGAAAGCATTTTAAGCTTAATAGTTTATTATTGAAGAGCAGGCTACTATCCCTTTGCAGAATCCTTAAAAATCATTAGGATTAGTTGTGGTGGTGGCTTCTCAAAATTTACCACTAGATGTCAAACTTTAGTGTCAAATTTTCCAGTGTTTTCAGTTTCAAAAAGCATTTTAAGTTTAATAGTTTATGATTGGAGAGAAGGCTTCAATCCCTTTGCAGACTTAAAACTCATTATATATTTATTTTGATCTTTCCTCTCTATTATTTTTTCTTGAACTCAGGGGGAGAACCATAGAAGATCAAATTCTACTTGGGCTTTGTCTCTTTAAAGAATGGTTAGTGATATTTTTACTTTAATTTTAGGATTTTTCCCTTACCAATATAGAATTTTCTAATGTTCTTTCACTATCATATTTTTATTACTGCAAGGACCAGTTTCGAGTGTATGAATTTTTTGAAATTGTGTTCAAGCCCATGCATGACAGGAATTTTTTTTTTTTGATAAGTAACTTAAAAGTTTATTGAAAGAACACAGTCCCGTACATAGGAAATGTACGAAGATGCAAAAACATCAAGAAAACAAAGTACAATGATCAAGCAACCCAGAAAGGGAAATACAAGAAAAAGAAGGTAAAACTGAACACCATTCGAGAAGAGTAGAAAATAAAAAAGACTTAAACTCAGAAATATGAATAAGAAACATTTAATATTTTTCTTTTTTTGGTTTGTTGGTGCTGAGATGTAAACATTTAAGATTTTTTGTTTGGCTGAGGAGGGTCACTTTGTCAAGAGTGTAGTAAATATGTGGTTCTAGACTTCAGCTCTATTTTCATTGCTTTTAATTCAGACTTAGAATAGTTTGAATTTGTTGGCTTTCGTTTATTTTAGATTTAGGATTGAGGTTGGAAAGTGTATTTAATTGAGTTACTGCTAATGATGGGCTATATTTTCCAGTTGCAGAAACCTAACAAAAATTGATGTTATTTGTAAATTACAATTAAATACCTACATCTGTTAAAATAGTTGTTTTTTTAAACCCATTACAAAAATCGTTTTTATTGAAGTTTTAGAATGGTGGATAAACTAGCTTTTGCTTTTTTAAAATCATTACAAATAACAATATGGGACTCAAATTGTTCATAGCTAAACCCGCGAATTTCATAAGATTTGTTATTGTTTCTGACCTCAAATCAAATAAACTTCAATTCTAAATATTCTGAAGTAATATGTTTGCATATGTAGGTGTGGGTCATGGGTTTGTATATTAGGTCATTCTTTCCGTTGGGTTTGTGTTTGAACAACTTTCAGTGAGTTCATTTGGGTGTTATGAACACACATTTCTATCTCTCTTTTTCATCCTTTTCTATTAATATAATATCAGTTTGTGTTTAATATATTGTAGATTAAATAGTATTTACTGATGTATCTTAGTCATTGGCAGCTTGGGGGAGGTTTGATATTGTGGGTCTTCTAAGCTAGGTTGCACGGACACGCCATTTTTGGCGTCGTGTCGGTGTCCGACACGTATCGGACACCGGAATGGCCACGACGCGCCAGATTCCGGTGTCCGGCGGTGTCCCTTTTTTTTTTTTCGCTTCTCCGACACGGCTCTGACACGGCGCCGACGCGGCTCTGACACGGCTCCGACGCGGCTCCGACACGGCGCCGACGCGGATCCGACGCGTCCAACACGCCAGCAGTGAAAAAAAAAAAAAAAAATCACAGATTCCACCCTCTCTCTGACCTCTGCCCGCTGCCGCTGCCCTCTGTCCCTCGCCGGAGCTAGATCGGGCCGATCGGAGAACTCCATAGACGTCGACGCTGTGCCGGCGTGCCCTATCCCTTCCGATCGGCGAGCTCCTCCTCTCTCCTTCTTCTTCTTCAGTTCTTCTTCTGCTTCTTTTTCGTTTTCTTTTTCTTCGCAGAACCAGCTGCCTTGTGTCTTCTGTTTATTTTAACTTTTATAATACTTTTTTATATATTACCTCTTTGTTTTGTGTGTCAACTGCCAACCCACGTGAAAGTCACTTTCAATTTCAAATTTAAACTTTTGAGCACCATATATCAATGCCATGGTGTCATTAATATGCCATTGGTCCAAAAGAAAATAATTTATATTATTATTTGGACTATTATTTTTAGTATTATTATTATTATTTGAACTTAGTCTATTTAAACTTTTAGTTTGTATTATAAACATTTTATGTATATTATTGTATTAATTTGGGTGTTAATTTATTTATTTCTAATTCTTACATAATTTAAATTCTAGACATAAACGTATTTTATGTCTAAAAATATTAAAAAATATGCCTAAATATAAAATTTAATTAATTATTTAACCGCCGTGTCCCCGCCGTGTCGTGTCCTTATTTTTCAAAAATTGCCGTATCCTCGTATCCGTGTCCGTGTCGTGTCCGTGTCCGTGTCAGTGTCCGTGCAACATAGCTTCTAAGATAGAAGTTCAATAGCAGTTTTGGGTATATGGGGACAACCAAAGATGCAATGGACATAGATTATGAATCAATCTTTTGCTGTGATGTTAACAACTACACCATTTTTCAAATGAACTCACAAAACACCAGGTATGAACTAAAGATTTTGAGCTAAATGATATGGTCTCCATGTATCTTTTAGTTTTGTTTTTAATTTTTTCATTCCACTTATCTTTCAACCTTGCAATGCCACGAGTACACAATTGAAGAGCTCATCACAAAGATCTTCAACAACGTCGACATTGTCCTCTTTAGCAATCAGATTGGCTAGATGAATATGGAGAAAGCTACATCATGGACAACAGTACCTAATCTTTCTCCCTCTCTCTTTGGTATTGGAACACCAATGTTTCATTTTTTTTTTCCCTTTTGGGTTTTCAATTCTGGCAGATTATTATTGGAACACCAGTGTTTGAAGAAATGCTTAAACTGAACTTTGGATTGGATGTGTGGCACCCAATTGTTTATATACGTACTATGCTATTTACAGATTTCTTTTAAATTTTGTTGTGAATTGTGATATCAATATTTGGTTAAGATTAATACTTTGAACTAGATTCTCATGTTGTTGTTGCTTTATGGTTAGATACATAATTTGGATCTATGTAACTTTCTTCCTACCAGATAGTTAGATACTCTTATTTTTTTGGTAAAAATTTCCACACCCTGCTGTTGTTGATTAGTCATAAAGTTAATTAAGCTATTTGTGTCTTAGTGAGAAGAACATGTATTTTCATGTTCTATGGTTCCATCTACCAAATTATTCATTTCTTGGTTTGCAAAAGTCTGATTGCAAAATTAAGATTAGTGCTCTTTTAGAGAAGACAGTGACAATGTGCCATTTTTTCCAGGGCTTTTTGCCATGGAACCTTATGCTGCTATGCAAAGGGTTCACCCGGTGAAATTTGGATTTCATTAGCATATCAAATTTCAGTTTGAGTCCGGCCAAATCTTTATTCAAAATTTCCACATTTTCCCTTCTTTCAATGAGTTCATCCTTCAATTGATTGATCTCACTTTGCAAAGCCATCTCATGGGCAACATGCAAACCTTTCAGTTCTACTTTCTCAGCCTTAGATTGCCTTATTTCTTTTTCTAATGATCCACTTCTCAATTCCCATTCTTTCAATGTAGCATCAAACAAGGTCTGCTTTTCTGACAAACTTGAAATATCAGATTGCATTTGTGCCTTCTCCCTAGAGAATCGTTCTTGGGCATCACGCAATGAGGTGGTCAGAGTAACCTAAGAGTTTCGACAAAAATTTCTTCTTTCTAATAATTTTAGTGTCTAAAGAGTAGTTATATTTAGGATTTTGTAGAATTTTTTTGTTATTTCTATAATCCTATTTGATAACAAGCCATTGATGAATTTGGGATCTAGAGTAACCTAAGAGTTTCAACTAGGGGCTTAAACTTATTGACTATTGGTCCATTAAAAAATATAATGGAGTGTTTCTGTAATTTGGTTTACTGTTTAATATAATTGAGATTTTGACATAAAATTCCTAGGTTGGAGTTATCATTTTTTATACAATATGGAAAATCACTTGATGATGACCTTTTTAAGCTGGCAACAACATAGTACAATGTTATTTTCTTCTACTTCCAACAGAGAGTAACTAGCTTTAAAATTATTATTAGTCATTGTAGAAAGGGAGTTATTAAGACCTGAAATTTCAAGGAAGAAACTGAAAAACACAAGGAACTAATTTTCTATAAAATTTGATGTGATTCAAAGATTGTTTGTTTGGTTAAAGAATTGAAGTTTAGCACTGAACTTTGAGTGAGTTGAAATATGATGCAAGAATGAGCTTTTGGTATGAAATTTGGTGTGACAACATCTCTCATACTGAATCTAAACATGTAAAAAGGGTTTAAGTATTTTGTAGTGTAACATAATCTTTTTATGCTTTTCAATTCATGTTTACTATTTTAAGTCATGATATTCAGTCACCTGGCATAAAGGGAAAAAAAAAATTAACAGGTTGAAATCCATTTTTCATTCCCTGTATTTGAAGAGTGTTTATGATAATAAGTAAGATATATGATTTGTTGCAGTGGGTATTTTGGCTTTGAAAAAGTTTTTCCATATTAATAAAGCATAGTCACACTCATTATGGCTTTGGAAAGCTGTAAGTGAAGGGTACCCGTACCAATGCTGAGTAGCTCCTGTTCCTGTTGCGGTTAGAATTATATTGTGCCATTGTGTGTGTGGTGCATTTGCTTTATGGGTTGTAAATTTTTTTGGTGTTTTGGCTACTTTTGTTTCAGGTGAATTTCATGTAAGATGTGGTTGAGATTTATAATAGAAATGGTATGTTTAGCTAATTTCAGGCAAACCTTGCGCATCTTTCTCTTCCGCAATTGTGTTGTTTCAGATCATCACCTTCGTGATCGTTTGTATTTGAGATATTTACATGATAAATAGTCTTCAAGTATGTTCTTTGAGGTTAACACTATAATAATTGAAAGCAAGAAACTCCTAATTTTTAGCATCTCCCTTCTTTGATTACAAGGACTGCACTGCTCATATTGTCATTTTCCTGTGGTGCTAATGACTAACATGAATATATTCTTAAATTATCAATTTGTATTATACCATATAATTAAATGTTATCAGTCTAGTTTTTTTATTTATATGGTTGGGAAAATTACAAAGAGGTAAACTGTGGTTAGAAGTGATTGGATTCATATGAGCATAAAATGTTTGGGTTGGAAGATCAAATCAAAACATTGAGAAAACAAATCAAGGAGTTGAAGAAGAGGCTGTTCGAATCAAAATAGAACTTTATGCGATGACTGTTGTAATAAGCTTTTTTTTTTTTTTTTGCCATTTCATTACATACCGTGTATTTCTTTGTTGTAGAATGCTTTTTTTTTTTATTTTTTTTATTTTTTTTTTATTTTTTTTATGCTAAGCACCTCATGGTAAGCAAAAGTGAAGAAAATTTTGCATTAAAAATGTCTAGACATGGATTCGTACTTGCTATGGAGACATGGAGTGTTTAACAGCAAAATTAGTTAGAGAACTTTATCCTATGTCTTTTATAATACACTGCTTTTTCCTTCACCTCTTTAGTCTATACTAGGGGTGTGCGCGGTTCGGTAGGGGCGGTTTTTTTTCAAATTTATTACCGAACCGATAGAGATCGGTTTTTTCATAATTGAAACCGATGCACACCGCCTAGGGTCGGTTTTCCGACCTATAGCGGTGCGGTTTTTGCGGTGCGGTTTAGTCGGTTTGATCGGCTTGAAATATTAAAAAAAAAAAACTGTTTTTTTTTAATAAAAAAAAAAATTGGGCTTTCAAGCCCAATATCAATATATCAACCTATTCAAGATTTCATGTTACTTATAAATTATTATAGTTAACACTTAACAAGACATAAATGATAGAGATAACAATTGAAAGTTGAAACTGTCTGCACCTACCAAATAAAACCACAAATTCAGCTAATTAAGTGGGTCATTTTGATTTTTAACATTTCTTTGCTGGGTCTATTAGACACTTAATATTTTTAACACTTAATATCTACTAGACACTTAATATTTGCTGGGTCCATTTAACTTTATTAGACACGTTGGGCCAACAACGTGTTTTCTCATAAAAGTTAAAACAGAGTACAATACAAAGCTTGTAGCATGTAAGTAAAAAATAACAAGAAACAGTGAAACACAAACCCAGGACAACAAGAAAGTAGAAACACAAACGTGACAAACCCATAAATAAATAAATAACTAAATAAAAACTAACTAAATAAAAACTCAATAAATAAATAACTACAAACAACTCACACTCACACCGTCACACGCACAACTCACACTCACACACATAAATAACTAAATAAATGAACTAACTGAGTCAGTCAGTCAACACACTCACATCACGCGCACGCCTTTTCCAATCTCCATCTCTAACTCTAACTCTAAGTCTCTAACTCACTTCTCTACTGAACAATGAACATTGAACAACAAGAACCCAAGAAGTCAACAACTCACACAGTCACACTCACGCGCACAACTACAAACAGTCAAACACAATCTCTCTCACTCCATTTCCATTAAAACCAAAAGAAAGGGGCTGAGCTGATGGCTTACCGTGGTTTGCCGCGGGGAGCTGCTGCTGCTGTGAGGCGCGACTCAGGCCGGCGAGACCGTGAGCGAGAGGCAAGAGGCGAGGTGACTGGGGCGAGAGCGAGAGAGAGAGTTAAGGGTCCCAGGCGTGTGAATAGGATGAATTTATAGTGAGGTTACTGAGGTATGTGTCTAAAAACCTACATAAACGGTGCCGTTTTTTGTTTTTTGTTTTTTTTTTTTTTTGTTTTAATAACCCAATACGATGCCGTTTTACTAAAGTAATTTAAAATAGATACACACCAAAACGACGCTATACCCCTAATCTGAACTGAAAATATTTCTCTCTGTTTGTATCGGTTCGGTTCGGCTCTAATCGGTGCGTGATTTGCGTCTCCGATGTCCTCACCGCACCGGCATCGGAGCTCCATTATCGTTCCGATCTCCGGCATCGGCTCCGTCGGTCGGTTCCAATGGCGGTGCGGGAGAGTCGGTGCCGGTCGGTGTTGTCGGCTCCGGTGATAGTTTGCACACCCCTAGTCTATACAATGTATTTCTCTGTAGTGGAATGATGCTGATTCTTCTCTCCCTCTTCACCACCACCACCACATCCCCCCCCCCCCCCCCCCCCTTTTAACCTTAATTAGGGTATGCAAAATTTAAGAACAATTTTTTTCTAAAAATGTTCGTCCAAAATATCAATGCCCTCACAAAAAAATAAGGGGAATAGTTCAAATATAATATAAACTTGTGCATCACACATGTTAGCAACTAGTTATATAAAAATTACAAATCCTATATTAAAAGAATCAAAGTACGAGGCTCTCCTCACCTATTGTTATAACTATCAAATTATACTATATATATATATATATATATATATATATATATAAATAAATAAAATAAAAGAAAAGACAATTAAGAGTTTTTCTTGTCCAAAATTTTGGGATCAGCCAAGCCACAAAGAAACGCATGACAATGTTTTAGAAAAAAAAAAAAACCCTGATGTATTTCAATAGAAAATTGTAGTAGGGAACGTTTCAAGCCTGACTTTTGACTTAAGGGAGTTTCACGATATTTAATACAGGACCAAATTACTTCAATTAAAGATTCAAATGGTTGGATTTCAGGTAAATCTTAATTAAATTTGGTTAATCCAATCAAAATTGATTGAAATCAACAAAAAATTTGGGTGGATAAAATTTGGTTAATCTCTTTATACAAGACTTAAATTCCATTAAAATTTAAAAGCCAATAAAATATGGTATCAACAGCACTGATATTTTGGCAACAACGGGTAGAGATCAAAGCAGTAGAGCTATTGATTTTTCACGGTGTCCTTTTGATTTCAATGCTATGTTTAGGATGTAATATAATTGGGTTCAGTAAGAGAGTGCTAGTGCAGTAAATCTAAATGTTTATATCTTAAATAATACATTCAATTTATTATTAAAAAACATTAACATTAACAATAACAACAAAGGGCAAACCTTGGAAACAAGAAAACACAAGAAAATATTAAAAGTAACTTTTAAAAGGGAAGACCAAATTGAGAGAGAGTCTAAAGACAAGCGAAGTTACAGATCCTAAGCTTAAGGAGAGTAGCAGGGTACATTAGCCTTTTGATAAAAGCACTTCACTCACCAAATTTTTTAAGTTAATGGACGAGGAACCAAGTGGACCTGTGGCCTCTTCGGCAAATTTTTTCCACTCCATGGCCTTTTTCTTCATTTTCTTTCCCTTATCTCCTTCCAACAATTCTCTTACCATCTTCTCTACTTCCTCTCTTTTGACATCAAAGTCAATTTCCATGCCGATGGCCCATTCATTGCAAGTATACTTGCAATTTGTTTGCTGATCTGAAAAGAATGGTAAGCAAAGCATTGGCACTCCTGCGCATACACTTTCAATGGTTGAATTCCAGCCGCTATGTGTCAAGAACCCTCCAATTGAGGGGTGGTTTAGCACTTCCTCTTGAGGGCACCAACTAGTTATTAGACCTATTTCTTTAATTTCCTCTTGAAATTCATGTGACAAAATCGTTGATCCGCCTTCAACTAAGTCAGGCCTAATTATCCACAAAAATGAGTGCTTACTATTTGCAAGTCCCCAACCAATCTCAACTAATTGTGATGGTGTCATGACAGCCATGCTACCAAAACTCACATATATCACTGAGTTGGGTGCCTTTGAATTAAGCCAATTGAGGCACTCGGTTTCTTCCTTCCATAAACCATACCCAATTGATTCCAAATGATCATTGGATAAGTGATTGAGTTGTGGTTCTAGAGGGCCAATAGCATATACATGAGGAAACATGGTAGAGAGAGCATGCAAAACTTCTTGCTCTAACTCATCGAATGTGTGAACAATAATCCCTGAAGCATCAGGAGCTTTCTCTGCTGCATCAACCACAGATCTAAAAACAATTTCATTTGGATCAATGGTTCGTACAAAGCTTGGAAGATCCCTCAAACGTATGTCTCTCATGCCAGGAATCCAGTCTATAATTGTGTCAAGATACCCATTTGTCAGATAGCTCTCATCTGCAAAGACAAAAAAGTTTTTAGCATACAATGATTAATTACAATAAAATAATGCAAGATTTCAATTGAATTTTGCACTTTTTGTTACACCTTTAAGAGGTATGATGCCTTTGTTCTTGAGAGAAGGAAGCTGCAGAACACCCATTACGCTGCAAGCAGAGATAGGGAAGAAAAACACAACAGGGATTTTGAATTCTTGAGCAGCAGTAATTGTAAATACCATGCCAGCATCTGAAACAATACAAGTAACTGGAGGATTATCTGAAGTTGCACTGTTGAGTTTTACAAGGAGGTCAGAAAATGGAGCCAAGAAGTTGTTCATAATGGATTCACAAAGAGAAGGGATGTCTTGGGTGGCGTTGATATCCGATGGAGGAAGGCCATCGGGAATGGTTTCGAATCGAAAGTCAGACAAGCCATCTAAGGAGCTGGGATCTCTGGATTTCATAAGACGTTGGTGGATGAACTCAGTGTTCACAAAGGTTATGTGAAACCCTTCATGGTGGAGAAGCTTTGAAAGCTTTAGCATTGCCTTCATGTGACTTTGAGCTGGGCATGGAATACAAACTGCATGAGGCTTATGAGCTACTTGTGTCTTTGAATCCATTTCCTTCGTTCTGTAGTGTGTGTGTGAGTGCAAAATGCATATGCCTAGTCTTATAATATATACATTCTTTTCCTTGGACACCAAACATACGAGAAATATCCAGCCGCTGCTCTTCCTTGAACGCCAAACATATGAGACTGCTCTTTTGACTCTTCTCTTCCTTGGATGGCAAACAGATGAGACAACCAACTTTTTCTCTTTGACTCTTTTTGCTTAATAAGATATGCCCATTCATTATATCTTATGGGAAATGTTAACAAGCACCGGACGGTGCTTGTTAACGTATCCTTTTTTGTGTTTTATTTAAAAAGAAGAAAAAAATTGTCAGAAAAATTGTTAAAAGAAATAAATAAAAAATGTCAAAAACTGAAAAATTGCCAAAAGCTAAAAAAATTACCCAAAAAATTATCTAAGAATGTGTTGTTAACGGGCACAACCCTACCTTATAATATACTTTCTCTTCCTTTTGTGTGCTTGACATGTGACAAGTCTCCCCTCAAAATAAATAAATAAATAAATAAAAAATAAAAAAGAAAGAAAGAAAGACAAGTGACAAGTCACTGACAACCGACGTGAACATCATTCAAAAATTCAAACTCTACTTCTTTTGGTTTTTTAATATAATATTATAATTATTTAATCCTTATTCGATTTGTGTGCTCTGGCCACGTATTAGAACACAAGTACAATGACTAAGAGCACCCTTATCAGATGTTGCAAATTTTTTGCCATTTTACCACATCAAACACCTACTTTATTATTTTACCACACCATTTTACAACATCTCATTTATCAGATGTTCTATAATTCAATTCTATATATTAAAATAATATTTATTACACATTAAAATAATATATTATTCCCTAATTCATTATTATCAACAACAGCAACAGCACCAACAACCCACACCGCAGCTCAACCGCCACAGCCCACAACCACCGGCCACCCCCACAGATCAACCACCGACCACCAATATCAGCCACTTGCTACCAAAAAAAAAAAACTCAAACAAACACTACAACCAATATCAGCCCCTACACCAGAAAAAACCACCATCAACCAAAATCTCATACCCATCCCAAATCACACACCCACAATCCGATCAGCCTACCACCATCAACCAAAATCAACCAACCACCAACAATCAAAACAACCAACCACCAAAAGAGAGAGAGAGCGATCGGTGAGATCGGAGCGGCGATGACGATGGCGATGATCGGAGTGGCCTCGCCCATGCCGCTTGAGCCTCCAACGGCGATGATCGATCGGAGTGGCGATGAGAGAAGAGCTGGGTCCGATCGGAGTGGCGATGGCGATGAGAGAAGACCGATGATCCAATCGGAGTGGCGATCCGATCGGAGTGACGATGGCAATGAAAGAAGACCGATGATTCGCCGATCGGAGTGACGATGGCGATGAGAGAAGACCGATGATCCGATCGGAGTGGCGATCGAATCGGAGTGACGATGGCGAGCCGATGAGTGAGGGAGAAGGGAAGAGCTGGGTCTGATGACTCTGATGTGAGAGAGGGAGCTGGTGTGTGAGAGAGAAGAGAAAAGAAAAAAAATGAAGAGAGAAGAGAGAGAAAACATAATATAAAACATTAAAAATTTATACCACATTGCTACAGTACCGTTGCAAATTTGCAACGGTACTGTAGCAATGTGGTATAAATTTTGAGATTTGCCACATCTCATAAACCTTCTTTTTTTTGTTTGGTGTGGTAAATGTGCCAAATATTTGGCATTTGGCACATTTACCACACCTGATACAGATGCTCTAAGAGACCTATTTTAGTATTATTATTTAATATGTACATCAATATCAATTTATTTATTTATAAGCATCAATATCAATTATATTACTTATCAAAAAAAAATATATCAATTATATTATAAATATTTTTTTCCTGAGAATATTATATAGGAAAAAAATACACTTTTGGTCTTTATATTTTGAACCGATTTTTATTTTGATTTCTAAAATAATTTTGCTACTAATGTAATCTTCAAAAAAAAAAAAATCAATTCTATTTTGGTTCATTAACAAAAAAGTTATACGTTGCAAATAAAATACACGATTAGCGTTAGATGTTGACGTGTCCATTAAAATAATATTTAAAAAATTATTTGGCCCATCAGGATTTTAAGTTTTAAAAAAAGTCATGTCAAAAAATTTAAACAAAAAAATAAAATTACAAAAACATTAAATTAAAAACATTTTTTACTTTTCATAATTATTTTTTTTTGGTAAGACGCTTGTTCTTAATGATCTTCCCCAAATCAAAACATACACTTGTTGCCTTCTTCTTTTCTATTGTTGCTCTTTTCTAGACATGGCAAAATGAGCGGGTCGAGTCAGGTTTGGGTCGAGTCAATCGGGTCGCGAGTCAAAACGAGTCACGGGTCATTTTTAAACGGGTCAATCGGGTTGCGGGTCAATTGGGTCACAGGTCAAGTCGGGGCGCGGGACGGGTCGAGTTGGCCCGTATTTTTCAAACAATGTTTTTTTTTTTTTTGGGAAATAGATGCAATTTGTCAATTGTTTCAGAATTTTTTAACTGTGATTAGATTCTCATTGGTAATATTGTTATCACTTACCAATTACCACTAAACACTTGATACCCAAATTTGGTGCAACTCTTGTTCCAGCTTTCTAGAAGCTAATCTTGGTATAGTTTTCGATTTATTTAAAGTAGGAAGAGAAAATGAAGGTGGCAAGTAAAGAATGACAAACTATAATAGAGTATATAACATATTAAGTGAAAAAGAATAAGTAAATATTTTATAAGAATTACACCTCAATCTCAATTTACTCAACGTTGTCGTAAACGTGGCAAAACATGTGGGTCGGGTCGGGTCAATCGGGTCACGGGTCAAAACAAATCATTTTTAAGCTGGTTAAACAGGTTACGGGTCAAACGGGTCGGGTCAGAAAATTTTGACCCATTTTGCCATGTCTACTCTTTTCGGTCTTTTCCTTTTCTTTTTATATTTTGACATTTAGGCTGTGTTTGTTTCGTGTAAAATATTCTCCGGAAAATATGTATTTTCCGGAAATGCTATTTTCCGGAAAAGGAAAATATTTTTAAGTGTTTGGTTGAATTATGAAAATTGTGGTGGAAAATATTTTCATGTGTTTGGATGTATTCTAAAATGCTATTTTCTGGAAAATTTTTCACATTATTACAAAAAATTTCAATATCACATCCAATTCAACAACAATTTCCGGCAGCAAATTCCGGCAACAACACAACAACAACACAACAACAACAACAACAACAACACAACAACAACAACAACAACAACAACAATACTCAGTTCATCCAAAAAAAAACAACAACAATCAAATTAAAAAAAAAAAAAAAAAAAAAAAACGGAGAGATCGAGGAAGAGAGAGTGTGGAGGCGACGGGTCTGGGTCGGCGACGAGGTCGAGGTTTGTGGGTTGCTCTGGTTGCTCTGGGTCGTGCGATTGCTCCGGGCTTGCGATTGCTCTGGGTCGTGCGATTGCTCTGGGTTGCGATGGGTTGTGCTGGGTCGAAGGTCGTGCGATTGCTCTGGGTTCGTGGGTTGCGCTGGTCGCCGGCGGTTGCTAGTGCGAAGGTCTGGTCTGGGTCGCTGGTCTGGGTGGTCGTGCGATTGCTCTGGGTCGTGCGATTGCGATGGGTTGCGCTGGGTCGAAGGTCGTGCGATTGCTCTGGGTTCGTGGGTTGCGCTGGTCGCCGGCGGTTGCTCGTGCGAAGGTCTGGTCTGGGTCGCTGGTCTGGGTCTTTCTTCGTGCTCTCTCCCTCTGTTTTCCGGAAAATAACATTTGAAGTGAAAATAGAAGGTGAAATGAATTTCACCCGTGGGAGCGTTATTTTCCGGTCAAAGCTGAAATGATTTTCAGTTGACCGAATTTTCCAAATCAGCCAAACACCCAAGTTTTACGGAAATGGTTTTCCGGAAGCACTTTGAAGTCAAAACAAACACAGCCTTAAATAACATTCCAGAACATGTCAGATTAATTTCACATATTAATATGAATTTCAAGTAAAGTAAGATGTCCATGTTTCGTGAATTTTTGAAGCACTTAAGGCGAAAGAAGTAAGAAATCACAGTTGTGACTCAAACTGAATTAGTTCTAGTTTTCCATTTGGTGGGAAATTTTTAAAGCAACCAAAGAAACTCCACAAAAAAAAAATCCCAGCAACCATACAGTAAACAGAGCCTGAAACCCCTAAAAAAAAAAAAAACTCTCATTTTCTACCCACCCAAAACCCCATCACAGCAAACAACAATATTCACAAGAAACTTCAACAAATAAGAACACCCAGCAACAAAGAATACCAATGGTAGAAAGAAAATAACCTTAATCTGTACCAAATTCCCAAAACCCACATGCATAGCCGAAGCCCACATCCAAGGTGTTTTTGAGATTAACCCAAATCTGAACCATTTTGAAGCCAAATCAACCATTATTCCCTTGAAACCCTAAAAATAAAAATAAAAATAATTTGTAGACCAAAGAGCTTCAGCCTTCAGCTCTACGCCCTCCACCGCCGCATCATCTTCCTCCTCCCTCTGGCCAGTCCTCCACCTCCGTCACGCGGCAGATCAGCCTTTTATTGATTTGGATCTTGACGGCGGCCCAATGCGAAACCAGGGAAGTTGAAATGGGTTCAAGGTGGCGCTTTGGTTGAAGATTAACCGAATGAGGGTGGTGATTTAAGAAGTGTGGTGGTCGGGTTCTGGGTTTCAAAGTGAGTTTGGTGATTGAAGAAGTGTGGGTTGTGGCTTCTTGGATTTGATGATTTTCTGGTTTTAAACTTTCTGGGCTTGTGGCTTTGCGATTTGATGATTTTGCTGGGGTTTGAGAAAATGAGGGCTTTGAGATTTATGATGTTGTTTTTGAGCTGAATTTTTTGGGTTTTTTGTGTGTTTGTTTCTCAAGAAAATTTCTGGGTTCGCTGGTTTGTTTGAGGGGAAGAACATGAAGTTCATGTTCTGGGGAAAGAAGAAATGAATTTTCTTCCGGAAAAAAAAAATGAAAATTAAAACAAAAAATTAATTTAATTAGATTTATGTTTATTTTTAATTTTTGTTTAAATTTTCTGACTGGCTTTTTTTTATTAATTTAAATATTGACATGGTATTTAAAAAATGCCAAATAATTTTTTTAATGGATATGTTAGCATTTAAAATGTCAACATTGCATTCTATTTGGAACATAGACTTTTCTATTAATGGATTGACGGCAATTATCAAAATAAAATTAATTTTCTATTTTTAGGGACTATATTAGTTGCAAAATCAATTTAAGGGCCAAAATGGAAATCAGTCCAAAACGTAGGGACTAAAAGTGTATTTTTGCCTATTATATATATTATATATTACTAGTATAATTAATTAACATTTTAGCTAGAGTTTAAGTAATAATATATGAGTTGATAATTTTAAATATTGTATACAAATTATATGGGCTTTGACTAATGGATATACAACTAATATAAAAATATATATATATATATATATTTATTACTTAGCGATAAACTCGAAATGATACACCGGTATTAATTAGTACCAAAATATTTCGTTTCCCTAATTAAACTGAAACAATCTCCGGTACGGTATTGACCCTCTTGCGCCGAGCACAAGAGAAATTACAATAATGGGCAACTTTTTCTCTTTTTGCTTAAAAAAGAATGACTACCAGCAATAGTTTGTCACATAATAAGATTTGTTGTGAAAATACTGTGGATGTAGCATTACTTATAAATGACGGATCACTTGGCCTAAGAAAAAAAAAAAACATCATATTATAACTGGCAGCTGCTCTTTAATTTTATATCAACTTTAGGGAATGTATGCATACCACCGATATTATATGTAATATAGTGGGTTTTAAATAGCTTAATTAGAAAAATTCTAGACATAAAATAAGAGATCTACAGTATCAATCTCATTTACACTAAAAATCTATTTATGTCTTGGTCTGATAATAAAAAACAATCATTATCGAGCGGAGGTCATAAAGTAGACGATAAATAACAATTTTTTTATTTTTTTATTTGAGATAAATAACAATTGTTATATGTAATAAACTAATAATATAGTTAAAGTTGTTATGACTTTAGCTAATGTATGCATGGTACCGAAATTATATGTAATATAGTTTAAGTTGTTATGAATGTAAAGTGGTAGACACTTTTTTGGCATGCAGTGCAACCTCTAAAACTCAATCAAGATTGCCATTTCCTCTTGTCAATCAAGTTTGTCATCGTCTTATGCCAATTAAATAGTTTGGCATTATCAAGAATGCTTCAAATAACATATATAAATGTGTGTGTTCAATTATGATATGGAGAGATAGAGATATCCAAAAAAATTATAATGTAATGTAGATGATCGCTTGAATAAAGAAGTTTTATCTATATTATATTATCTCTAGATTTCTTTATTTTGTCTTGATATTTCTTTTACTAGTATATGGATATTTCGTGCGTAATACGTTATAAGTTTATATAAAATTTGTAAATTTGTGATTTTCAACTATGTTTTGTTGGCTTTAATTCTATGTCAAATTTGATTGTATTCTGTTAATCTTTTATCGGTATGTTTGTGGGATTTAATGTAAGGGTTAAGTGTGAGAGTTTAGTGAAGAATTGTGAAGACAATGAATTTCACTACTTGCTAGCGACTGACTTGCGAGTGGACAACCTACAAAAGGTCACGTGAGAAACACATACTAGAAACAGAACAGTCTCTTTTCGGGCTGTATTTCGCGAGTCACTTCGCGACTTGGCCAACCCGTGAGTAACCTGCGAAACTCTCTACCTGGATGATTTTAAAGAATGTATTCCTCATTTCTTTACCCACACTATATAAGCCCATATTACTCACGAAATTACAAGGAGACTTTCAGAGCGAAAACCCTAACAATACACTTGAGAGTTAGAGATTGTAAATCCATAATTATCTATATAATTTCTCTTAATTTTCCTCTACTCCTACCTCTCCAATTACAAATCCTTGAGAAGTTCTTAACTCAAACACTTACTTCACCCAATTTGAGTGTTGAGAGAAGTTTTGGTGCGTGTGGGAAGCATTAGAAGAAGCCATCGATTGATGGATGCAATTTGGAACTAATTGCAGGATCCTAATAACTAGTGAAGAAATGACTCAATGAAGTCCGTTGATAGCTATAACTCAGAGGGTTCAAGTACAGTAGGTAAATTAGGCTTGGAGGGTTTTTTTTATATCCTTGTTCTCCAACTTTATTCATTAATGGATCATTTCGGCTTGGAGGGCCATGGAGAGATTTTTCGCTGAGTACTTCGGTTTCCTCTTCGATAACACATCTTAGTGTTATCTTCTTGTTTGCATCTTTCTTCCCTTTCTCTTTAAGCTTTACATTTATTGTTTATTGTATATGCTTATGCTTTAAAGAGTTTGGTTTTATTGTGTTACACTTGCTCTTATTTCGCATTTAGTTAAGTAGGATAAAAACAATATAGCCGTAAGTTTTAATTTGGGGGGTCTAAACAAGCAATAGTAGTTTTACTATTGAGCTTTCAAAAATATTTTGTAAAAATTATTTTTATACTTTATGTATAAATATCATATTCATTAGGTAGTATTATATTTGATAATTGGTTATATTCCAAGTCATTAAAAAGTGAGTAAATATGAATCATTATGATTGATATAATTCAAGGATGAACATACTATTTGAATGAGCTCACAAATATTTAATATCATTTGATTAACTTAATTACATAATTATTTTCGATATTTTTTTATTGCTTGTATAATTAAAATGATTTAATTTTGTAAGGATGTGATATAAAATTCATATTTTATCCCTCCAATCCCAACGTGCCACATCATGTTATCACATATTCAAGAATAAGTACAACCACATCCAATCAATTCTAATACTCATATATAAATCCATACAAATTAGGAGTTTATTGAGATGTTATTAGGTGTGGCGTGATGTATTAAATTTTATATAAAACTGGCTTGTAACTCCATGCATATGCATGGATATACTTAAAGATATACAATAAAATGCATAATATAATTCCTATATATATAATTTAAATACTATTGATAGTCATTTTTATATTTTGTTAACTCTTTAAAAAAATTTGTAAGGATATTATTAGGTATAAAATGTAAATTGTCTATGTTTTTTTTTTTTTTTTTTTAATTTTTGTGAAACACTTTTTTTTTTTTTTACTGTTTTTTTATTCTAGACTCTTTGGCTTTTGTACTTAATAACTCATTTGGATGAATATTTATGATGTGATCTCACATTTGATCCTAAAATTAAGAAATAAAACTCTTTAAGAATAAATAATTTAGAACACATGGCACAAAATTGGAACTCTAATTTGGAATTCTAATTTGAGTTTCTCTCAGCTTCACATATTATTATATATATAGATATTGATGTGACAATCATTTACTGAATAGTGTAAAATATGAGTTTTACACCCCATCCTTACCCAATTCGGACTCATAATTAAATTTGCTTTTGTGATTTGCTAGTTTTTTCTTCAATTGTTGCCGAGTAACTAACTTGAGCAAGAATGTCATATTCCCAAAAAAAATTTATTTTTTTAATATAAATCTTAGAAAAAGAATAGGTTTTCAAATTAAATTTAAACACCTTGTTGCATTGAGCAATAAAATACTAACCATATTACTTTTTCCAATGACAATTAAATTCAATGCAACTAAAAGTTTATATTTCATTGGAGAATCTAATGTATTACGCTTAAGTGTTTGCTTAGAATAAATGCATGTGCCTCTATAAATACATGACAACAAATTAATATTTTATCATTAAAGAAAACACTATTATGTTTTATTGAATAGAAAAGAATAGACAAAAATAAAATTTATATCCTATAACTTTGATCAATTTGTCATTTTAGTCCACCAAGTTTAAAAATTGTCATTTCATTCCATTAACTTTGAACAAATTGTCATTTTAGTCCTCTAAGTTTAAACATATTTATTTTTTCATTTAAATAAATTAAAAAATAACCTCTCAAATTGTTTTTTTAATATTAAAAATGTCAAACAACTTTGTCTTAAGGGAGTTAATGGAAATTTTCTAATGGCAATGAACATAAGGACTAAAGTGATTATGTTATCAAAGTTAATAGAATTTAATGACGATTTTTAAACCTAATGGACTAAAATGATAATTGATAAAAGTTATATGGTGTAAAGTGTATTTTTTGCCATTCTTTCCATTTCATTTCTATATATAAAATCTGCGAATGCACAATGCCACTTTGGTTTGTTCAAGTGGCACAGTAGCTACAACCTTTTTTTTTTCAATTGTCCGCTTGTACTTTTTTTTTCTTTTAAATATTTATATCAATTGGCATATATATTGTTATACTGACACAACAAATTTCACAATATTTTCACAATTACTAAAGTGTTAATTTCTTATAGGTCGAAATAAAATATGAAACTGTGACCAACTACAACTGAAAATAAATGTTTTTTTTTGAAAATAAGCGTTGTATGTTTTTAGACCCCTTAAAACACAATCGGATTAACCTAGTTAATTAGCCAAGTTATTACTTAGCCCAAATTTCAGATCTAGGTTAGCACAATCATATAATCATATCATGTATAGCAGCGGAAAAATAAATAACACAAAGATATGATCACCCAGAAAAACCAAACCGGTAAAAAACCTAAGGAGGATTTAACCTAGCTATCCTCAAGGTAAACTTGAATCCACTATAGAAAGAATTGAAGTTTTACAATAGAATTTATACCACTAACATTCTATTGCTACCCACCAGTAGAAACTTACTGACACGACCACGTACAAGCTTCGAGACCACGGACTCCTTCTTTCTTGGATTCTTCAGTAAGTACAAGCATACCCGCTTCTGTATCTTTAAGCTCTTATGGCAGCAACTGAATGATCATCAAGTTCTTGAAGAAATCTCCTCTTGATAATCCTAAGCTTGTGTGAAGGAAAGCTCCTCACAGATCTCACAAGAGATTCACACAAACAGCAATATGAGCAACATCTAAAACGTGGCTAGGATTTGCATTATATACCTAGGGCAAGAACATAAAACCCTAAACGTTTTAGGAGTTAGGGTTGAGTTGGAATTATGTAGCAAAAACGCATTCTGCCCGAGATTCGATTGATCAAGCCTAAGCTTCAATCAATCAAGCCAGGCCGACATGCATAGTGAATTCTGCATCAGCTCGATTCCAACTTTATATAAAAGACACAACTTTGAGCAAGCCTAAACAAGACTAAATAACCTGTTTTGATCACGGTTTGCCAACATTACACATTAGGGTTTTAAATACATAAATTCCTAAATCTTTAGAACCTAACAAGCGCAAACAGTGCCACATTGGTTTGTTCAAGTGGCATTGTAGCTACAATGTTTTTTTTTTTTTAGTCGTCCGTTTGTACTTTTTTTTTCTTTTAAATATTTATATCAATTGGCATATATATTGTTATTAGGGGTGTCCATTGACCCGGATCAACCGACCCTCCCGACCGAACCCGCCCGAACCGAAGGTCCACGGACGGCTCCGAATACACTCTACGGTCGGTCACGGGTTGGCAAGTAGAAAACCCGAATAATTCGGTTCGGATTCGGATTTCAATATTTTTTACCCGTACAAACCGAACCGACCGAATTATTTATAAACAAAAAAAATCCTGTACTGATTTGACACATGCCAGGACAGCCCATGCCCACTCAGCCCGAGATTCAAAACACACACCATCCCAATGAATATCAGCCGTCCATCTTAAATTAAAATTTAAAATTGACGGTGTTGATGATGAGAGTAAAACTGATTAACTGAGCATGATATGACCGGTAACAGTAGCATAGTAATCCATTCTAAATCAACAGTTATAATTTAAGATTAAAAGCCAATCTAACGGTGTGAATGAAATGGGAAAGATCTGATATCTCTCCCTTCCTTTCACGAGTCTCTTCACTCTTCAGTTTTCACTTCAGAGACAGAGTTTAGGCATGGACTCATGGCTTCCCATTCACGCCTCCTCCCCCCCTTTTCAGTCTTCCTCACCTATTCAGTCTTCATTTCTTCAGTCTCAAACTCTCACCTCTTTACTTGGCTCTCTCAAACTCTCTCAAACTCTCACAATCTCACACTCTATAAAGTCTAAACCGTTACTCCAAATCCAAAGTACAAACCCTAGCCGCCTCCAATGTCGTTACCCACTCCCCTCTCCGCCTCCAATGCCTAGCGCCGCCGCCGCTGTCCACTCTCTCCATAGCTACCGCCGGTGTTTAGTCCTCACCCAGCCACTGTGTACTCTTCACTGAGTCAGTAAGGTAATTTTCTTTGTTTCTCATCTTTCTTTTTTGTTAGTCTCGTTGATTTCATTTGTTATGGAAATCAAATGTTAAAATCAAATAAACCCAAAGATTCATACTATGAAACCCTAACTAAAAAAAATGTAGAAACCCTAACTATTTTACTTCTATTCTTTGTTCTTTTCTTTAATCAATTTTGATCCTGTTTTAATTTTATACAGGATTGAAAGCTGACTCCAAGTGTCATTATCTGCCTCAAGTTTGAAACCCGGTTTTCTTAAAGGTACTTTTTGAATATGTTTATATGTATATACTTGTAGTTGTATTTGTATATTTGTGTTTGTTTTTCATTTGATGATGAAAATGGGTTTTTAGATCTTTGTTTCGAGTGTATGAAAATGGGTTTTTAGTGTTTTTTTATTCTGGGTTTTGGTTTATGTGGAAGGATTTAGTTGAAATGAGAGTTGGGTTTTCTGAGTTTTTTGTGGTTTAGTTGTAATGGAAATTCAAATGGTTGGGTTTTCTGGGTTTAAGGTCCTTGAACACATTTGGCTGATCCTGATAAATATTTTGTGTTAATATGTTGAGAATCATGGTTGACCATGTACTTGATCCTTCTATCATGAGTATGTTTGTGACTATATTGTTGAGGAAACAGATCTTTTGTTTGAAACAGGCCATGTTGTTCCTCATTATTTGTGCTTATTAGTGAAAGAAATTCACATGGCAGCAAGAAGTTTACTTTTCACCACTAGTTCTATTGATGCATTTTTTTTAAACCTTTAGATAGAAATGTCAGCTCACATGTTGGGCCTAGTTTAGTTGTGTTGCAGTTTTCTTTGGCTTTTGTAAGTTTTTTATAATTCAAAATCATAAATGTAACCTCCTTCTGTTTTATTGGAAATTCAAATGGTTGGGTTTAAGGTTTATGGTACGGTGTCCTGCATTTTTTTTTTGATAGGTTCTAGTTTAAGTTTTTAAATATTGTCATTTTTGGTTGCTGTGGTTGACATATCACCTTGTATGCTGACTTATCTCTATCTGTGTCATGTGTGTTTTACTCGTTACCTATGGTTTGTGTTAATGTTATTAATGTTTGGTTTATGTGGTTGAGGTGCCAACTCATTCACTGATATTATATGCCATTTGTGTTTAGTAAAAAAAAAATATATATGTAGGGACTCGGGTGATTATTTGATGTTTCTTTTACAAAAAGGGGCAGAGTAATTTAAATGATAAATATGAGATTGTTGAAAGGGAAACTATTGAATGTAATTCATGAGAGGTTCATTAATGTGGCTTGCAGATGCTTTTGATTTTGCTTTTCTATTAGTTTGTACAAAGAATTCAATGGAGGCAGAGTGTGATTGTAGAATTTAAAAAAAAAAAAAATTCATGATATTCTGTGATCTTTCTTTCTAATAATCTCTTCTGATTATATCTGTGATCTTGCAAGATACTGGTTTTTGTTTTTGGTTTGTGTGGTTATTATTTATTATTAGAGCTATGAATTATACATTTATACTTGTTACCCTAGTTTGCTAATACGTATCTTTGTTTCTTTAGGTCATGGAAACCCCCACTAATGAACCCTCTGTCCAAACACCAGCTGCTACAGAAGATGATGGTGCTATTCCCACCCAAGTTGAAGCTTCTGCTGCTACCCAATCTGAAGCAGCTGCTGCTTCTGAGTTGCCCCCAATTCCACCATGCCAAGTGAGTATGACAGCCCCTGTTAGTGGTACTTGTAGTGGTAGGAAAAAGTCTGTTGTTTGGGGTCACTTTGAAAAAGTAAAGATAGGTGAGGGTGATACTAGTAAAACTAAGGCTATTTGCAATTATTGTCAAAAAACGTATAATGCTGGTAGTAAGACCTCTGGTACTAGTAATTTGTTAGCCCATGTGCCAATATGTCCCAAGAACCCAAATAGATCTGATCTAGTTAAAGGGCAGAAAACATTAGCTTTTGAACCCAAAAAGGATGGACAAGACGGATTCCACCTTGTGTCAACATCCTTTTCTGTTGAGGCTTCTAGAAAGGCATTGGCCGAAATAATTATAATTGATGAGTTGCCTTTTAGGTATGTTGAGGGGTATGGGTTTAAGAAATATGTAACTACTTTACAACCTAAGCTTCGATTAAAGGATATCCCATCTCGTCAAACTGTGGCTAGAGATGTGATAGGCATTTATAATAGTGAGAGAGAGAAGCTAAGGAAATCCTTGAAGGGTTGTAGGGTGTGTCTCACTACGGACACATGGACTTCTATTCAAAATCTAAATTATATGTGTCTCACATGTCACTTTATTGATGATGCTTGGAAATTGCATAAGAGAATTTTAAATTTTTGTCAAGTTGAAGACCACAAGGGGGAGACTATAGGTAGAAAGATTGAGATGTCATTGCGTGAGTGGGGTATTGATGGGATATTCACCTTGACAGTGGATAATGCTAGCTCTAATTTAACAACAATTAAATTTTTGCAAAGGGTGACTAAAGATTGGAATGGGACAGTTTTAGGAAATGAGTACATGCACATGAGGTGTTGTGCCCATATACTAAATCTCATTGTGGGGGAGGGTTTGAAAGAGATAGATGCATCTGTTGCTAAGGTGCGTGAAGCTGTGAGGTATGTGAAGTCCTCACCCAATAGAAGTCAAACTTTTAGGAGTTTTATGGAGAGGTTAGGTATGGAGTCCAAGAGTCTTCTTAGTCTAGATGTACCTACTAGGTGGAACTCAACCTATATCATGTTAGAAACTGCTGAAAAATTTGAGAAAGTGTTCCTTCGAATGGATTTTGAAGATGATGGTTATTCGTCGTACTTTAGGACCAAGGAAGATAGTGGGGGTTTGGGGTCTCCGTGTATGACTGATTTTCAAAATTGTAGGGCATTTGTGACTTTCTTAAGGCTTTTTTATAATGCAACAAAGAAATTTTCTGGTTCTTTGTATGTTACTTCAAATGCCTTCTATGATGAGATCTTTGTTATTCAGGAGAGTATTTCCAATTTAGTTAAATCCCAAAACACTCTCTTGAAAAGCACAGCCACAAACATGCAAACTAAATTTGAGAAGTATTGGGGGGAAGGGGAGAAAATTAATCCTCTTTTGTATGTGGCTGTAGTTCTTGATCCACGAAAAAAATTGAGGTTTTTGAAGTTTTCATTTTCTGAAATTTATGGGAATGTAGTTGCAGAAGTTATGGTTGATAAGGTGAAAGATCTTTTGTATAAGTTGTATAATTTTTACACTTCTATTCATTCACCAAATGTGCAAGAACAAAGTGGGAGTGAGAGGGCAGAATTGGAAAGTGATGCTAGTGATCCATATGTGATGGTTCACTCGCGATATGAACGTTTTTTGCAAGTTGAGCAATCTGTAGGTTGTAGTAATGAGCTTGAGAAGTATTTGGCTGAAAACTGTGATGGTAGAAATGATGTGAATTTTGAAATATTGGAGTGGTGGAGGAACAATTGTAATAGGTACCAAGTGTTATCTAAAGTTGCTAAGGATGTGCTGGCTGTGCCAGTTTCCACTGTTGCATCTGAGGCAGCATTTAGCACTGGAGGTCGAATTGTTGATCCATTTCGAAGTTCACTGTCTCCTCTAATGGTTCAAAACCTTGTATGTTCACAAAATTGGCTTCAAGCCATAGTTCCAATTTCTCATCGCCAGTCAAGGGATGATGTGGAGGCATTGGAGGAGGAATTACTTGACTTAGGTAATATGTTTAAATTCTGAAACTTAGTCTATTAATTTTATTGAATGTTTCATGTATTCAAGCAAAATTTAATCTGTTGTGTTTATTTCCTATTCTTTTTTAGCTTTAAATCAACAACCAACAGCAAGTGCAACAGCAAATACCAGCTCAAGCAAGGGCTCCACTTCAGGCAAGCGACCCTTAATCAGCATTGATGATTAATCACTGACTTGGTATGATTCTGCCTTCAGCCCCCTACTATTATAAACTTGGTTTCCTTACTAGTTGGTTTTGTTATTGGTACTAATGTATTGCTTGTTGAATATTTTTTTGTCTATTGTAGGAGGATGGTAATTTATTTTGTAAAGAAGGCAGCATTTTGGGAATATTCTGGAAGCTTTTTTGAACATATTGCTTTTCTAGCTTGTAACAATACTCATCTGTCAATACTTATAGAAAAGAAATCTTAGTTCATAGGTTTTCTTTTCTATTAGTCATCGACTTATAAACTATAGAGTAGTCATTCAATGCTTTGGAAAAGCTATTTTTTTGAAATACCTATGGTATTTGGTTGTTGTAACTAATTATGTTGCTTGGAACATTGTATAACTACCAAGCTTTCTGCCTTATGGGTTACTGCCTAAAAAACTTGCAGTAACTGCCTCTATGTTACTAAGTATATTGTCTGTTGTGATTTATTTGTTGCTGGAAATATTGGTTGTTGTGGATGGCAGGTTTTATAGGTGTTGAGCAACTTACTGCTTAACACTTAACAGATTACATATTATTATTGTTATATTTTTTTGAGCAACAGATTACATGTTATTTGTTGTGTTTATTTTCCTGTGGATAATGTGGGAAAATTATGTATTTGGGTTGATAGTAGCATCTTGTTTCAGATCACAGGTGATTTAAAAAAAAAAAAAGGGATTTTGGTATCTTGTTTTAACTTTTAATCACAGGTGATAAAAGGAATAGCCCTTTTTTGGGCCTTTTAGATATGTTCTGATTGAAGGCCCAATAAATTAAGTAAAATGAGGCCCAATTTGAAATATATGGAATTCAAATAATCTGAAATCAATGGGGTTTAGCAGACTGTCAAACAGTGTAATTTGGGCTAAAAAGGCCCAAAAAAATGAAACTTTCAAAATTTTAACTATGTAAAAATGTCCGGCCCAATCTGAGGCCCAGACCCGTCAAACCGATGACTCCGACCCGGAGAACCGATAACCCGGAATGTCGGATCCGACCCGAATATTCGGTCGAATTCGGTTCTGAAATTCAGTAACCCGATCCAATCGGGTCGAGTTCGGTTTGGGCCCAAAACCGACCCGGCCCGACCCGTGGACAGCCCTAATTGTTATAATGACACAACAATTTTCACAATTATTGAGGTGTTAATTTCTTATAGGTCGAAATAAAATAATAAAATATAAGACTGTAACCAACTACAACTGAAAATAAATGTTTTGTGAAAATATTGTAACACTTGTTGGGTGAATGTGTAAGAGTTGCAGTACTTTTGGTTTGTTCAATATGTATTGTTCATTGCTTTTTTTTTTTTCTTTTTTTTTTCGGTCATCAGTTTGTGCTCTTTTAAAAATATATATATATATTTATATGAGCTTGCATATATATTGTTATACTAACATAACAAATTTCACAATATTTTCACAATTATTGAGGTGTCAATTTCTTATAGGTCGAAATAAAATAATAAAATATGAGACTTTGACCAACCATAAATAAAAATAAATGTTTTGTAAAAATGTTGTAACACTTGTTGTTATCACAATTTTTTAGATCTTAGTTTCTTATAGAACAAATAAAAAAAAATGCTAAGTCCACAACATTTTCACATTAATTTCACAACAAATCATAGGTAAGCTATTATTGATGGATAAAAAAGTGATATCAATCGTGGGTCTATTTTAAATTAGTAACAACTTGCCAACTAGAATTTGTTATGAAAATATTATAGAGATAGCATTTCTATAAAATAAATAATAATATATCAGATTGAAACTTACAACAACTGAAAATAAAGGTATTGTGAAAATATTGTGACAACCAGTTGTATTCTTAGACTTCTTTTTTGGTTTAGTAAAATTTGGTGAGCAAAAATTCACTGTTTCATGCACAATTTTCTTTTGTTGATTTTTTGATTGTTGTTTTTTTAATGCATAGTTTAAAGTGATTGTCCCAATTAAAACCAATAACAATTTATCATCTAGGATTTGTTGTTAAAATGTTGTGGATGTAGCATTACTCTAAAATAAAATTATTAAATATTATACCAAGGCCCACCATAGCTAAAATAAAGGTATTGAGAAAATATCGTGAAATTTATTGTGTTCCTGACCTTTTTTTTTTTAACCATTTGTTGAGCCAAAATTCATAGTTTTATGGACAGTTTTCTTGGGCTGACTTTTTTTTTTTTTTTTTTTTGACACATTGTTTAAAGTAAAAAACACATAGTTTTACCAACAAAAAATAATTATGCAAAAAAGTATTTTCCCCCTTTTTGTTTGGGGTAGTTTCATCCCCTCCAATTTTAAAGTTGAATAATTTCCTCCTTTATACTTTGTAGACAAGTATATAGTTCCTACTATTACTCTCTTAGTTAAACCCTAACAAAATCTTATGATTCCTAGAATATTTCATTGTGCAATAACTAAAATGCCTCATTAAATATAATGTCCCAAAAATTTTCTTCATGTATTTTGAGTTTTATGTGTTAGTCATACTTAGAAAGTAAAAATGATGATGTATGGTATTCTATTTGTTACCTAGAGAATACTAATTTATTAGTGGTTTAAATCTTGTAGATTTATAATTTTAAATAATAAATACTTTAATGACATATGTCTTTTGTTATTTTATTTATTTATTTTCTTTCTTAAAAAGGTGTTCATTAAGAATTAATTAAACTAAGCATCGTAGTTAGGCTCATAAAATAAAATGATAAAGAAGGAAGTATGAATAACAAAATATTCAATGCAAATGGTTGTAGGTACTTAATGTGATGAGGAGTTTTAATTGTAGCATATGTCATCATTTATTGCTAAAATTTAAATATTGTGACAATGCTTTATCAAAACTTAGTTGTTGTTCGGGGCCATTTTTTGATTGCCCAGCCACGTGTGATTTGTTGGAGGGATGACCTTACTAGGCCCGAGTTCTTTTTTGGGGAGTTGCGCCCGGAACTCAACATTGGGCCACATGGTCCAACGGCTACCGGTGTATTATTAAGCCTAACAATCATTAAGGCAAAAATCTAAGAATCACGATAATTGTTGAGTAAATATGTAATATGTGTTTGATATGGTAGCTTTGATTAGCTGTAATAACAGTTGAAATACAGTAGTATTTTATTTAGAGGTAAAGTAATCGTGTACTCAACGATGTAAATTTAAAGATAAGGAAGCAAAATCACTTATCTTTGTATGGTTTGTAACCCCAGCTGTACAACTTCTGTGAGTTGATAATATCCCAGCAAAGTGCCAGCAGTAGAGAGGCAGTTTGCCAGCGGTTGAATGAGTTTAAGCCCTTTGTATGGTTTATAGCTCCAGCTGTGTAGCATCAGTGAGCTGACAGGATTCCAGCAAGATGCCAGCGGTAGAGGCTAGTTAAGCTTGCCCCTTTTGTCATGCATTTAAATGAGTTTAAGCCTTGGTTAATAGTTGTAATAGTAATTGGAATAAAGTAATATGTATTTAAATGTGAAGTAATCATGTAATGATATAAATTTAAAGGTAAGGAAATAGAGTCACTTATCTTTGATAGTTTGCGGCCTAGCTGTGTAGCATCAGTGAGCTGATAAGATTCCAGCAGAATGCCAGCGGTAGTTTGCCATGATGATTTCAAGATTGAAGGGAAAAAATGGGTGCAACTGGAGGGAGAGAGAGTATGCCCAGCTGTGTGTAGGGGCTGGTTAAGTTTGCTCCTCTTATCATGCACCTAAATGAGTTTTCCCCCTTAACAATGCTCTTTTAGTTTTTTTTGAAGTTATGAGTAGTATTGTCTTCCATGAGAAGGGCTTTTATATGGAGTATATATGCCTTCTAAGAGAAAGGCTTTTGTATGGAGTATATGTGCCTTCTAAGAGAAGGGCTTTATGTAAGAAGTAGTGGTGCCTTCTAAGAGAAGGGCTTTGATATGAGATCTTGGTGCCTTCTAGGAGAAGGGCTTTAGTAATAGAAGTTCATGTATTCCATGAGAAGAGCTTTTAGTATGAGTGTTTGGCATCTCTTGAGAAGTATTGAGATGGTAAAATATATAGATCTGTTGTGAGATATGAGAGATATGGTGGTTAAAGATAGTAAAAATATGAGATCATAACTGCTGGAGAAGTTGTTGAGATGGCTTTCCAAGATGAAAGATTTTTGTAAAAGAAGAGCATGGAGATATATTTAGGTATTTGGAGATAAGAGCAGTGAGATAGGTGTATTTTCTGAGTATCGAGAATGAGAGAATGAGTATATGAGGAGTAATAGTGTAGCAGTGTATTTAGCAAAGCTGCTGGGATTTTCTACTGAGATTGTATGAAGGCTTATGAAGGGCATTTATGAGCTAAGGGCTGAAGAGTTTAGTTCCTAATTTTGGAAACTAAAAACTCAGAAGTTCCCCCTTTCATTCAGAGCTTCCCCCAGTCATTAGAGGGAGAGAGAAGTTTATGAGTGAGTTTCTTCCCCTTGGTGTCCCCTTTAGCTGAGTTTAAGGGGGTATTTTAGCAAAGAATATCAAACAAAATATGTCCCCTACAGCAATGAATCTTCAGAGAATCCATTTTAAGATTTGGCCAAAAATGGTATATTTAGCTTTAAGGTATTCTTGCTATTTTAGATAAGAGTTGCTGGGGAAAAAAGCAACAGAAAATGAAGGTATTTTGACAAGAGAAAGGTAATTTTAGTAGTTGGTTTTGGTTTTAGCCAAAAGTGGAAAAATCAGTAATGCTCAGGCTACTGGTTCAGCTGTCACAGCTGCTCTGAAAAGGCTGTCCTAGCTGTTATGAAAAGCTGTGACAGCTATCATGAAAAAGCTGTCCCAGCTGTCAGGAAAAGCTGTAAAAAAATGTTTGCTTTGGGCAGAACCAATGAGGTCAGATAGGTCATTTCAGACTGCTGGAGAGGTCATTTCAAGGATTTGGCTGAAAAATGGTAAGATCTCTTTGGAGGATATCTTGTTATTTTGGGTATAACAGCTGGCTGCTGGGATTTCAGCATTAAATGGCTGATGATGTCACTCCCAGCCAGGTGTCAAGTTCTGAATACACTACTGGGATTCAGCTGGAAATGCTTCATTCTTTGGGTGTTTGTGTTTTTGGTGCAAGGTTCCATTACAACACAAAATAGAAGGATTGGTTGAAAGGTAATGAAGCCTTAGAGATTTAGTCAATGTCTCATTGTGTTGTGACATAATCTTTGTGAGGAAGAAGAGTATATAATGCTCTGCTCTAACAGTTGGCAGAGAAATATATGGTCAGATTGTGGCAGACAGCAGCTGGGTATTCAGAGATATTATGAATATTTTGTATAGAGAGAGATTAAAGATAGCCAATCAAATTAGGCCACGTGTTTGAGCTGGATTTTAGCTGAAAGAAGTAATGAGATTTATGTAGAATAATATAATGAAGTTTCTGAATATGTATAGCAACAGCTGGGGGTTGAATGAACAATAATCTTCCCAGCAGTTAGATGGCTGGGGATATTGAGCATTTGTCATATGATGAATATTAAGCATAGAAAAAGAGCAATGGGGAATTTTATCATTTTAAGTGCTACGTGATAAGAGATGTTTACCATACGTTACCCGCTACACACGGACTCGTCAGAGTTTAGGGAGTTGAAGAAGACACGCCAAGCAACATGTTTCTTTTATCAACTTTAAACCGCTGGAGCTTTACTGAACATACCTCTTGGCCCTCTAAACCACGACTCCTAAAGTTTCCCCAAAGTGACTTATGAGTTTGGATCATAAGCCGAAGATGAGATGACGTACCTCGGGTTTTGTTGTCATTTTGTGTTAATATGGGCTCTTGTTGAAGAAGCTGCTTGCCATGAGTGTAAGAGAGGTAATATGGGCCATGAGTTTTGATTCATTGCTTAAGCCCGATCCATACGTTGACGTTGATAATGTCATGGGGTTATGATCTCAATTGATGAAGAGGAAATTTGGACCATGGACCCACCTCGTGAATTAAGGATCTCGTGGGCCATGTGAGCCCAATCCATGTAGTTGAATGAGATATGAGCTTATTTTGGGTTTTAAATAGATTTAACCATAAAATCAATAATATGTTAATGTGGCATGGGTTGCCAATGAAGTAATGCCACGTGGGCCGAAAAAATGGTCCTCAACAGTTGTTAATTGTTGAAAGATAACGATATCTGTTATCATTTTTAGTAGAATTTTTTTTTTTGTGAGTAGATACTATCTTTAGTAAATAGGTTCTAAGAAATGAAAATGTATTTTGTATCAAATGATACCACGTCATCCATATAAAAAATTCAATAAACAAAAGACATGTGTGCAAAAATAACTACCCACAAACACATGTCTTTCAATTGTTAGTGGGTTAGTTATTTTTTGCTGACATGTCTCATACTTATTCGATTTTAATATCGCTAACATGGTATCATTTGATATCAAATACCTTATCCTAAGAAACTATCATACTAAATAGATAGCCATAGCCACATGTTAAATAATTATTCTAAATTTAAATACATGGTTTGATACTACTTCAAAAAAAAAAAAAAAATTCTATCTTAACTTTTCTCACTCAAGGGCAACACGTGCCTTGCACGTGCAACCTTTACTAGTCCTTTATAAAGTCTCAAACATATGAAAATTATTGGACTCCTTTTGTACATGTCCACACTCTGTCAGAGTCTATTGTGAAAACCAAGGAGAAACTATAATAAAAATTATGAAAATCAAAATTCATGAAAGATTTGTGAACCTATTGATGAAATTGACTTAGATGATGAAGAAGGTGATTTGGTTGAACTTCAACATGAAACTTGGAGTCTTGGACAACTATTAACCGAATCTCTTTTAGAGTTTGTAAATCATTTTTAAGAAAGACAATTATTTCCTTTATTTTATTTTATAGATTTATGGTTTTAATCTTATTTTAGTTGTTTTTTTTTTTTTTGAAAGCAATCATATTTAAATTGTTAATTTGTGTGGAATTTAGATTTATTGCATACATTCAATGAAATATGAGAATATTGCCGACAAATTATTTATGTCACAAAAACATGTTTAGCTGGTTACATGACTCATTAATCTAATGGGTAGTGTCAAGTCATATTGACCATAATACATCCTATTTATCAAACAAGTTATGCGAGTTGTGTTGTGTTACTTGTTTAATAAATAGGTTGTGTTAGGGTCAAGGGTTCTTAACATGATTAATAAGCGTGTTGTGTTCATGTTGACCTATTAGTTTGTTGAGTTATTTAGATTCCGGTTTTTTATTTCATAATAAATTAACTAAGTTATTCAAATTAATCTGGTTAGGCCAAATACTCAATTATGCATGTGATTGTTAGAACATATATTATATGGCATATCAAATATGGTGACACTAATAGCATATAATCAATCATAATGGAGGTGTTGACATGGTGATGAAGTGGAAAACCCAAGGAAAATTATCTAAGGAAAAACCCACTATGGGGGAAACCTTCCCCAAAAAGAAAATGCACTATATTAAGAGAAGGTTTACAATTTAGTATAAAACCTTCATACTTAGACTCTACAAACCATAGATGAGCTTACAGTAGAAACCTTCTACTACTCCAAAAACTTTGAACTCTTTAATACATGGATGCCTTCATGGATGACACACTCGTATTTATGACTGGAACTTCTAATTGACTCCAAAAACCTCTTTAAATTTTATTTTACGTCAGGAAGTTTGTTATAACACTTTAGCCCTGATCACCAATCTTTAAGGATATTGTCTTTAGATTTTCTTCTTGCACTCAAATTTGATAGTGAAAATAGAGAGAAATAGGTTTGAAACTTTATTTGTGCGGCAAAGTGCTCTTTCTCTCTTGTTTTGATCGTCCATAATGTGTCCTTATATAGTTTAGCATGTAGGGCACGAATTAGAGTTGAAACATACGAATTACTAGGCCATATTAGAATTAGGTTACACGATTCTCGATAGATTGAAAGGTGTTGAGAGGTGTTGAAAATCTAGAAAATTTTCTTTCCTTAAACCCTTCTTGGGTCTTCGTCATGGATTCAACAATCCACATCATAAACTCCACAACGCTTAACAATGCACATCATATTGAACCTTACATAATTGAAAACTCATGAATCAACACGATACGTGAACACAAATTGTGACCCCTTGTAAACACCTTATTTTGTACCCATTAATAAATTTTGGTCCCGGCCCCAATGATGAGCTTGACATATGTCAACTAAGGGTATTTAAAGAGTTCACAATAGTTTGAAAGTAATCACAACTCAAAAGTGCTAAAATCGTGTTGAAAATGATTCTGAAAAATGACATTTGCTCACTATTTTGACCGAACCTTCTGATTTACAAAGAATATTTTAGTGAGGTTTATTTCATTGAAAAGTAGACATACTGGGCTTCAATTTGAACATAAATTTTGCCTAATTTAGATTTATATTGAGTAATTTATGACCGTTTGAATTTCGGCCATCAAAACTGTCAAGAATTAAGGCATGCTTACGCATTAATCAAGGGGGCATGCGCACCCTCAAAAGATGCGTACGCAGGCCGATTTTCTGGGCAATGGAACTTCATTTTTTAGGGCTCAAAATATCATTCTTTAATATGGACCGGCCCCTAGACCCTTGGGAACGTCCAAAGACCATTAAAAAGCCCCGAAAACCCTAATTTTAACTTATAAATACTCATCTTATGTTTCCAATCAAGACCCTAGCTAGAGAGAGTGATTTTTTGGCCTCCATCTTCTCTAAAACCTAATTTTCTCTTTTCAAAACCCTAGGGCAGTACCTTAGCAGGTTTTTGTTTACAAAATTAAACCTTTCTTTAGTTAGTTCTAAGGCAGAAAGTTTGTTTTCCAAGTTGTTTTCGAAAACCTTTTCAAAACATTTTGTTCTTGAGTTATGATTACTAATTATTATTAAGTTCTTTAATTATTCTTATTCCCTCAGTCTAATCTTTGTGTTGTAGGCACTAAGGAATTGGTTAAACAATCTCAAATTTGTGATTTTAAAGCAAGGTGAGTCTCTTTCCCATGATTTGTCACTTTGCTACAAAGGATTCACATGATTCTTTGTTTGATGTTATCTTAAGTATTCTTACCATATTTGATTGATGTTATGGTCTTTTTATCCATGTTTTAATATGATTTTAGGTTGTTTATAATATATTTTAGTTGTTCTTGTTATATTATTTTAGTTCTATGTAAATTTTAACATGTTATTTACTTTGTGTGTTTAGGATATTTATTTGGTTTGCTTGTGGTTATTTATTTATGTTGATGCTTTGTTTTGTTTCCTTTATGTTAGTTTAGTATTTAGGGTTCTAACATGCTTATTTGATTTCTATGTTTATATCTTTGAATGATTAAATCTGTAAAAATGTAATTTTTCGAATCTGTGCTAAAGGATGCGTAAGCATCTTTGAGTATGCGTATGCACCCCAAACCCATATTAGGCAAAATCTTGTTTTTATTTGTTTTAATCATTTTTCACATGTAATTTGATTCTGTTTGACTCTGTTTTAGGTTAATTATTTATGTTTAATTATTTTCCATATTTGTTTGAATATTTTTGCCATGTTTGGTTTATTTTTATAATCTTTGCTTATGTTTGTGATTTAATTGTTATCTTTTCCTTTTTAGTATATGTTTGATTGTGTTTTATTTGTTTCCTTTTATATTGTGTTGTGATCTTTAATATGTTGTGTGTGTTATTTCCTTAAGTGCATGATATATATTTAGGTTAAGAATTATGGCTCTTTTAAAAAACTCTTTAATTAAATATGACCTAGTAGCATATAATGGAGGCCGGCTCACAAGCCGGATGGTCTTGGGTGTCTAACACCTTCCCAACTCATACCCACAAAATTGGTATGCAGACCTATGCATGTAAGTAATTGACCCAAAAGGCCCAAATGATTCCTAGACCTAATTTAGACGACAACTCCATTTTTCTTCACTATGGTCTACTCAGCCGAGGTGTACTCCTTTGTGCCCACACCCCTATTAATATATATTTATGAATTTATACCTTGTTGAAGAAACTTTGAGCTTTCGGGTTTAATGCAGACAACAAATTTAGACTTATATATAAATTTTAGTAGTTCTCAAGTAAAACATAAAAGCCATTTTTTTTGGGTGCTAAAATGAAAATATCCCATAAAACAGAAGGAATTATTACAAATTTTTTTGACAAGCAGCAAACTTGGCTAGTGCATGCAACCGAGTTTGCTTTCCTTTCCACAATTGTTAATAACTGTTGTGATTGATTTATAATAAAAATGGTGTTATAGTAAACTCATGTTAAAGTAATGTTGCTAGAATCACAACATTCCACCTTTGCAGATATGAAAAAAGTTGTGATTGGGAGTAAATTTAACCTTCCATTCTTCCATAGATTTTTTAATTTTTTAATTTTACGGTTTATGAATATACGTTGGTCTAAACTTGATTTCTAGAGCTGACTGACTAAAGAATCTGCATAAAGTAGTTGGAAAGAATTGTTCAGTTGAGATCAACTAGGCCTGGTTGGTCTCAGTGCTGTCAAGAATTAAAACTGATTGACTGTGAAAATATGTATGAAGGGAACATGTACGCATAAGAATATTGACAAATGCATCATCCCCTTCATATTATTTTACATGCGATTTCTTTGTCATATTAGTAGTCAAGCCTCAATCATTCCTCACTAATCACCATCATACTAATTTCGATACCCCTGACCAGGAAAGAACACTATGATTAAAGTATCATTTTGATAAAAAGCCTGTAATTGCAGAGGAATAATGCACTTTCTTGGAAGAATTCAAGGAAGCAGAATCCCTCATTGTTAAAGACCTATGCGACAGGGATACCACATTTTCTCATGGTCGGGTGCATTCAAAGTCCCACAACACAGTATAACTTTTTTTTATGTGTGTTGTCTACATCAAATTTGCCTTTTTACGAAAGTTCCTTGCATAAGTTGGCAAATCTTCTAGGAAGAGTTGTCATTTAGGATTTCCTTCCCTTTGTCTAATGCTTATGATAGTTGCTGTTTTTTAAGGAAAGGTTGCCATATCCAGAGCAGTTGCTGCATGTAAAACCATAATGGTATTGAAAGTTTGAAACAATGAATTTGAGTTCAAAATTACACAGGGTGTTAAGCACTGAATTATATCATATTGTAGGTTCTATCATTCATGTCTTCTTGCATTGTAGAGGAGGTTGGCGTGTAGGTTTAAAGAAAATAAATGAGATTATAGGAAGATAATTGATGAGGTCGAGAATTTCACCAGTGAGCCACACGATACCTACGCGCTCGAGCGTGAACCTGCACAACACAAAGAAGGAAACCTAACAGAGAGCACCGGTGTGGTGCCGGCCAAATACCCTCCGAAGGTTAAGTCAGAAATATTCACACAACTCTAGAATGCTAGAGAGGGTAAATTATGCGTACCTTGATTTGCGAGAGTATTGGGGCTTTTACAGTAGTAGAGGGTGGACTTTTCTTTCTTGGAGTAGAAGTCTTTTCCTTATAGGAATCCTTTTGAGCGTAGATCGCGGAATCCTTTCCTTATAGGACTCTAATATTGAACGTGGAACGCAAGTATCTCATACCAAGGGTCTTTCTGCCTTCCTTATGGACCTTGGGCCTGCCGATATTTCACATTGGATCCATCTTTAGAGATTTGGCAGGTAATGGGCCCGTCCACTATCGGCCCACAATGAATGACCGTCAGGCCCATCTCTAGCCCAAATTCTTCCTCTTCAGTTGCCCCCTTCACCCCATGGGTCCGTCGTACTTTAGTGGACGGAAGCACGGGGTGACGGTATACATCAATGGGGGTGACGTACGGTTGAGAGGACTGTGGGTCGTCGGTTCCAGGTCACTAAGGTTGACGGTACCAAGGTTTACACCGTTCAGCAATTTGTGCCGCCGACAAGATCTGGAATGCATTAAAGGTTCATGACACGCGTCACTCTTCTACAGGCCATTGGGTGGGATCGAAGCGTCGCTTCGTCTTCCGTGCACCTTCCTTATAAATATCAAACCTTTGACTCTCATTTTAACACTTTCAACCAAAATTCAATTGTCAGAGCGCGATCCGTCATCTTTGTCAGAATACATCGTACAAACTTTAGAGTCCGTCATCACCAACTTTCATCCGTTCACGTACTGATTGGTAAGTACCCTTTTACATATTTTCCTACCGTCGTATTACTTTTATAGCTAAACACTTTACTTTTGTTATCCATTCTTAGACCCGTCGGAGTCTTAGGTTCTGTCATACTTGTAGGCAATGTCTAGTGCGTCAAGTAACCAGTCAATTGTCCGTGACGGGGCGGATTATGAAGAGGTATTCCCGTCAGGTCACAAAGACCAAGACGATTTAAGCGAGGAGAGGAGTTCGTCTTCATCTTCCCCGTCCTCAACAAATGAGGATATGAAGATGATCGAGATAGAGGAGGGTTCTGCCGATGATGAAGATCAAATAGTTAGATCCGTCGTGGGGGCTGATGGACTTAGGGAGTTCATCATGCTTCCAGAATGGACGGTAAATGCCTTCACCTCCACCATCAAGGAAACTCATTTTAAAACCCTTAGGGCCAATTATCAAATCCCAGACTACATCCCCATCCGTCTACCATGTTCATCAGAGAAATGTTATTACGAAGGGGTAGACGATGTAGGAGTGTATGAGCAGATGCTCAAGGCAGGTCTCAGATTTCCTCTGAGCTCCCTGCACCGCGAACTCCTAAAATACTTAGGCTTATCTGTCAGCCAGTTATCCCTAAATGCCTGGAGGGTCTTCATAGCAATGGAAGTCCTGTACGGGGCTATGTCCGACGGTGGAAGAAGGCTGACAATAAGGGAATTCCTCCACTGCTACCGTCCAGATGAGATAGATAAATCAAGGGGGATGTATAGTTTTGTTCCTAGGAGCCATGTCTTGAAAGTAATTTACAAAACCCCAGACTCGAATAGAGACTGGAAGAGCCGCTATTTTTTCATTAAGGGCAACGGTTGGATGTGTCATCCAGGGGAGACGGATTTCATGCCCGTCGACAAGGTTTGGGGCGTAATAAATCAGTCTGGTATGAGCCCGTCATATGACAACTACTAAAAGCCTGTTTAATAATTTATTTGTTTTTAACGTCCGTCTACTTTTATGCAGTTCGACGGCGACCTCAAGTTACACTAGAGGAGTTCAGTTTTCTTGAGAAAATTTTTACCAAGTCCAAACCAGAAGAACGGACCTGGGCAAAACTCGTCAACCTCAACACAATCAATTGGTACTGTGACGGACCCGAGCCAACTCCAGCGGCGCTTAAGTACGAAGAGCGCACCCGTCAGCGTAAGTCTGTCTTTCTTCATTGTTTAAATTTTGTTTTTGCCTTTGACACCCGTCTACCTCTTCAGAGATGGATGGTGCAAAAAGGAGGGCGGCGATCATATTGCAAGCTGCTAAAAACAAAGAAACTAGTGCGGACCCTATGGGGACAGGCACCAGTAAGCAGGCGGTTAAGAGGAAACAACCGTCAAGGGAGACCGTGCTCCAAAAAAGCCCAAGGTTCCTTTGGAGCCCGTCATTGGCTTGTTGGCCGGAGGGGCTAAGACGGTTACCCCCGTGAAGCATGGGGCCGGTAAGGGCCTAATGACCGGTCCGTCTGGAAGCCAGAAGAAGCCACCCCCTCTACTCCGCGAGGATTCCAAATACGCCCTTGAGCGACTTTCGTCCATCATAACAACCGAGGACTACGAGGATTTATGTAACCATTCAACGGAGGCTATGGGTGAGACGGCCCTCTTTAGCGTTGCTCAGGTAATTCATCCGTCGTTATGTAGCCCGTTAAGATTCTTTTCTTCCTCTTATCATTATCATTTTTTTTTTAACTTATGTTTTTCTTCTAGGCCATGATTATGATGAAGGGGATGATGGGACGGTGTCTCAATCACGAGACGACCTTAGACCGTGTTCGACAGAAGGCCAAGGTGACGGAGGACGAGTTACTCGAGTTGAGGTCCTGGAAGGTCGTCCAAGACAAAAAACTCAAAATGGCTGAAACAGCAAGGGACGAATATATCAAGCTGACGGAGGACCTGAAGCAGGCTTTGGAGGAAAAGGTCAAGGAGGTCCGTTTGGCTAAGGAGGTTGCGATACAGGAGTATCGTGATTCCGAGGCACTAATAACAGAGCTTAGCCTTTCATATAACGACGGTTTTGACGATGCCGTTCGTCAGGTGAAAGCCTTGAATCCAGAGCTAGATTTGTCAGCCGTCAACATTAATGCCCCTGAGCAAACGTCCGTCCAGCTCGCCCAATCAGATGATACGGACGATTTATTTAGTGAGAACCCTGCTAACCGTGAAGCTTCTAGGGATCCTAAAGATGATCAGTCGGCAGTGGACCTGACGGCTGTTGATCAGACGGTGGTTGTCCAGACGTCAGTGGAGGGTAATCCCAAGGATGATCAAACCCGTCGTACCGAGGAGAAAGATATTCCTGCGGCAGACTTATAATTTGTAATAGTTTAGTTTTTTTTTCTTTTTTGAAAGAATGTGGAGAACAATTTCATGATACCCCGTCATGATGTAAACATTCCCTTTCAGGGCTTCATTTTAAGCAATACTCGGTCCGTCGACCTTTTTGATGTTTATGGAATATATCCGTCTGTTTTATTTAATCCTGACGACGATTTGGCTTATCCTGTTTTATCTTTTAAGTCCAATTTGTGAACTTTGTTTATCTTCGTCCATCTTGTGGACTTTGAATTTTCATCCGTTGGGTTGATCCGTCCACTTTGTGGACTTAGTTTATACCCGTCCACCCTGTGGACTTAGGTTATATTCGTCCACCTTGTAGATTTTATATTTTCATCCTTCTGGGATGATCCGTCCACTTTGTGGATTTAGTCTATATCCGTCCATCTTGTGAACATTGTCTATATCCGTCCACCTTGTGGACTTAGTTTATATCCGTCCAGCTTGTGGACTTTGGATTTTCATCCCTTTGGGATGATCCGTCCACCTTGTGGACTTAGTTTATATTCGTCCAGCTTGTGGACTTTGGATTTTCATCCCTTTGGAATGATCCATCCACCTTGTGGACTTAGTTTTATATCCGTCCAGCTTGTGGACTTTGGATTTTCATCCCTTGGGATGATCCGTCCACCTTGTGGATTTAGTCTATATCCGTCCAGCTCGTGGACTTTGGATTTTCATCCCTTTGGAATGATTCGTCCACCTTGTGGACTTAGTTTTATATCCGTCCAGCTTGTGGACTTTGGATTTTCATCCCTTGGGATGATCCGTCCACCTTGTGGATTTAGTCTATATCCGTCCAGCTCGTGAACTTTGTATTTTCATCCCTTTGGAACGATTCGTCCACCTTGTGGACTTAGTTTTATATCCGTCCAGCTTGTGGACTTTGGATTTTCATCCCTTGGGACGATCCGTCCACCTTGTGGACTTAGTTTTATATCCGTCCAGCTCGTGGACTTTGGATCTTCATCCCTTTGGGATGATCCGTCCATCTTGTGGACTTAGTTTTATATCCGTCCAGCTCGTGGATTTTGGATTTTCATCCCTTTGGGATGATCCGTCCATCTTGTGGATTTAGTTTTATTTATGTAGAAAAAACACAGTAGAGTCTGAATACTTCTCTTACTGAAAGAAAATAATGCTGAAGAAAAGGTACCTGCCCTCTTGGGCTTAAAAAGGCACTTGTAGAAAAAATTGTTCGAAGTAGAGAACTTGAGATAGCAAAACTAAATAATCAAAAAATTGTTCGAGGTAAGAACTAATAAAAACTTAGTAAAACTTAGTAATAAACTGGAAACTGGGGGAGCGTCGATGATCTTCATGTCGTCCCTACTGGTAGTACCTCCGTAGGTGCTCTGTGTTCCATGGGTGTTGAAACTTCTGTCCATCCATGGTTTCGAGGTGGTAGGTCCCTTTCCTTTGCCAAGATGAGATCCTGTATGGTCCTTCCCAGTTGGGGCCGAGCTTTCCTTGCGCCGGATCTCTGGCAGCTCCCATTACCTTCCGTAGCACAAGATCTCCGATCTGAAAGTCTCTGTGTTTCACATTGGAGTTGTAGTATTTCGCCATGAGGTTCTGGTACCTAGCCAACCTCTGCTCTGCTGTAGCCCGGACCTCATCCATCAGATCCATCTGGAGCCGCAAGGCCTCTTCGTTCTGATCCTTGTCGTAGTTCTCCACCCGATAGCTCGTAAGCCCGACCTCCGCTGGAATGACGGCCTCACTTCCGTACGCTAGTCTGAACGGTGTTTCTCCAGTGGGTGTTCTTGCCGTAGTACGATATGCCCATAAGACACTCGGTAGTTCGTCAGGCCAGATGCCCTTAGCCCCCTCGAGTCGGGTCTTGATGATCTTGAGCAAGGACCGATTCGTGACTTCCACTTGCCCATTGGCCTGTGGGTGTGCGGGCGACAAATAGTGATTCCTGATCCTCAACTCTGAACAGAAGCTCCTGAATGCTCCGTTATCGAATTGCTTTCCGTTGTCGGAGACGAGCACTCTGGGTATCTCGTACCTGCATATAATATTTCTCCAAACGAAACTCCTGATGTTCTTCTCCGTGATCGTGGCCAGGGCCTCTGCCTCTACCCATTTGGTGAAGTAGTCGATGCCAACTACTAGAAATTTTAGCTGCCTTGCTACTGTCGGGAAGGGGCCCATGATATCTATTCCCCATTGGGCGAATGGCCAAGGGGCCGTCATAGGCGTCAGCTCCTCGGTTGGTTGCCTGATCAGGTTACTGAACCTCTGACATTTGTCGCAAGTCTTGACGTATGCTTGTGCATCCTTTTGCATTGTTGGCCAATAATACCCTGCTCTGATCAATTTGTGCACTAAGGACCGTGCCCCTGAATGGTTTCCACAGATACCCTCATGCACTTCTCTCATTACGTAGTCTGCCTCCTCTTGACCTAGGCACCTCAGGTACGGTCGTGAGACCCCCCTTTTGTACAAGATATCATTGATCAGTACAAATCGCGAGGCTTGGACTTTCAGCTTCCTGGTCTCGTCTCTTCCGTCAGGTAGTGTACCCATCTTCAGGTATGCTATTAATGGCGTAGTCCAACCGTCTTCAGAATTCACCTCCTGCACTTTTGTTCCGTCATCAATAAGCGAGGTGAGTTGTACAAATGACAATACCTGTTCGAGAACGAGCATAAGTTCTGCCGAGGCTGCCTTTGCAAGACGGTCGGCACATTCGTTCTCTTCCCTTGGGATTTGGACGAATCTTACTTCAAGGTTGCTGATTCGATTCTTCACTTCTTCCAGGTACTTCTTCATCCTCTCACTTTTGCATTCGTAGATGCCATTGATTTGACTTGTTATTACCTGGGAATCGCAATGTACAATCATGGATTCAGCACCTGCGGCCTTCGCGAGGTCTAGTCTTACCACCAATGCTTCATACTCGGCCTCATTGTTCGTTGTGGGGAAGTCCAGCCGAATCATGCATTCTATTTTATCTCCGTCAGGGGTGTGGATCACCACCCCGGCACCTCCTGCGTGCCTGTTAGAGGATCTGTCTGTGTGGATGCTCCATTGTGCCTTTATTTCTGCCTCCATGCCTTCTGACTTAGAAAATTCTGCAATGAAGTCGGCGACGGCTTGCCCCTTAATTGCATTTCGCGGACGGTACTGTATATCAAATTCACTTAGTTCCACTGTCCATAGCCATGCGTCTCGCCGTCTCCGGGCTACTCATGGCTCTCCGTAGGGGTTGGTTCGTTAGGACTACTATTGTGTGCGCCTGGAAGTATGGTTTGAGCTTCCTTGCCGCAGTTACTAGTGCCAAGGCCAACTTCTCAATTTGAGGATACCTTTCTTTCGCTCCTCGGAACGCCCTACTTATAAAGTAGACGAGTTTCTGTGATCCATCCTCCTCCCTAATTAGTGCCGCGCTGACTGCCGCTTGTGAGACCGCCAAGTAGAGGTAGAGTACTTCCCTAGGGTTAGATGGGCTGAGCAATGGTGGGGATGACAGGTACTTCTTCAAGTCCTCAAACGCTTTCTGGCATTCGTCCGTCCATACGAACGACTTTCTTAATGTACGGAAGAATGGAAGACACTTGTCCGTCGCCTTTGAAACGAACCTATTCAGGGCCGCAATTTTACCGTTCAATCTTTGCACATCCTTGATTGTTTTCGACGGTTCTAACTCCATGATGGCCCGAACCTTCTCCGGGTTAACCTCTATACCTCTATGGGAAAGCATGAACCCCAAGAACTTTCTTGCCGTTACCCCGAATACGCACTTGTTTGGATTTAACTTTATGTTATACGACTGGAGAGTGTCGAAAGTCTCCTGTAGGTCTTTCAGGTGGTCATGTTCCAGAATGCTTTTTACAAGCATGTCGTCAACATACACTTGTACGTTCCTTCCAATCTGGCGCGTGAACATTTTGTTCATTAACCTCTGGTAAGTTGCTCCCGCATTCTTGAGCCCAAACGGCATCACTTTGTAGCAAAAAAGTCTCTGACTTGTGACAAAGGAGGTCTTTTCCTGATCAGCCTCGTCCATCTTGATTTGATTGTAGCCGGAGAAGGCATCCATGAAGCTCAAGAGTTAGTGTCTTGCCATTGAGTCTACCAGTGTATCAATTCGAGGCAATGGGTAGCTGTCCTTCGGGCAAGCCCTGTTGAGGTCCGTGAAGTCGACACACATTCGCCACTTCCCAGTAGCTTTCTTGACCATCACCACGTTTGCTAACCAGTCGGGGTAATATACCTCCCGAATGAAATCCGCCTCGAGTAGCTTCCTGACCTCCTCGGCTATTGCTTTGTCCCGCTCTTCAGTGAATACTCGCTTTTTCTGTCTCACGGGCGAAAACGTGGGATTCACATTCAACCTGTGAACTATGACTGAGCGATCAATACCAGGAATGTTGTTAGGGCCTGTCGTGTGGGTTGACTGGCCAATGTCCCCATTCTAGTTGTCCGTTCGGGTCTTGACTCGTCTAGAGCTACTTCTTCTAGTTCTTCTACTGGTTCTGCTGCGACCCGCTGTTCTTCTATGCACATGGTGTGCTGGTGGTCATCCATTTCCAGCATGGCTATGTAGCACTCGCAGGCGGCCACTTGATTTCCTCGCAACTCCCCGACCCTATACTCCATGGGAAACTTAATCATTAGGTGGTACGTCGAGGTAGCTGCCTTCCAGGCGTTAAGGGTAGGCTGTCCAAGGATAGCGTTGTATGCTGATGAGCAGTCGACTACGAGGAATGCCACATCTCGAGTGATTTGCTGAGGATAATCGCCTACTGTCACCGAAAGTGTGACCGCACCCAATGGGAATACTCTCGTTCCCCCAAACCCCACCAGAGGGGCATTCATTGGTATTAGCCGTTCCCTATCAATCATCATTTGCTAGAACGCAGGGTAGTATAGGATGTCCGCCGAGCTGCCATTGTCGACCAACACTCGGTGCAAGTTATACTCTCCCACTCGTAGGGTGACGACCAATGCGTCGTCATGCGGATGGTGAAGTCGTCGTGCATCTTCCTCTGAGAACCCGACGATGGGGCCATCTCTCCGCGCTATCTTTGGTACCGAGCCCGTCAGCTGGACATTCTGAACCATTCGGAGGTAAGTTTTTCGGGCCTTTTTGGACGACCCAGTTGTCGATGTTCCCCCCACAATCATCCTTATCTCTCCGATTGGGGGTCTAGGACATTCATTATCCCTTCGGGGCTGATGCTCTTGAGGTGGCTGGTCCGTCCTCTCTTTTCTAACAAACTTTTGTAATTTCCCTTGTCTAATAAGGGCCTCTATCTGTTGCTTTAAGTCATAGCAGTATGCTGTGTCGTGGCCGTGATCGCGGTGAAAACGGCAATATTTGTCTCTTGATCTTTTGCTGGGATCTGATTTCAGTTTTCCGGGGAAGGTTAGAGCCCCCTCGTCCTTGATTTGCATCAGGACTTGATCTATCGGAGCCGTCAACGGGGTGAAGCTCGTGAACCTCCCTCCGGGTGGCTTAGAACGTCGCTCAACTCTTCGATCGTCTATTCTTGGCCTCTTCGACCCTTGATCTCTTCGTCCTTCTTCCTGCCGTTCCCTCTTCCTTGGCTCATCCTCTCGAGCCTGCAATGCGTCTTTTGCGTTCATGTATTTGGTTGCCCTGTAGAGTACTTCTGACATGGTTTTAGGGTCGTTCTTGTATAAAGAGAATAGAAATTTGCCATTGCGTAACCCGTTCGTGAAGGCTGCTACCAGTATTTTGTCGTCGGCTTCGTCTATTGAGAGCGCTTCCTTATTAAAGCGCGTTATATAAGCCCTCAGCGTCTCGTCCTCCCGTTGCTTAATACTCATCAGGCAAGCTGTGGACTTCTTGTATCTGTGCCCTCCAATGAAGTGCGTGGTGAACTGAGCACTCAGCTCCTTGAAGGTGCTGATGGAGTTTGGCGTCAGTCGGCTGAACCATACCCTTGCGGGGCCTTTGAGTGTTGTGGGGAAGGCCCTACACATGATCTCGTCAGCTATCCCCTGAAGGTGCATTAGTGTCTTGAATGTTTCCAGATGGTCCAGAGGATCCTTCACGCCGTCGTAGCTTTCTATATGTGGCATGCGGAACTTATGGGGTAGGGGGAAGGCGTTCACGGCCGCAGTGAAAGGCGAGTCAGTGCGGTTGACTAAATCGTCTAGATCACTGGAAACTCGCCCCTTGAGCAAGTTCATCATCACCTCCATCTGTTCCCTCATCGCCTGCATCTCTGCGGCAATTTATGGTGGTGTCGCATTCGTGAGGGACGGCATGCTCAAGTTCTGCCTCTCTGGTCTGCTTGGGGCATGGCTGCCTTCAGGTTTCTCCTGGTTTTTTCTTGCAGCGCTGGTCCCTTCTTCCTCTTCTTGCTGGTCATTCTGTTCTGCATTCTTCTGGCGCAGCTGTTCTTCTAAGTCGTTGTTTTGTTTGGTGAGACGTTCTACTGCAGCAGTGAGAGTTCGAACTTGTCTCTCAAGGGCAGTCGTGGGTGGTTCGTCTCCTTGAACGTCGTTAGTGGTTGCCATCGAGCGAGTGAGTACCATGCAACCCTTTAGTCCGGGAAACGGTAGTACGGCTTATGAATCTCAACAAAATGTTTCCCACAGATGGCGCCAATTGATGAGGTCGAGAATTTCACCAGTGAGCCACACGATACCTACGCGCTCGAGCGTGAACCTGCACAACACAAAGAAGGAAACCTAATAGAGAGCACCAGTGTGGTGCCGGCCAAATACCCTCCGAAGGTTAAGTCAGAAATATTCTCACAACTCTAGAATGCTAGAGAGGGTAAATTATGCGTACTTTGATTTACGAGGGTATTGAGGCTTTTATAGTAGTAGAGGGTGGACTTCTCTTTCTTGGAGTAGAAGTCTTTTCCTTATAGGAATCCTTTTGAGCGTAGATTGCGGAATCCTTTCCTTATAGGACTCTAATATTGAACGTGGAACGCAAGTATCTCATACCAAGGGTCTTTCTGCCTTCCTTATGGACCTTGGGCCTGCCGATATTTCACATTGGATCCATCTTTAGAGATTTGGCAGGTAATGGGCCTGTCCACTATCGGCCCACAGTGAATGACCGTCAGGCCCATCTCTAGCCCAAATTCTTCCTCTTCAATAATCATTGCATCAAGATTGTTAGGCATAATACAACTACTCATATTCAATAGATTTCTCGTGTATCACATGGGTTAGCGACTAGTATCATATCATATCATATACTATATAATAAAAGTTGAGCTTAGAAGCTGTGGTTGCGCCAAGTGGCTTCACCAAATTGCAGTAAAGGCTTAGAAGCTGTGCCAAGTGGCTTGACTGAATTGATGCAATGTTTTAGATAAAAACAACAATTTTTTGATCTTATTAATCACTTTGGATAAAGTAAGAGTAAGTGTTTTAACAAAATATGCAACCTATGCTATATACATATTAACTTCTTTTCTAAAAAAAAAAAACTTATTTTTCTTTAAATTCTAATGAAAACGTGAGATCTTTCAAGTTTCAACTTTTCTTATTTTCTTTTGAGATATCAAGAAAGCTTCATCACCAAACATGCTACAAGATAATGATAAAGCCTAGCAATTCAATGGATAATGATAAAGCCCTTTGAGCTGTGTTTATCTTAAATCTTATATTGATAAGTTTTTAGATAAACACCATGTAACAAAGGCAATCTGTATTTGAAACAATTTTGTATAATAGTAATTCATATATAAATAGAATTATAAACTCTCGGTTAGGCAGTCAAAATACTTCTCATTAATATTGTTGCTCCCTTAATCCGCAAAGCAAGGTATGTATTTCTCCTCCTCTTCCTCTTCTTCTTCATTTTATTTTGTTTTTTTGTTTTTTCTTTGATTTACTTATTGGCCAGAAAATAAATTTTCCATGGTACAATTATCTTCAATAGAAATAGATCAATTTATTTGAGCGCTCCTAACAACAAATATCTTGAATGATTCATGTTTGATTAAAAAATTATATGTTCTACTATATATAAATATAGTTTATTAAGAGTGCAACAAATTTTTTTAATAAGCATTGAAACTCACATGGATTTGAATTTCTCATTAACATTGATGGGTTTGGGTGCTCTAATTAATGAGTGGTTTGTAGGTTTTTTTTCCCCCGCAATAAAGTATAAAAAATGACAACAATATTTATTTTTAAATGAAAAAAATAGTTATTGTTTTTCAAAAAATTATATAGAAAAAATTAATGACCAAATAATTTTTTTATTAAAAAAATAGATATATATATATATATATATATATATTTTGTTCTTATCATCTTCTCCTATAATTTCTAAGTTTTTATTATTAAGAGTAAATAAAATCTTATCTCCAAAATAAATAGATTGCAGCGCCATCATTTTTTTTAGTTGATTTTTTTTGAAGCTAGCCCCATCATTAATATATATATTAACTACACAAAAAATCATTTATGAATTGTATTCATTTCATTTTGGGTATTAAAAATTAGTATTTAAATTTAATCTTTTTTGAGGAAATGGTAAGGAAAGTTTTTGGATCTAGCTCTACTTCCTTTCCAGTAAATACAGAAGAGTAATCTGTTTTGCTTATATTGCTCCCTTAATATATCTTTTAATTAGTTTCCTTTGGAGTGCAAGCACTTACATTTGTCTAAATAACTATGCAAGTAGTGTGAGGATGAGTTCATGCGCCACCAACAATATTAATTCACCTTTAACAAAGTTGGACGAGGAATTTAAAAAAAAAAAAAAATTAGTAGTTCATTCATTGCTTTGTATGGTATCTTTGTGCATAGTAGTGAAGACTGAAGATGCGTGACACAAAATTCCTTACCTTAGCTGGATCTCATTGGTGCCACCTAAATGGTAGATTGGTGACGGATGTGTGCTAAAATGCAAGGTATGATGGATACAACTTTGTTATTATCTTAACATGTTTTTTTCTTTTAAAATCAAATATAGAATTTATAAATTATAAATATGACTGTGGTCATTATCAAACCCCCCCCCCCCCCACACACACACATGTCTATATAATATATATATATATATATATATTGCTGACTTATTTTGTTTTGTCAATAATACAGAGATAGAGGATGGGATCAAATAATACAAATGGTTGTTCAAATTGTTTTTCAATTATCAATACAAACTTATTACCAAGGTCTTAACCCATTGTTTTTCTCCAAAAAAAAAAAAAAAAAACTTGATCTTGAGTCTTAAAGTTCAATGTATTATTCAAAATCCTTTTATATATATTTTTTAAGGCATCTCTGACATCTTCCATTCAATTATTATTATTATTATTATTATTATATGCATTTTAGTCTCACGCAATATGCGTTCATTATATAACTTAAAAGTGAAATATTCATTTATTTTTATTATCTATTTTATTATTTAATTTTAAGTAAATTAATTAAAAAATTATTTGCATATGGATTTTGATTAAGCCGTGTATCGCACAGGCATAATGCTAGTACTATATAAAATGAGATTAAATTATATAAGGATGTGGTATAAAACCCATGTTTTACCCCTCCAATCCCAACATGCCACATCATCTTATCACATATTTAAGAATAAACACAATTACACTCAATCAAATATAATACCCATATATAAATCCAACCAAATTGAGAATTTATTGAGATATTATTAGGTGTGATAAAATGTATTGAATTTTAAGTAAAATGCTGACGTGTCAATCACTTATTGGATGGTGTAAAACACGGGTTTTACACCCCATCTTTTTAGAATTTAATCTCATATAAAATAAATGAAGTCTTTCATTGCAATTAAGGTCGTGTTGCCGTATAAGAAAGAAGACCACTTCAAAAATTGACACATATACTGCTTTAAGTTAAAAGACCCGCACGATACATCGTTTGAGTAATCTTAAAATTTTAATTTTTACTACTACAGCACCGTTTGAAAGCCTCTCACTATAGATAAATAAAGGAATTTACTAATGTGTGCCCTTAAGGCATATATTAGTAATCTATTTTAGGAAATTTTTTATGAAAAAATAAAAAAATAATTCACTGTTTTGACAGTTTTTTCAATTTATCATAAATTTTTTTTTTTCCAAAATGGATGGTTAAGAGGCTGTTTGGTTCACTAGTTTTCATGACTCAATTCTCTGTTTTCATAACTCAATTCTCAAAAATGGTGGGACCCATAGCAAAATACTCGTTTGCCTGCACAATTTCTTTGTTTACATAACTCTGTTTCCAATACTCAATTCTCTACTTTTTGAGTTATGAGTTGTGGAAACTGAAAACAACTTTTGGCTGTTTTCAGTTTTCAATTCTCATAACTCAATGACATTTTTGTAATTAAACACACAAGGGGACCCACAAACAGTACCAGCCGCACCTTTTGACTTTTTTTTTTTTTTTTTTTTTTTTTCATTTCTTCTCCTGGTGAGTTGGCTGTTCGGTTTTTTTTTTTTTTTTTTTTTTTTTTTTTTTTTTTTTTTTTTGCACTGGTTCGGTCTGTTCTGGTTTCTTCTTCTTCTTCCTTTTTTTTTTTTTTTTTTTCTTCTTCTTCTTCTTGCACTGGTTCGGTCTTCATGTTCTGTTTTTTTTTTTTTCACTCGGTTCGGTGAGGTTGGGTACTGAAAAAAAAAAAAAAAAAAAAAAAAAACAGCAGTGGTGACAGGTATGGGGTCCACAAATAGTGTGATGAGAATTGAGTGATGGTGCCAAACAAGCATGGTATTTTAGAGTGATGGGTGATGAGTGATGAGTTATGAGTTATGAGTGATGAGTGATGAGTGATGGAAATTGAGTGACGGAAATTGAGTGACCAAAAAAATGCATCCAAACAGCCTCTATAGTGTGCCCTTAGCACACATTAACTAAATCCATAAATAAAAAATAAACCGCTTAAATTACAATCAAAAGACTTGCCTACTGTACGAAGCAAGAGAAAGAGATCGAGGGAACTAAACACAGACCAGCGAAAAACAATTTCCATCACTCCATGGTTTCAATTTCATCTTAGTTGCTGCTCTAATCGTTCTCAACCCCATCCCTTCTCTGCTCCGTTAGTTGTCTGCCCCCATCCCTTCTCTTCAACGGTGTATTCCGAAGGTACGCTCTGATTTTCTTGGAACTTCTCGCCAGTGCTCTTTCGTATTCGAATTTGAATTAAAACCTAGTTGTTTATTCTCTTTCTTTGGATGCTTTGGTCTCCGATTATAATCTTTGTTTTACCTGTTTTAATAACATGAGGAAAGTTGCCCTTAATTAACGTTTTATGCTTTCAAATTTGAAAGTTTAGTGTACAATTATTGAAAGTTTAGGTATTTGGGCTATGTTAGGTTTTGATTTGATTTTTTGGTTTCTCTCAAAATTTGTCTATCTCGATTTAATGTACAATAAGCCTATTAAATTATATTTGCTTTTGTTATGTTTTATAGATTGCCACAATTGATTTTTTTATTTTTTGGGTTTTCACCGTAAAGAAACAAAATGCTTACTAGGTTTCAAGTTCATTAAAACACTTATTTCAAGTTTCTCAATATATATATATATAAAAAAAACCTAACCGATTCAGAATTCTGATATGTGACTATTTTTATTTAGTATTTTTAGTAATTGGTTTGTTTTGAATTCGTCTCTTTTCAATTTAAATCATTTAATTTCTTTTTCTGCAGAGATGATGTGGAATCTTTCTACAATCTATAGCCTCTAATTTCATCAAAGCAAAAACAAAGTTAGAGGTATCAATTTCTTTTCCTAATATTCTCTTCAATTATGGTTTTTTGTCAATTTAGGAATTTTGACTCATAACCCTTTTCCTCCCTATCTGTTGAAATCAATGGAAACACCCACCAAATGAAATCCTACATGAGTTTTAATGGTTAGTAATCCTTTAAACTTAATCATTTCACTTTAATTGTCGAGTTTTGTTTTCCCTCTTACCTGTTTTGTTATTTGTAAGGGGGGTTGAAATTATTGGATTTTGAAATCTGAAAGTATAATGTTTGATGGAAATTTAGACCCCTTAAACAACCAAATTGCGTAGCCTAGATTAATTAGCCAAGTTGTTACTTAGTCAAATTATGCAATTCTAGGTTAAAGCAATTCAACAATCATATCAAGAATAATAATGCAGCGGAAAATAAATGAACACAAGATATGATCACCCAGGAAACCACACGGTAAAAACCTGGGGAGGATTTGACCCACCGATCCTCAAGGCATAACAGAATTCACTATGAAAGAATTGAAGTTCTTACAAAAGGACTACAAGCTCCCCGCTCGACTTCCTAATACTACCCACCAGTAGAACTTCCTGACACGACCACGCGCAGGCTCCGAATCCACGGACTACTTCTTTCTTGAATTCCTCAATCAGCTACAAGCTCCCCGCTTGCTTTTCTTTTTAAGTTCCAATGGTTGCAACTATGTTGATCATCAAGATATTGACAACCCTAAGTTTATGTGAAGGAAAGCTCCTCAAATATCTCACAAGAGATTCACACAAACAGCAAATATGAGCAACAAAGACTTAGAGAGGTTTGGGTACAAAACCCTAATAAAAGGAGGCACAAGAGGCACTCTAATCTCTCTCTCAAAAGTCCCAAAAACGTTCTAGGGTTTTCCTTATATATAGGAGTGTTTTACTTGAACCCCAAGACGTTTAAATAGAGTTTGGGCTGAGCTGGAACTCTGCAGAAAACGCATCTGACCCGAGATTCGATCGATCGAGCCTAAGCTTCGATCGATCGAGACAGGCCGAAATGCTCCAGTACATCTGCAGCCACTCGATTCCAACTTTACAATAATAAACCAACTTTGAGCAAGCCTAAACAAGACTAAATACAATGTTTTGATCATGGTTTGCCAACATTACAAATTAGAGTTCTAAATACATAAAATCCTAAGACCTTAGAACCTAACAATGTTCTTTAAAGAAAACTTTTTTGGATGAAGTACAGTTTGTCTTCTTTTCTTGGTTTGGATGGAATTAGATTTTTGTAGTAAGTCTAAGATAACCTAGATTTTTTTTTTTTTTTTTTTTTTGGGTGTGGAATTATAGACTTTTTTAGGCAAAGATACATATATTTATGGTAGTTAGCATTGTCTCCAGTTACGGCTATAACTCCTACGTTGTTGGTAGTAAACTTTGGACTATTTTCAATTGACAAGTAGAACATTAATAAATACGTTATTTGCGCTTGATGAGATGTATACGTATTGATTGTGATTTTCATGTTGCAGAATGATTAATAGATTTGGAAAAAAAAAAAAAAAAAAGATGAGTGGGAGCCACTGTGAGGAGGAAAAAATCCTTAAAATTGCTTCAAATATTGCTGCATTTGGATGATTTAAAAGTTATATAGGCATGGATTTATGCATAAATTTGTGGTGTTTCTTTTGTTGCTTTTAAGTGTTTGACATCTGAGTTTTTTTGAGTAAATGATCTATTGGTTTTTTCTCCTGTGTATGTGTGTTTTTTAATGTGCTATGTGTGTGACAATCTTCGGTATTATTCAATTCTAAGATGCGGACGTTGCATTCTGTTAATCTTATAGAAGTCTAACACTAATCATCTTGAATGCCATTTGATTTTCTGGCACATGTTAGTCTTTTGGTTAAATATTTTCATATTTAAGCTTCTATTGAGAGATGATGTCTTTAGGAAATGTCTTTGAAATTCCTATCCACAATTTATCTTTTCTGAGTGAGTTATTTTCTTAAAACAATGCTTACTAGTTGCTCCTAAATCAGTTTTATATATGTTCATAATTATTGATATGCAGATTACTTGCAGCTTTAAGTTAAAAGACCTGCATAATACATCGTTTCAGTTATCTTAAAATTTTTACTTTTACTGCTACAACGTTTGAAAGCCTCTCACTAAAAAAAAAAAAAAAAAACCCGCTTAAATTACAATCAAATGCTTGTTGAGCATTGAATTTACATTTTAAACCAGTTTAGTCCTGGTCCTATGAGCATTCGACATTACAAGCTTTTTTTTTTTTTTTTTGCTTCTACCCAAATTCTGCACTTGCATGTTTTTGCTGCATATTTCAAAATTTTAAAAAGTGAAAGATATAGAGTTGTAGATATAAAGGGAAGGAACCAAATTATTTCAATAATGCCCCCCTGTTATAATACTAACAATTAAGTTGATGGTTTATTAAAATGTCTCATGTTATGCCATGAAGGATAAATACCTACTTAAACTTATACCACATGTACAGTTAAAAAGGCGAAAAATTATATTGTAGATGAAAAAACACGTTATTCCACTTAATTTAACAGTAAGTTAGCAGGTATTTCCTATTAGTGCAGGGAGTAGAGAGTATTTTCGGGAATGATTCTTTTGAATTCGTGTCTTTTGGAAATCCGAATTCTGATCTGTGATTATTATTATTAAATTTTTTTTTTTTTTTTTTTTTTGTCAATGGGGATCTTTGATCATTTTGTTTTTGTTAAATTTCTGATTCAAAATCTTGGTTTCTTTGTTTATGCTTACCTTTTGGTAGGGCTTCCAAATACCCATAGACATTGATTTCACGTCTAACATTGAAAATTTCATTGCAATGTGGCAACCGTGGAATGACAATGGTTTAACACAAATGCAAAGGTGGATTTAGACATTTAGATTTTTTTCTTTTTAAATGCTTGATGCAGTTATATCCCACCCCCTTATTTATGATGCTTTGATATTGAGTATTTTTTGCCGTTATCTGTTATTAATTTTTCAATATGCCTAGATAGCAAAGAGTAGATGAGAGAATCAAAAGCGTGTCCAACAAAGGTTACTAGAAGATCTAGGAAGCAAAAAACTCATTCCAAGTTCGCTGTATTGGACAAGGGAACTAAAATTTGTTCTAATTTGAAAGAGATCGGTGACTCAAATATGTTGGCGCCACACTAGATCTGAGATAAGGTTCTAAAGGATGGCTAGAAGAAGAACGATAAGACTATATCTAGGTAATACTAACCGTTATGCTCGCATCTGAATTGGTTATGAATAAATAGTTTAGAAGAAGCTATAATTTTCGTATTTATTATTAATTTTTTTTTAATAAACCTGAGTGGTTCCGTCATCTGTTTCTTTGATTTGGAAACTTGATCCTGTTGATACAGTTTACTGAATAAATTTGACTACATTTGCTTCTCCTAAGTGGTTCCGTTTGAAAAAATCTGAAGGATTTGTCACTTTGTTAAAACTGTGAAATTTGAAAGTATAATGTTATTTACTTTTAGGTTTTGATAGAGATTTATTTCTTAAGATATTTTTAACTGTTGATTTGATTGTTTACAATGCTTGGTTTTATAGTTTTTTAAAATTGTATTCCAATCTTAAAATTAGATTGGCAATCTGTTTCGTGCTAAGAATTAAAAAGTGAAACAGTTCTCAATTTCGTTTCATTGTACCCTTTTGTTATTTGCTTTATTTTTTGTTTTCTTTTAGATTATGAGAGATTTAATATTCTATATTTAGGTTATGGTTTTATAATTGTTGGAGGATTTTTGTTTTAGTTTATTTATACCATATTTTTCATTAAATATTTTGTTTTGTCAGAGGATATTCCGAGTATCCTAAGATTTATATCAACATGAAATTCAAGTGATGTGATATTTGTGATTCTAGTTTTGAACTCAGTTGTAATTTTAACCTAATTTTTTTTGCTTAATTGTAGTTATGGTTAGGGGTTTTTTAGGTAGATCTTGCATACATCTCAATGTGTTAATGTCATTCTTTCCATCTTATCATTTTCTTTGTGTCTTTGTTCAGTTGAAAAAAATTGGAGTGCAAAATGGTATTATACAAATAACAACTGACTGCCCTGAACAAGGAAAACATTTGGAGTTGAGAAATTCAAAATAAAAACATTTGTAGGAGATGACCAACTTTTCAAAAACTAAGGAAAGCTGTTAATCTGTTATGGTTGGTCCTCACTTTTTTCTTTTTAAAAGTCTAAGTTGTTCAAGTATTATGAAAGCCGTTAATTTGTGAAATAAATAAAAAGGAATAGCATAATCTCAACATATATTCTTCATTCTAATTTTATCACAGACAAATCAGATTAGTTGGTGATTGCTTGAATTGCATCTATTATTTTGTAAATTTTACAGACTCAAAGGAGGAGGGGACCAGACCTGCAATTAGAATTTGTCTCCATCCAAATCAGATTAGTTGGTGATTGCTTGAATTGCATCTATTATTTTGTAAATTTTACAGACTCAAAGGAGGAGGGGACCAGACCGGCAATTAGAATTTGTCTCCATCCAAACTGAACAAATATGATTACCACACAAACATTCATTTTAAACTCTCTTTTTCTCTTCTTTTCTTTTTTCTCTTTTGGTGTTTGTGTAGGTGATTTTGCAGATTTGCCTGCACCTAAGTATATCTTACATGCCCACATTACCTATCATAAACCAAGAACCCATGCTACAAATAAAGAAATGCTATGAACAAAATAAATATTTTAAAAAACCCCAACAGACCCCACTAGCCATCACCTCGTGGGTACCATGGCTGAATTTATCTTCAAAATCGATTGCAACGGTGCGGCATTGATGGATTCGTGAAACCACAAAGTGTATTTCCTTTTTCTTTTTTTTTTCTTTAATGTTGTGGTTTCTGTATATTCGTTATCAGATTTTTTTTTTGGACTTTATATGCGTTTATATTCTGTTTGGTCACTGAGAAAATGTGGAAAAGAAAGAAAATTTAGTTTTATTGATGGTAAATTTTTCGTCTTTTTTGGGTGGTTGGGGGTGGGGGATATTGTTTAACTTAGTTGAGGAAACCAGAATACAATAGAATATGATATTAAAAGAATTTAAAACATCAATTTTTGTCTGGTTTTCATGGCATCCAAACTGAGCCTAATTAATTTCAGGTGGGTTCTGTTTGTTCTGGTTCTGGATTATGTTTGTTTGTTGTATCAGTTGTTTGTCTTTTCTATTTATATTTATATCTACTGCTGGATTGGATTTTTTGTACTCAGAGCTGTGTTTGGCTAAGAAGACAACTAGGTGTCCTCTTTAAGGCACTGTCTCAGTTTCCATTAACGGGCAACTCATGAATTGTACGGTTGACTTTGCATTAAATTCTTGCAGAAAGGACCCAATATTGCTTTGAAATAGTCTCCACCTTTGTTTTGTTTGAAGCATACTCAACAAAATGTCTTTTTTTGTTTCAATTTTTAGCTGTCATGAATTATTTTATTGTGGGAAGGTGCTGTTCTAATATGATGTAGATCTTGCTTTTGTTTGCAACTCATTGCTTGGATGTCCTTATATGGGATCTCCATGGAAATGGCTATGTTTTTAGTTTCAGAAAGCATTTTAAACTTAATAGTTTATCATTGGAGAGCAGGCTACTATCCCTTTGCAGAATCCTTAAAAATCATTAGGATTAGTTGTGGTGGTGGCTTCTCAAAATTTACCAGTAGAGGTCAAACTTTAGTGTCAAATTTGCCAGTGTTTTCAGTTTCAAAAAGCATTTTAAGCTTAATAGTTTTTATGATTGGAGAGAAGGCTTCAATCCCTTTGCAGACTTAAAACTCATTATATATTTATTTTGATCTTTCCTCTCTGTTATTTTTTCTTGAACTCAGGGGGAGAACCATAGAAGATCAAATTTTACTTGGGCTTTGTCTCTTTAAAGAATGGTTAGTGATATTTTTACTTTAATTTTAGGATTTTTCCCTTACCAATATAGAATTTTCTAATGTTCTTTCACTATCAGATTTTTATTACTGCAAGGACCAGTTTCGAGTGTATGATTTTTTTGAAATTGTGTTGTAGCCCATGCATGACAGGAAATTTGATGGGTTTATAAATCTTTGATCTCAGAAATATGAAAAAGAAACATTTAATATTTTTCTTTGTTTGGTTTGTTGGTACTGAGATGTAAACATTTAAGATTTTTTGTTTGGCTGAGGAGGGTCACTTTGTCAAGAGTGTAGTAAATATATGGTTCTAGACTTCAGCTCTGTTTTCATTGCTTTTAATTCAGACTTAGAATAGTTTGAATTTGTTGGCTTTCTTTTATTTTAGATTTAGGATTGAGGTTGGAAAGTGTATTTAATTGAGTGAGTTACTGCCAAAGATGGGCTATATTTTCCAGTTGCAGAAACCTAACAAAAATTGATGTTATTTGTAAATTACAATTAAGTACCTAAATCTGTTATATTAGTTTTTTTTTTTTTTTTAAAAAAAAAAAACAAAAATTGATGTTATTTGTAAATTACAATTAAATACCTAAATCTGTTAAAATAGTTTTTTTTTTAAACCCATTACAAAAATCGTTTTTATTGAAGTTTTAGAATGGTGGATAAACTAGCTTTTGCTTTTTTAAAATCATTACAAATAACAATATGGGACTCAAATTGTTCATAGCGAAACCTGCGAATTTCATAAGATTTGTTATTGTTTTTGACCTCAACTCAAATAAACTTCAATTCTAAATATTCTGAAGTAATATGTTTACATATGTAGATGTGGGTCATGGGTTTGTATATTAGGTCATTCTTTCCGTTGGGTTTGTGTTTGAACAACTTTCAGTGAGTTCATTTTGGTGTTATGAACACATATTCCTATCTCTCTTTTTCATCCTTTTCTATTAATATAATATCAGTTTGTGTTTAATATATTGTAGATTAAATGGTATTTACTGATGTATCTTAGTCATTGGCAGCTTGGGAGAGGTTTGATATTGTGGGTCTTCTAAGATAGAAGTTCAATAGCAGTTTTGGGTATATGGGGACAACCAAAGATGCGATGGACATAGATTATGAATCAATCTTTTGCTGTGATGTTAACAACTACACCATTGTTCAAATGAACTCACAAAACACCAGGTATGAACTAAAGATTTTGAGCTAAATGATATGGTCTCCATGTTTCTTTTAGTTTTGTTTTTAATTTTTTCATTCCACTTATCTTTCAACCTTGCAGTGCCATGAGTACACAATTGAAGAGCTCATCACAAAGAGCTTCAACAATGTCGACATTGTCCTCTTCAGCAATCGGATTGGCCAGATGAATATGGAGAAAGGTACATCATGGACAACAGTACCTAATCTTTCCCCCTCTCTCTTTGGTATTGGAACACCAATGTTTCATTTTTTTTTTCTTTTCCTTTTGGGTTTTCAATTCTGGCAGATTATTATTGGAACACCAGTGTTTGAAGAAATGCTTAAACTGAACTTTGGATTGGATGTGTGGCACCCAATTGTTTATGCACATACTATGCTATTTACAGATTTTTTTTAAATTTTGTTGTGAATTGTGAAATCAATATTTGGTTAAGATTAATACTTTGAGCTAGATTCTCATGTTGTTGTTGCTTTATGGTTAGATACATAATTTGGATCTATGTAACTTTCTTCCTACCAGATAGATAGATACTCTTTTTTTTTTTTGGTAAAAATTTCCACACCCTGCTGTTGTTGATTAGTCATAAAGTTAATTAAGCTATTTGTGTCTTAGTGAGAAGAACATGTATTTTCATGTTCTATGGTTCTATCTGCCAAATTACTCTCAGTTCTTGGTTTGCAAAAGTCTGATTGCAAAATTAAGATTAGAGCTCTTATAGAGAAGACAGTGACAATGTGCCATTTTTTCCAGGGCTTTCTACCATGGAAGCTTATGCTGCTATGCAAAGGGTTCACCCGATGAAATTTGGATTTCATTAGCATATTAAATTTCAGTTTGAGTCCGACAAAATCTTTATTCAAAATTTCCACATTTTCCCTCCTTTCAATGAGTTCATCCTTCAATTGATTGATCTCACTTTGCAAAGCCATCTCGTGGGCAACATGCAAACCTTTCAGTTCTACTTTCTCAGCCTTATATTGCCTTATTTCTTTTTCTAATGATCCACTTCTCAATTCCCATTCTTTGAGCGTAGCATGAAACAAGGTCTGCTTTTCTGACAAACTTGAAATATCAGATTGCAATTGTGCCTTCTCCCCAGAGAGTTGTTCTTGGGCATCATGCAATGAAGTGGTCAGAGTAAGCTAAGAGTTTTGACAAAAATCTCTTCTTTCTAATCATTTTAGTGTCTAAAGAGAAGTTATATTTAGGATTTTGTAGAATTTTATTGTTATTTCTATAATCCTATTTGATAACAAGCCATTGATGAATTTGGGATCTAGAGTAACCTAAGAGTTTCAACTAGGGGCTAATACTTATTGACTATTGGTCCATTAAAAAATATAATGGAGTGTTTCTGTAATTTGGTTTTAGGATTATTTGGTTTACTGTTTAATATAATTGAGATTTCGACATAAGATTCCTAGGTTGGAGTTATCATTTTTTATACAATGTGGAAAATCACTTGATGATGACCTTTTTAAGCTGGCAACAACATAGTACAATGTTATTTTCTTCTACTTCCAACAGAGAGTAACTAGCTTAAAAATTATTATTAGTCATTGTTGAAAGGGAGTTATTAAGACCTGAAATTTCAAGGAAGAAACTGAAAAACACAAGGAACTAATTTTCTATAAAATTTGATGTGATTCAAAGATTGTTTGTTTGGTTAAAGAATTGAAGTTTAGCACTGAACTTTGAGTGAGTTGAAATATGATGCAAGAATGAGCTTTTGGTATGAAATTTGGTGTGACAACATCTCTCATACTGAATCTAAACATGTAAAAAGGGTTTAAGTATTTTGTAGTGTAACATAATCTATTTATGCTTTTCAATTCATGTTTACTATATTAAGTCATGATATTCAGTCACCTGGCATAAAGGAAAAAAAAATCAGAGGTTGAAATCCATTTTTCATTCCCTGTATTTGAAGAGTGTTTATGATAATAAGTAAGATATATGATTTGTTGCAGTGGGTATTTTGGCTTTGGAAAAGTTTTTCCATATTAATAAAGCATAGTCACACTCATTATGGCTTTGGGAAGCTGTAAGTGAAGGGTACCCGTACCAATGCTGAGTAGCTCCTGTTCCTGTTGCAGTTAGAATTATATTGTGCCATTGTGTGTGTGGTGCATTTGCTTTATGGGTTGTAAATTTTTTTGGTGTTTTGGCTACTTTTTTTTCAGGTGAATTTCATGTAAGATGTGGTTGAGATTTATAATAGAAATGGTATGTTTAGCTAATTTCAGGCAAACCTTGCACATCTTTCTCTTATGCAATTGTGTTGTTTCAGATCATCACCTTCGTGATCCTTTGTATTTGAGATATTTACATGATAAATAGTCTTCAAGTATGTTCTTTTAGGTTAACACTATAATAATTGAAAGCAAGAAACTCCTAATTTTTAGCATCTCCCTTCTTTGATTACAAGGACTGCACTGCTCATATTGTCATTTTCCTGTGGTGCTAATGACTAACGTGAATATTTTCTTTTCTTAGGTTATCAATTTGTATTTTACCATATAATTAAATGTTATCAGTGTAGTTTCTTCATTTATATGGCTGGGAAAATTACAAAGAGGTAAACTGTGGTTAGAAGTGATTGGACTCATATGAGCATAAAATGTTTGGGTTGGAAGATCAAATCAAAACATTGAGAAAACAAATCAAGGAGTTGAAGAAGAGTCTGTTCGAATCAAAATAGAACTTTTTCCGATGACTGTTGTAATGAACTTTTTTTTTGCCATTTCATTCCATAGTGTGTATTTCTTTGTTGTAGAATGCTTATTATTTTTTTTATGCTAAGCACCTCTTGGTAAGCAAATGTGAAGAAAATTTTGCATTAAAAATGTCTAAACATGGATTTGTACGTGCTATGGAGACATGGAGTGTTTAACAGCAAAATTAGGGTCGGTTTGGATATAGCTGAAAACTAAAAACTGAAAACTAAAAAATATTATAACAAAATAATTTTTAAATATGTGAATAGTATCGTGGGATTTATTTTTAATGAAAAAATTTGCTAAAAAGTGAAATTTGTGGGTCCGTGAACAATATACACCGTGCACTGTTCACAGAAAAAGTCAAATATTTCAACTTAAAAAGTAAAAAAAAAAATTAAAAAAAAATTCTGAAACGCAAAACGTGCGCTTGGGAAGCGCATTTGCGCTTTCCAAAAGCACACTTAGTTAGAGAACTTTATCCTGTCTTTTATAATACACTGCTTTTTCCTTCTCCTTTTTAGTCTATACAATGTATTCTTTTGTAGCGGAATGATGCTGATTCTTCTCTCTCTCTCAGCCTTACAACTCCCCCCCCCCCCCCCCCCCCCCACCTTCTTTTCAACCTTAATTAGGGTATGCAAAATTGAAGAACAAATTTTCACTAAAAATGTTCATCCAAAATAACAATTCCCTCACAAAATATAAGGGGAATAGTTCAAATATAATATAAACCTGTGCATCGCATGAGTTAGCAACTAGTTATATAAAAATTACAAATTCTTTATTAAAAGGATCAGAGTTTGAGGCTCTCCTCACCAATTGGTATAACTATCAAATTATATTAAAAAAAAAATTAAGACAATTAAGAGATAATTTTTGTCCAAAATTTTGGGATCAGCCAAGCCAGGAAAAAGAAAAATTCATGATGTATTTCAATAGAAAATTGTAGTAGTGAACGTTTCAAGCCCAACTTTTGACTGAAGCGAGTTTCACAATATTTAATATAGGACCAAATTACCTCAATTAAAGATTCAAATGGTCGGATTTCAGTTAAATCTTAGTTAAATTTGGTTAATCCAATCAAAATTGATTGAAATCAACAAAAAATTTGGGCAAATAAAATTTGGTTAATCTCTTTATACAAGACTTAAATTCCATTAAAATTTAAAAGCCAATAAAATATGGTATCAACAACACTGTTATTTTGGCAACAACGGGTAAAGATCAAAGTAGTAGAGCTATTGATTTTTCCCAGTGTCTTTTTGTTTTTCAATGCTATGTTTAGGATGTAATATAATTGGGTTCAGTCAGAGAGTGCCAATGCAGTAAATCTAAATGTTTATATCTTGAATAATACCTTCCGTTTATTATTAAAAAACATTAACAATAACAATAACAACAAAGGGCAAACCTCAGAAACAAGAAAAAACAAGAAAATATAAAAAATATCTTTAAAAAAGGAAGATCAAATTGAGAGGGAGTCTAAAGGCAAGCGAAGTAACAAATCCTAAGCTTAAGGAGAGTAGCAGGATACATTAGCCTTTTGATAAAAGCACTTCACTCACCAAATTTTTTAAGTTAATGGATGAGGAACCAATTGGACCTGTGGCCTCTTCGGCCAATTTTTTCCACTCCATGGCCTTTTTCTTCATTTTCTTTCCCTTATCTCCTTCCAACAATTCTCTTACCATCTTCTCTACTTCCTCTCTTTTGACATCAAAGTCAATTTCCATGCCAATGGCCCATTCATTGCAAGTATACTTGCAATTTGTTTGCTGATCTGAAAAGAATGGTAAGCAAAGCATTGGCACTCCTGCGCATACACTTTCAATGGTTGAATTCCAGCCGCTATGTGTCAAGAACCCTCCAATTGAGGGGTGGTTTAGCACTTCCTCTTAAGGGCACCAACTAGTTGTTAGACCTCTTTCTTTAATTTCCTCCTGAAACTCAGGTGACAAAATCGTTGATCCACCTTCAACTAAGTCAGGCCTAATTATCCACAAAAAAGGGTGCTTACAATTTGCAAGTCCCCAACCAATCTCAACTAATTGCGATGCTGTCATGACAGCTACGCTACCAAAACTCACATATATCACTGAGTTGGGTGCCTTTGAATTAAGCCAATTGAGGCACTCGGTTTCTTCCTTCCATAAACCATACCCAATTGATTCCAAATGATCATTGGATAAGTGATTGAGTTGTGGTTCTAGCGGGCCAATAGCATATACATGAGGAAACATGGTAGAGAGAGCGTGCAAAACTTCTTGCTCTAACTCATCGAATGTGTGAACAATAATTCCTAAAGCACCATGAGCTCTCTCTGCTCCATAAATCACAAATCTAAAAACAATATCATTTGGATCAATGGTTCGTACAAGGCTTGGAAGATCCCTCAAACGTATGCCTTTCATACCAGGAATCCAGTCTATAATTGTGTCAAGATACCCATTTGTCAGATAGCTATCATCTGCAAAGACAAAAAGTTTTCAGCATACAATGATTAATTACAATAAAATAATGCAAGATTTCAATTGGATTTTGCACTTTTTGTTACACCTTTAAGAGGTATGATGCCTTTGTCCTTGAGAGTAGGAACCTGCATAACACCCATTACGCTGCAAGCAGAGATAGTGTAGAACAACACAACAGGGATTTTGAATTCTTGAGCAGCAGTAATTGTAAACGGCATGGGAGCATCTGAAACAATACAAGTAACAGGAGGATTATCTGAAGTTGCATTGTTGAGTTTTACAAGGAGGTCAGAAAATGGAGCCAAGAAGTTGTTCATAATGGATTCACAAAGAGAAGGGATGTCTTGGGTGGCGTTGATGTCTGATGGAGGAAGGCCATCGGGGATGGTTTCGAATCGAAAGTCAGGCAAGCCATCTAAGGAGTTGGGACCTCTGGATTTCATAAAACGTTGGTGGTTGAACTCAGTGTTGACAAAGGTTATGTGAAACCCTTCATGGTGGAGAAGCTTTGAAAGCTTTAGCATTGCCTTCATGTGACTTTGAATTGGGAATGGAATACAAACTGCATGAGGCTTATCAGCTACTTGTGTCTTTGAATCCATTTCCTTCGTTCTGTAGTGTGTGTATGAGCGCAAAATGCATATGCCTAGTCTTATAATATATACGTTCTCTTCCTTGAACGCCAAACATATGAGACTGCTCTTTGACTCTTCTCTTCCTTGAACGCCAAACAAATGAGACATATGAGACTGTTCTTTGACTCTTCTCTTCCTTGGACGCCAAACATATGAGACATAACAGCGGCTGCTCTTTGACCCTTTTAAATAATGGACAACTTTTTCCCTTTTTGCTTAATAAAGAATGACTACGTACAATAGTTTGTCACATAATAAGCGTATATGCCCATTCACACAAAAGGAGGAGACATAATAGTTTGTCTCTTCCTATTGTGTGCTTGACAAGTGACAAGTACTCACAACCCACGTGAACATCATTCAAAAATTCAAACTCTACCTCTTTTGTTTTTTTAATATAACATTATAACCATTTAATAATTATTCAATTTGTGTGCTGTGCCCACACATCAGCACACTACAAGTACAATGACTAAGACTATTTATTTTAGGCCTATTTTTGTATTATTATTTAATACATACATCAATATCAATTTATTTATTTATTTATAAGCATCAATATCAATTTTATTATAAATATTATATGTATATATAAATATATTTTTTTTCTGAGAATATTATATAGGCGAAAATACATTTTTGATCCCTATATTTTGAACCAATTTCTATTTTGGTTTCTAAAATGATTTTGCTATTAACGTAGTCCCTAAAAAAAGGAAATCAATTCTATTTTGATCTCGGCCATTAACCCACTAACAGAAAAGTCATACGTGGCAAACGAAATACACTGTTAGCATGTTAAATGCTGACATATCCATTAAAATAATATTTACAAAATTATTTAGCATTTTCTAAATGCCACATCAGCCTTTTAATTTTTTTAAAAAGTCATATAAAAAATTTAAAAAAAAAATAAAAAAACATTAAATTAAAAAATTAAATTAAAAACATTTTTTACTTTTCATAATTATTTTTTTTTTTGGTAAGAAACTTGTAGAACAAAGAGCTTCAGCCTTCAGCTCTACGCCCTCCACCGCTGCATCATCTTCCTCATCCCTCTAGCCAGTCCTCCATCTCTGTCATGAGGCAGATCAACCTTTTATTGATTTGGATCTTGACTCTTGACTTGCAAATTGACCTTGCATTGATTCGGTTGCGGTCACGGCATGGCTGGTGGTAGCCCAATGCGAAACCAGTGAAGTTGAAATGGGTTCAAGGTGGCACTTTGGTTGAAGATTAACCAAATGAGGGTGGTGATTTAAAAGTGTGGTAGTCTGGTTCCGGGTTTCAAATTGAGTTTGGTGATTGAAGAAGTGTGGGTTGTGGCTTCTTGGATTTGATGATTTGGGATTTGATGATTTTCTGGTTTTGAACTTTCTAGGCTTGTGGTTTTGGGATTTGATGATTTTGCTGGGGTTTGAGAAAATGAGGGCTTTGAGATTTATGATTTTGTTTTTGAGCTGAATTTTTTGGGTTTTTTGTGTGTTTGTTTCTCAAGAAAATTTCTGGGTTCGCTGGTTTGTTTGAGGAGAAGAACATGAAGTTCATGTTTTGGGGAAAGAAGAAATGAATTTTCTTACGGAAAAAAAATAAATGAAAAGTAAAACAAAAAATTAATTTAATTAGATTAATATTTATTTTTAATTTTTGTTTAAATTTTCTGACTGGCTTTTTTTTATTAATTTAAATACTGACATGACATATAAAGAATGTCAAATAATTTTTTTAATATTATTTTAATGGATATGTTAGCATCTAAAATGTCAATAGTGCATTCTATTTGCCACGTAGGACTTTTTTATAAATGGGTTGACGGCAATGACTTTTCTATTTTTAGGGACTACATTAGTAGCAAAATCAATTTAAGGACCAAAATGAAAATCAGCCCAAAATGTAGGGACCAGAAGTGTATTTTCGCCTATTATATATTATATATTACTAGTATAATGAATTAACATTTTAGCTAGAGTTTAAATTATTAAATAAGATATGAGTTGATAATTTTAAATATTGTAAACAAATTATATGGGCTTTTGACTAATGGATATACAACTAATATATATATATATATATATATAAAATACTTAACGATAAACCCGAAACGGTACACCGGTATTAACTGGTATCGAAATATTTCGTTTCCTTAATCAAACCAAAACGGTTTCCGGTATGGTATTGACTCTCTTGCGCCAAGCACATGAGAAATAACCATAATGGGAAACTTTTTCTCTTTTTGCTTAATAAAGAATGACTACCGGTAATAGTTTTTTTGAGAAGGAAACTAATGGATTTTATTAATGTAATTCAATTACATCCAATTGTAAAATCGAAACAATATGTGATGAGACATCTTCCATCCATACTTGAAAATCTGGTATATATAATGTATTTCTAGCCAGACTATGAGCAAACCTATTGCCGTTTCTCTTAATGTGAGAATACAACAATCTTACAAAATTGTTAGCAAACACTTTCACATCTTCAATCAGTAAACACGTTGGACCCTGCACTTGATCAGCCATAAAACCTTTAACACCCTGCACATGATCGGAGTAAGTGGGATAATTGCCAATTGGTATCAGACCCATAACTTCTCCCCTCATTATCTCCTTTCAAGCACGTTACTGAACCAACTGGATTTGAAGGAGATTTATTATCCTTGAAACTCAATCCTAGAATTTTAGGAAGAGTAGAATCCAAAATTGAGCTTTTATGATAATAAGGAGTTTCCGTTTCAAGTGACCTTGCCGTTTCAGCCAATTTCTTTGGTTCAACCATCTTTTCCAAATCAGATGCTGTTGGGTGTCTTGATATGGAGCTAGAATTAATGCCTCATTAATTTTAGTTAACGTTGACAGAACATCATTCTCAATTAATATCAATTCCCTTTTTTTAGTGAGAGAAAAATCCGGAATTTTGATATTATGAGAATTAATTCCTTTCATTGCCTGCTCCGTTCTCGTTTTTGCCGTTACCAAGCCTTTTGAATTAATTACAGCATTAATTCTCTCCTTATCGCCCCCAGTTATCGTATTAGGTTTCCCTACCACTGCAGCAACCGATGGACTTCCCTCCTCCGATGAAACTTTCTCAGTCGTTGCCACCTGACCATAGTACCTAGGCACCAGAATTACCCTTCTTCCACCTGTCTGATATGGTGCCGCTTTGAGATAGGAACCGAACTATTGTTTATCAGTGGTTAGAGAGCTCTTGCAAGTTGCAACGAATCCAGAGCTCGCATTGTTTGTCATAGTGTTTCAAACGACCACACCTCTCATACTGAAAACAAACCCATGATTTCTCCCCATTCTCTAGCTTGAACACCCTACCTCAGCATAAAGGAAGAGTAATATCCACTGTGAAACGTTCCTGAATGAAGTTACCTCCATCATCATCTGTGGATTCAGGTGACCTTCGGACCTCTCCAATGGTTTCCCAAATGCTTTTTGCAACCTTTTTTGACATGCAGCAGACAGGAATATCATGAACCTGAACCCAAAACAATGCTTTATCAAAAACTAGATCTTTGACTTTTGAAAACTCTTCAAATGTTTGCAAGACCACAAGGTGTTTGTCAAAACTCCATGGCTGATTTTCAATTACCCTTTCAACATCTAAACTGTTGTCGAAAACAAAAGGCACGATATGATCTTCTAGATTTTGAATTTTATAACCATTCACTGGCCTCCATCGCTGCTAAAAAGTACGAACCACTGCCTCCATAATGAGATAGCGTGAAGTTAAAAACTTTGCTGCTATAATGTATTCCCTTGATTTGTGAATTTTTGGAAGGACAAAACCAGCATGTTCTCTATCGGATAGAGATAATTTAGACCAATTTATAGTGAGGTCTTCCATGGTGAGCAGTGAAGAAAAGAAAGAGAAGTAACACTGCGTAGGAGAGTAACAGAAGGAGTAAAAGTGTTTCCCAAAACCTCGAACAAAAAACAAACCAATAAACTCAAGAGGCACACTTGGTGACTCCAGAGGACATAGGAGCAAATTAATAGATAAAAAACAAACTCTCCTTCAAAGAAGGGACAAAAAACTTCTACTACCTAAGAGAAGAGGGAAAAAAACCCAACTTTCTTAGCGACAGAGAAATTGGAGTTCCCCCTGGCACACCTTTTGGTTGAGGGGATTTAGTGATAGTTGAATTGGTTTTTGGTTTTGGCTTGACTACTAGTAATAGTTTGTCACATAATAAGATTTGTTGTGAAAATGTTGTGGACGTAGCATTACTTATAAGGGACTGCTCTTTAATTTTATATCAACTTTAGCCAATGTATGCATACCACCGACATTATATGTAATATAGTGGGTTTTAAATAGCTCAATTAGAAAAGTTTCTAGACATAAAATAAGAGATCTATAGTATCAATCTCATCTATACCAAAAATCTATTGATATCTTGGTCTGATAATAAAAAACAATCGTTATCGAGCGGATGTCATAAAGTAGACGATAAAGAACAATTGTTATATGTAATAAACTAATAATATAGTTAAATTTGTTATGACTTTAGCTAACGTATGCATAGTACCAAAATTATATGTAATATAGTTTTTAAGTTGTTATGAATGTAAATTGGCCGACACTTTTTTGGCATGTAGTGTAACCTCTAAAACTCAATCAAGATTGCCACCTCCTCTTGCCAATCAAGTTAGTCATCGTCTTATGCCAATTAAATAGTTTGGCACTATCAAGAATGCTTCAAATAACATACATAAAAGTGTGTGTTCAATTATGATATGGAGGGATAGAGATATCCAAAAATCTATAATGTAATGTAGATGACCACTTGAATAAAGAAGTTTTATCTATATTATATTATCTCTAGATTTCTTTATTTTGTCTTGATATTTCTTTTACTAGTATATGGATATTTCTTGCGTAATACATTATAAGTTCATATAAAATTTGTACAGTTGTGATTTTCAACTATATTTTGTTGGTTTTAATTCTATGCCAAATTTGATTGTATTCTGTCAATCTTTTATTTGTATGTTTGTAGGATTTAATGTAAGGGTTAAGTGTAAGAGTTTGGTGAAGAATTGTGAAGACAGTGAAGTTCACAACTTGCTCGCGACTGACTTGTGAGTGGGCAACCTGCAAAATGTCACGTGAGAAGCACATGCTAGAAACTGAATAGTCTCTTTCCAGGCTGTATTTCACGAGTCACTTCGTGACTTGGCCAGCCCGCGAGTGACCTGTGAAACTCTCTGTCTAGATGATTTTAAAGAGTGTTTTCCTCATTTTTTTTACCCACACTATATAAGCTCACATTACTCACGAAATTATAAGGAGACTTTCAAAGCGAAAACCCTAGCAATACACTTGAGAGTTAGAGATTGTAAACCCATAATTATCTACATAATTTCTCTTAGTTTTCCTCTACTCCTACCTCTCCAATTACAAATCCTTGTTTCTTAGCCCAAACACTTACATCACCCAATTTGAGTGTTGAGAGAAGTTTTGGTGCATGTGGGAAGCATTAGAAGAAGCCATCGATTGGCGGATGCAATTTGGAGCTAATTGCGGGATCCTAATAACTAGTGAAGAAATGACTCAGTGAAGTCCGTTGATAGTTGGAACTCGGAGGGTTCAAGTACAGTAGGTAAAGCAGGCTTGGAGGGTCTTTTTGATATCCTTGTTCTCCAACTTTATTCACTAGTGGATCATTTCGGCTTGGAGGGCCGTGGAGAGATTTTTTGCCGAGTACTTTGATTTCCTCTCCGATAACACGTCTCGGTGTTATCTTATTGTTTGCAACTCTCTTCCCTTTCTCTTTAACCTTTACATTTATTGTTTATTGTATATGCTTATGCTCTAGAGAGTTGATCCAGTTTTATTGCATTACACTTACTCTTATTCCACATTTAGTTAAGTAGGGTAAAAACAATCTAGCCGTAAGTTTTAATTTGGGGGTCTAAACAAGCAATAGTAGTTTTACTATTGAGCTTTCAAAATTATTTTAGTCTTCATGTATAAATATCATATTCATTAGGTAGTATTATGTTTGATAATTGGTTATATTCCAAGTCATTAAAAAAGTGAGTAAATATGAATTATTATGATTGATATAATTCAAGTATGAACATACTATTTGCATGAGCTCACAAATATTTAATATCATTTGATTAACTTAATCACATAATTATTTTTGATATTTTTTTTATAGCGTGTATAATTAAAAAGATTAAATTTTGTAAGGATGTGGTGTAAAATCCATATTTTATCCCTCCAATCCCAACATGCCACATCATCTTATCACATATTTAAGAATAAGCACAACAACACCCAATCAATTTTAATACTCATATATAAATTCATACAAATTGGGAGTTTATTGAGATGTTATTAGGTGTGGTAGGATGTATGAAATTTTAGGTAAAATATTGATGTGACAATCGCATATTGATGTGATAATCACTTATTGAATGGTGCAAAATATGAGTTTTACACCCCAACCTTACCAAATCGGATTCATAATTAAATTTGCTTTTTTGATTTGCTAGTTTTTTCTTCAATTGTTGCTGAGTAACTAACTTGAGCAAGAATGTCATATTCCCAAATTTAAAAAAAAAATATATAAATCTTAGAAAAAGAATAAGTTTTTCAATTAAATTCAAACACCTTGTTGCATTGAGCAATAAAATACTAATTGTATTATTTTTTTCCAATGACAATTAAATTCAATGCAACTAAAAGTTTATATTTCATTGGAGATTCTAATGTATTGCGCTTAAGTGTTTACTTAGAATAAATGCATGTGCCTCTATAAATACATGACAACAAATTAATATTTTATCATAAAAGAAAACACTATTATGTTTTACTGAATAGAAAAGAATAGACAAAAATACAATTTATATCCTATAACTTTGATCAATTTGTCATTTTAGTCCACTAAGTTTAAAAATTGTCATTTCATTCCATTAAATTTGAACAATTTGTCATTTTAGTCCTCTAAGTTTAAACATATTTATTTTTTTCGTTTAAATAAATTAAAAAATAACCTCTCAAATTGTTTTTTTAATATTAAAAATGTCAAACAACTTTGTCTTAAGGGAGTTAACGGAAATTTTCTAATGGCAATGAACATAAGGACTAAAGTGATCATGTTATCAAAGTTAATAGAATTTAATGACGATTTTTAAACCTAATGGACTAATATGATAATTGATAAAATTTATAGGGTGTAAAGTGTATTTTTTGCCATTCTTTCCATTATTTCCATTTCATTTCCTTTATAAAGTCCCAAACATATGAAAATTATTGGACTCCTTTGTACATGTCCACACTCCATCATAGTCTATTGTGAAAACCAAGGAGAGACTATAATAAAAATTTTGAAAATCAAAATTCATGAAAGATTTGTGAACTTATTAATGAAATTGACTTAGATGATGAAGAAGGTGATTTGGTTGAACTTCAACATGAAACTTGGAGTCTTGGACAAATATTAACCAAATCTCTTTTGGAGTTTGTAAATCATTTTTAAGAAAGACAATTATTTCTTTTTTTTTTTCTTTTTTTTTAGATTTATGGTTTTAATCATATTTTAGTTGTTTTTTTTTTTTTGAAAGCAATCATATTTTAATTGTAATTTGTGTGGAATTTAGATTTATTGCATACATTCAATGAAATATAAGAATATTGTTGACAAATTATTTATGTCACAAAAACATGTTTAACTGGTTACATGACTTATTAATCTAATGGGTCGTGTCAAGTCATATTGACCATAATACACCCAATTTATCAAACAAGTTATGCGAGTCGTGTTGTGTTACTTGTTTAATAAATAGGTAATGTTAGGGTCAAGGGTTCTTAACATGATTAATAAGCATGTTGTGTTCGTGTTGACCTATTAGTTTGTTGAGTTATTTAAATTCTGGTTTTTGATTTCACAATAAATTAACAGAGTTATTCAAATTAATTTGGTTCGGCCACATTATCAATTATGCATGTGACTGTTAGAACATATATTATATGGAATATCAAATATGGTGACACTAATAGCATAAAATCAATCACAATGGAGGTGTTGACATGGTGATGAAGTGGAAAACCCAAGGAAAATTATCTAAGGAAAAACCCACTAAGGGGGAAACCTTCCCCAAAAAGACAATGCACTATATTAAGAGAAGTTTTACAATTTAGTATAAAACCTTTATACTTATGCTATGTTTGGAAGTTTGGAGGGAGAGGAGAGTAGAGGGGAGTAGAGGGGAGGAGAGTAGTGGGGAGGAGAGTAGAGGTGAATGGTTATCCTCCACCTTGTTTAGATGTTTTTAAAATTAAGTAAGGGGGAGAGAAATAATTAGCCTTTTCATAGTTTGTAATTTTGTTAATATGGTAAGGGTAAATTTGGTAATTCATTTGGTCAAGCATTTCTATGCTCTACTCTCCCTCCAAATCTCTCCAATTTGGGGGAATTAAAAATGAGGGGTTAGAAGTAATTAGAATCCCTCCAAACCCCTCCAAATCCCTCTCCCTCGTCCCTTAAAAAACATCCAAGCAAGGTAATTTAGCCTATTCTCCCTCCCTCTACTCTACTCCCCTCTACTCCCCCTCCATCCAAACAAGCTATTAGACTCTACAAACCATAGATGAGCTTACAGTAGAAATCTTCTACTACTCCAAAAACTTTGAACTTTTCAATACATGGATGCCTTCATGGATGACACACTTGTGTTTATGACCAGAACTTCTAATTGACTCCAAAAACCTCTTGAAATTTTATTTTACATCAGGAAGTTTGTGATAACACTTTAGCCCTGATCTCCAATCTTCAAGGATATTGTCTTTAGATTTTCTTCTTGCACTCAAATTTGATAGTGAAAATAGAGAGAAATAGGTTTGAAACTTTATTTGTGTGGCAAAGTTCTCTTTCTCTCTTGTTTTGATTGTCCATAATGTGTCCTTATATAGTCTAGCATGTAGGGCACGAATTAGAGTTGAAACATACGAATTACTAGGTCATATTAGAATTAGGTTACACGATTCTCAATCGATTGAAAGGTGTTGAGAGGTGTTGAAAATCTAGAAAATGTTCTTTCCTTAAACCATTCTTGGGTCTTCATCATGGATTCAACAATCCACATCATAAACTCCACAAGGCTTAACAATGCACATCATATTGAACCTTACATAATTGAATACTCATGAGTCAACACGATATTTGAACACAAATTGTGATCCCTTGTAGACATCTTATTTTGTACCTGTTAATAAATTATGGTCCCTGGCCCCAATGATGAGCTTGACATATGTCAACCAAGGGTATTTAAAAAGTTCACAATAGTTTGAAAGTAATCACAACTCAAAAGTGCTCAAATTGTGTTGAAAATGATTCTGAAAAATGACATTTGCTCACTGTTTTGACCGTGCCTTTTGATCTACAAAGAATTTTTGAGTGAGGTTTATTTCATTGAAAAGTAGACATCCTGGGCTTCAATTTGAACACAAATTTTACTTAATTTAGATTTATATTGAGTAATTTATGACCATTTGAAGTCAGGCCATCAAAATTGTCAAGAATTAGGGCATGCTTACGCATGAATCAAGGGTGCATGTGCACCCTCAAAAGATGCGTACGCAAGTCGATTTTCTAGGCAGTGGAACTTCATTTTTTAGGGCCCAAAATATCATTCTTTAATGTGGACCGGCCCCTAGACCCTTGGGAACGTCCAAAGACCATTAAAAATCCTTGAAAACCTTAATTTTAACTTATAAAAACTCATCTTATGTTTCCAATCAAGACCCAAGCTAGAGAGAGTGATTTTTTGGCCTCCATCTTCTCTAAAACCCTATTTTCTCTTTTCAAAACCCTAGGGCAGCACCTTAGCACGTTTGTTTTTACAAAATTAAAACCTCTCTTTAGTTAGTTCTAAGGCAGAAAGTTTGTTTTCCAAGTTGTTTTCTAAAACATTTTCAAAACCTTTTGTTCTTGAGTTGTAATTACTAACTATTGTTGTGTTCTTTAATTATTCTTATTCCCTCAATCTAATCTTTGTGTTGTAGGTACTGAGGGATCGGTTAAACAATCTCAAATTTGTGATTCTAAAGCAAGGTGAGTCTCTTTCCCATGATTTGTCACTTTCTACATAGGATTCACATGATTCTTTGTTTGATGTTATCTTAAGTGTTCTTACCATATTTGATTGATGTTATGGTCTTTTTATCCATGTTTTAATATGATTTTAGGTTGTTTATAATATGTTTTAGTTGTTCTTGTTATATTATTTTAGTTCTATGTAAATTTTAACATGTTATTTATTTTATGTGTGTTTAGGATATTTATTTGGTTTGCTTGTAGTTATTTATTTATGTTGATGCTTTGTTTTGTTTCCTTTATGTTAATTTAGCGTTTAGGGTTCTAACATGCTTATTTGATTTCTATGTTTATATCTTTGAATGATTAAATTTGTAAAAATGTAATTTTTCGAATTTGTGCTAAAGGATGCGTAAGCATCTTTGAGTATGCGTGCGCATGGTTTAACCATGCATACGCATAGTTGAGTATGTGTACGCACCTCGAACCCATATTAGGAAAATTCTTGTTTTTATTTGTTTTAATCATTTTTCAAATGTAATTTGATTTAATCATTTTTCACATGTAATTTGATTTTGTTTGACTCTATTTTAGATTAATTATTTTCCATGTTTGTTTGAATCTTTTTGCCATGTTTGGTTTATTTTATAATCTTTCCTTATGTTTGTGATTTAATTGTTATCTTTTCCTTTTTAGTATATGTTTGATTGTGTTGTGATCTTTAATATGTTGTGTGTTATTTCCTTAAGTGCATGATGTATGTTTAGGTTAAGAATTATGGCTCTCTTAATAAACTCTTTAATTAAATATGACATAGTAACACATAATAGAGACTGACCCACAAGCTGGACGATCTTGGGTGTCTAACACCTTCCCAAGTTGTATCCATAAAATTGGTATGCAAACCTATGCATGTAAGTGATTGGCCCAAAAGGCTCAATATGGTTCCTAGACCTAATCTAGGTGGCGACTCCATTTTTCTCCGCCACGGTCCACTCGACTGAGGTGTACTTCCTTGCGCCCACACCCCTATTAATATATATTTATGAATTTATACCTGGTTGAAGAAACTTTGAGCTTTCGGGTTTAATGCAGACAACAAATTTAGACTTATATATAAATTTTAGTAGTTCTCAAGTAAAATAGAAAAGCCATTTTTTTTTTGGGTGCTAAAATGAAAATATCTCATAAAACATAAGGAATTATTACAAAATTTTTTGACCAGCAAACTTGGCTAGTGCATGCAACCGAGTTTGCTTTCCTTTCCACAATTGTTAATAACTGTTGTGATTGATTTATAATAAAAATGGTGTTATAGTAAACTCATGTTAAAGTAATGCTACTAGAATCACAACATTCCACCTTTACAGATATGAAAAAAGTTGTGATTGGGAGTAAATTTAACCTGCCATTCTTCTATAGATTTTTTTTATTTTTTTTTATTTTTACAGTTTATGAATATACGTTGGCCTAGACTAGATTTCTAGAGCTGACTGACTAAAGAATCTGCATAAAGTAGTTGGAAAAGAATTGTTAAGTTGAGATCAACTAGGCCTGGTTTGTCTCAGTGCTGTCAAGAATTAAAACTGATTGACAGTGAAAATATGTATGAAGGGAACATGTACGCATAAGAATATTGGCAAATGCATCATCCCCTTCATATTATTTTACATGCAATTTCTTTGTCATATTAGTAGTCAAGCCTCAGTCATTCCTCACTAATCACCATCATACTAATTTCGATACCCCTGAGTCCTGACCAGGAAAGAACACTATGATTAAAGTATCATTTTGATAAAAAGCCTGTAATTGCAGAGGAATAATGCACTTTCTTGGAAGAATTCAAGGAAGCAGAATCCCTCATTGTTAAAGACCAATGCGACAGGGATACCACATTTTCTCATGGTCGGGTGCATTCAAAGTCCCACAACACAGTATAACTTTTTTTATGCGTGTTGTCTAAATCAAATTTGCCTTTTTACAAAAGTTCATTTGTGGACAAGGCTTAAAAATTTAGAGGGCCTCATTTCAGACAAATTGTGATCATGCAAAAGGGAGAATCACAAAAAGGGCTTGAGACCCACCATTAAAGGAATACCTTTGGAACTCTTCTTCTAAAAGATTTACAAAAGCTAGGGGACGAAAATCATATTCAACAAATGTCAGCTTCATTTTCAGGTCCCTTTATTTCTTTTCTCCCTTTTTTTAAGTATTTGGAAAGGATTCATGTGAGTTCAAATTCATCATCCATGTGCCATACAATAGAAACTAGAAAGCAAGAAAAAGAACCACAAATATCTAATTTTATGAGGAAAAAGGGTATAATCATGTAAAGGAATAAAATTTCATTGACAAGATGAAAAAAAAACTTCCTCAGGGATAACCATTACCTCTTTTTTGCTTTGGCTACTAGAAGTCATTAAAAAAATTCAAAATCTAAGTAAGGACCAGATGAGCTATCTGAGTCAGTAGCACCCTTGTCATTGGGAGGCACTGATGACTTGAATGCGTTGTTCAAAAATGCAAGATCAATTGGTTTTGGAATTTCTGGAGGGTGAGTACTGCGAATGAGAGCCCAATTAACACTTTCAAAGAAGGGATGCTGTTTGATCTCAGTGGCACCTCTTTTGAATCCTAGTCTCTTTTGTGGGTCCTTTACAAGCAGGCCCCGGATCAAATCCTTAGCTGCAAAGCTGATACTTGATCCGTCCGGAAATTTTAGTGGCTGACCAACAACATTGAATAATGTCTCGCGGTTTCCATTGCCTTTAAAGGGTGTCCTCCCATGTAGCAACTCATACAAGAAAATACCAAATGTCCACCAATCGACAGCACTCCCATGACCATCCCCTCTAATTATCTCAGGGGCTAAATATTCATGTGTTCCAACAAATGACATAGAGCGAGCGCTAGTTGGCTCTGCAATTAGTACAGGAAGTGAATCTGCATTTGTCATTCTTTCACTCCTTGCCTTTGTTATTTTGGAATTGAAAAATCTAGGCTTAAAGCAAGAAGGTTGTAAGCAAGAAGGCTCCACACAAACGGGTAATTTGCAAGCTGGATCAATGCATGATGGCTGAATACAGTAAGAAGATATCCGGCATGATGGATCTACACTGGATTGAACAAGGGTGGGATTCACATAGCATCTTAATGATAAGTCAAAATCAGAGAGCATGATGTGCCCATCCTCCCTCACCAATACATTTTCAGGCTTTAAGTCCCTGTACACCACTCCCATCATGTGTAAATACTCAAGCGCAAGAAGCACTTCAGAAGCATAAAATCTGCAAGGGCAAAAGAGAAAATCAGACAAATTTTTCTTGATTAGTGACATGGTAAATATTTGCACCCTCTTAACTCAAGTTAGAAAACTCACAAATAACCCAAGGAAACCATTTTAATTTATTGAGCAGTCTCTAACCACACACCTTTTGTCTTTTATAATCAGAAATTTGAACATAAACAAAGAGTGCATGAGGATGGTGCTAAGGATGCTTGGGCAAACTAAAATGACATTATTAGCAAAGCAAAGTTCATATATCTGAGTTTAGTTGATAACTATACCCTACAAATCACCAACTTTCTTAATGTCCACTAGAGTTTCATAATGAGATGCTAAATAGGAGTATAAACAACATCATCAAAGGATATTCCAGCATTGAAGTACCCGTGGTTATTCAAGAATTCACATTCTAATACTGAATGTGGAACTCATAACTAAGGTCAGGAGAAGTTAGATTTAATGCGTACAACAAACAAGGCCCATCACTATCACAAGTACACCCATGATTTCTGCTACCTCTCGGCAATCATTCAAGATTCATTGTCACAGCTCATACAGTCATGCATTTGTACCTCCCTCTCACATATGTATGACTGTATGAGACTGAGACCCATCTGCGCAAGCATATGAGAACAGTGTTGCATACAGCTGTAACATGTAATACCACCTGCATTCTTTTTCTTAATTATCGAAAACTAATGCATACAATAGACAAGTACTTGTTTCCCTCTCTCTTTCTAGCTCCACAAACTAGTATTTTTCAGTATCATCTATCCTAATTAACACTGTTTCATCACAACTTAACACAAACAAAAACAATATTCATCAGATAAACAACATGAAACAAATGAAACAATATTCATCAGATAAACAACATGAAACAAATGGGAATTTCAAAGTTTACGACTAACCTTGCTACCTGCTCCGTAAAATGCTTGCCCAGCTGGCGTTGCCGGAGCGTGTGAAGATCACCACCGCTGCAAAACTCCATTAACAAGCAAGAAAACTTGTCAGTCTCAAAATGAGAATAAAGGGTTGGAAGGAATGGATGGTCCAACAAACCCAATATATCCCTCTCAGTCTGAGCTCTCACAAGCTTTTTCCTCCCAGCCAACATAGCCTTATCCATAACTTTCATTGCAAACAAGCAACCCATCCCTCTTAACTCAGCCAAATACACACTCCCAATATCCCCACATCCAAGCTTCTTCAAAAGCCTGAAATTCCCTATACCCAAGTCCCCATCTTTAGCTTTTAAACACTGAATGGAATCCCATCTAATATCATTGCCTTTGTGAGGCTTTGAAGGGTGAAAACTCCTAAAGCTTGATTCATTTCCATCAAAGCTGTTAGATTTACTTGCATAACTCAAACTGCTTATCTCACTTTCCTCAAAGTCCACTACAGGTTCAGCATTCTTGTGAGCCTCAACAGTGCTGGCACTGCTCATGTTGCTGCTACTCACACTGATGTCAGACCCAGAAACTGTACTGCTACAAAGACTGGTGCTAACACTGGCATTGAAACTAAGGTCTTGGAGGTTGCTAGTGATGGATTGGGTGCCATTATTTTCACTATTATGGACTGGTTTATCCATGCCTGAGGGAGAGAGATAAAGAATTTTAAAGTTTTTTAAAAAGTGTTTGATGAAAGGTCTAAGAGAAGGGTTTTTGTTGTGTTTAAAATGTGAGAGGATGATGAGGTCAAGGTGGGTGGGGGTGAGACCGAGGTGGTCAAAGAAGGGCGAGAGAGACGCGGGCGTGAAGAGAGCTGAGCGTAGAGACCCAAAAGAAAAGGGTGAAAAAGGGTATTCAAATTTGAAATGAGGGGATGAGAGAGTGAGAGTGAGAGTGAGTGAAAGAACCAATGAGTAAAGAGTTGGGTTTTGAGTCCATTTCTATCTTGCACTGTCCTAGAAAATGTTACAGCTTAGAGACAAAACACAGAAAGAGAATCAGAGAGAGAGAGAGAGAGAGAGTCCCTGTTTACGAGGATGACAAAAGCCTTTCAGTTTTTCTAAACGAACATGTTCAAAAGTTAAAACCCCTCCCCAGCCAATACCGTTACTTTGGGGTTTTGGATTTGTAGCTGGAATGAGGTACATCATGGTATGAGTTGTTGCCTTGTTGGGGTCCTTGGGGATAAACTATGAATTTTGGCTGAAATTCCATTAAAAATTTTACAATGCAACAAGTTATTATTAGTGGGTAAAAATTTGTCAACTCAAATAAAAATGAGTAAAAACTTATTAATTTAATTATTGTAAAAATTATTGTATATGTTACAAATCCAATGTTAATTCAACTGTTGTGAAAATTATTGCTAATTTACATGTTATAGATCTGAACGCTCATATGTTGGATCAACAATAAGTTTAGAATGCAAAAGTTATTACTTGGATGATAATGGTAGAGGAGAGGTGGATGGTTTCTAAGGAGAGGGTGAATTGTATGGTAGGCAGTAAGCCGTGGATTGTGGATTCCATTGGATAATATTCCCAAGAAACAAAATTTTAGAGCATTGGTTAAATTATTATTATTTTAGGTAAATTTGTTAAATAGAGAAATTTGGAATATTTACTGTCAGTGGTTGAAGTTTACATTTTACACCGAGAGAAATGTAAGATCACAATATTTTCACAACAAATTTTAGGTGGTAAGTTATTATTAATTTTTATCAGTGAGCAAAATAATAATTTCAGTAATGAACTTAGATTAGAACCAATAATAATTGAGTCATCTAGATTTTTTTGTGAAATTATTGTAAAAATATTGTGGATGCCACGTTACATTTAATACTGACTAAGCAGAAGCATGACCCTTTTCCCTGCAATCCATCAATTACCAAATAAAATAAAAAATAAATAAAAAGTGTAATATGTTTTTTATTTTTTATTTTTAGAACTATCATATGTTAACAGTATAAACAATGCAAGGAATAGTAGGTTCTAATAACTCAATTGGTAAAGTCTAGTTGAATAAGAAATCTAGAGTGCAATCCTCACTTATACCAAAAATCGATTGGTGTAAAAAGTATAATTATTAGAAGTAGACGTCATAAGTTGAAACTCTAAAAAAAATAAAATAATGCAAGGAATAATTAATATGATGCAAACAATTGACACCAAAAATGAGTTGAACATTGCTGGATGCACATTAATTTGTATGATTTTTACCAACCCTTTTGAACCAATGAGTTTGGCTTACCTCCAGTACTTTTTAAAAATGAATCTCCTTTTGTTTTAATGAGAGATTGTCATATCACTCACTAATTAAATAAAATGTGGGGTTTAAAACTCATTATTGCTTGTTATTGTATATTTAAAACAAAAAGACATGTTAAAAAAAAAAAGTACTTGAGTAAAAATTCTATCTTGTATATAAAAAAAAAGTACTCGAGGTAAGCCACACCCTGAATCAATGGAGTAAAGAGGGGGTTAAAAAAGGTAACATAAATCTTTTAGATCTAATAATGTTGCTAGAGTTATGTATTATCTAAATATTGTAAGGATAAATGATGGAAAAATGATATGTTCATAACATTTTCACAACATTTTTACAACAAACCTTAAGTGACAGGTTGTTATTGTTAGAGTAAAAAAGGTAATCTTAATGTTAGGTTCAAATTTAAACCGATAACAACTAACTATCTATGATTTATTGTAAAAATGTACGTAGCATCTCTATGATACTTTGATGGAAATAAGATTATGCAGATTCCCTACTGGTAAACATAGCAAAAAGGCTGAGATGTCACACTAGCTTTGTTTATTACTTTATTTAGTTTCCATTGGTGATAATTATTGATTATCTTATTATTTACATAGGCTTTTTGTTTGTGATTTGTATTGTATGTATGTGCTATGTATTCAAGAGTTAAGCCATTTTGAATATACAATACTGTAAGTTTCTTTAAAACTTTTTTCTTTTTCTCTGTGTTTAAAAATAGTAAGAAAAAAAAAAAAAAAAAAAAAGTGAAAGTCATGGGTTTATCCGTTTACGGATTCCATTGGATATTCCCAAGAACCAAAATTTTAGAGGGAAGAATTAAGAGGCCCACCTTTGGTCAATCATGGTTTTTGATGCACATTAGCTAACGGAGAAAGTTTTGAACATTTGCATTCACTCGTTAGACCAAGTAGCCAACTCTCATGACCAGAAATGTGCCATCCATTATTACCCCAAAAAAGAAAAAGAAAAAAAAAGTCATGTGTTATAATATAATTCAAGGAATAAATAATATGATGCAAAAGTCTGACACACCTCAGTTATTCAAACAACCAATGGTCTGGCACACCAAAAACGGGTTAGACTTTTACTGTATCTGTATGATCATGACATTAATTTTGTACAATTTTTACCTAACCCTTAAAATAAAAATGAAGGAAAAAACGTTGACATGAATGTTAGAGCTAATAATGTTGCTAGACTTGCCCATTATCTAAAATTTTTAGTAATAATAAATGATGTTTTGATGGAAAATAAGCTTATGCATATTCAGGTATATATGGCCAAAAAGCTGAGAAAGTAAAGTTGGTCTCTAATTTAGAGGGCTGATATGCAACTTAGTTTAAGTCTGCCACTGCGATACAGTAAGGAAATGTTGAGAGTTTCAAATGTACCGGGTTAAGGTTTTTAGTGGGGAAGCATAGATATGTTACAATACCTACCTATTCTTTTTTCTGATAGTGAAAAACATTACCTACTGCTTTGTAATGTAGACACATTCTCTTTTGTTGGTTTTTTTTTCTTCACTAAATTACATAGATAAAAAACTCTTCAACATGTGTCGCCCCAAATGTATTTATCTTCATTCTATTGATGATATTCACCTGTTATCTTGCTTTTTGTTGGCGGTTTTTTTCTCATGAAGCAACTAGATATTGTATCATATTAACAGTTGTTTGCAGGTGTCAAATTTCAAATGGCACCTCATGTTGGTGTTTCTTTTTTAATAGATTACATTGACAATGCTTAGAGGTGGATCTTTCTTGTCTACAAAGATCCCAAATCAAACCTTGAAGTACAATCAAAGAACTGAAGAAGAAACATCACCTAATTTTCAGCAATATAAATGTGATATCCAAATCATGTCCTTCACCTAATCCCATTCAACATGAAGCTGCCAGAGCTAGTTGCTGCATTCTTTCTTTTCCTAGCATTGCATTTGATGCTCACCGGTAATTCCATAACACAGACATTTGCTTGTTCATTGATTCATTGAATTCACCACATTGAGATAATATGCTAATGTTAATGACTCAATACAAGAATCAGTCTGCCAATATTGTATGAATGGATTTCTATCAAGTTTAAAAGGGTGTGCTTTTGTTTCCATGTGCCATGTAATTTCAATGAGTCATTGTTCCTAAACATTTTTTTGCGTACTAGAACCATGTTAATGTAATTGAAAACCATATTGCAGGGAGTGCAGCAGCAACTCAAGTTACACTTTATGTGCAAAACAAATGCCCCTTTCCTATATGGCCTGCAACAGCCCCTAATGCTGGCAATCCTGTAATAGCTGATGGTGGATTCTATCTTCCCTCAGGCCAGACACAATGTATTTACGCCCCATTGACATGGAGTGGCCGGATTTGGGCCAGAACAGGCTGCAAATTCAATTCCAATTGGAATCCCGCCTGTGAAACTGGTGACTGTGATGGAAGACTAGCATGCAATGGACTTATAGGCACACCCCCAGTCACACTAGTGCAAGTTGCACTTCAAGAAGATCAAAGCAAGCCAAGTTTTTATGATGTGAGCTTGGTTGATGGCTATAACATCCCCGTTGCAGTCACAACAAGGAAAACATCACAAAAATGTACCATTAGAGGGTGCTTGAAAAATGTGAACAAGTTGTGCCCACAAGAGCTTGAGGTCTTAAATAAAAAGGGGGAAGTGGTGGCGTGCAAAAGTGCTTGCTTGGCTTTTGGTCATGACAATTTTTGTTGTACGAATGAGTTTGGGACCCCAGAAAAGTGCAAGCCTACTGTCTACTCAAAAATCTTTAAGGATGCTTGTCCTTGTTACTATAGCTATGCTTTTGACACACCCCCACCATTGGTAAACTGTGCCTCGAGAGAGTATGTGATAACATTCTGTCCTTCAGGTTGGGGTGATGCATATACATCCATATAGAGTTTTGCATAACTTATATCTCAATGATTGTCTAATTTCAAATTTGATTAGAAGCTGATGCTTGTTATGCAAGGCCCTGTTATTTAATACAATAAATTGTACCGAGGTTTGGCTGATGTATCATGAGCTCAAGGCCAAAAACTCAAACTATATATGTGTTTTGAAAACTTACTTGCTCTTTTGAAAATTAATGTCAAGAAAGTAATTATACCCATTGTCTGAAATTTATTTATATCATGATAGCTTTGACAATGGCTTTAAAAATTTGCACTTTTACTCAAATTTTATATATAATATAAATATAAATGTATTTGAATTTGAAAAGGTGAAAATAATAAATAAATAAATAAAAAACATAGTGCCCATTTGTAAACTTATGCATTGATTGAGGCTTTTTTTTTCAGATTAAAAAATTGATTGAGGCCAATTAAAAATTTTCAAAATTTTTTTTTGAGAATGAAAACTTTTCAAATTTAGTGCCACTCAAGAATCGGTACTTCAAAAAAAGAAAATCTAAACAAGAGACAAAAAGCTCGTGTGCACAACCTGTATGAGATTATGAAAGATAAATACCAAAACATTTAGTGACCACAAATAGCCTGTGTGCACAAAACATTTCATGACCAAAATATTTACTATGTATCGATTGCGAAGTAGCAAAAGATGTTCCAAATGTGACGTCAAACTAAATTTGCGCAAGATGGCAAGCAACCTTGTTTGATTTATGATGAACAGTTTTTTTAATTTCCAAATAGAACACAATAAAGGAAAGTTAAATTCAATTTATGGTGTCCTAGGTTTTTGAATGTTTGTAGGGCACATAATCATGCCCCCAAGCCAAGTTCTTATTAAACCCAAATTAAAGAGTGATCAATAAGAGTAAACTCATAGGTTGAAACTATCTCTAAAAAAAAAATAAAAAATAAAAATAACTAACTAACTAACTAAAGAAGACTATTCATATATGGCTAAACTATACCTTGCATCTTTAAAGTTTAGTCCAAGTTTGTGGGTTGTAATTAGCTCAATTGGTAAAAAATTTTGTTGTCAAATAAGAGATCTAGAAATTAAATCTAGTATATATAAAAAATCAGTTGATGTCTTGACTTGATGAAACGAATGCCATATGTTGAAAAATAATAATACTAATAATTCTTCAATAATTATAATAACTAGTCGCAGACCCACATGATGCGTGGGAATATATAATTATTTTGTAATATGAAGATAGTTTTCTCCTAAAAAATTGAACTATTTCTAAAAGTATTTTCCAACTCTCTATCTCTACAAATATGTCATTATATATATATATATATATATATTAGATATGATATTTGTAACCCAATAATGGAGGGACATGCCAACACAACATTAGATTTCCTATTTTTTTTCCCATGATGAGATTGTATCATATTTTAATTCTTCTAAATTTTGAGGTGCAACCTTCATACCAATTGCTAAATTCTTAATTCCTAAAAGTGATGTCTAATTAGTTGCCAACAGAAAAGAATAAGACCACAAAAAAAAGAAAGTAAAGTGAAGTTTTATAGGTTAGAATCATAATGTACAAAAACTTATTTACAATAAGGTAAATAAATAAAATACACATTAAAAAAACCTTACTTCAACAAAATGATCAAATTTAATAGACCCTCACTTAAACCAATTTCCATCAAAAGCCAAATTGTCAAATTGTAATATGCCATTGATTCTACCCATGTGCACTACAGACATTTATCAATGTGTCCATGTACAAATCACTCAATTGTCATTGTTCTGAATTCCCACAAAAAATCAAAATAATGCACATACGAATTGTAAGTGAGTGAGTCACCTGTATTGCCATAACATGGTTAAAGTTGATGGAAAACTTGCTAAACTCGGCCAATTGTTCTTGCCTCGGAGAAGATGTCTATTAGCATTCCAAGTTATAAATTTCAAATGGCTACGGGAAGTTATCTGATTGTATTAGTTGCTATCCCCCAAAAATAGCAATTGCTTCTACCTTCATTAGAACACATTAGCTTTATCATATTGTGTTTAATAAGAAAAGAAATAGTAAAATCCAAAAGAAATAGTATTGTTAAGTTTTGTCTAAAACTCATGTACATAGTATTCTACATATTCAAGAGGAGAAAATTCTAAAAAGAAAATCAAGTTGTTGAAAAGCATAATTCAAAATCTAAAACTAAAAACCCAATTATTGTTCATGTACACAGTATTATAGATAGGTATTCAAAAATCAAGAACCAATTAGTTTTTCTATCCACACAACAATTAGCATAAAGCTAGGTACTAATGGAATTTAAAAATAATTCAGTTCTTTGAATTTCCTCACTCCTAAAATACCAAAAAATTTCTCATAAGCTAAACAATCCCCAAAGTTATTCGTCAACCAAACAGGCCAATTAAGGTCCGAAACACAAAAATTCTAGCCACAAAACAACAGTCTACTTAAGCTGATGTACTTTGAAGAATTAGAATTTCCTTTAAAAATTTCAGATAAAAAAATTTAAACTGTTACATCCCATGTGGCATACACAAAAAAATTTAAGATTCAAACTCTACTCTCTTTTCTCTTCCATTTTCCCACAATTTTTGGGACACCAAACAGTCAAATTAAACAATAAAACAAATTATTAGTATAAGGAAATGAAAATCTATTATAGTTGATGTGTATTGAACCATAAAAAGCAAATTATCAAGCACCATCCAAGAAAAGCAACAAATTCATTCATCTTTCCTTCAAAAGGTTCTAAGAAAAAAATGGTTACCAATTGATTAGTATGTGTTTGTTTTTAGACCCCCTTAAAACACAACTAGATTAACCTAGTTAATTAGCCAAGTTATTACTTAGTTCAAATTTCAGATCTAAGTTAACACAATCATATAATCATATCAATGTAAAGTGCGGAAAATAAAGAACACAAAGATATGATGACCCAAGAAAACCAAATTGGTAAAAAACCTGGGGAGGATTTAACCTAACTATCCTCAAGGTAAACCTGAATCCACTATGAAAGAATCGAAGTTTTACAATAACGACTTAGACCACTAACATCCTATTGCTACCCACCAGTAGAAAACTTACTGTCACGACCACGTGCAAGCTCTGAGACCACAGACTCCTTCTTTCTTGGATTCTCCAGCAAGTACAAGCACTCTCGCTTGCGTATCTTTAAGCTCCTTAGTGCAGCAACTAAATGATCATCAAGCTCTTAATGAAATCTCCTTCTTGATAATCCTAAGCATGTGTGAAGGCAATCACATCTCAGATCTCACAAGAGATTCACACACACAACAAATAGAGCAACCTCTAAAACGTGGCTAGGGTTTGCCTTTTATACCTAGGGCAAAACATAAAACCCTACACATCATATGGGCTTAAGGCTGAGTTGGAAATTCTGCAGAAAAAACAATCTACACGACTTTCTATCGATCGAGTCTAATTTTCGATTGATCGAGTCAGTCAAAATTGCACACTCAATTCTGCAGTTAACTCGATTCCAACTTTACATAAATGACATACTTTGAGCAAGTCTAAAACAAGACTAACAACCTGTTTTGATCATGGTTTGCCAACAATACAAATTAAAGTTCTAATACAATAGTTCCTAAGTACTTAGAACCTAACAAACTCCCCCTTTGGCAATTCGTAACAAAACACAAACACAATGCTCAAAGTTACAAGTAAAAGCCCTTTACAAAAATAATGCCCATTACAAAATAATCCAACCTAACTACTATCTATCAGTTGCAAGTGTAGACAGCAGCACGACTGAATCAACCTGTATATTCCTGAAATACTCAACAAACACATAAACACATGTGTGGAAAATACAAGTAAAACAAAAATAAATTCTTGACTTCACAAAACACAAAACAAAGACATATATCATGAATAACTCATAAATATAAATCAATGAGTAGTGAAACAAGAAACATATATAACAATGTATCTCCCCCTAACATGAACAGCCAAATACAAAACAAAGAATACATCATGAGCCAAAAAATGTAAATACACAATGAAGCACCTAGATATAATCTAATAGCTCCACAAGCTCCACAAATACAAAAATCTCCCCCTAACAACAAAAACTCCTCTACAAGTGTCCAAAACTACTCCCCCTTTTTGTGATGGAATGCCAAAGGGCAATCAGAGTCCATCATCAAAAGGAGGTGGCGAAGGCAAACGTCAAAGATGCGCCAAATCTGCTCGCAAAGTACGGAGCTCATCAAGCATGTCCACCAAAATCTGACCCTGAGCCGCCTGAACGGTCAAGACAATCTCCAACATACGACGAATGTTAAAGTCATCCGAAGTAGATGGTGGAGGAACAGCAGCAGCAGTAGCATGATCAGCAGATGCCTCACCAGAAGTAGTACCTATAGAAGAAGGAAGGGGTGCGGTACCAGAATGCTCAACATGAGGGCGTTTAGAGCTCTTTCTCATATGAGCAGCCCTCTACCTAAGAAAAGAGGCACCTATGGGAGCAACTATGTGTACGGGCTCAGAAGCAGGGAAGTCATCTAGACCAAGATACAACAAAATCCTATGAATGAAAACAGGATGAAAAAGAGCATGAGCGGTACTAGAACTCCCATAAACTTCGTTCAAAGAACAAAGAAACAAATGAGGAAAACTAATAGGAGCATTCGTAACAAGAGCGAACAAAAATGCACATCGCTCCAAAGGAATGGTGTGCAGATGAGTGATAGGCCACAAAGAATGACACGCTATCCTAAAGAAAAGATAGTGTAACTCAGTAAGCTCAGCAGTCGTGATCAGAGGATCAGAACCTCATTGGATAGAAGACCTAGTGATGTAAGACATGATGTCGTCCAAGGGAGGAGACTCATTATAGGGATAAATAGGGTGCTGGACCAACGGTACCCCAAGAGCATCAGCCACTACTCTAGGAGTAATGGTGAACTCATCAACCTCTATGGAACCATGTCCACCAAAATAAATTCATCTTTCTTATCCGTTTGGATACAGCTTTTTTTGCTGAAAACTGAAAACACTGTAGCAAAATAATTTTTAAATGGGTGAATAGTGCCGTAAGACTTATTTTTAATATTTTTTTTCTGAATAAAGTGATTGTGGGTCCCATGAACAGTGAGTGAACAGTAACTTTGTCCCCTAAAGTTGAAATGCGTGCAGCAAGAAAAAAAAAAAAAAAAAAGAAGAAGAAGAAGAAGAAGAAGAGGAAAACGCTGAATATGCAGACGCAAAATAATCCGGATCCAAACACATACTTAGTAAAGAATTCTTGGAGAAATTACAACATAATATAAATGGATTATAGGTGAATTCCGATTTTTTTTTTCTTCTTCTTCTTCTTTTTTTCCAATCCATTCTCTTTGAATCCTTATTTATTTATTTTTTTTTAATCTTGTTTTCTTGATTTTGGCCAATCTATGTCCTCTTATTGTGGAAGAGAGGGAGGTGAGTCAAGCTATATGTTGTTGGGGAACTCTACATGGGTCTTTCCACCTAATCCATCCATAAACCTAGACCCTAAGCCTAAGGTCCTTGTCAACCTTCCTATGCAATCAAAGGGCTCCAAAGCAACAAACAAGGGATTGAGCTTTAGCCTTTAGTCTCATGAAAAAGAGTAGACAATACCATTAAGTTACAAATCTTTTAGCGCATTGATATCATATATATTAAGATTTTAATATGGCAATGACATGGATTAAATTTAACATTAGAATAATAGAATGACAATAAGTTAAAAAAATATAGAGAAAAAGTTGTAACTTTGTAAATTTGAAAGAAAAAAAATAATTTTAGAACAGATTTTGAGAATAAGAAGTAAATGATTTTGTAGCTATATGCTTATATTTTATGCATAATTTTGTGTCAATTAGATATTATTTATTATATGATCTACAAACTTATATTTTATGCATAATTTTAAATTACAAAAGCTTACAATTTAAACAATTTATTGATGATATAGCTTGTAGGGTCAAGATTTGTAGCCCAAGCCCAAAAGATAAGAGATGTTAGCCCAATAAGCCCAATACAATGAATTTGTAGAGAGTGGGTGAAAGAACTGAGCTGTTTGTGAACTATACAACAGTTAATCAAGATTTTAAGAGATGAACCAGTGCAAAAATACACTTGAAACTTGAATAAATTGATGTCCGAGGAGATAAATTATTGTTTGAAAGGCTAGTACAGTTCTTAAAGCTACAGTAAAATTTTCTTCTTCCTCTTGTTCTCCTTTTTCCGATCCCCCGATGAGTGACCATGTAACCCAAGAACTTGTCTGATCCCACGCCAAATGAACATTTGGAGGCGTTTAAACGCAGTTTGTACTTTCTAAGAACTTCAAAAATGTTCAGAAGGTCGCCCACATGTTCCGAGACTACCTTGCTTTTCACCACCATGTTATGTATGTAGACCTCAATGTTTTTGCCCAACTGTGGTTCAAACATCCTCGTTATCATTCTTTGGTATGTAGATCCTGCATTTTTCAAACCAAATGGCATCACCTTATAGTGGTAGTTCCCAGTGGGGGTAACAAAAGCAGTCTTTTCTTGATCATCCAGGGCCAGGGGTATTTGGTGATAACCTTGAAAGGCGTCTAGGAAGCTCATTCAAGGATGGCCTACCGTTGCATCCACTAGTAGATCTATTTTAGGCATAGGAAATGGATCTTTTGGACTTGCCTTATTGAGGTCTGTAAAATCTACGCACACTCGCCACTTTCCATTCTTTTTCTTTACCACTACAGTATTAGCTAGCCATTTAGGATAAAACACCTCCTTAATAGCTCTAGCTTGCTTAAGCTTCGTTACTTCCTCTCGTATTGCATCAGCGTGCTCCTTGAATGGGCGCCGAGGAGGCTGTTTCTTAGGGACGACTAGTGGGTTGACATTCAAGTGATGACAGATAAACTCTAGATCCACTCCTGGGGCTTCATACGCGTTCCAGGCAAATACATCTATGTTCTTTCTGAGAAATTCCACTAATTCTTCCTTCTCTTGAGGTGGCAACTAAGAGCCAATTTGAAAAAACTTTTCTGGATCATCCCCAATAGTGACTTTTAACAAATCTTCACATTTTGTCTCCTCGGCTGTTTTATCAATAGGCACCGCTGAGTGTTTTAACTGCTATGAGTCTTCTCCTGGATAGGCCGAGGACTTAGTTTCGGGCTTGTGTTGTATGGCAGCCACCAAGCATCTTCTGGCCACAAATTAATCTCCCAAAATTTCCTGAACCCTACCTTTAGATGGGTACTTAATTTTCTGGTGCAGAATAGAAGGAACAACCCCTAGTGCATGAAGCCAGGATCTGGCCACGATCGCCGTATAGGGTGAATATGCATCTACAACAATGAAATTCACTTCCACTATCTCTGGGCCAGTTTGCACAGGTAATCGTATTTGACCCCTCGGGACAATGATCTTTCCGTTGAAACCCACTACAGGGGAACTATAGGGAGTTAAGTCTTCTGGTTTTAAGTTCAGCCCCTTATAAAGGCCAGGGTACATTATCTCAGCTCCACTGCCTTGGTCCACCATCACCCTTTTCACATCATACCCTCCAATCCGAGGGTAACCACTAAAGCGTCATCATGGGGTTGGATAGTCCCAACCTTATCCTCATCCGAGAAGCCCAAGATTAGTGGAATTTCTCTTTTAGCCCTCTTCTGATCCTGATCAACGTCTCCTGTGGGTAGGCGGGCCACAGACATTATCCTAGATGACCAGGATCCTGTTCTCCCCAGCGCAACAAAGATAACATTGATAGTTCCCAAGAGGGGCCTTGAGGAATCATCTCCACAAGGTTCCAAGCTTGCCTGGCTCCCTTGGCCACTGGAATGATGTAGGAGTTGTTTCAATTTGCCCTCGCGGACAAGTTGGTCCAAATGATCTCAGAGACTTCTACAATCCTCCGTGGTATGCCCATGATCGTGATGGTATTGGCAGTAGAGATTATGATTGCGTCTTTCGGGGTTTCCCACCATCTTATTCGGTCGTTTGAAGAACGGCTCGTTCTTAATCTTCTCCAACATTTGCTGCACTGGCTCTTTGAACACAGCGTTGACTGCTTGAAGGTTTGCTGATCCTAATTGCCCGGCAAAATCCCTACGCGGTTTGTTATTACTATAACGATCTGACCTGAAATCCCTCCTCTCTTGAGGGATAACCTTATTCTTCCTTTTTCCTTGTTGCTGGTCCTCTTCAACTCTCTTATACTTATCAATCCGATTCATAAGTTGGCGCACGTTAGTCACGGGCTTGCCAGTTAAGGATTTTCTTAGACCGTGCTCGGATGGAAGTCCGAGCGTGAAAGTACTAATGGCCACGTCATCGAAATCACCTTCGATCTCATTGAACAACTCCCAATATCTGTCGGAGTATGTTTTAAGATTCTCACCCTTTTGCATGCTCAAGGATAGGAGGGAAGTTAGCGACCTAGGAACTCTCTTACAGGTCACAAACCAGGAACCAAATGCCTGAATGAGTTCGTGGTAGGAATTTATAGATTCTGCAGTTAGGCCATCGAACCATCTCATCACGATAGGTCCGAGACTAGATGGAAAGACCTTACACATCAAGGCCTCGTCCTTGGAATAGACAACCATTCTCTGGTTGAAATGGCTCACATGCTCAACAGGATCTGTGTGTCCGTTGTAAATGGTGAAAGTTGGCTGATGAAAATGCCGGGGAAGCCTCGCCCCCTCAATCTTACGAGTGAAAGGAGACTTAGAGATTTGGTCCAGGGCTTTACTTATAGCATCGTTTCCTACACCCCTACGTGGTGGGCTTTTAAACTGCCGCTTGTTATGGAGCTCTTCTTTGTAAGAGAAAGACTCATTGGGCGGAGTTCGAGACCTCCGTTTGTAACTGATGTCTCTTTCATCATCAGAAGAAACGTCACTGTCAGGGGAGGCTCGCTTCCTTTTTGCATGGCGCAGCTCCCTCTTCAACCGGTCAATCTCCAGCTACATGCCCTTGTCGCCTTTTGCATAGGAGATACGACTATCACATTGCAACTGGCTCCTCTTATTATGTATTGTGTATACACTTCCTTCACGATCACCTCTTCATTCGAGGTTGAGGAAAGGATCACCATGTTGGGATGCCTTGGATTCTGCTGGTTGTTGACCTGGTTCAGTCATCGTCAACCGTTGTTTTCACTCCGGCTCAAGTTCTTCGCACAGACGGCGCCAATTGTAGGGTCAAGATTTGTAGCCCAAGCCCAAAAGATAAGGGATGTTAGCCTAATAAGCCCAATACAATGAATTTGTAGAGAATGGGTGAAAGAACTGGGCTGTTTGTGAACTATACAACAGTTAATCAAGATTTTAAGAGATGAACTAGTACAAAAATACACTTGAAACTTGAATAAATTGATGTCCGAGGAGATAAATTATTGTTTGAAAGGCTAGTACAGTTCTTAAAGCTACAGTAAAATTTTCTTCTTCTTCTTGTTCTCCTTTTTCTGATCCCCCTCTCATGAGAGGTCTCTTACATTTATATAGTTTTCTTTCAAATCATCTTCATCGTACACTTGTTCTTCATCTAAGCATTCACTTGAGTACATGCCCCATCAGGTATCTTCCTTGGTTGTCCATGAGTGATGGCAGCTGAGATTGCACTGTTCAGGAGTTTTCTCCACATAAATGCGGCTAGAAAAGTTGCTGCAGTGCATTAAATGCGGTGGTAGTAGCTTTTTCTTTAGATATTTCTCTATTCTTATCATCTTTATACGAGCATGAAGTTCATCCTTATCGGTGGAATTTCCTGGAAGTTCACCCAAACTGCCCAGGTATTTGCTTGACCGATATTCTTCAAATTCGAAGAGGAGACACTCCCCGGACTATATCCCTTGATCCTTTCCTTACTTGATTCTTCACTCTGGGGCTTTTCCCAATCCTTTACTTCTCCTCGGACGTACCCACATCTTCAAATAGGGCCCAAGGCCCAATATACGAATTTGGGCCTTTATCCCCACATAGCTATTGATCTTTAATTTTCTAAAAATTTTGCAAACATGGAGAATATAAGAAGAAAATGTAATCTAATGGTGGATTTGTCAAAATTCACTTCTAATAAAAAGATATTGAGTAAAGTTAGGCTACAACTAATTTTTTAGCTAAATTTTGTCTTTTTTTTTTTTTTAATAATATATTTACTCCTACATAGATCACAAAAGAATGGCCTAGCCATAATTTAATGATTTAAAAAAAAAATTTAATGGAATTTTAAATTGGCCGAATGGCCAAATTAAAATAGGACTCAATATATGTCCACTACATTGGACGAGACATGGTCATGTTGGGCCCATCTCCAGTCCAGTACATACAAAGCATTGAAATTTGAAGCTTAGGGTCCGTTTGTTTTGGGTGAAAACAATTTCAGAAAAGCATTTTCCGTAAAATAGGCTGTTTGGGTGCTCAAGGAAAATTGGGTCAAACGGAAAATCATTTCCGTTTTCATTTTACTTTCAATTCACTTCCGGAAAAAGAGAAAGAGAGAGAGAAAGAAGGACCAGACGCGCAACAAGGAGAAAGAGAAAGAGAAAGGACTCAGATGCGCCCAGGCCGCCGTCCTCGCACCCAGGACTCAGATCGCCGTCCTCGCACCCCACCGAGATCACATCACCGCCGAGATCGCACCCCACCGAGATCGCATCACCGCCGAGATCGCACCCCACCGAGATTGTCGTTACCGCTGAGATCGCCGAGATCGCACCCCACCGAGATCGTCGTTACCGCCGAGATCGCACCCCACCGAGATCGCATCACCGCCAAGATCGCATCACCGATCTCTCCCTTTCCCTCCATTTTTTATCACTCTCTCTTCCTCGCTCTCTCAGTTTGTGGCCGGTTGTGTGGGTTTTTATTGAGTTGCGGTGGGTTTGTTGTTGTTGTTGAGGTGGATTTATGGTGGATTTTTGTTGTTGTTGTGGTGGTGTGGTTGGTGGTGTTTTGGTGGTTTTCCTGTTGTGTGGTGGTGAGTTGTGCCGGAAAATAGCATTTTTAGAATAGAACCAAACACATGAAAATATTTTGTACAACAATTTTCATAATACAACCAAACACTTGAAAATATTTTCATTTTTCGGAAAATAGCATTTTCGGAGAATATCTATTTTCCGGAAAATATTTTACGGAAACCAAACGGACCCTTAGCCCCATAAAAAATTGGACTCAAAAGTCAGATTGGGCTTGTGTCGATCTAGCCCAAACTGTAGCCCTTAACATTTTGAAACCGTACGATGAAACCAACCTCTTCAGTCTTCAGCTCCTAAATCCAAGTATCTCTTTTCTCCTGTATTCACACACAGGCACATATGAACATGTTTGTGTACTTTTTTAGCTTTTAAGGTTGAATTTTTATTGTTTTAGATTTGAAGTGGGTAACTATCAACTATCAAGTGATGAGAGAAAAATCACTGCAACAATATGATTGGATACATGTGCATTAGCTAACTGGAGAAAGTTTTGAATATCTGCATTCACTCGTTGGACAAAGTAGTCAACTTATTCATCACCTTCAATGTGCAATCCATTATTGCCAAAAAAAAAATTACCATGCATTGTAAATTATAATATAAGAGCACTCATATTAGCTTGATATAATAGAAAAATGTGTAATATTTACACTGCACTATTTATTTTATATTTAATTTTTTTATTATTTCTTTATGTTGTGTGAAGAAAAAAAAACAATTAAAAAAATTAATATTTTAATAAAATTTAGTATAAAATAAATAATTTAAGGTGAAGTGTGTTTTGAAAAGTAAATATGTAAAATAGAAAAATTAGATTCTCAGAGCTAATGAATATTCTAACACAAATTCTGACATACTTCAGTTAGCCCCCCAAAAAAAAAAAAAAAAAATTCAAAGATCTGGCCGTCACATCAAAAATGGGTTTAACTTTACTGTATGATGACATTAATTTTACTGTAGGATGACATTAATTTTGTATGCCTAACCCTTAAAGAAAAAGGAAGTAAAGACGATGACATGAATGTTAGAGCTAATAATGTTGATAGACTAATTAGTAATAATAATATTAGCTGATGCTTTGGTAAAAAAAAAAAAAAAAAGAGCTTTTGCATATTCAGGTAAATATATGGCAAAAAAAAAAAACACTGAGAAGTTCTGTTAGCGATAATGAGAATGAGAAAGCAGAGTTGGTCTCAAATATATTCAGAATTTCATTTTTTTGATAGTGAAAAACATTACCTGCTGCTTTGTAAAGCTGACAAACTGTTGAACTTGAACCACGTAAAAGATTCTCTTTTGTTGATTTCCCTCTCTATTTTACTAAATTACAAAGACCAAAAATCTTCAACAAGTGTTGCGCGAAATGTATTTATTTTCATTCTATTCATAATAATCACCTATGCTATTGCTTTTTGTTAGTGCTTTTCAGAATCATATTAACAGTAGTTTGCAGGTGTCAAACTCTAAATGGCACCCTCTGTTGGTGGTTCAATTCTAAGAGATGACAAAACTTAAAGAGGCAAACATAATCATGGCTCTTTCTTGTCTACAAGGATCCCACGTCAAACCTTAAAGTATAATCAAAGAAGAAGCATCACCTAATCTTCAACTACATAAATGCGATATCCAAACCATGTTTTTCACACAATCGCATCCAACATGAAGCTGCTTGATCAACTAGTTACTGCATTCTTTCTCTTCCTAGCATCGCATTTGTTGCTGACTGGTAATTTCATATCACGAACTTTTGCTTATTCATTAAAATCATCACATTGAGGTAATATGCCAATGTTAATGACTCAATCCAAGTATCTATCTGCCAATTTTGTGTGGTTGAATTTCTATGAAGTTTAAAAGGGTGTGCATTTTGTTTCTATTTGCTTTGTAATTTCAATAACTTATGGTTATTAACTAGAATTGACAATGTTGACATAATTGTAAACCATATTGCAGGGAGTGTAGCCACAAATCAAGTTACACTTTATGTGCACAACAAATGTCTCTTTCCTATATGGCCTGCAACAGCACCAAATACTGGCTATCCAGTGATAGCTGATGGTGGCTTCTATCTTCCCTCAGGCCAAACACAACGTATTTACGCCCCATTGACATGGAGTGGCCAGATTTGGGCCAGAACGGGCTGCAAATTCAATTCCAATTGGATTCCTGCCTGTGAAACTGGTGACTGTGATGGAAAACTAGCATGCAATGGACTTATAGGCAAACCCCCAGTCACGCTAGTGCAAATTGCACTTCAGCATGGTCAAAGCAAGTCAAGTTTTTATGATGTGAGCTTGGTTGATGGCTACAACATCCCTGTTTCAGTCACAATAAGGCAAACACCAGAACAATGTACCATTAGAGGGTGCTTGCAAAATGTGAATGACTTTTGCCCACGAGAGCTTGAGGTCATAAATGAAAATGGGAAAGTGGTGGCGTGCAAAAGTGCTTGCTTAGCTTTTGATGTTGACAATTTTTGTTGTAGGAATGAGTTTGGGACCCCAAAAAAGTGCAAGCCTACCGTCTACTCAAAAATCTTTAAGGATGCTTGTCCTTCTTACTATAGCTATGTTTTTGACACACCCCCACCATTGGTAAACTGTGCCTCTAGAGAGTATGTGATAACATTCTGTCCTTCAGGGTGGGGCGATGCAGACACATTCATATAGGGTGACAGGGTGTTACATAACGTACATCTCTATGATTGTCTAATTTCAAATTTGATTAGAAGCTGATGCTTGTTATGCAAGTCTTTGTTATTTAATACAATAAATTGTATTGAGGTTTGGTTGCAGAACTTCTTTATGTATCATGAGCTCAAGAACAAAAACTCAAACTATATATATGTTTTCATCATCCCATTTTATGATAATTGGAAATAGGGTCATTTATCTTGAGTTTATGTGATAGAGGTTTTTTTATATTTTATTTTTTAGAGAGTTTCAATCTATGACATCCGCTCTTGATGATAGTTCTTTATCATCAGACCAAGACACTAATCAGTTTTTTTGGTGTAGGCTGGAATTGAAGCTCAAATCTTTTATTCAACAATAAAAAACTTTATCAATTGAGCTAACTGGAACTCACTATGTGATAGAGGTTTGCTTAGTGCATTGATTCAAATATTCCATTTTATCACAGTAACCTTACTCTTTCTTATGAAAAATAATGTCAAGAAAATAATTATACACATTGTTTGACATTTATTTATATCATGATATCTTTGACAATGTTGTGCTTTATTATTGACTTATAGTAGACTGGTAGCACAAAATATTGTCTACCTTGATACCTACTTCAATTCAAAGACAAATCAATGGGCACACACTACTTATTGCGAAAATACATATGTACATATATCGGTACAAGCCTTGAGTTTGCAAAACTAGAATATATGTATTTCTATTCTATATATGTTTGCAAAACTAGAACATATGTATTTCTATTCTAATTGATGGTTTCTATTGTTTGAAATGACAGCAAGAGATGTTGAAAGTACAAGATGAGCATTGTAGCACTCCTGATGCAGAGCCTTTGATTGAAGAGGAGATATCTATGATGGTTCTTAAACCAAGATCTGGCTACATAAAGGGACTTGACATGAGACCTTCCTCATCTCTTAGGACTTCTGCCTCATCTTCCTCAACTCAGTATATTCAATAACTCGAGGGTTAAATAGATGAGCTCAAGGATGCAAACTCAAGGCAGGAGGAGAAGATAAATGAGCTCGATGATGCAAAGTTAAGACGAGAGGAGAAGATAGATGAGCTCGAGGATCTAAACTTAAGGCAGGGTGAGAAGATAGATGAGCTCATAGATGCAAACGTGAGGCAGGAGGAGAAGATAGACTCGTAAAATACTCAAATAGCTAGCATTATACAATTTTTGAGGAGCAAGGGTTTTAATGACATTTGTGGCAATGGGGGGAGCTCATCTACTAGGACATCATAAATTAAATTAAATTTATGATGTCCTAGGTTTTTGAATGTTTGCACAAAACCACATCAATCCTGGTTTTGGAGAAGCATAATCAAGTTTGATAACCCCAAACTTAAGGAAGGGAGATGGTGGGTTGACAAAGGAAACACTATCCCTCTTATTCACCAAGACTGTATCAAGAATCAACCTCATAACCTAAATAATCCCAATTTGACCTCTGGTACAGTAGCAGATCTTATAAATCAAGATTCTAATACATGGAGAGCTGACTTGGTTCGGACCACCTATCCTTTCCCTCTTTGTGATGATATCCTGTAAATTCCCCTTTCCAAGACCAACTTTGTTTGTTACAAGCCGTTATGGAAACATTCAAATAATGGAGATTTCAAAGTTAAAACAGCTTATAAAATTCTCCTTAAGGACTACCTTTCAACATCTGACAACCACCTCAGGCAGCCTCACATTGAAAATAGAGTTTGGAATTTGATATGGAAGATAAAAACACCTCAGAAAATCTGCAACTTTGTATGGAAGCTTATGCATGATAGTCTACCAACTATGCTTCTTCTAAAAAATAGAGGAATTATTGCCAATGGTATATGTCCTTTATGCAATATTGAAGAGGAATCCACCTCCCATTTGTTTCTACTATGTCCTTTTGCTATAGCTTGCTGGCATTATTTACCTCTTGTTGTACACACTTTTGATCTTATAAATATCTCAGTGTAGCAATGGTTAAGGGAGTTGCTTGTCTCTCACAATTTAAATGAGGCTGTTTTTATGGAATATATGCAAACCATATTCACCACATTATGGACCATATGGAATCATAGGAATAAGGTGGTACATGAAGGAAAACACCAAATCCCATGGAAGTAGTTCTGACAGTTCAAAGTTTGTCTTGCAAGTACAAAGAAGTCTTCTCCAACCAATCTGACTCAAACAATAGATGTAGAAGATCAAGTTCTGAACCTAACACAGCTGCAGGACACTGGCAACTGCTAATTAAGGTTGTAGGGGTTAGAAGGACAAAGGCAAAAAGGAGTGCTTGGGCTTATGAAGCTAAGGACCTTTAGGGAGTTATCAAGTTTTGTGGTGTAGCTAGCAGCAAAGCAAGTTCAATAAATGGGGCTGTACACGAGGCTTTGATGGAGGCAGTCACCAAAGCCAGAAACCACGGATTCCAATGGATTTTTTTTTTTTTGACCAACAACAAGAATCTAGTCCAACTCATCAACAACAAGAAGAAACCAGCTTGGCAAGAGAAGGCCTTGATTCCTAATCTGGAGATTTTGTATAAAAATGGACTGTTTTGTAATATGTTAGTTGTCCCTTATGTTGTTCTTGATTCAGTATATATTGCTGCAAATTTGGCAAACAAAATGCCAATTCACCAAAGTTGGGTTGACCCAGCTATTTTGTATCCTTGATAAAATCTGTATCTCCCTTTCCTTGGTATTAAAAAAGAAGAAGTTTTTGAATGTTTACAGGGCAAATAATCATGCCCCTAAGCCATGTTCTTTTAAAACCCAAATCAAACTAAGGAGCAATCATTAAGAGTGGACCCATAGGTTGAAACTATTCATTTATCTCTCCAAAAAAAAAAAAAAAAAAAAAAGGAAATAAAAGAAGAAAAACTAAAGAAGACTATGCATACATGGTTAAACTATACTTTGGTAAAGTTTTTTGTGGGAAAAATGCTCATACACCCCTTAAACTTTGGACTAGTGGCCAAGACACCCCTGAACTTTTTTATTGGCCAATTTACTCCTCAAACTATACACACCTGCCAAATTAATACTTCAGTTAGCTTCACGTTAAAAAACTAACGGAATAGCATGTGAGAATCACGTGAAGTTTAAAAACTAAATAATTTACACAAAAGAAAGAAAAGAGAGAGGAGAGACCTAGGTCTGACCGGCAAAGAAGAGAGAGAAAGAGGCGGTAGAACTAGAGCCACTGTGGAGCGGCGCCGAGTTCTTCATCCAGCGGTTGTCTCGGCCCCCGTAGGCCGTATCTTCAAGCCCTGGCAGGCTGGTACGTGCAAGTCTCTATCGGGGTTGAGGTTTATTTACTCCAAGATCCAAATAATCACAAATCCTTTCAAGCAATGAATAGGGTGAGTCCAGGTTTTTCTTTATTTTTATCTTTGAGATGAAATTTTAAGATGTTTTGGCCCATGGAATTTTTGGCTGTGTAGAATTCTTTTCACTTTTTTGTTTGTTTGTTTGTTTTTTAGTTTCTTTGATACTCGTGGATTTTTGTGATGATTATGGTTAGATATTGATCAAATGATGTAGATTTAATGAATTTTGTGTTGGGTCTTTAGGATTCCATGGTCGATTGAGTTCTCAACTTAGGTTCATTATTTGTGCATTCCAATTGTTTGATAAATTGTCCTAATGATTATGTGATATGTGCTTTCTGTTCAATCTGGTGGGGTTGTTGCTGGTAGATGCCGGAGTCTATGCTAATCCTTGTCTCTGATCCAGTTTGGCTTTAAATGACTTTGTTTTGTATTATTAGTCTTGTTGTTATGTAAGCTAGCAATATTTGTTAGGTTGTCCTTGAAGGATTGTGAGTTTCAAATTAGCTTTACTCTGCTAGAGGTAATAGGTTTGTTCATCAGTAAAATATCTGAATAACCAAAACAATTCTTGTAAACACTCTTTTGTGCCATTTGGATGAATTATACACAAAAATTTCTAGATAGAAAGTGGTAATAGGCAGTAGAAGAACCTTGTCAAGTGAAATTTCTGATAAAATGTTACCAAAAGACTTAATTTTTCCAAATTAAGAACCTTGCCTATGTGTATGGCTAAAGGAATAGAATGTTAAAACTGTGAAAACCACTTAATACACCGGCATACTGGCTTCCCAAATATACACACACACACTCAATAAAACATTAGTTATGTAAGGTGGAATGAAGATATGTGAGTAGAGACTATAAAGTTAACCCTGGTATTTTTTACGCCTTCGACTAATGATCAATTAAGATTTGATTAAACAATCTTATTTGGTTATGTAAAACTTTTCAGGGTTGGCAGAAATACACTAGAGGTTTTAGCTATAATTTAAATGCACAATAGGATAATTTAGTACATCTAATTCTAAGCTTGCTATATGATTTATTGATGTTTTACATTTTTTTTTTCTTGATTATTTCTCTCAAAAATATTAGAAATGATTCATTGATTATTTCTTTCAAATATTACATTTGTGTTATGTGTAGTTGCTTTCTTGTAGATGTCCTGTACAAGTAATGCATTAGGTCAGGAAGGATCATTTGCAAGTGTTGCATTATCATCTCCTCAAGAGAGGAGATCAAGTATTGCAAGCTCCGGCAACAAAAATTGATGGTGCAAGAGATCCTCAACTCAAAGAAGTGTTGCAAGTGGAGAGAATGGGTGGTCCACAACGTATGAGATGTATTCATGAGCAGATTACGATCCTCATTTTGTTATTAATAAAAAAAAATTCTGCACCTATGTGCAATTTATACAAATTATAATTCTCGTTTTATCATTAAAGAAACATGTGCGCCTATGTGTAATTTATTTTTGTAAATTTGTGTTTTGTTAACATCAATGAAAAAAAAAATTGTACACAATAAATAGCTTCTCAAAAAAAGAAAAAAGAAATAGTTTGTGGACAAATGATCACAAACAAAGTCCGCATTGCATATCCTTCAGTTCATATGCAAATTTGACAGGTTATTTAGACCCCTAAAACAACCAAATTGCGTAGCCTAGATTAATTAGCCAAGTTGTTACTTAGTCAAATTAAGCAATTCTAGGTTAAAGCAATTTAACAATCATATCAAGAATAATAATGCAGCGGAAAATAAATAACACAATGATATGATCACCCAGGAAACCACACGGTAAAAACCTGGGGAGGATTTGACCCACCGATCCTCAAGGCAAACAAGAATTCACTATGAAAGAATTGAAGTTCTTACAGAAGGACTACAAGCTCCCCGCTCGACTTCCTAATGCTACCCACCAGTACGAACTTCCTGACACGACCACGCGCAGGCTCCGAATCCACGGACTACTTCTTTCTTGAATTCTTCAATCAGCTACAAGCTCCCCGCTTGCTTTTCTTTTAAGTTCCGATGGTTGCAACTAAGTTGATCTTCAAGATCTTGAAATCATCTCTACCTTAAAAACCCTAAGCTTTGTGTAAAGGAAAGCTCCTCTAAGATCTCACAAGAGATTTACACAAAACAGAAAATATGAGCAACAATAACAATATGGACAACCTCAAAAACGTGGCTAGGGTTTTGTTTATATACCTAGGGTAAAAACATAAAACCCTAAACGTTTAATGAAGTAGGGCTGAGTTGGAAATTCTGCAGAAAATTCAACCTGTGCGATTTTCGATCGATCGAGTCTAATCTTCGATCGATCGAGCCAGGCCAAAAGTCCCAAGTACTTCTGCAGCCACTCGATTCCAACTGTACAATAATAAACCAACTTTGAGCAAGCCTAAACAAGACTAAATACAATGTTTTGATCATGGTTTGCCAACATTACAAATTAGAGTTCTAAATACATAAAATCCTAAGACCTTAGAACCTAACAAACTCCCCCTTTGGCAATCCGTGACAAAACCATAATTTAAAAGCTCAAAGTTTTACAAGTAAAAGCCCTTTACAAAAGTAATGCTCATAAACTCAAATTCAATCCTAACTACTATCCATCAGTTGCAAGTGTAGACAGCAGCTTAGTTGAATCAACCTGTATATTTCCTGAAACACTCAACAAACGCATAAACGCATGTGTGACAGAAAATAGTAAAACAACAGGTATAACATTCTTGTAAGATTCACACAACACAAAATAAAGACATATATGAATGATCAACTCATAAATATAAATCAATAAGCAGTGAATCATAAAGCAACAAGAATCAATGAATAGAACATGTATATCAATCAATGTTACTCCCCCTAACATGAATATCCCCAAAAATGATATACAAAGTGAAGCACCTAGATACAATCTAAACAACTCCACAAGCTCCTCAAAACAAAAAGTCTCCCCCTAACTACAAAAACCCCCCCTAACTACAAAAACCCCTCTACAAGTCAAAATACCACTCCCCCTTTTTGTGACGGAATGCCAAAGAGCAATCACAAGTCGCCATCAAAAGGAGGTGGTGAGGGTGAATGAAGACGCGCCAAGTCAGCTCGTAGAGCACGAAACTCATCAAGCAAGTCCACCAAAATCTGTCCATGAGCCGCCTGAACGGTCATGACAGTCTCCAAAGTACGACGAACATCGAAGTCGGCCGAAGGAGGTGGAGGAACATCAGCAGCAGCAGCATCATCACCAACTGGATCAGTAACATCCTCACCAGCAATACCTGCAGAAGAAGAAGGAGGAGGTGCGCTACTCGAGGGCTCAGACCTAGGGTGTTTAGAACCAGCTCGAAGATGAGCAGCCCTTTGTCTAAGAAAAGACGCACCTATAGGAGCAATAACATGAACGGGCTCAGAGTAAGGGAAGCCACCAAGATCAAGATGAAGGAGAATCCTATGAATGAAAATAGGATGAACAAGAGCATGAGCAGATGATGAACTCCTATAAACATCGTTCAAAGAACGAAGAAAAAGATGGGGAAAACTAATAGGAGCATCAGTAACTAGAGCGTACAAAAATACACACCTCTCAAGAGGAATGGTGTGAACATGGGAAATGGGCCAGATAGAATGACACGCTATCCTAAAGAAAAGATAGTGTAACCCAGAGAGCTCAGCAGAGGTGATCCGAGGATCAGAACCCCACTGGACAGTAGTCCCAGTGATGTAAGACAAGACATCACTAATCTCGGGAGACACATCATATGGATAGACAGGATGTCGAACCAATGGTACCCCTAGAGCATCAGCCACTACCGTAGGAGTAAGGGTGTACTCTACGCCTCGTATCCAACTCTTGACTAGAGTGTTGGAATCATAGATGCGGATAGAGATGTTCGAATAGAACTCTCTAATCAAGGCAGAAGGTGGAGGAGGATCAGAAACATCCACCAAGGGTAACCAGCCCCTACGCTCAAAATTTGCCCTAATGGCAGGATCAAGTTCATCTAAGTGAACAGAACGCTCAGCCCAAATCTTTCTCCTAACATTCAGCTTCTCAAAAATCTCTTGGTTTTTCTCACTAGAAAACTTCTCACTATCATAAGATGGAGGGGGTGAAGGAGAAGGTGAAGGAACATTCCTACGGGCTCTAGTTTTCCTAGGCATAGTGCTAAGGAAAGGACAGAGACACAAAGGAAAAACCAAAAGAACAAGAGAAAATAAAACCAAGGGCAGACTGCAAATTAGCACAATAAAAAATATAGAACAAAAATCTATATGATGCATGAACATTAATAATGTTGTGATGCATGATCTAATGCAGTAAACAAATAAGTTCAATTGAGATTGAGATTGACAAAATTGGCTTGAACATGGAATTTTTATCAAAAATCCCAAAAATTGAAAACCACTTGTTGAAATTTTATACCAAAAAGATGAATTGAGCATTATAAAACACATTACATAGATTATAATGCTTAATTACAACTACACAACAAGTCAATTTCATCAAAATCATCTCAATTTAACAAAAGCCCCAATTCGGATCAAGAACAAGCCCTAGATTTTTTCAATTTTTCACCAAACTCAAATTTGATCAAATTAACAGGTAAGAATCATGTTAATGAAGTGTCCCCACAAAAACCCAATGATCAATTTCATAAATTAAGGCTTGAATCAACAGAAAATCCAAATTTTGCATATTCCGAAAATTACCCTTAAAAACATGAATTTATGCATGAAATGATGAAAATAAAATCAAAAGGAAGGGTAAAAAGGTCTTACCGGCTTGAGGAAAGAGAGATTGTGCAAAAACTTCGGAAGAAAACGACAAAAATTCCTAAGGTGGAGCCGTGCCAACGCGGAGAGAGAGAAAAAGTTTGAAAAAGATTTTGAAAAGTATTTGAAAAAGTCAGATCTGATCTTTTAAAAAAGCGTTTTCACGATGTTCGATCGATCGAAAATCAGATTCGATTGATCGAAACACTCAGTCGTTTTGAAACAAACTAGAGCACTTTTTCGATTGATCGAAAAGCAGATTCGATCGATCGAAACACACAGTCATTTTGAGACAAATGGAAGCACTTTTTCGATTGATTGAAAAACAGGCTGGATCGATCGAAATGGGCAGAGGCTCACTAAATTTTGAGAAAAATCACAGTTTTGAAAGACAAACCATATTTTAAAAAAAAACAACTCCTCAAAGCATTAAATTACAGAGATAAAATGCATGAGTATGAGATGGAATGATTTTTCAAAAACCCAAAATTTTAAACCCCAATTTTCTCAAAAACAAGTTTCAATCATTCTTCCTTTGAATATTCTCAAACAACAAATATGTTGTACACAAATCTCAAGATAATTTCAAACTTGGTTGGTCAGACCAAAAACACACACACTAGCATGTACAGTGTTTAACAAAGAGTAACTTGTGTAGTGTGTGATACTAGCAAAAACTTGAGATACATGTGAGGTGATATGTGAATAGCAATCAAACACAAAGTCTACACAATTCATCACATAGAATTTAAAAGAGACTATCACCTAAAGAGTTACATCCTATAACTCCCACATCTCCTAGAACAAAAGCTTGCAATCATGTAAGTTTCTTGTATTTTTGCCCCATTATTTAGGTGAAATTTGGCATAAAGCCTAATAGTACACACCAGATTAGATTATGTGAAATGGCATCAAGCCTAATAGTACACACCAATTTTAAGCATTAAGCATTTAAAGAGGCTACACCTTATGTTCTTTTTGTGCATGTGCTACACTTTCTCGAGCACAAAATCTTATGATATGCACTAAGGTGTTCATGATTGACTAGTGAACAGTGGTGAGATGGTTATTTATGCCTTTCTCAAAAGGATCAAGTCCGACAGTCAAATAACATGTGACTTCAAGATTAAGACAAAGTGATAAACACTATAAACATCTTTCCCACACAACATGCACTACAAAACTTTAACTAGTAAAGTGCAATAAAGTAAGCTCATCAAAGCTAAACAAGGTACACAGAACATGACATGTGTCAAAAGATAGACCAACCTTGTTTTTCAAAAATCAAGAAAAATAGTGTCTAACATAATTTTTTTCTTTCTCCCTTTTTTTTTTCTTTTTTTTTTTTTTTTTTTTTTTTTTTTATTTTAAAAGAGAAAACAAATAAATCCTAGAATGAAATGCATGAATGTAATGCAATGCAAGTCCTAAAACAAAAACAACAAAAAGACACAAACCAAAGAACAATGGTCACCAAAGAATAGAGCAATTAAGCACAAGGACCATAAAGACAAACACAACTTAGGGACACCGAAGAACACCAATCACTTGACGAAGTGTCTCAAACTTACTTCCATCAAGAGGTTTGGTAAAGATGTCAGCATTTTGACGATCAGTAGGGATATACTCAAGAACAACAATTTTCTTTTCAACCAAATCCCTAATGAAGTGATATCTAAGTTCAATGTGTTTGGTTTTAGAGTGTTGAACAGGATTTTTAGATATATCTATAGCACTAGAATTATCACAATAGACAACCATGGTGTCTTGAGGAATCCCATAATCACTCAAAAGCTTTTTCATCCAAAGGAGTTGGGAACAGCAACTCCCAGCAGCAATGTATTCTGCTTCAGCAGTAGATAAAGAAACAGAATTTTGTTTCTTACTCATCCAAGCCACAAGATTGGCTCCAACATAAAAACACCCCCCAGTGGTGCTTTTTCTATCATCAGCATTCCCAGCCCAATCAAAATCAGAAAAACCAGCAAGAGACAAATTTGACTCTTTGCTATAAAAAAATCCATAATCACAGGTTCCACTCACATATTTGATAATTCTCTTAACAGCATTTAAATGAGAAACCTTAGGATTAGACTGAAATTTAGAGCAAACACCAACACTATAAGAGATATCAGGCCGACTAGCAGTTAAATACAAGAGACATCCAATCATGCTTCTATACAAAGTAATATCAACAGACTCACCTGATGGATCTAGTGTTAATTTTGCATTTGCAGCCATTGGTGTTCTAGCATGAGCAGCTTTGTCCAGTCCAAATCTTTTGACTAAATTCTTTGCATATTTAGCTTGATTGATGTAGATGCCGGACTCTGTTTGCTTTACCTGCAATCCCAAAAAGTAAGTTAGTTCACCAACCATGCTCATTTCAAACATTGCCTTCATTTCATCTGCAAAAGAATGAGCAAGAGAATCATTAGTAGCACCAAAAACAATGTCATCAACATAAATTTGAGCTACAACAAAACCAGTCTTATCCTTTCTTATGAAGAGAGTTGTATCTGCAGATCCCCTTTTGAATCCATGCTCAGTGAGATATGCAGTCAATCTATCATACCAAGCCCTAGGAGCTTGTTTCAAACCATAGAGGACTCTCTTCAACTTGTATACATCATCCGGTCTGTGAGGATCCACAAATCCCTTAGGTTGCTCAACATACACCTCTTCTTGTAACATTCCATTTAAGAAAGCACTTTTGACATCCATTTGATACAACTTGAAGTTTAGATGACTTGCAATGGCCAACAGTATCCGAATGGATTCCAATCTTGCAACAGGTGCAAAGGTCTCATCAAAGTCAATTCCTTCCACTTGTGTGTATCCTTGTGCAACAAGTCTTGATTTGTTTCTAATCACGGTGCCATGTTCATCGGACTTGTTCTTAAAGATCCATTTAGTTCCAATCACATTTACATTTTCAGGCCTAGGAACTAATTCCCACACATCATTCCGAACAAATTGATGAAGTTCTTCATGCATGGAATTTACCCAATCAGCATCTTGAAGTGCTTCATCTACCTTTTTCGGTTCAAATTGGGACAAATAACATGAGTGAGTGATCACACTTAAGGCTTTTGATCTCAATCTCATGTTTTCATTCAGACTACCCAATATATTTGTGGAAGGATGATTCAATCTCACTCTAGAGGATGGACGTTTAACAAGAGATGTTGTAGTACCTTTCTGTTCAACTAGAGGACTGAACTCACTTTGTAACTGTCGAGTGTCATGAACCGGAGTGGATGGTTCTGAACTTGATGGTACTGAGACTGTATCATTCAACACCAGCAGCTCTTCCTCACTATGTTTCCCAACATACTCAGTAAGTGGAGACTCATTTACCTCTACAGGCTTATCTTGAGCAGGAACAGTGCTTTCTGAACATACTTCATCATTTATCACAACATTTGAAGATTCCATGACTGTTTTGGTTCTCAGATTATAGACTCTATAAGCTCTACTAGTGGAAGAGTATCCTAGAAAGTATCCTTTGTCACTCTTTGCATCAAACTTTTCTAGGTTCTCTCTATCACGTAGAATGTAACAGTCACTGCCAAATATCCTGAAATACTTGACAACAGGTTTCTTCCCTCTCCAGAGTTCATAGGGAGTTTTCTTGGAGTCAGGTCTAAAATACACCCGGTTGAGGTATGGCAAGCAGTGTTGACAGCTTCTCCCCAGAAGGACTTTGGCAACTTTTTATTGTGTAGCATGACTCGTGCCATTTCCTGAACAACTCTGTTTTTCCTCTCCACAATCCCATTCTGTTGAGGTGTCTTGGGTGATGAGAACTCTTGATGAGTGCCTTGATCATTGCAGAAGGTCGCCAGCTTGGTATTCTCAAATTCTCTTCCATGATCACTTCTGATTCTGGCTATCACTGTATCTTTCTCAACCTGCAATTTCTTGCATAGATGTATCATCTTCTCAGGAGCCTCAGCTTTATCTTTCAAAAGCACAACCCAAGTATATCTAGTAAAGTCATCCACAACAACTAGAATATACTTCTTTCCACCCAAACTTTGAACTCTGGCAGGACCCATGAGGTCAATGTGTAATAGCTCTAAAGGTCTTGTAGTTTGAACACTAGTCACAGACGGATGCTTTGATTTTACTTGTTTACCTATCTGACATGGTCCACAGATGCACTTATCAATCTTCTCAAATTTAGGTAAACCGATAACTGCCTCACACTTGGAAATCTTCTCTAACTGCTTATGACTGGCATGCCCCAACCGTTGATGCCACAAATCAACTTGATCAATCTTTGCACTAAAGCATTTGTTGGTTACACTTGGTGTTATGCCATAACAGTTGTCAGCTGTCCTTACACCAACACACGTACAGTCACCTCCTCCATCAAGTATCTCACATTCATACTTGGTGAAAAGTACATTCAATCCATTATCGCAAATCTGACTTATGCTGAGTAAATTGGCCTTCAATCCATCAACATACCAAACATCTTCAAACACTGGCAATCCTGGAATGTCCACAGTACCAATGCCTCTGATCACAGATTTACTTCCATCTCCAAACGTTACTGTCCCAATCTTTCCTTCAAAGAGTGTCTTGAATAAATCTTTATTTCCTGTCATGTGCCTGGAACAACCACTATCCAAATACCAAAGACAAGAATCACGTGCCTTTAAGGCGGTTAAAGCAGTATAACATACATAATTCTTATCACATGTGATTATGCCAATGTACTTAAGGAAAGATTTAACAAACACAACAAAAGGCAAAGACAACAAATGGATAAGTTGACAAATAAGCAGAATAACTTTCCAAGAATCCATGACAACAGGGGTCAAGGATCAGCTCAGAGATTAAAAATCTCAAACACAAAGAGCTACCTGCTCTGATACCACTTGACAGGTTATTTAGACCCCTAAAACAACCAAATTGCGTAGCCTAGATTAATTAGCCAAGTTGTTACTTAGTCAAATTAAGCAATTCTAGGTTAAAGCAATTTAACAATCATATCAAGAATAATAATGCAGCGGAAAATAAATAACACAATGATATGATCACCCAGGAAACCACACGGTAAAAACCTGGGGAGGATTTGACCCACCGATCCTCAAGGCAAACAAGAATTCACTATGAAAGAATTGAAGTTCTTACAGAAGGACTACAAGCTCCCCGCTCGACTTCCTAATGCTACCCACCAGTACGAACTTCCTGACACGACCACGCGCAGGCTCCGAATCCACGGACTACTTCTTTCTTGAATTCTTCAATCAGCTACAAGCTCCCCGCTTGCTTTTCTTTTAAGTTCCGATGGTTGCAACTAAGTTGATCTTCAAGATCTTGAAATCATCTCTACCTTAAAAACCCTAAGCTTTGTGTAAAGGAAAGCTCCTCTAAGATCTCACAAGAGATTTACACAAAACAGAAAATATGAGCAACAATAACAATATGGACAACCTCAAAAACGTGGCTAGGGTTTTGTTTATATACCTAGGGTAAAAACATAAAACCCTAAACGTTTAATGAAGTAGGGCTGAGTTGGAAATTCTGCAGAAAATTCAACCTGTGCGATTTTCGATCGATCGAGTCTAATCTTCGATCGATCGAGCCAGGCCAAAAGTCCCAAGTACTTCTGCAGCCACTCGATTCCAACTGTACAATAATAAACCAACTTTGAGCAAGCCTAAACAAGACTAAATACAATGTTTTGATCATGGTTTGCCAACATTACAAATTAGAGTTCTAAATACATAAAATCCTAAGACCTTAGAACCTAACAAAATTTGAGTTAGTTTTTTTTATATATAAACATAATTATATTACAAACAAGTAGTCATTACATATATGAAAACTATTACATATCCTTGCACCTCTCATAATACATTTAACACTTAATTATCGTCACATAATTGTTACATCATTGACATTGAACACTTAACTAAGCAAGATACAATTTTGAGTACACTTTGTGCATTTGAACATATAAACCATAAGAACGATTGTTGTCTTTGCTCTGATTGACATTTCTTCTAGTTTGATGTTTACCCTAGTACAATTCAAACATTTGAGCATATAACCATCATATTAAGTACATTGGTTGGCATTTCTCCTCAAGTCCCAGGTCTTTTCCATCTTTCTTTGCAACTCCAATTATTTTAGAGTATATTGAAGTCTTACATTTCCAATCCGAGGTCAAGGTTGCAACTTACAACTTGTAACACATTTTTGATCCCTTACATCTGTTTGAGAAAATTAAAAAAGAAATTAGATAAAACTAGATGTGAAGGCCATAAAGTCATTAGAAATACAATGAAAGAAGTCATTAGCTAGCATTTAGATTTCATTCAATTTTTCATCAGGTCTAACATTTTGATCCTAAAAAAAAGGAGAGCCCAAAAATTAAACTGTTTTTATTTGCCTATTCTTGTTCATAATAACAAATCCAAATTTGTGTATAAAATGTTCAATCTATAAACTATGTTTTGAATATTTCCTCAGCCCAGTGAAGCTAATGGAGCCTCAAGCAGCTCTGCCATGTGATATAATCCTAGACTTAATTAAAATGAAGGTTATTAAAACAAGGTTCAGGTTGAGTTTGATGTTTATGCCTTTTCTTTCTCACTTGAAACAAATATTGCTAGCTTACATAACAGCAAGACTAATAATACAAAACAAAGTCATTTAAAGCCAAACTGGATCAGAGACAAGGATTAGCATAGACTCTGGCATTTACGAGCAACAACCCCACCAAATTGAACAGAAAGCACATATCACATAATCATTGGGATAATTTATCAAACAATTGGAATGCACAAATAATGAACCTAAGTTGAGAACTCAATCGACCATGGAATCCTAAAGACCCAACACAAAATTCATTAAATCTACATCATTTGATCAATATCTAACCATAATCATCACAAAAATCCACGAGCATCAAAGAAACAAAAATACAAACAAACAAAAAAAAAGTGAAAAGAATTTTACCCAGCCAAAAATTCCATGGGCCAAAACATCTTAAAATTTCATCTCAAAGATAAAAATAAAGAAAAACTTGGACTCACCCTATTCATTGCTTGAAAGGATTTGTGATTATTTGGATCTTGGAGTAAATAAACCTCAACCCCGATAGAAACTTGCACGTACCAGCCTACCAGGGCCTGAAGATACAGCCTACGGGGGCCGAGACAACCGCCGGATCATGAACTCTGCGCCGCTCCACGGTGGCTCTAGTTCTACCGCCTCTTTCTCTCTCTTTTTTGCCGGTCAGACCTACGTCTCTCCTCTCTCTTTTCTTTCTTTTGTGTAAATTATTTAGTTTTTAAACTTCATGTGCTATTCCATTAGTTTTTTAACGTGGAACTAACTGAAGAATTGATTTGGCAGGTGTGCATAGTTTGAGGAGTAAATTGGCCAATAAAAAAGTTCAGGGGGTGTTTTGGCCACTAGTCCAAAGTTTAGGGGGTGTATGAGCATTTTTCCCTTTTTTGTTATTGAATAAGAGATTTGGAGTTTAAATCTTAGCTATATAAAAAATCAATTGGTGTCTTGATTTGATAAAGCGGACGCTGTAGTTCGAATAATAATAATAATAATAATAATAATAATAATAATTTTTTTCAATAATTATAACAATGGAGGAGGGAAATTTGTCAGAGTGGAAAAGTTTAAACTTGGATGGATTCTTCCAAGCGGGAAGAAAAAGCTTTCCCCTCGCCTTTAGTTGCCTCTGTGGAACCATGTCCACCAAATAAGCTCCTCTTCCCCTATAAAGAATTCTTAGAGAAATCACAACATAAAATAAATGAGATATGTAAAATTCTTGAATAGTATACGTCCTAGTTACTTAAAGAGATGGACTAGAGGTGAATTCCAACTTTTTATTTTATTTTATTTTCTTTCTTTCTTTCTTTTTTTCCAAACCAATCTTTGAATTTTTCCTTTTTTTCTTATTTTTTTGATTTTGGCCCACCCATGTCCCCTTCAACTTAGAAATTGGTCTTTACCTAATTGTGGAAGAGGGGGGAGGTGAGCCAAGCTACATGCTGTTGGGGAACTCTGCTTGGGTCTTTCCACCTTCTTGCTGAATCTATCCACAAACCTAGACTTTGACAACCTTCCTTTGTAACCAAAGGGCTCGAAAGTAACAAATATGAGATTGAGCTTTAGTCTCAAAAAAAAAAAAAAAAAAAAATGGTAGACAATGCCATTAAGTTACAAATCTCTTAGCGCATTGATGTGATATATTAACAAGTTAGAAGGAAAATGGTATGTGTGGGGCCCGAGTGCCTGGAATTTCCGGCCCATCTCTAGACTGGCCCAAGGCCCATGCCGAGGATCAATGGCTATCCCAGGCAGCTGCCTAGGGACTTTTCGGCCCTCTGGGCCGCGCCGAGGACAACCCCGTCCTCGGCATACCTATCCTGATCCCAGTACAGGCGGTCACATCCACACTTAATGCGTCTACCTAACTCCCCTGGCAATCTCAGTGTTGAGAGGACTCCTGGACGGCGGAACCTTGGGTGCCGCGATCCACAGTACGGTGGGAATCGTGGCTGATGGGACAAGTCCTTAAGCAGTGGTCTGGATGACTGACAGTTGGAAGGCTAGGATTGGCCAAAGAGGGTATATAAATGCAAGGAGCCCTTCAGAGTAAGGGGCTCCTCGGCCATCCGAGGAGCAACCCCCAAGACGATAAGAACAAAGAAAAAGCCCCCAAGAGGGAGGAACACTTCAGGCGAGCCGGTGGCAAGCCAGTTGGCGTCGAACCCTACGACCCACTCTCTAAACAAATTTATTGCTGGGGGATCTATGACAAAACGAGCCCCTACAATTGGCGCCGTCTGTGGGGAGGGTTAGTACGCCGACTGGTGCAACCGGCGATCGTTCTAAACAAATCACTTTGCAAAACAGAAATGAACAAGTACAGTTGCAGCAAAATGGAAGATTCAACAGCAGAAAAAGAAATGAGAAAAGAGTGATGTTATTTCATAAAAAAGAAAAGAGTTACAAATACAATCAGAGGCTCAGGCAGGCTTGTTTTACAAGCTTTATTACAAGCTAATCCTACAATCGGAGGCTCAGGCGGTCCGATCCTACAACTAGCTAGGGGAGAAGGAAGTGTCAACCCGTGCTTTTATTGGCATCAGCAGAACGGGAGAGCTTGACAATAAAAGCGGGGAAGGGGGGCTGAGGCTGGCTTGCTTCAAAGCGGAAGCTTGAACAAAGTGAGGAGCAGATGCAGGGGCACCGGAACGTCCTCCCCCGTGATGTTCCCTTGATGCTCTCCAATCCTCCCAAGCGCCGGCCGTTGGAGACGGCAACACTCGGGCGCCAGACACGACGTAAGTTCGCGTATCTTCTCCACCGAAGGTGCGCTCCGGGGAAAGATGTTAGGTACTCCAACAATGTCCCACCTGGCCACCGCGTGCAACACTGCCGGTGTTACGCCGAGGCTCAGCCGCACCAGAAACCCAGTGGGGGCTGCGGCCACGGCAGCCCTTAACTCCATATCTCCTAACTCCGGTCACAATCCCGACGGGGTTATTAAAGGGGCATGGGGAGTGGAAAGATGGTTTTCTTTCTGTTCGAGTTGGGAAGCTCATGGGGTATGAAGAAACCATCCCCCCAGAAAGCCTTATATAGAGGGGGAGAGTTGGTGACAATCAATTCGCGCAGAATTCGAAGAGTGAGTTACCGAGGCGGCGGGCAATAATGAAGCCACCAAATTCCAAGGGGGCTGCAGACCGTTGTACTTCCGTCGATTTACGAGACCATTAATGAAGGCGCGTCTCGCGCACCGAAGCGTCAGGCGCAGAACACGAACGGCCAAGAAACGCTTCCCCGATAGAAGATGGGGAAACTAATTACTTCAGAAGACCAAGTGTTAGACAGAACCAAGGCTCTGCATGGTCCTCGGACTCAGGCCTATGGGGAAACTAATTACTTCAGAAGACCAAGTGTTAGACAGAACCAAGGCTCTGCATGGTCCTCGGACTCAGGCCTATGGGGAAACTAATTACTTCAGAAGACCAAGTGTTAGACAGAACCAAGGCTCTGCATGGTCCTCGGACTCAGGCCTATGGGGAAACTAATTACTTCAGAAGACCAAGTGTTAGACAGAACCAAGGCTCTGCATGGTCCTCGGACTCAGGCCTATGGGGAAACTAATTACTTCAGAAGACCAAGTGTTAGACAGAACCAAGGCTCTGCATGGTCCTCGGACTCAGGCCTATGGGGAAACTAATTACTTCAGAAGACCAAGTGTTAGACAGAACCAAGGCTCTGCATGGTCCTCGGACTCAGGCCTATGGGGAAACTAATTACTTCAGAAGACCAAGTGTTAGACAGAACCAAGGCTCTGCATGGTCCCCGGACTCAGGCCTATGGGGAAACTAATTACTTCAGAAGACCAAGTGTTAGACAGAACCAAGGCTCTGCATGGTCCTCGGACTCAGGCCTATGGGGAAACTAATTACTTCAGAAGACCAAGTGTTAGACAGAACCAAGGCTCTGCATGGTCCTCGGACTCAGGCCTATGGGGAAACTAATTACTTCAGAAGACCAAGTGTTAGACAGAACCAAGGTCTTGCATGGTCCTCGGACCCAAGCCTACGGAGAGCTAGCCACTACTTATGAAGGCAGCACCTGTGCCTAGGTCTTGCATGGTCCTCGGACCCAAGCCTACGGAGAGCTAGCCACTACTTATGAAGGCAGCACCTGTGCCTAGGTCTTGCATGGTCCTCGGACCCAAGCCTACGGAGAGCTAGCCACTACTTATGAAGGCAGCACCTGTGCCTAGGTCTTGCATGGTCCTCGGACCCAAGCCTACGGAGAGCTAGCCACTACTTATGAAGGCATCACCTGTGCCTAGGTCTTGCATGGTCCTCGGACCCAAGCCTACGGAGAGCTAGCCACTACTTATGAAGGCAGCACCTGTGCCTAGGTCTTGCATGGTCCTCGGACCCAAGCCTACGGAGAGCTAGCCACTACTTATGAAGGCAGCACCTGTGCCTAGGTCTTGCATGGTCCTCGGACCCAAGCCTACGGAGAGCTAGCCACTACTTATGAAGGCAGCACCTGTGCCTAGGTCTTGCATGGTCCTCGGACCCAAGCCTACGGAGAGCTAGCCACTACTTATGAAGGCAGCACCTGTGCCTAGGTCTTGCATGGTCCTCGGACCCAAGCCTACGGAGAGCTAGCCACTACTTATGAGGGCAGCACCTGTGCCTAGGTCTTGCATGGTCCTCGGACCCAAGCCTACGGAGAGCTAGCCACTACTTATGAAGGCAGCACCTGTGCCTAGGTCTTGCATGGTCCTCGGACCCAAGCCTACGGAGAGCTAGCCACTACTTATGAAGGCAGCACCTGTGCCTAGGTCTTGCATGGTCCTCGGACCCAAGCCTACGGAGAGCTAGCCACTACTTATGAAGGCAGCACCTGTGCCTAGGTCTTGCATGGTCCTCGGACCCAAGCCTACGGAGAGCTAGCCACTACTTATGAAGGCAGCACCTGTGCCTAGGTCTTGCATGGTCCTCGGACCCAAGCCTACGGAGAGCTAGCCACTACTTATGAAGGCAGCACCTGTGCCTAGGTCTTGCATGGTCCTCGGACCCAAGCCTACGGAGAGCTAGCCACTACTTATGAAGGCAGCACCTGTGCCTAGGTCTTGCATGGTCCTCGGACCCAAGCCTACGGAGAGCTAGCCACTACTTATGAAGGCAGCACCTGTGCCTAGGTCTTGCATGGTCCTCGGACCCAAGCCTACGGAAAGCTAGCCACTACTTATAAGGGCGGCGCCTGTGCCTAGGTCTTGCATGGTCCTCGGACCCAAGCCTACAGTGAGCTTGTCAATATCTTTAAAGCAGCAACAGAATCTTCTATAAGAGGCTAATCATTTGCCGGAGGATTGAAGCGCTGAGCTAACCATTTGGGAAGAACCAACCAGCGGAAGGCCTTGGGGGGAATGAGGGCCGTGGGTGTCAAAACCCTCCTCCCCGTTCAAGGGAACGTGCAGCAGGATTTTGAGGGGCTATTGTGGGGCCCGAGTGCCTGGAATTTCCGGCCCATCTCTAGACTGGCCCAAGGCCCATGCCGAGGATCAATGGCTATCCCAGGCAGCTGCCTAGGGACTTTTCGGCCCTCTGGGCCGCGCCGAGGACAACCCCGTCCTCGGCATACCTATCCTGATCCCAGTACAGGCGGTCACATCCACACTTAATGCGTCTACCTAACTCCCCTGGCAATCTCAGTGTTGAGAGGACTCCTGGACGGCGGAACCTTGGGTGCCGCGATCCACAGTACGGTGGGAATCGTGGCTGATGGGACAAGTCCTTAAGCAGTGGTCTGGATGACTGACAGTTGGAAGGCTAGGATTGGCCAAAGAGGGTATATAAATGCAAGGAGCCCTTCAGAGTAAGGGGCTCCTCGGCCATCCGAGGAGCAACCCCCAAGACGATAAGAACAAAGAAAAAGCCCCCAAGAGGGAGGAACACTTCAGGCGAGCCGGTGGCAAGCCAGTTGGCGTCGAACCCTACGACCCACTCTCTAAACAAATTTATTGCTGGGGGATCTATGACAAAACGAGCCCCTACAGTATGGATTAAATTTAACATTAGAATAATAGAATGACAATACTTTTGAAAAAAAAAATAAAAGTAAAAGCAGTAACGTTTTAAATTTGAAAGACAAAAAATAAATTTAGAACGAATTTTAGGAATACGAAGTAAATAATATCCTACATATTTTCTTTAACTCCTACATAACTCACAAAAGAATGGCATAGCCATAATTTAATAAAAAAATTTCTTGTGCTAAGGAATTTAAAATTGGCCGAAAGGCCTAAAATAGAACTTAACATATATCCATTACCTTGGACGGGACATGGTCTTGTGGGGCCCATATCCAGTCCAGTACATTGGAAGAAAGCATTGAAGCTTAGCCCAATAAAAAATTGGACCCAAGTCATATTGGGCTTTTATCTTTCTAAAAGAGTTTTTTCAGCCCAAACTGTATCCCTTCAACATTTCAATTTAGGGTTTGCAATTTATGCCAGCGGAGCTGTAAATATGCGCCTCAAGAACTGAACTGTACGATGAAACCAACCTCGTCAGTCTTCAGCTCCTACATCCAAGTATCTCTTTCCTCCACACATATGAGCATGTTTGTGTACTTTATTTATTTGCTTTTAAGGTTCAATTTTTATTGTTTTAGATTTGAAGTGGGCTACAAAGCCTACAATCAACAATCAAGAGTGATGAGAGAAAAATAACTCCAACAATATATATATATATATATATATATATATATATATATATATATATATGATTGGATACACATTAACTAAGTGGAGAAAGTTTTGAATATTTGCATTAATATTATTCGACTGAACCTATAGTCATGTTTTTGAATGCGGCTATAGACTTAATTTATAACCACGTTTTAAAAACGAGGCTATAGGTTAGTGTGGGGCCAGAAAGAGTCAGGCAACCCCGGCCCACTTCGAACCAGGCCCAAAGGCCCACGCTGAGGACGCGTCCAAGGTCCGAGGACTAAAGTGTAAAACCCAATTGCCCAGGAAACAGTGCCGAGGATGATAACGTCCTCGGACCTCCGAGATCTGAAAGTGGGCAAGTAGCACACCATCAAGGGGAGTCTCCCCGAGCATCCAAAAGACAAATAGCAAGTACCAAGCGCCAGACATGGAAGCATGGTGGAGGAGCAAGTCCCAGATGAACTGTCACCTCCACATTAAATGCCCTCAACTAACGCCCTGGCCGCATTAATGAGGATAGGACCCCTGAACAGTGCTGTCTTGGGCGTTGCAACCCACAGGAGGGATGGGAATGCGGCTGATGGGACAGGCTCTCAAGTGGTGGCCTGGCTGATCAACAAATGTAAGGCTAGGATCAACTGAGAGAGATATATATAATATAAGAGGTCCCTCTGGAAGGGGGGACGGACGGAAAAACCAGAGGAAAGAAATACTGTAGCAGTTTGTGTTTTCTCAAACCTTGTAACCCTTCTTCAAAGAAGTAATAAGAACTTCGAGCTCCGTAAGGCACGTCCGAGGAGCATTGTTGTGCATCCCATCCCGCGTTTAAGCTATTTAGCACTCACGTATAACCATGCATGGCCGTTGTATTCCTCACTAGGGCCTAGCTCTTGAACCCATACTCTATAAATTCATTGCAGGGTTAGCTGGGCTTGGGTCCACTTTCTTAACCCGTAGGAGGGCCCAAATCCGGTCCCTACAATTGGCGCCGTCTGTGGAGAGAACTTGTGCGTTAGTAAGGACAACAGTCAAGCATGGTAGGATCAGGCCTTCACCAAGGAAATCCCCATCGACCTGAACCGGCTAAATCCCGGCACCAGGGTAACTATGGCGACCCCGGGGGTGGTCAGAACGAGAACGGACGATTTTGAGAAGGAAGCGTGAATACCTCAACCGCGAGCGGAAGCCAAACTCGCCGGGACGGGCATGTTCCCCAGAAGCGCGACGATGGCTAGGCCACGCGATCGGAAGAGGCCCATAGCCACGCATCCCAGAGGAAGGATGATAAGGTGGCCATGCAGCGCGAGATAGATGATCTGAAGAGGAAGCTGCGCCGTGCGCAGCGAAGACGATCCGAACCCAGCCCTGACCTGCCCTCTGACGACGAGAGTGATGACGAATACAGGCAAAGGTCAAGAACACCCCCCAGCAAGACTTTCTCCCACGAAGAGGAGCGCTACCAGAGGCGTAGGCATGCCAACCCAACCCCCAGGGGCTTAGGTGGTGACGCCATGAGCAAGGCACTGGATCAGCTCTCCAAGTCGCCTTTCACGCGTCATATAGAGGAGGCAAAGCTTCCTCGGCTGTTCTAGTAGCCAACCTTCACCGCTTACAACGGCAAAACAGATCCCGTGGAGCATGTGAGCCAGTTCAACCAGAGGATGGCTGTCCACTCCAAGAATGAGGCGCTGATGTGCAAAGTCTTCCCATCCAGCTTGGGACCTGTGGCCATGAGGTGGTTCAACGGTCTAAGGACGAATTCCATAGACTCGTACAGGTAGCTGACCCAGGCTTTTGGTTCCCGCTTTGTTACGAACAGCAGGCCTCCTCGGCCCATGAGCGCGTTACTGTCCCTATCCATGCGTGACGGGGAGACCCTCAAGGCTTACTCGGACAAGTACTGGGAGATTTACAACGAGCTGGACGGCAAGTACGACGCTGTCGCCATCAATACATTCTAGAATGGACTACCAATGGGGCACGGCCTGAGGAAGTCCTTAACCAGTAAGCCCGCCACCAGCGTGCGGCAATTGATGGATTGGATCGACAAGTACAAGCGGGTAGAGGAAGATATGCTACAGGGCAAAGGCAAGGAGAAGGTTATCCCCCAGGAAATGAGGGATTTCAGGTTGGACCGGTATAGCAACACCCGCCCAAGGAGGGATTTCGGTGGGCAATCCGGGGCGACCAATGCCCAGACTGTCAGCGCCGTATTTTGAGAACCCGTACACAAGGTGCTAGAAAGGATAAAGAACGAGCCATACTTCAGGTGGCCGACTAAGATGACTGGAGAACTTGACAAGCGCAACCAGAACCGTTACTGCCAATACCACCAGGACTACGGACATGCCACGGAGGACTGCAGGAACCTCTGGAACCACCTAGACCAGCTAATCCGGGAGGGAAAGCTGAAGCACTTTCTGCACCATTCCAGCGGCCAGTAGGGCCAGACCTACCAAGAGCCTCGGAGGGACACCGCCATGGGGCAGCCCGCTGGGACGATCAACGTAATCTTGGCGGCACCAGGAAGAACAGGCACATGCCCTTCGCGAGTGTTAGGACATATGTGTTTTCACTTGTTAAGAACATATGTCACTCATTTATGTAAATTGGCTAATCCTTTTGACAAAACACACTCTACTTGTAATTGGGTAGATCTAGGATGTGTTTAATACTTCAAGGAACATGCTGTTCAAGTCTAGTATTAAAGCCATGAAGATTGGACCAAGAAACAAGTGAAGAAAAGCTATTCAAGAAGGCTGGACAGATAGCTCGACACCTGTGGATAGATAGCCCGACAGCTGCCCGACACCTCTCGACAGCTAGCTATCTATCGAGCTCTTAAGGTGTTTTTTTATCGCAATCTCGACACCTTCTCGACAGCTGGTGGATCGATCGAGAAAGCTCCTGTCCCCTCGACAGATTCTCAACACCTCCTCGACACCTGCTATCTATCGAGGATTAAATCTCGACACCTCCCGATCGATCGAGGTATCTATCGAGGTTACGGTATTTCAGATTTCTAGATCTGATTTTTGGGCCAGGCTTTTGTATTTGTGTAGGGTTTCTTTTCTCACAACCCTAGACCTATATAAGGCTTATTTTAGAGGCCGTCACGGAAGAGAATAAGTGAATACAAGGAGAACATATTCAAAAGATTATTCTCTCTGAAAGAAGCTACTGCGTCTTTACGCCTTAGGGTTTTATAACCAAGTGCTTCTTGATCTTCATTGTTGATGAAGTGAAGAACTTTGCAGCCAACATTCTTCTTCCTTAAGTTGGTGAGTGAGTCACGTACTGGGATTCGTGCAAAGGAGTTAGTCACGTATTGGGATTCGTGCATCAAAGGGTGGCGTTCATATATTGAAGAGTTCAGAGGTTCTGAAGCGGTAGAAGGTTTCTGCTGTGAGTTCATCTACGGGGATTGTAGAGTCTAGGGACAAAGGTTTTGTACTAGATCTGAAACTTCTCTTCACTATAGTGGATTGCTTTTTGGGAAGGTTTCCCCCCAGGTTTTTTATTGTGAAACTGGTTGGTTTCATTGGTTTTCCTGGGTCATCATATCTTGTCTTATTTACTTTTCCGCTGCATTTATTTTTGACATGATATTGATGTTTGTTTGTTTTAACAAGTTTTAATCATAATAAATCTAATTAACAACTTGGATTTAAAACTTGTTTATTCTATCAACTGGGGTCTAAATTTCCCAACAGCGAGTGCTGTCTGTAGCCCAACTGCCTGCCGAGGACTCCCGGACAGGGCCGAAGAGGGCCAGGAGGAGTTTTCGCCCAGCCTTGTGTTTCTCGGAAGAGGACAAGATTGGGACCACCCAACCCCACGATGACGCTCTAGTCGTCACCCTCAGAATCGGGGGCTACGACGTGAAAAGGGTGATGGTGGATGGTGGCAGCGCAGCCGAGGTCATATGTCCAAACCTCTACAAGGGGCTGGGGCTAAAACCGGAGGACCTCACACCTTATAGCTCCCCCCTAATGAGCTTCGATGGAAAGCTCGTCATCCCGAAGGGCATAATCAGGCTGCCCATACAGACGGGCCCAGAGGTGGTGGAGGTGAACTTTGTAGTGGTGGACACATACTCCCCCTACACGGCCATCGTAGGAAGGCCCTAGCTACACACCTTGGGGGGCGTAGCCTCCTCCTTGCACCAGAAGGTGAAATTCCCATCGGGGGATCAGGTTCTGGAGATCCGAGGTTGCCAGCCCACAGCGAGGCAGTGCACGGTGGCTGCCATATCCTATCGGCTTGATGCACAGCCCTCGGCCCCCGCCAAGGAAGGTTTATAGCAACCAAAGACCCTGGTGGCGCCTCCTGATACAGCTGCCGAGGATGCCAAATGTGAGAACCTGGAGAAGGTAGTAATTGACGACGATCCAAAGAAGTTCTTCCAGGTCAGAGCCCAGCTGCCTCCCTAGGAAAAGGAGGAGTTACTTGAGTTCCTCAAAAGGAACCTTGACGTGTTCGCATGGGACCCCTGCGATGCCCCTGGGATTGATCCATCCTTCATCTGTCACCACCTTAACGTCAACCCATCCGTGATCCCCAAGAAGCAGCCACCCCGACGCCCGTCGAAGGAGCACGCTGATGCAATCAGGGAAGAGGTCAATAAGGTCAAGCGCGCGGGGGCTATCAAAGAAGTATTTTACCCCGAATGGTTGGCCAACACTGTGGTGGTCAAGAAGAAAAGTGGGAAGTGGAGGGTTTGTGTAGACTTCACAAACTTGAACAAAGCATGCCCGAAGGACCTCTTCCCAATGCCACGAATAGACCAGCTAGTAGATGCGACGGCAGGCCATCCTCGGATGAGCTTCCTAGATGCCTTTCAGGGCTATCATCAAATCCCACTAGCTTTGGAGGACCAAGAGAAGACAGCCTTTGTGACGCCCATTGGGAACTACCACTACAAGGTTATGCCATTTGGCCTGAAAAACGTCGGATCCACCTACCAAAGGATGATGACGAGAATTTTTGAGTCAATGTTGGGCAAAAGCATCGAGGTCTATGTTGACGATATGGTGGTGAAGAGCAAACTGGTGTCCGAGCACTTGGGGGACCTCGGTCGCACATTTGACGTCCTGAGAAAGCACAAGCTCCGCCTTAATGCCTTAAAATGCTCATTTGGCATAGGCTCTGGCAAGTTTCTAGGGTATATGATCACCCACCGTGGGATCGAAGTCGACACTGACCAAATCAAGGCCATTCACAATTTGAAGCCTCCGCAGAACCCCAAGGAGATCCAAAAGCTTACTGGGATGATCGCGGCGCTGAACCGATTCATTTCCAGGTCGGCTGACAGGTGCAGGCCCTTCTATCTCCTGATCAACAAGTGGAAAGGATTTGAGTGGTCCGAGGATTGTGCCATAGCTTTCCAGCAACTCAAGGAATATCTATCCCGGCCGCCTATCATGTCCAATCCTGAGGCCGACGAGGTCCTATACGCATACCTCGAGGTGGTGCCCCACGCAGTGAGCCTAGTACTGGTACGGGAAGACAATGGCGTTCAAAAGCCAGTTTACTACGGCAGCAAGTCGCTGCACGAAATGGAGGTCAAATACCTACCCCTAGGGAAAGCCATACTAGCTGTGGTCCACACCACGAGAAAGCTCCCCTATTACTTCCAAGCTCATACGGTGGTTGTCCTAACCCGATTGCCCTTGAAGTCCGTACTCCAGACCGCTGACTACACAAGAAGAATCGTGAAGTGAAGCACAATTCTAGGGGCTTTCGACGTCAAGTACATGCCCCGGACCTCCATAAAAGGCCAGGTTCTGGCAGATCTGACGGCCGAGTTCGCTGAACCAGTCGTAGAAGTGACAGCCGAGGAGAAAGGCTGTGATGAGAAATCAGTTGGGGCAATCTCCATCCCAGAGTCACCATGTTGGAAGGTATATGTTGATGGTGCGGCAAACCAAAGGGGGCCCGGAGTGGGGCTGGTCCTAGTATCCCCCGAAGATCATGTCATAGAGAAGTCCCTAAGGCTCGGATTCACGGCCACAAACAATGAGGCCGAATATGAGGCATTACTGCAAGGGATGGTCATGGTGAAAAAGATGGGAGGAAAGTCGATAGAGATGTTCTCAGACTCGAGGTTGGTGGTAGGACAGGTAAAGGGGGAGATAGAGGCCAGAGATTCAAGAATGGAAGAATACCTGAGCCAAGTCAAGCGCTTGCAGTTGGAGTTTGGCCTCTTCAGCTTGTCCCATATTCCTAGGAGTGGGAACAGCCATGCCGATTCACTAGCCACACTCGCAACCTCCTCGGCAGAGGCTCTATCTCGGATCATACTTGTGGAGCACCTGGAGAGGGCGAGTGAAGTGCCAAAGGGAGTGATCCCCGTCCATCAGGTTGAGATGGGTCCCAGCTGGATGGACCCTATAGTAAGATTCCTCAAAGATGATGTCCTGCCTGAGGAGAGGTTAGAGGCAGAAAAGATATGAAGGAAAGCTCTTCGGTTCTGGTTGTCCGAGGATCACAAACTATACAGGCGCTCCTACTCTGGGCCATATTTGCTGTGCGTCCACCCCGAAGCGGCAGAATTCTTGCTCGAAGAGCTGCACGAAGGAATCTGTGGGAGCCATACAGAGGGGAGATCCCTGGCTCACCGAGCCGTCACACAAGGATACTGGTGGCCGGGAATGCAGCAAGAGGCCCAGGAGTATGTCAAGAAGTGTGACCAGTGCCAAAGGTTCGCCCCAAACATCCATCAGCCAGGAGGGATCCTCAATCCTTTGTCCAGTCCATGGCTGTTCGCCCAATGGGGCTTGGACATTGTGGGACCTTTCCCCAGAGCACCAGGGAATAAGAAGTATCTGTTGGTGGCCACGGACTACTTCACCAAGTGGGTTGAGGCCGAGCCACTGGCCAATATCAGGGACGTAGACGTGAAGAAATTCATTTGGAGGAACATAGTTACACGATTCGGGGTCCCTCATACCCTCATCTCGGACAATGGGCTCCAATTTAATAGCAAGGCCTTCAGGAGGTACTGTTGCGAACTTGGGATCACAAACAGGTACTCAACGCCAGCCTACCCTCAAGGAAACGGACAAGCCGAGGCTGTCAACAAGGTCTCGTCAATGGGCTTAAGAAGAGACTGGATGATGCCAAGGGGAGATGGGTAGAAGAGCTGCCCCACGTCCTCTGGACGTACCGGACTATGCCCCGGCGCTCAACGGGGGAAACACCTTTTACCATGACTTATGGTGCGGAGGCGGTGATCCCCCTGGAAACAAACTTCCCGACGCTAAGGACGAGCTCCTTCACTCCAGGCAGCAATGATGAATTGCTGGGGCGGAGCCTGGACCTGGTAGACGAACAAAGGGAGCGAGCAATGATCCAGCTGGCCTATTACCAGCAAAAGCTCAAGCAAGGATATGACGCCAATGTAAAGCTCAGACCACTAGCATCGGGGGACCTGGTGCTGAGAAAAGTCGTAGGGGTTGCCAAGAACCCTTCCTGGGGAAAGCTGGGACCCAACTGGGAGGGGCCCTACCGAATTACCTCAGTAGCAGGGGTGAGAGCATACTATTTAGAAGATTTAGATGACAAACCTGTACCTCGTCCGTGAAATGTAAATAACCTGAAAATGTATTACTATTAATGAAGAAGTCTCTTTTGATTCAGATGTTCTGCCTATCATAATCACATATCTCGCGTCCCAACGGCAAATATACCTGGGTACTAGACAGAACCAAGGTCTTGCATGGTCCAAGGACTCAAACCTATGGGAAAACTAGTTACTTACAGAAGAACTGAAGCGTTAGACAGAACCAAGGTCTTGCATGGTCCTCAGACTCAAAACCTATGGGGAAACTAGCCACTCAAATATACCTGGGTACTAGACAGAACCAAGGTCTTGCATGGTCCAAGGACTCAAACCTATGAGAAAACTAGTTACTTACAGCCGAACTGAAGCGTTAGACAGAACCAAGGTCTTGCATGGTCCTCGGACTCAAACCTATGGGGAAACTAACCACTCAAATATACCTGGGTACTAGACAGAACCAAGGTTTTGCATGGTCCAAGGACTCAAACTTATGGGAAAACTAGTTACTTACAGCCGAACTGAAGCGTTAGACAGAACCAAGGTCTTGCATGGTCCTCGGACTCAAACCTATGGGGAAACTAACCACTCAAATATACCTGGGTACTAGACAGAACCAAGGTCTTGCATGGTCCAAGGACTCAAACTTATGGGAAAACTAGTTACTTACAGCCGAACTGAAGCGTTAGACAAAACCAAGGTCTTGCATGGTCCTCGGACTCAAACCTATGGGGAAACTAACCACTCAAATATACCTGGGTACTAGACAGAACCAAGGTCTTGCATGGTCCAAGGACTCAAACCTATGGGAAAACTAGTTACTTACAGCCGAACTGAAGCGTTAGACAGAACCAAGGTCTTGCATGGTCCTCGGACTCAAACCTATGGGGAAACTAACCACTCAAATATACCTGGGTACTAGACAGAACCAAGGTCTTGCATGGTCCAAGGACTCAAACCTATGGGAAAACTAGTTACTTACAGAAGACCAAGTGTTAGACAGAACCACGGCACTGCATGGTCCTCGGACTCAGGCCCATGGGAAAACTAACTACTTCAAAAGACCAAGTGTTAGACAGAACCAAGGCACTGCATGGTCCTCGGACTCAGGCCTATGGGAAAACTAACTACTTCAGAAGACCAAGTGTTAGACAGAACCAAGGCACTGCATGGTCCTCGGACTCAGGCCCATGGGAAAACTAACTACTTCAGAAGACTAAGTGTTAGACAGAACCAAGGCGCTGCATGGTCCTCGGACTCAGGCCTGTGGGAAAACTAACTACTTCAGAAGACTAAGTGTTAGACAGAATCAAGGCACTGCATGACCCTCGGACTTAGGCCTATGGGGAAACTAACTACTTCAAAGGGATCCTAAGTACCTACTCGAAGAAATTCTACCTGGTCCTTAGGAAACGAAAGATCCGCCCGAGCATACATGCCCTCTCGTTATAATAATTGATGCCACGATTGGCCGAGATACAATTAAGGTTAAAATTATACAAGTAAACAAGAAGAAGAAGAGTGGATAACGCGCAAATGAACAAACAACCAGCATAAGTCAGAATAGAGAAAGTAAGGCTCACATTGCATTAAATCCAAAGAATTACACGATAGGAGTCACATTACAAATAAAGAAAAAAGGAAGAAAAAAGATGCGAAAAATAAAGTGAAGCAGGCAGAGGTGCCAAGGAGCCTAATCCTTCTATTTAGTTGCCCGCTCCGGTGGGTGGCTGGCAGCCTCAGGGTCCTCTGAGCTCTGACTGAGTGGGATGACCTGCAGTGGCATGGCAGGAATAGCTGCCCCCTCAGCAGAAGAAACCTGGGCATCGTGGGAAGGCTTTGCAACCTGCTGAGGCGCTTCCTCGTTAGAGCCGTCACTCAATTCAACCACCACGGGAGGATTACTCCCTTGAACTGGCTCACCAGTGACTCCAGCGTCCGAGGCCCCCTCACCTGGAGTAGCAGCAGTTTCCACAGCAGCCTCCTCGGCCTCAAAGCCATCTAGGGCAGCCTCGCGGATGGCGGGGGGGGGGGGGGTAGTACACACTCTCCTCCTTCCACAGGTCAGAAGAGGACTCCACCCCAGCTTGTTTGAGGGCTTCACCCCAAGTTTCGGAGCAGTAGTGCCTACATACCTCAGAGACTTAGGACTTGTAGGCGGCTGCTGTCTCAGTCGCCCCGGCAGCATAGGCAGCCTCCTCAGCTTCCTCCTTGGTGGCCCAGGCCTCCTCCCTACCTTGCTCTGCCTCAAACTTGGCCCTCACAGCTTCCTCTTTAGCCCATTTAGCCACCCTCTTGGCCTCCTCAGCATCAGCCACCTCATTCTTCAGGCCAGCTATCAGCTCCTCGGCGAGCCTCAGCTGCTCTTCTACCTCACCCAGACGCTTCGTCTGAGATTCGGCCTGCTTCTGGGCACTCTCAAGACCTGACACTGCGCTGTCCCGGGCCCTGGTCATTGCCTTCAGCTCCTCCCTGGCCTTGGCAAGGTCGTCCTCGGAGTTCTTGAGGGTCCGAGTGGCCTCCAAACGCTTCTCGCGCTCTTCATCCATGGCCTTTCCGTGGTCATGGGCCGCCTCCTCCAGCCTGAAGGTGGCCTGGACAGCCTGCCAAACAAAACAGATACATAATAATAAGCCGAGCTCAAAAAAGAAAGGAAGGCAGAAAAAGCTGAAGCGAGAAAGAATACAAGTGTTAAGGGTCTTACCATCCCCAAGTATCGTTTGAGGCTGAGGAAGACCTCCCTACTCCTCATGGTCCCCAGCTGCTCCATGTCCGCAGGAAGGAGCAGGCATTTCTCCACCGCGTCGGCCACGTACGCGCCTTCGCCCTCTCTAAAATCCCTGAGGGAGGAGTCATCCCTCAAAGGTGCCCCACGGAGCATTGGGGCGGGGAGCCAGGCCTGTACCTCGGGCGGGGCATTGACCTGTTTGTCCTGGGCTTTGGAGCCTATCCTCAGCTGCTTTAAGGGCCGCCGAGTGTCATCCCCCTCCCGAGTGGGCCCAGATTTGTCCTCGATGGGCCTCTTACCCTTATCCTTCTTCTGCTTAGGATCAGCAGGCTCGTGCCTGAACGGCGGGTTCGTCTGAGGCGGAGGAGGAGGAGACCTAGATTGAGTAGAGGCCGACCTGGTCTGGGCAGGACGAGTCTTTGGAGAAGGAGGAGGAAGCCTTGGCTTGGACTTCCCCGGTTGCCCTTCGATTAGGTCGAGCAGACTGGCTTGGGCCTTCTTCTTGTAACCCATTTCAAGCCGAGAAGATGTCTCTGACGCTAGGAGGTCTGCTTCGGTTAGACGAGGATCACCCAAGTCTCCAGAAGGGTCCTCGGACTGGTGGACTTGTTTAAACACGTCAAAATTGTCCTCGGTCACAGTTATTTTCCGCAGCCGAGGATCCTTTGCTCTGATCACGTGCTTTGGGGCCGCGAACGATTTTTGGAGCGGAGTGTACCCCAAGATTTTGTGAGCGGCTCTAACTTGATGGTCAGCTTCGTTTTCGAAAACCGCCGACCTGAGCACCTTCTGCAAATCCTCCCCGTTGATCAGGTTGAAGTGGCGTGTGAAGGCGTGCGGATCTGCAGAAGGAAAACACATTCACGTTAGTAACCAAACAGTGCAAAAAAGAAATGATGCATGAAACAAGTTAGAATCTTTGAACCCCCTCCTACTCCCACTGCCCCACCTGGTGTCCCCTCTGTCGTCGGGCAGTGAAGGCCATCGTGCCACCCTCCGGACATGATGAGAAAATCCTCGTTTAACCCCTTGTTGGACTCAGGGAGGCACTGGATAAGCCGGACCCTATCGTCCCTCGTCCTCATGTAGTACGATTTGTTCTTCAGGTGTTGAAGGTTATAACAGTAGTTCACGTCGTGATGGGTCAACCTTAGCCCCATCTTCTCATTCAGAGCATCCACACACCCCAGAATTCTGAAGATGTTGGAGGCGCACTGGGTGGGGGTTAACCAGAAGTATGTAAGGTAACCCCTCGTCACCGGCCCTATGGGGATCCTCATGCCACCTTCGAGGAAAGCGATGATGGGAATCACCACCTCGCCCTCCTGCCTTCAAAGGAACCACTCCCCTTCCTCACAATACCTCAAGCCCACGTTGGCCGGTATCTTATAATTGGCGATGAATTTCTCCATCGCCTCCTCAGTGTAGACGTACTTCTTAAGCCTACCCATCCCAAATGACGCCTAAGAGAGCTAAAGAAAGAGCAAATAAAAGAGAAGGAAGAGTAGAGAGGAAGAAAGCTCAGAGAGGGATAGAGCGACTTACAGGAATGAGGAAAAGCTCCTCGGACAGGCTTTTTATGCTGGAGATGTAGGTGGAAACGTGGCTGGACTCAGAGTGAAGGCGCAAGAGCTCTTGATTGTGAATGAAAAAAGGGGGAAGCGGTTCGAATGGGTATTTATACCCTAGATCGAAGAGCCGCACGAGTTTTCCCGCCCATAAATGCTAGGCGCATCCCTACCGTTAGATTGTCATCTGCCCGTTGAACGTAGGGAGCACAGAGCCGCCCGAATTTAATGCAGGACACGTTACGCGCACCGAAGCGTCAGTAACGCACCTTGGGCAGATGAAAAGGCTCCAACGCTAACGAGGGACAAGACTCGATTGGACACGGAGTAGGTCCGAGGATGTCAAAATCCTCCTTTCCGCCCGAGGATGCGGACAGCAAGATTTTGAGGGGCTATTGTGGGGCCAGAAAGAGTCAGGCAACCCCGACCCACTTCGAACCAGGCCCAAAGGCCCACGCCGAGGACGCGTCCAAGGTCCGAGGACTAAAGTGTAAAGCCCAATTGCCCAGGAAACAGTGCCGAGGATGATAACGTCCTCGGACCTCCGAGATCTGAAAGTGGGCAAGTAGCACACCATCAAGGGGAGTCTCCCCGAGCATCCAAAGAACAAATAACAAGTACCAAGCGCCGGACATGGAAGCATGGTGGAGGAGCAAGTCCTAGATGAATTGTCACCTCCACATTAAATGCCCTCAACTAACGCCCTGGCCGCATTAATGAGGATAGGACCCCTGAACAGTGCTGTCTTGGGCGTTGCAACCCACAGGAGGGATGAGAATGCGGCTGATGGGACAGGCTCTCAAGTGGTGGCCTGGCTGATCAACAAATGTAGGGCTAGGATCAACTGAGAGAGAGATATATAATGTAAGAGGTCCCTCTGGAAGGGGGGACGGACGGAAAAACCAGAGGAAAGAAATACTGTAGCAGTTTGTGTTCTCTCAAACCTTGTAACCCTTCTTCAAAGAAGTAATAAGAACTTCAAGCTCTGTAAGGCACGTCCGAGAAGCATTGTTGTGCATCCCGTCCCACGTTTAAGCTATTTAGCACTCACGTATAACCATGCATGGCCGTTGTATTCCTCACTAGGGCCTAGCTCTTGAACCCATACTCTATAAATTAATTGCAGGGTTAGCTGGGTTCGGGTCCACTCTCTCAACCCGTAGGAGGGCCCAAATCCGGTCCCTACAATTAGCTATAGTCTCGTTTTTTGAATGTGTCAATACGCCATATCCAAAAAAATGCGGCTAAAAATACTTACAAATGCGGCTATAGGTTATAGCCGTGTTTTTTGTAAACGTGACTAAAAAATAGAAAAATTACAATGTTATAAATTATAATATAAGAGCATTCACTTCAGTGGGTGAATAATAGAAAAATGTGTAAAATTTAAACCAACATAATTCATTTTATAGTTATTTTTTTGACAAAGTTTGGCTACAAAGTTGAGTTACAACTTTACTCAATAAAATAAATATTATTATATATTTTAAAAATCTGACCGTTGAATTGTATGTTTTTTACACTTTCAATACACATGTCAAATTTTATATCAATCGGATATTATTTACTATATGATCTACAAGTTTATATTTTATGCATAATTTTAAACTACAAAAACTTGCAATTTAAATAATTTATTGATGATATAACTATTGATCTTTAATTTTCTAGAAATTTTGCAAGCATGGAAGATATAAGAAGAAGATGTAATCCAATGGTGAATTTGTCAAAATTCATCTCTAATGAGTAAGGTTGTAGTCTAAGACTACAACTAATTTGGTAGTTAAGTTTTGTCCTTATTTTTTATTTTTTGTTTTACATAATACTGTGTGAAGAAAGTTAAAAAAGAAAAAAAAATTAATGAAATGTAGTGTAAAATCGATAATCTAATGTAAAGTATTTTGAAAAGTAAATATGTAAAAAAAAAAAAAAAGTAAATTTTTATACTTAAAAATAGGCATAAATTTTTGCATGAGTTAATCCTAATATTCTAACGCAAATTCTGACATACTTCCTCAGTTAACCCAAAAAAAAAAAAAAAAAAATCCAAATATCTTGCCGGCACGTCAAAGATGGGTTGAACTTTACTGTATGATGATTGATGACATTAATTTTACTGTATGATGACATTAATTTTGTACGAATTTTACCTAACCCTTAAAGAAAAAGGAAGTAAAAATGTTGACATGAATGTTAGAGCTAATAAAGTTGCTAGACTTTTTTTTTTTTTTTGAGGGGAAGTTGCTAGACTTATTAGTAATAATAATAACTGATGCTTTGGTGGAAAATAAGCTTATGCATATTCAGTTAAATATATGGCCAAAAAATCTGAGAAGTTCTGTTAGAGATAGTGAGAATGAGAAAGTAGTGTTGGTCTCTAATATAGAGGCCTGACATGCAACTTAATTTAAGTCTATTCAGTAAGGATATATTCATAATTTCAATTTTCTGATATATAGTGAAAAGCATTACCTGCTGCTTTGTAAAGTTGACAAACTGTTGAACCATGTAAAAAATTCTCTTTTGTTTATTTTCTCTGTTTTACAAAATTACGCAGATAAAAAATCTTCACCAAGTGTTGCGCAAAATGTATTTATTTTCATTCTATTGATAATAATTACCTGTGATCTTGATTTTTGTTAGTGATTTTCCTCTCATGAAGCATCGTATTAAATGTTCTTTGCAGGTGTCAAACTCTAAATGGCACCCTATGTGGGTGGTTCAGTTTTAAGAGATGACAATACTTAAGAGGCCAACATAATCATGGCTCTTTTTTGTTTACAAGGATCCCACGTCAAGCCTTGAAGTATAATCAAAGAAGAAACATCACCTACTCTTCAACTATATAAATGCGATATCCAAACCTGTTTTCACACAATCGCATCCAACATGAAGCTGCTAGAGCTAGCTGCCACTGCATTCTTTCTCTTCCTGGCATCGCATTTGATGCTGACTGGTAATTTCATAACACAAAATTTTCTTATTCAGTGAATTAATCACGATGATGTAATATGCCAATGTTAATGACTCGGTCCAAGTATCAATCTGCCAATTTTGTGTGGTTAACTTTCTATGAAGTTTAAAATTGGTGTGTGCTTTTGTTTCTATTTCCCTTTTAATTTCAATGAGTTATGGTTCCTAACTAGAATTGACCATGTTGATGTAATTGAAAACAATATTGCAGGGAGTGTAGCCGCATATCAAGTTACACTTGATGTGCACAACAAATGCCTTTTTCCTATATGGCCTGCAACAGCACCAAATACTGGCTATCCAGTGATAGCTGATGGTGGTTTCTATCTTCCATCAGGCAAGATTCAACGTATTTATGCTCCATTGACATGGAGTGGCCGGATTTGGGCCCGAACAGGCTGCAAATTCAATTCCAATTGGAAACCCGCCTGTGAAACCGGTGACTGTAAAGGAAGACTAGCATGCAATGGACTTATAGGCAAACCCCCAGTCACGCTAGTGCAAATTGCACTACAGGGAAATCAGAGCAAGTCAAGTTTTTATGATGTGAGCTTGGTTGATGGCTACAACATCCCTGTTTCAGTCACAATAAGGCAAACACCAGAACAATGTACCATTAGAGGGTGCTTGCAAAGTGTGAACGAGGTGTGCCCACAAGAGCTTCAGGTGTTAAATAAAAAGGGGAAAGTGGTGGCATGCAAAAGTGCTTGCTTGGCATTTGATAAAGACATCTTTTGCTGTAGGAAAGCATATGGGACCCCAGAAAAGTGTCAGCCTAGCGTCTACTCAAAAATCTTTAAGGATGCTTGTCCTTGTTACTATAGTTATGCTTTTGACACACCCCCACCATTGGTAAACTGTGCCTCGGGAGAGTATGTGATAACATTCTGTCCTTCAGGTTGGGGTGATGCACATACATCCATATAGGTGTGTTATATAGCTTATATCTCTATGGTTGTCTACTTTTGATTTGATTATAGGCTGATGCTTGTCATGCAAGTTAATACAATAAATTTGTACTAAGGATTGACTGCAGAACTTCTTGATGTATTAGGAGCTCCAGACCAAAAACTCAAACTATGTTCTGATCATCCTACTTTAAATGAATTGGAAATAAGGTCATTCATCTATAATCTACTTGAGTTTGTGTAACAGAGGCTTGCTTCATACATTGATTCAAATATTCCATTTCATCTCAGTAGTCTTACTTTTTCTAATGAAAAATAGTGTCAAGAAAGTAATTATACATATTGTCTGACATTTGATATATATCGTGATAGCTTTGACAATGCTATGCTCAATTATTGACTTATATATAGTAGACTTGTAGCACAAAATAATGTTTTTAAAAATTTGCACTTTTTATTCTAATTATATATATATATATATATATATATGTATGTATGTATGTATGTATGTATGTATGTATTTGAATTAGAAAAAATTAAAAATAATTAATAAGACATGGAGGCTCATTTTTAACTTATGCATTGATTGAGGCTTTTTTATATAAAAAAAACATTAAGATAAAAATTGATTGAGGCCAATTAAAAAAATTTCAAATTCAGTGTTATTCAGGACTTCAAAAAAGAAAATTTTAATTTTTTTTTTTTTTGTCAAATAAGAGACAAAAAGCTTGTGTGCACAACTGGTAGAAACTAAGGATTTTATGAAAGATATTTACCAAAAGATTTGGTAAACACAAATAGCTTGCGTGCACAAACAATTTCATGACCAAATTCAATTTATGATTTCCTATGTTTTGAATTTTTTTCTGGGCAGATAATTATGCCTCCAAGCCAAGTTCTTCCAAATCCCAACTCAATCCAAACTAAAAAAGACTATGCATATATGGCTAAACTATACTTTGCATCTTTAAAGTTCAGTCCAAGTTTGTTGGGTGTAATTACTTTTATTGATAAAATCTTTTTATGTTAAATAAGAGTTTTTTTTTTTTTTTAGTTGAGAAAATGTCAAATAAGAGATTTAAGGATAAAACCACGCTAAAAAAAATCAATTAATATCTTGATTTAATGATAAAAAGTAATAATTATTATAGAGCGATGTCATAGATTGAATTTCATATATATATATATATATATATATATAACTCCTTCATAATTCACAAAAGAATGGCATAGCCATAATTAAATAGAAAAATTTATTGTGATATGGAATTTAAAATTAAAGGCCAAAAATAGGACTCAAAACATGCCCACTACATTGGACGAGACATGGTCATGTTGGGCCCATAACCAGTTCAGTACATTGGAACAAAGCATTGAAGCTTAGCCCCATAAAAAATTGGACCCAAAAGTCATATTGGGCTAACATATTTCTAGAACCGTCGTTTCAGCCCAATCTGCAGCCCTTAACATTTCGATTTAGGGTTTGCAATTTATCCCAACGGAGCTATAAATATGCGCCTCAAGAACTGAGCTATACGATGAAACCAACCTCTTCAGTCTTCATCTCCTCCGCCCAAGTTCCCTCTTTCCTCTTGTTTTCACACACGGACACATACACACATATGAACATGTTTGTGTACTTTTTATGCTTTTAAGCTTCAGTTTTTGTTGTTTAAGATTTGAAGTGGGTTACATTCAACAATCAAGTGATGAGAGAAAAAAATAACTGCAACAATATGATTGGATACGCTCCATGATTCATTGGTATTTAAGTCTCTGATGATTATTTACTTTATATTTGCTTTTTTTTGGGTTTTCATTTTTGTGTAGTACTTTTGCATGTTTCTGTGTTTTGATTTAGTTCTCTTTATCAATTGGTAGATTATATGTTTCTGGGATATGATGAGTAAACCTTTTGGTCCGTGTTTCTGAATTAACCGTGACTGATAACAATTTAGCACTCTCTGATCTCTCTCTGATTATAATTTCTATCTTTTTTGTGTTCTTTCTTTAAAATTTTTTGCCTTTTTAATTAATAGATCTATAAATTTTTTTTTAATATTTAATTTTCTATGATATTGGCTCTGTGATTACATGCCTGAAAGGGCAATATACGCTATTCCGACTCAGAACATGAGCAGAAAATTCAATTTTGAAAATGAGAGCTTTTATTTATTTTGTCATTTGGGTGTGTGTGTATGTGTTGTTTTGTTATGCTGTGATGAATTATGAATATATTCACATGTCAGACTTCAGAGATTATTACAATCAATGAGAAGTACATTCATCTATTCTGAGCATAATCTGTGTGTTCTGTCTTATTTCTTTTGGGGCCTATGTTTTTTGGCAAAAATACTGGAAGGAAAAATGTAATTGTTTTTGTGTTTGATGGTATGCATAATTTATTGTTGGATGTTATTAACATTGTTGGGGGCTTAGTGCTTAGAAATCTAAAAACTGCACTAACGAATAAAAGTTTTGTTCAACACGTGGATGCAATTTACTCTAAAGGAAGGTGTATAGTATAAGACTGGTTGTGATTGCTAAATTGCTTCTTATTTTTTACCTTGGTCGACATTGAAGCGAATGAGGCTTTTCATGAGCTCCAGCAAAATGGATAATGCAGAACTCTTTAGTTTGCTGTGCTTAGTCGGATTGTAATGTTAAGAACTTAGAAGCACCTATTGAGTCGAAATGCAATTTTTTATGATTAAAATTTCATCAAAAAATATCTAAGCTAACTAAACTTAAGAGCTAAAGATTATTTTTCCAAGGGTCAATCTTTAAAATGGAGTAAATTGATAAAAATTAAATAACCAAACAGAACTTTTTAAACATTTTTTCCAACTTCAAAAGGTGTTGATGATTCTTGTATATCTTGTTTGTTTACAAATTGCTAAATATAGGAAATTTGGGTTTCCTGCCTCGTAGTTTATTGGGTTTACCAGGAGAATCAAAGTTCAATGGTATTTCCACCTCATGCGGAGTATTATAGTTTGTTTTTTTTTTTCCAGAGATAGTTTCAACATATAGTTATGGAATGAACTTTAGATCTCCTATTTATCAAGACAATTTATTAATTGTGCTAACTGGAATTTATTTTGAATTAAAACTTAAAAATTCTTTCCCGTTTATAAAACTATCCTTTTATTGAAAAAATGGTCATATTTTCTTTCAGTATGGAAAACCCATTGCGGTTAGGTAAAAAAATTCTTATTTTAATTATTATTATATTTTTTGCTACTTCCAAGACTAGTTGGGATTCAATTGATGCTTTTTCAATGAACGCCTAAGAACAGTCATTAACTAAAGTCTTTCTCAGGTTCTTTAAACAACAAAATTTTCTTTCTCAGGGTCTTTAAACATAAAAACTTGGAAATGAAAAATAAATAATGAAAAATAAATTTGACACTGAATTATGCTTTGATTGACGGGATATTGTATCAGCGTGGAAAGGACGGACTGCTCCTCAGGTGTGTTGAGTGAGCAAGAAGCCGAAAAAATTATGTTTCAAGTCCATGATGGATAGAAGTAGGCTGTGGCTCACATCAAGCAGGGCATAAAATGCGTTGGCTGATCAGAAGGCATGGCCATTACTGGCCAACCCTCTTGTCCGATTTCTTTTAATATGCTAAGATCACTTAAATCATGGTGAAGATTTTGGTTATCTGTAATTCTCCTGTGTGATTAAATCTTGTCGCCCTTTGCTGTTGAACTCGTTTGGTTGCTTCGCCTTCCCATGATTTGCCTTATGTAGAATATGTCTCTTTCTTACCTCTCTCTTAAATATCTAAAGCTTTTCGACTTAATTTATTATTATTATTTTCTAAAAGCTTCCCTGCGTTGAATTAAAAAAATGTTAAAAGAGAATGTTTTGATAGATTGTGGTATTTATAAAGAAATACATATACTTATCATTTTTTAATGTGGACTTTCTCAGAAAATATCATGTTGAGAAAAAAGATATTAAAGAATGTCTTTAGTTATAAATCTTGAGATGTACAAATTACACTGGAAAATTACATAAAAACTAACAGATAAGTTAACATATAATCAAAATATTTAGTATTTCCTACTCTGCGTTCTGTCGATTTTTGAAACTTCATCTAAAACTTACAATGAGAGGTAGAGCCAGAGGTCATGTATCTGCTTTGTCATCTATCACTGCTCCAAAGTCATATGGAATCATTCTTTGGCTGACCAAATAACAATGGAAATTCATTATTATTTTCTGATAAACTATGGTCTTCGGAAGTATTCTTCGATGACTGATAAATTTGGTACATAGACCACTTATCCTTGGGCCTTAAACCACACATTTTTATGCAATTTTCGAGAACTGCAAAATTTCCTTGTCATGACCTTTTACACTGTTATCAATGGCATCTTTGATTCGACTAGATGTGGAGAGACGATTCACCCAATCCACCAAGTTACTTTTCAGTCTATCCTCAAAATTGCTCACTTCATGAGGTATTTGCCCAGTCAACAATTCCAGAAGTATCACTCCAATTCCAATAGCATCCCTTCTCAGAGAATCAGACTTTGTGTTTAGGCATTCTGGAGTTGCATAACCAAGTTCTTCCAAGTTCCCATCAACAAATCTACTCTTTGAAACATCATCAAAAGTCATCACACTTGCCAACCCAAAATCCATTATCCTAGCATCCAAGTCCTCATCGAAGAGGATCACATTGGAGCATATGTTTTGGTGTATGATTAGAGGATGGCAACCATGGTGCAGCCGAGCTATATCTAGTTGGCCAATCCAATTCAATACCACTTCCACGCAACAAAGAGTACAAAGTCCCATTACGCATATACTTAATACACCAAAAGCTTCTCCTCCTCTACCACACAAAACCGCAAAAGTGGTGCCAATTTCGGGTGCCTAAGCTGGCCTATTCGGTTCATCTCTAAATGAAACTGCTTCTCCTCAAGCTTACAAGTATTCAACCTCTTGATTGCAAGTGCCGAACCATCACACAACATAGCCTTATAAGCAGCACCCGTTCTTGTCAAGGCAATTATATTTTCCAGTCTAAAACTGCTAGTTGCCAGTTGCCACCATCATTCATCAAAACAAGCGGTTTTCAAAACAAAAACACTTGAACAAGCTTATGAGCCTTCAGTCTCTGACCAATCACCATCCAATCCCATATACTTTCTTCTTCTTAGTCAACCTCAAATGATACAAACACAACCCAACCCCCCCCCCCCCCCCAACAAGAAGATTCTAGGCACCCCCTAGCTTCCCCCTTTCCTTTCCTATCCCCCATAAAAGTCCACTATTACCTTATCAAACTTAGCCAAAAAACTTGATATCCTGCCCCAGAAAAACCATTATTAGATAAATCCAAGTACATGTTAGATATTGTATCCTTCAAATTGTTATCTAAGAGCATTAGTATTAGGGATTCTAAAAAATATTCTATTTTACCATTTTAAAAGCTATTACTTTATCTATTATACCACATCACTTTACAACACATCTAACATCTCAAACTTTTTTTTTTTTTTTTTTTTTTGTCTCTCTATTTAAATATTCTTTCTTATTCTTTTTTTTACTATTTCTTTCTCTCTTCCTCTTCCTCTAAGCAACCAACAACCAACAACTATAACATCACACATCCATCGACACTCACATCCTAGCAAATCCATTAGACACTGGCCAGCAACCACTACCACACCAACCACCAAAACCCAATAAAAAAAAACCACCAAACCCACCACAAAGAACAAGAAATCTCTACCAACAACCACAAGAAACTGCTACCACAAGAACCACCAAGAGAGAGAAAAAAAAAAAAAAACACACACACACACACACACACACACCCCACAAAAAATTACCAACATTAATTACAAGAAACTGCCACCACGCCACCACCAAGAGAAAAAAAACACTTACACATAACAACCAAACCCAGAAGCCCACCATCGCCAATCTTGCTGATCTAGAGAGTTGGAAAAAACATGCCGATCTCCACGCCACCACGTCGATCTCCACCTCAACTGTGCCATTATGACCTCACCATGCCAATCTCCATGCAAAACGGTCCAACCTAGCTTTGGTGGCAAGTTAAGAGAGAGAGAGAGAGAGAGAGAGAGAGAGAGAGAGAGAATAATAAGCTTTAAAATAGCTGTACATAAAAATTAAAAAGTAATTGTGGATGCCCGAGGACCGAGGATGAAGTTGAAGGGTCGCGTTATTGGCTTGAGGACTGAGGAGGAAGTTGAAGGGTCGCAGTAATGACGTGGAGATGCTGTAAGCCACGGGCCCAAGGGAAGAAGCCGCTCGAGGAGGGGAAGAAACGAATCATGGTACTCTGAGGCATTCTGAGGGGAAGTTAGGATCTGAAGAGAGTGGAAGATAGTGGGCAGAAGGGAAGCTTTAGGCCTGGTGTAGCCTGTTGCATTCGCATTAATTGGAAGACAACAGCTTTATCAGTCGTATTAATAAGGAAGTGACCTAAACAGTGTAAGCCACAGCTAAGCAGATTCCTACCACCCTATTCTTCAGATGTGAAAGAGAGTGGAAGTCAGTGGGCAGTAGGGAAGCTTTAGGCTTGGTGTAGCCTATTGCATCTGCATTAATTGGAAGACAACAACTTTATCAACGGCATTAATGAGGAAGTGACCTGAACAGTGTAAGCCACAGCTAAACAGATTCCTGCTACCATCTTCTTCAAATGTGAAAGGTAACAAGTGTCAGAAAAAGAGGGGGGTTAGGTAGAAATGGATGGTGAAGATGCGACAGAAGAGAGCTATATAATGAAAGGAAAAAGCATTGGAAAATGGATCGAACGAAAGAGAGAGAGAAAAAGAAATAGAAATGAGTGTATTGGAGAAGAAAGGGAATAGTATCATTTTCTACACGAATTCTGCCTCCTCGGGAGCCTTTGTGTAAATCTTGATGCTTATTTATTTTTTAATACAAACCTGATTCTTCCTTATAATTGTCCTCGGGCAAAACCCATTGTTGTTGTTCTTTCCCATCTCTCACAAATTTTATTGATTTAGGCTAAGTTTGAAGGATATGACCCATTACTCTAAGTGGGCTTGGGCTACAAACTTTTTTGGTCTTTACAATTGGCGCCATCTGTGGGAACAACAAGTGTTTGAGGATCTGTCTTGAATATTGATGACTAACGTAGGCCAAGGTGGGGAGGAGTCAGTTGGTTCCCAGAGAGAGGACCGGTTTGTTAACATGGAATGTAGGCAAGACAGGCAACACACCCCAAGTGTTGTGATGGAATCTCATCACACTAAACGTACTGAGCAGAGTCGTTCCAAGTCCAGGAGCCATGTTTCACATGATCAAGAGACACTGAAGCTACAACGGGAAGTTGATCGTCTACGCAGGAAGTTGAGGCGTAGGAAGTTAAGGCGCAGGAAGCATGATAGGAGGAGCCCATCTTCCCCATGAAGTGAAGGTTCAGAGGGAAGTCGTGATTGCTTGTACCGGCGTAGATCTAGAACTCCACCTAGCGAGTCCTATTCAGTTTCTACATAGTGGGACAAGTTAGAAAGGGGCCATAACAAACGTAGAATGGGACTTTCTCATCACACTATGGGAAATGACGCTATAAGTAAGGCCCTACAGCAAATTTCTAAGTCCCATTTTGTGAGAAGAATTAATAAAGCCAGGCTACCCCATCGGTTTTTCCAGCCGATGTTCACCGTATATAGTGAAAGGACTGACCTCGTGAAGCATGTCAGCCACTTTAATCAGAAGATGGCCGTCCATGCTAGCAATGAGGCCCTTATGTGCAAAGTGTTCCCTTCCAGCCTCGGGCCTGTCGCCATTCGTTGGTTTGATGCATTGGAGGAAGGGTTAATAGGGTCCTTTGAAGAGCTAACCAGGGTATTTGGCGCTAGATTCATAACCTGCAGTAAAGTCCCTAAGCCAGTGGATTCTTTGCTGTCTATCGCCATGAGACAGGGGGAGACCTTCAAGACCTACTCAGACCGGTATTGGGAAATGTACAATGAAGGGGACAGAGATTTTGAGGGTGTGGCAGTAAGGACCTTCAAGGTTGGCCTCCCGACTGAGCATGACTTGAGGAAGTCGTTGACAATGAAGTCTGCCTCGAACATGTGCCAACTTATGGATCGCATAGACAAGTACAAGAGGCTGGAAGAAGATCAAATGCAGGGAAAATGCAAAGCTAAAATGATCCCAGAGAAGAAGGAGCCCCGGGGAGGAGGATATCATAATGATCGGCCTCGAAGAGATTTCCCCAGTTATGTAACATCCGCGAGGGTTCAACTGGCCAATTCATTGTTTAAGGAATCGGTGTACCAAATACTAGAAAAGATAAAAAATGAGCCATTTTTCAAGTGGCCCAATAGGATGGGTGGGGATCCATCTAAGAGAAACCTAAACCTCTACTGCCACTACCATCGGGACAGTGGACACACCACGGAGGACTGCAGGACCTTACGCGATCACCTCAATCAATTGGCAAGGGCTGGAAAACTCAATTATTTTTTGCATTAGCCTGTAGAGCAGGTCGGGCATGTGGGAAGTGGGGCGCCTGGAAACGGCGCTTCTCGGCCAGCGTTGGGTACTATTAATGTGATCATGGCTAGGCTAGGGAGCGATATTGGGGTAAGTTCCAGAGTCATGTTTGTAGTAGGGGGCTCCAGCCTGGAAGCCAGAGATCAGACTCCCAAAAGAGCGAGGGTGATGGTCACCCCTACCTTGGGTTTTTCAGAAGAGGATAAGTAGGGAACCCTACAACCACATGATGACGCCTTAGTTATTACGGTCGGGATTGGGCTACGATGTGAAGAGAGTACTGGTTGACTAGGGAAGTGGAGCAGAAATCATGTACCTAGAATTGTATCGGGGGCTGAACTTAAAGCACAAGGACTTGGACAAGTATGATTCCCCGCTGATGGGTTTTTATGGCAAGATGGTGGTCCCCCGAGGAATGATAATACTGCCCGTACAAGTTGGTGATGTGGAGGTCTAAGTTGATTTCATAGTAGTAGAAGCGTTCTCCTTGTACACGGCCATCCTGGCTAGACCCTGGCTTCACGCCGTGGGCGCAGTGCCCTCAACATTGCACCTAAAGGTCAAGTACCCTACTCAGGGGAGAGTGGGAATATTGTTAGGTGATCAGGCCATGGCCAAGCAATGCCTGTTATCAGTAATAGCGCAGCGGTCTTTAGGTCCCGCCACGGTGACTGAGGATCCAATCCTATAGCAACTAAAAGGGTCTGTAGGGGGGCAGCAGACCAAGACGTTGGAAGAGTCATCTAAGGAGTTAGAAAAGGTAATAATAGGGCTGGAACGGGAGCAGTATTTTCAAGTAGGCTCACGGTTGCCACCTATGGAAAAGGCTGAATTGGTGAAGTTCCTAAAGGAGAATATTGACGTGTTTGCATGGGATGCGTATGATGTTCTAGGAATTGATCCCGAGTTATATTTTCACCACTTGAATGTGAATCTCGAGGCAGTTCCAAAAAGCATCCTCCTCGGCAGTCATCCAAAGACCACGCCAAGGCAGTCAGGATGGAGGTGAATAAGTTGAAGCAGGCTGGAGCCATCAAGGAAATCTTCTATCTCGAGTGACTGGCCAACACGGTAGTTGTTAAAAAGAAAAATGGGAAGTGGTGAGTATGTGTGGATTTTACGGACTTGAACAAAGCATACCCAAAAGACCCTTTCCCAATCCCTAGGATTGACCAACTGGTTGACGCAATGGTAGGACATCCTCGGATGAGTTTTCTGGACACCTTTCAAGGTTACCACCAGATACCTTTGTCATTGCCCGACCAGGAGAGAACAGCCTTTCGCGCCCCCAATGGAAACTATCATTATCGGGTAATGCTCTTCGGCCTTAAGAACGCAAAATCCACTTATCAGAGAATGGTAACACGGATGTTTGAGAGACAGATTGGAAGGAACATGGAAGCATACATTGATGATATGGTAGTTAAGAGCAAGAAGATGGTGGCAGGAATCTGCTTAACTGTGGCTTACATTGTTCAGGTCACTTCTTCATTAATGCGGCTGATAAACCTGTTGTCTTCTAATTAATGCGGATGCAATAGGCTACACTAGGCCTAAAGCTTCCCTATGCTCACTCTCTTCCACTCTCTTCAAATCCTAACTTCCCCTCAGAATGCCTCAGAGTACCATGATTCGTTTCTTCCCCTCCTTAGGCAGCTTCTTCCCTTGGGCCCGTGGCTTACAACATCTCCACGTCATTACTCTGACCCTTCAACTTCTTCCTCGGTCCTCGGGCTAATAATGCGACCCTTCAGCTTCATCCTCGGTCCTTGGGCACCCATAATAGCCCCCTAAAACTTTCGCTATTTGTTTAGGGACAAAAGTAAAGTTTTAGTATTCTAGATAAGATACACACGTGCCACATGCGTTCCCACGTATCAACATCCTTTCATTTGTCCTTCGCACGCTCCTGGTTCTTCGGAATCCATGATCTTGCATTTATGGCGTCAAGTTGCTGCTTGTCTCCCCACGTTCTACGGTTTGATCAGGATCGTATGGTTCTCGTTTCCCCACACGGATGGGCGGGAATTTTGCCGCTCTCTTTTTCACTCCTATAGAAGGAGAACTTAGAGTTGGTTGAGGCTCATTTTGAACATTCTAGTGATCTGAGTTGAATAACAAAACTCCCAAGGAGCACTCTTTGCGTTCATCAGTAGTTGTGTTAATTTTTATTTACACAAAGGCTCCCGAGGAGGCAGAATTCATGTAGTGATACTGTTCCTTTTCTTCTCCAATACACTCCTTTCTATTTCTTTTTCTCTCTCTTTCGTTCGATCCCTTTTCTAATGCTCTTTCCTTTCATTATATAGCTCTCTTCTATCGCATCTTCACCATCCATTTCTACCTAACCCCCCTTCCTTTTTCGACACTTGTTACCTTTCACATCTGAAGAAGATGGTGGCAGGAATTTGCTTAGCTATGACTTACACTGTTTAGATCATTTCCTCATTAATGCGATTGATAAAGTTGTTGTCTTCCAATTAATGAGGATGCAACAGGCTACACCAGGCCTAAAGCTTCCCTACTGCCCATTGTCTTCCACTCTCTTCAGATTTTAACTTCCCCTCAAAATGCCTCAGAGTACCATGATTCGTTTCTTCCCCTCCTCGGGCGGCTTCTTCCCTTAGGCTTATGGCTTACAGCATCTCCACGTCATTACTGTGACCCTTCAACTTCCTCCTCGGTCCTCGGGCGAATAATGCGACCTTTCAGCTTCATCCTCGGTCCTTAGGCACCCACAGTAATAAACTAGCTTATAAGCTAGTTATAAAAAGTTGTACTAAAAGTTTCGTTTGAAAACAACTTATTTAGTTTTTTGTTAAAAACATGTTAAAATATACTTGTACTTTAAAAATGTGAAAAAAAAAAATTGAGACTTTAAAAAGATGTATATATAAGCTAAAAGTAGTAAAGTACTTTTTCTTTATGTGTTTTTATTTATTTATTTATTTTAATTTTTTTATACTGATTATAGTATTAGTAATAATAATTTTTAAAGAAAAAAGGAATATTGGTAATGATATGGAATCATGGTATTGGACCAAATAAATTGGATTATAATATAAATATATAAATATATACTTTTAAAGACTTTAAATTGGAAACATGGGTTCTAACTTTAACAAAATTATAAGTATATGAATATAAAAAAATGAAGTATATATTTGTATATATTAAATTTAGTATTATATAAATTAGTGGTAATTTTGAAATAGTACATTAGTATTGACCGGTATAAAAATATATCTTTTTCCCGACTAAACCGAAATAGCTTTCGATACAAGAGGGACTCCTTAGGAAACATAGAATTGGCCCAAAAATTGGTTCAAAATTTGTATCATTTGAAAATATAATGCTGCATATATTAGCTAATTTGGGGTTGACTAAATTTTGATTTTGACTAATTCAGCTTTTATGTTTGTGTATATGTTTTCAATGTTTCAGTCTTCATCTTCTCATTCGTATTCTCTCTACACACACACGCACGCATAAACATGGTTTTTTTTTTTTTTAATTTTTTAATTTTTTTTAATTGAGTAATGTAACATCTATAACAACTGAGTTGATAAACTTTTCCCGAGTTATTGTTGTAACTAGAAAACCAATATTGATTTTTTGAAATATAAAGTTATAAAAATAAAATGTCTTTCAAAAATTCATAAAAGAATTGATGAATAAATCATAAAAATATGATCCAAATCAACACTAAATATTTATGTGCAGAACTATTGGTGGTAAAGGCATGTCGGAGAGAAAAAAACATTTACTTTTTGTCTAGCGTGGGAAGACTTAGGGCCTGTTTGTTAGTGTTGTTTAAATAACACAATACGTATTTTTACAACACTTTTTCATCTACACGTATTTCCACAACACTTAAACAACATTACTAGAACAACATTATCAAAGGGGCCCTTAGTAACACTAACAAATCACATAGAACTTTTAACACTCTCTGAACTCTCTTTGATTTTATTTATTTATTTATCTGGTTCTCTCTTGCAAAATATTTTCCTTTTTGCTTAATATTTGAAAATTTTAAAACAAATATCATTGGTCACTTTTTATATTTTTTAAATTAAAATTTTTTCATGATATTTGCTCCAAAAGTAATACATGCTTCAAAAGCGAAATACACGCCATTCCGACTCAGAACATGAGCAGAAATTTCTGTAGAGAAAATATGAGAGCTTTAATTTTAGTCATATGGTTTTTATAGGTTTATTTGAATTGCTTTGAAACTCAATATTTTTGTTGTTTGGACTCCTTAAACACCTAATTAACCACCATAGAAATATACTACACATGCTAATTTGCAATGAAATTGCAAATTTAGATAATTAAAGTTCGTGAACGATTATGAAAAATGGGTACAGATGCATGCATATGGATGATTTGAGCATGCATACGTAGGTATACATGAAACGTGAATATGGGTCCCTGCTACTCCACACATAGAAAATTATTTGCTTCTTTGATATTTTATTGATACGTTGAAATGCTTTCTTTCGATTCCTTCTTCTTCTTTTTTATTTATTCTTAATTTATATAAAGAGCAGACCTTCTTGTCCCATCGAACAAAAACCTAACAGTATATTGTAATCAAATAGGCGTGGTGAACATCATGAGTCACTTAACTTGTTCCCTATTAAAAGTCCTCTCAAAATATTCAACAAAGTCGAAAGCAAAGCAATAACCCACCCTAAAGTGAGACCAAGGGACATGATAATGGAATATTCAAAGATGATCCATAGAATACCAAATAAATAACTCTTTTAATCCAATTGGTGGATGTCAAAGCCCAACAATGATTGGAGATTAAGAGAGAGAGAGAGAGAGAATAAACCCTACAACCAACTTTCTAAATTTAGTAAAATAATAATAATAATTAATAATGAGATTTATGAAGAAGGAATGACGGGATTTAGATATTTGTTTTCCATAGAAAGAATGTAATAAAGATTAAAGAATGATAAAGATATTGATGATGTAGAAAATCGTCAATTGAACTCTTCGTTGATACAGATGGTTGAAGGTGTTGGCTTCGTCCAGAGACGAATCTTTTGGTGCTATTCTTCTTTGGTTGCATAGCTTTCGGTGCTGAAAATCGTCATTTGAACTCCTTGTCAATACAGATGGATGAAGGCGTTGGATTCATCCAAAGACGAACTTACAATAAGATATGAAATAGAGAAATATGGCTATACCGGTGTGGTGTTTTCCAAATACCCTCCGATGATTAAGTTAGAATGAAATTCAATTGAAGTATATTGCCAAAGAATTTCAACTTAGGAATAGTTTTTGGGATGGGAGTTGTGTACCCCCTTGCCTTTGGTTTGTGTGGGTTTTTATAGCCATTGTCTTCATTGTATGAACAAAGATCTACATTCATGAGATATGGAGTCGTTGGTATTAATTAATGGCTGGTTTTTATTGTCTGCCAACCGCTATTCGTCCGTTGGTGCCCATACGTTATTCCTTAGCTATCTTGGGCATTAAATGTCTTTTATGGTTTCATCCGTTATTGATGTCCGTATGTTACGTCTTGCATTGAATAGCATTTAATTCGTCCGTCGAGAGATGGATGATCTTGATAAACACTTATTAGTAATGAATGTGGAGGCATTATAGATTTCAATGGTTTTTTGCCCGTTGGCCTGTCAGTTACGCTTTTGCTTGTCTGGCGCGTTAATCGTTACTTGTGTCATTTATGGGGAACTCATTTAATGAATGCTGTAATCATTCATCACATGGATGATGCTGGCTTGATGGACAAAGCTAGGTAAATTTCTCTTATTTTGCCTTATGGAGGACGATGGTGATTTTTCTCCTCTTCAAATATTATTTACAGAATTAGTGAATTTATCCATTGGGTTTACAACTTTGGATGATGCCTTGGGTTTTTAGTTAATTTGGTACTTATTAGGTGATCATGTTTCATATGCTTAATCATCTCATCCCTCTTGATGTAAGTCTTTCCTTCTTGTTAGGGCTCGTGGTTGGAAGAATCACTACAAAAAACTTGGCTTATAGTGGCGTTTTTTTTAGCGGCGTTTGTCAAAAACACCACTATAGGTACCCTATAGTGGCGTTTTATATAAACGCCACTATAGGTACCCTATAGCTGCGTTCAGCAAGTCCTATAATGGCGTTTTATATAAACGCTACTATAGGTACTCTATAGCAGCGTTTTTAAGAGCCTATAGCAGCGTTTTCAAAAACGCCACTATAGGTCCAACCTATAATGGCGTTTTTCATAGTCTTACAAACGCTGCTATAAGAACTTTTTTTTTTTACTTTTTTTTAATTTTTTTTTTCGGCTGGGTTTAATTTCTTTTATAATTATAATAGACCTATAGTGGCGTTTGTCAAACAAACGCCACTATAAGCCTTCCTGTAGTGGCGTTTGACAAACGCCACTATAGGCCCTTGTAAGTGTAGGACTTATAGTGGCGTTTGTCAAACGCCACTATAGGCATTTTTTGGGATTTTTTAATTTGTGCATGCAGAGAAAAAGGCCTATAATGGCATTTGACAAACGCCACTATAGGTTCTTAAAAAAAAAAAAAAACATTTTCACAACAAATTTCACTACATTTTAACAACATTTTCACAATAAATCATGGGTAATTAATTGTTGTTAGTTCAAATTTAAATTTAGCATTGAGATTACTTTTTTAACCTAACAATAAGAACCAATAACAATCCACAATTTAAAATTTGTTATAAAAATATTGTTGTAAAAATATTTTATGGTATGTTTCAAACTATTCTTAAAAAAAAAAAAAAAAAAAAAAAAAAAAAAAAAAAAAAAAAAAAAATCCGTAAAAAAACAAAAAAAAAGGGTGATATATTCTAGCTAGGAATATGCCATAGAATATTCCTAGAATATTCTATAGCATATTCCAAACTATTCTTTAAAAAAAAATTAAAAAAAAAACTAAAAAAAAATCAATCCGTAAACACAAAAACTATGATTTGTTTTAGGAATATGCCATAGAATATTCTATGGCATATTCTAAACTATTCTTAAAAAAAAAAAAAAAAAAAACCGAGATTCAACGTTCAGGTAATATATATATATATATATATATATATATATATATATATATTATTATATATTTATATTTAAATGAGAAGTGTTATATTAACAACATTTTTATAACGTTTTCACAACAAATTATAAGTGGTTAGTTTTTATTGGTTTAAATTTGAACTGAACACTAATATTACTTTTTTGCCCCAACAGTAACAACCAGTAACAATATACCACTTAAAATTTGTTGTAAAAATATTAAAAAAAAATGTTGTGAACATGCGTTTCTATATATATATATATATATATATGAGGTGCTATGTCCACAACATTTTTATAATATTTTCACAACAAATCATAAGTGGTTAGTTGTTATTAGTTCAAATTTGAACTTAATACTAAGATTACTTTTTTTTCCCAATAATAACAACTAATAACAACCTATCACTTAAAATTTGTTGTAAAAATATTATGTACATATCATATATATATATATATATATATATATATATATATAAAAGAACTAAACAAAAAAAATTCAAAATTCAAAATTCAAAACCCACCTAACCCCACCTACCCCCACTCACCTTATATCCTTCTCTAGCTCCACGTAACTTCTTCAGCCTCCTTCTTTCTTTTCTTTTCTTTTGTTCTTTCTCTCTTTTTCTAGCTCACTTATCTCCACTTCTTCAGGCTTCTTTCTTTCTTTCTCTTCTTTTCTGTTTCTTTTTTTTTCCTTCTTTCACTCTTCTTTCACTACACACCTGGATTTATTCTTTTTTCTTTCTCTCCTATTTGATTTAATTTCCCCTATTTTATTTGTGGTGGTGTTAATGTTAGTGGGTTTTGGATTTAAAGATAGTGTTGCAACTAGTTAATTTTGTTCAAATTTGTAAATGGTGCTACTATTATGGGATTTGTGATTGAAGGAAGAATGCTATTGATTGTATAGTTGCAAGTAAGTATTTTTTTTTTTTAAATTTTAATGCTTGTAAAGTCTATTCCTTTTTTTATAATAGTTTTGGCCTATTCTGTCTGCTATCAACTTTGCTTTGTGGGTCTCTAAGGTTAATTTAGAGATCTCAAGTGTTGTGATTAATATCTTCCTCAAGTAGTGAAAAATTCAAAATCAATTTGATGATTTCTTTTTGCAAGTTATTGGTCTGTGGCGGCTGAATGTGTTGGGGTGGGGTTGCTATATATATATATATATTTTGTGTGTTTGATTTTGAATTTTTTTAGGTGGGTTTGTGTTTTCATTTTGAATTTGCTGGGATAACCATAGTGTTTGTATTTGGAGTTGCTATTTTTTTTTTGGATGTGAGCGTGTTTGATTTTGAATTTTTTTTAGGTGGGTTTGTGTTTGACTTTCAATTTGCTGGGATAGCTAGCTATAGTGTTTGTATTTTGTTTTGTATCTTTTAATTTAATTACAATCTTAATTGAATTTAAAAAAAAAAAAACTTTTTCACGTCAAAAATAAAATTCTTTTGATTACCAAAAATTAATTTTTGGTAATTAAAATTTTTTTTGGTGGTTTTCTGGCTATAGCGGCGTTTTCTATAGTGGCGTTTGTAAACGCCACTATTGTACCGCTATTATAGGCCTATAGTGGCGTTTGTAAACGCCACTATAGACCTTTTTTTTTATTTTTGAAAAATGATATAGTGGCGTTTGTCAAACGCCACTATAGGTCTACCCTGTAGTGGCGTTTGACAAACGCCACTATAGGTCTACCCTGTAGTGGCGTTTGACAAACGCCACTATAGCATTTTTCAAAAATAAAAAAAATTGGTCTATAGTGGCGTTTTTTAAAAACGCCACTATAGGCCTATAATAGCGGTACATAAGTGGCGTTTACAAACGCCACTATAGCAAACGCCACTATAGCCAAAATGGGCCTATAGTGGCGTTTCAAAAACGCCACTATAGGCCCAGTTTTTTGTAGTGAATTCTAAAAATAACATCTCAGGTCTTTTCTTCTTCTTAGGCTTGTTGTTGGAAAACTTCTGAAAATAACTATCAAGCCATTTTCTTCTTCTTGGCCTCGTTGTTGGAAGAATTCTGAAAATAAAGCCTACAAGGAAAAATTTTAGTCAAGATTCTCTCTTAAAATGTGAAATTTCTTTTGGAACCCACTTATTAATATTATTTTTGTCAACCCAAAGTTTAATCTCTTATATAATAAGAATTATGTGTAATTGTATATTATAATTTTTTGGCAATTGATATATATATATATATATATATATTTGAAAAATGTATCTTACCTAGCAAAATTGTGTTATGTGGCCAATAATCATAGGACTTACTAGGATTCTGTACTCTTTTAAAGGGTTTAAATTTAGGAGTTCGAGTCTTCTTAACTTTCATCACTTAGGATGAACAAAATTGTGTATTTGAATTAGTTCTATAAGATTAGACATATGAAGGTGCTTGGATGGTTGATAAATACTTAGTACTACTGCTAAACTTAGCCAATCAAGGTAATTAATATGATTTATGATAAGAATTAAGATTCGAATTCCTCTCTTCTATTATTATAACTATCTGTACTGTAATTACCGGAGGGGGAAAAAAAAGACCTTAGCTATTAAGGTGATCAATACTTCTTTTTATTAATTTTTCCTTGGGAGTTTTCGGTAAGTAATGGGAGTTCGAAAGACTTGCAACATGTTAAGATTGAGGTCCAAAATGGCGGGCTAATAAAAATTATTGTGGTCGCTATAAAAAAAAACACAACTTGCTTTTGTTGGATGTGAGAACGAACAAGTACGGTCCGTAGTCCCTATCAAGGTGGTTGATACCGTATCGGTACCAGCTGGTATATATTGTACTAGTATCGAAACGTCAACGTTTCGTACCAGTTTAAATACTAGGTATACCGGCCAAGTACCGGGCGTATTAGCCAATTTTGAGTGTACTGGGCGTACCGGCCGATACAGAAAAAAAGTTTTTTTTTTTTTTTTTTTTTGAATTTTAGTAAGAGCAGAATGGTAACTTATTTGCATTAACTTATTAGTATTATTTTTTTTCTTAGTATGCAACGGACAATTAAGCTTTCTATATATGTTTTATATTGTGTTTTTTTTTTTTTTTTTGGTTGATGCTAAAGTCTAAAACCATTAATAATTTATTCTGAATTGAGGTAATATTTTATGGTAAACTTTTATATTTATTAATATATATATATATAAAATAACGGTAAACCCAAAATGGTACACCAGTATTAACCGGTACCAAAAAATATCGTTATACTAATCAAACCGGTATAGTTTCCGGTACGAGATTAACTCCCTTGGTTCCTACTCCCTACTATTTAAAATGTGCTTACTGTGAAGTGGGGATTTTATAATTAGTACCTTTGGAAACTTGGTGGCCAAGGATTCGAGAAGTACTGTGAAGTGGGGATTTTATAATTAGTACCTTTGGAAACTTGGTGGACAAGGATTCGAGAAGTACATGCACCAAGACTTGGGGAACTGCTCTATCTTGACTTATGGTGGCTCCCAAAATATGTTCTAAAGGGTATTCAAATTCATTTTGAAGAGATTGACAAAGACCTCTTATAATATTTTCTTGTTTCAGCTTAGGTAGGAGATGAATCATGTGTACTGTAGTACACGGGATTTCCTTATGAAAAATTTATTGATAATCAGCCAAGGAATAAACTATAAAATATAAGTTTATTGGGCATATTATTTTGAAGATATTAATTGTTGCTATTAAGAATAAATCTCGGAAATCAATGGGATCCAATAATTAGTTCAACTAGTAAGGTCTCTTATGGTTGAATAAGAGATCAAGAGTTCAATTTCCACCTACATAAAAAACTAATTAGTATCTTGGTTTGATGATAAAAATCACAATCATCATAAGCAGACTTTATAGGTTGAAACTTTATAAATAAATAAAAGGGTAAAATATCATTTTCGTCCCTAAACTATCACAAAAGTTCGTTTTTCGTCCCTAAACTTTCAAAAGTTCTATTTTCGTTCCTAAACTATCACAAAAGTTCGTTTTTCGTCCTTAAACTTTCAAAAGTTCTATTTTCGTCCCTAAACTTTTCCAAACTTATTGATTTTCGTCCCTCCCACATCAGCACTCTGTCAAGCCACGTCAGCACTCCGTCAGAACTTTTGGAAGTTTAGGGACGAAAATAGAATTTTTGAAAGTTTAAGGACGAAAACCGAACTTTTGTGATAGTTTAGGGACGAAAATAGAACTTTTGAAAGTTTAGGGACGAAAAACGAACTTTTGTGATAGTTTAGGGACGAAAATGATATTTTACCCTAAATAAAATCATGAAAATTTATAAATAGTATAAAAAAGTGCAATAAGACTTATGAATAATAGCAAAAATAAATTGATAAAAATGATTTTTACTAAATACACTAAATATTTATGCGCAGAACTGCTGGGAAAGGCATGTCGGAGAGAAAAAACATTGACTTCTTGTCTAGTGTGGGAAGACTGAGTAACATTGACAAATCACATAGAACTTTTAACACTCTCTGAACTCTCTCTGATTTTATTTATTTATTTGGTTATCTCTCGCAAAATATTTTCCTTTTTGCTTAATATTTGAAAATTTTAAAACAAATATCATTGGTCACTTTAAATTGTTTTATATTTTTTAAATTAAAAATTTTCCATGATATTTGCTCCAGGAGTAATACATGATATTTGCTTTGAAACTCAATATTTTTGTTGTTTTGACTCCTCAAACACGTAACCACCATCGAAAATGACTACACATGCTAATTTGCAATAAAATTGTAAATTTAGATAATTAAAGTTCATGAACGATTATGAAAAATTAATGGGTACAGATGCATGCGCGCGTAAGGATGATTTGAGCATGCATACGTAGGCGTGAAACACGAATATGGGTCCCTGCTACTCTGCATAGAAAATTATTTGCTTCTTTGATATTTGATTGTTACGTTGAAATGCTTTCTTTCGATTCCTTCTTCTTCTTTTTTATTTATTCTTTATATAAAGAGCAGACCTTAGTTATGCTGTTTTAAGCGCAATACATGATATAGATTCCTCAATTAAATTTAAATACTTGATTGCATTGACTAATAAAAATATAAAACATAATTAGTGCACGTTTGGATAGCATTTATGGCTGGCGTTTGTGCATTTTGCTGAAAAATATGGGTCTCGTAGCACTGTTTACGGACCCACAAAAGTTATCCAAACATAAATTTCAATATAAATTTGGGTTTTACAGCACTATTCGCATATTTAAAAATTATTTTACTACATTGTTTTCAATTTTCAACAAATAAACGGTATCCAAACACACTTATTATTTTTTAAATGTAGATTCCAGTTAGTTGTTAAAGAATTTAATATGTGCAGTTATATGTTTGAGTTTAATTAAAGAATCTAATATGTGTAGTTATGTGTTTAAGTTTTGTAAGGTAAGAATTTGTGGATTCTACCCCACATCTAATTGCGCGCGAGTAGTGGTACACTACCCAAGCTGCTGAAGCATTATAAAGGGTAGTGGGGCGCTCTTTCTATCCGATGTGGGATTCGAGTTAAAGCTCGGTGCCTTGCGCAAGCAGCAAGCCCGTGGCCTCTTGGGTCCTGCACTCGGTGCGAAGGCAAAAACGCATCGCGCCAGGCACCGCGATTAGTACACAATTAGATGTGGGGTAGAATCCACAAATTCTTACCTTACAAAAAGCGCTTTTTGTAAGGTATAAGAACCCCATCTGATTGTATCCTTACCGCGGTGCCTGGCGCGGTGCGGTTTTGCCCCTCGTCCCCGAGTGCAAGACCAAGCAAGGGCTAGACCTTGGACTTGTAATCCCACATCGGTTAGAGAGAGCGCCCCACTACCCTTTATAATGCTTCAGGAGCTTGGGTAGTGTACCACTACTCAGTGGTACACTACCCAAGCTCCTGAAGCATTATAAAGGGTAGTGGGGCGCTCTCTCTAACCGATGTGGGATTACAAGTCCAAGGTCTAGCCCTTGCTTGGTCTTGCACTCGGGGACGAGGGGCAAAACCGCACCGCGCCAGGCACCGCGGTAAGGATACAATCAGATGGGGTTCTTATACCTTACAAGTTTAATTAAAGAATTTAATATGTGAGTTTCGGTTAGTTCAATCGGTAAAGTTTCTTGTGGTCGAATAAGAGATATGGGCTTTGATCCTCACCTACACAAAAACTAATTGATATTTTGGTTCGATAATAAAAAGCTATCATCAGGAGCAACTTCATAGATTGAAACCATTTCAAAAAAAAAAAAAAATCTAATATACCGTATATATATAATGTAACGTACTTAATTTTCACTAAATGTTTTTATTTTTATTAAAAGCCTGGTAGCTCAAGTCATAATACTGTACATTATAAGGATGACTCCAAGCGTTGTTAACATGAATTGTTTAACTTTAATATTCGAAGGTCATGATTTAGGAAATTCACAACGTGTTTGCAATCAAGCCACTTGGTCTTGTCCCATCGAACAAAAACCTAACAATATATTGTAATCAAATAGGCGTGGTGAACATCATGAGTCACTTAACACGTTCCTATTGAAAGTCCTCTCAAAATATTCAATAAAGTCGAAAGCAAAGCAATAACAACTCACCCCTAAAATGAGACCAATAAGGGACATGATACTGGAATATTCAAAGATATGACCCATAGAATACCAAATAAATAACTCTTTTAATCTGATTGGTGGATGTCGAAGCCCAACAATTATTGGAGACTATAAGTGTGTGTGTGAGAGAGAGAGTATAACTGTATAAACCCTACAACCAACTTTCTAAATTTAGTAAAATAATAATAATAATTGACAATGAGATTTATGAAGAAGGAATGATGGGATTAGATATTTGTTTTCCATAGAAAGAATGTAATAAAGATTAAAGAATGATAAAGATATTATTTACAGAATCAATGAATTTATCCATTGGGTTTATAACTTTGGATGATGCCTTGGGTTTTCAGTTAATTTGGTACTGATTATGTGATCATGTTTCATATGCTTAATCATCTCATCCCTCTGGATGTAAGTCTTTCCTTCTTGTTAGGACTTGTGGTTGGAAGAATTTTGAAAATAACATCTCAAGTCTTTTCTTCTTCTTAGGCTCGTTGTTGGAAAAATTCCGAAAATAGCATCTCAAGTATTTTTCTTTTTCTTGGTCTCGTTGTTGGAAGAATTCTGAAAATAAAGTCTCTTTCTTCATCTCTTAGCATCGTTGTTGGAAGAATTCTGAAAATATAGTCTCTTTCTTCTTCTCTTAGCATCATTGTTGGAAGAATTCTGAAAATAATGCGCTATCCACTCGAAAACTCATTTGAACTTTATAGATACAAGACTATTGGTGGTAATGGAAATCATAAAATTTAAGAAATATCTTTTCACTGCAATAATGTTAGAGCACATGTGGTCTCCCCAACATCAACTATGAAATTACCTAGTAAACACCAGAAGAACAAACAAAAGAGTAGCTAGCTCTGTGGTTGCTTTATGACCCTACTCCTTTTCGACCCAACACTACAAAAAAATCGTCCTGTCCCAGCATTTTTTTCCCGGCGTTTTTCAAAACCGCTGTTATAGATAAGCCTATACCAGCGTTTTTTGAAAGCGCTGGTATAGGAAACCCTATTGCGGAGTTTTTTTCCCGACGCTTTACAAACCGCTGTAATAGGAGGCCTATAGCAGCATTTTTTAAAAACGCTGGTATAGGACGCCCAAAAGCGCTGGTATAGGGTGACCCTATCCCAACGCTTTTTGAAGTGTTGGGATAGGTCTTTCTTCATAAGGGAATGAGGAGACCTGTCCCAGCGCTTTTGAAAACGCTGGAATAGGGGATCCTATACCAGTGCTTTCAAAAGCGCTGGGATAGGTCTCCTCATTCCCTTATGGAGAAAGACCTATCCCAGCGCTTCAAAAAGCGTTGGGATAGGTCGCCTACAGGGATTTTTTTTTTATTTTTTTATTTACAAGATAGAATTTCTATTCTAGCACTTATACTTGTGGAGAGATTTGTTAATTATCAAATGACCAATACTCCCCTAAACCTAGAAAAAGACTAACGTACCCTCCAAAACATCGAAAAAGAGCAAAAACACCCCCGATACCTAAAAAAATAATGATATACCCCCCAAACCTAATAAATGACTGAAATACCCCAAAAACATAAAAAATGACCCAAGCACCCCCTAAGACATCGAAACTGACCGAAGTACCCCTTGTGCCTAAAACTAGCCAAAATAGCCTCGATTATTTGAATAAGACCAAAATACCCCTATAAGTTTGATAAATGACCACAATGCCCCCAAAAAGATAAAAAATGTCCAAAACACAACCGACACCCAGAAAAGGACTAATACACCCCCGAAACATAAAAAATGACCGAAATACCCCCAAAACATCGAAATGACCGAAATACCTCCAAAATACATCAGGTGTAACTTGAACCCAACCATATATTTCTTAATTCAATGTGAATTTTGACAAACCTACCGTTAGATTACATTATCTTCATATATTTTTTATGCTTACAAAATTTCAAGGTGATCAAATATTAATAGCCATGTCATCAATCAATTGTTTAAATTCAAGTTTTTGTAATTTAAAATAACGCATAAAAGATGAGCAGCTAAGATCAATGGTAAATTACATCCGATTGGCATGAAAATTGGCATGCATGTTAAGAACATATAGAACATGTAATCCAACGGTTGGATTTTCAAAATATGAATTCAATAATAAGTTATTGATTGGTGTAACATTTTTTAGAGTTACATCAAGTGTAACTTGAACCCAACCCTATATTACTTAATTCAATGTGAATTTTGACAAACCTACCGTTAGATTACATTATCTTCATATATTTTTCATGCTTAAAAAATTTCAAGGTGATCAAAGATTAATAGCCATGTTATCAAATCCAACGATTAAATTTCATTACACTCTTCAAATCCAACAGTTAAATTTCAAATCTAAGAATGACACGTGATGGACATGTGTTGTGTACCTATATGACTATATATATTCTCTCAATTTGACCATCCAATTAGTCATATTATTTGTTTAAAAAAGTAAACGTAATTAATCATATATTAAAATTTTTACATAAATTTAATATTAGCTATGATTATTATTATTATTTTTTAAATGAGATAGAATGTGTGATAATTTTTGTTGTGTGGTATTTTTTTTGAAAGTTCTGTGGTGAATTTTATTGAGTATATGTGATTTTTTTTGTTTTTAAATTTTATTTCATAGCTCATTAATAAAATGACCAAGCAGTGACTTCACCAAATTGCATATTTAAAAAAAAAAAATATATAATTTTTTTTATACTACTAAATGCATAAATATAGTTAATTTTCATTAATTATCAATATAGATAGAGTAGAGATTCTATCTTGGAAAAAAATGATAATAAAAAAAAAAAAAAAAATCTATATGGGACCTATCCCAGCGCTTCCAAAAGCGTTGGGACAGTCCCCTCCGTTTCCTTATGGAGGACGGCCTGTCCCAGCGCTTTTAAAAGCGCTGGAATAGGGTCACCCTATCCCAGCGCTTCCAAACGGAGGGGTCTGTCCCAGCGCTTATGGAAGCGCTGGAATAGGGTGACCCTATTCCAGCGCTTTCAAAAGCGCTGGGACAGGTCTCCTCATTCCCTTATGGAGAAAGACCTATCACAGCGCTTCAAAAAGCGCTGGGATAGGTCACCTATAGGGATTTTTTTATTTATTTATTTTTTTTACAAGATAGAATTTCTACTCTATCACTTATACTTGTGGAGGGATTTGTTAATTATCAAATGACCAATACTCCCCTAAACCTAGAAAAAGACCAACGTACCCTCCAAAACATCGAAAAAGAGCAAAAACACCCTCGATACCTAAAAAAATACTGATATACCCCACAAACCTAATAAATGACTAAAATACCCCCAAAACATAAAAAATGACCCAAGCACCCCCTAAGACATTGAAACTAACCGAAGTGCCCCTTGTGCCTTAAACTAGCCAAAATAGCCTCGATTATTTGAATAAGACCAAAATACCCCCTATAAGTTTGATAAATGACCACAATGCCCCCAAAAAGATAAAAAATGTCCAAAACACAACCGACACCCAGAAAAGGACTAATACACCCCCGAAACATAAAAAATGACCGAAATACCCCCAAAACATCGAAATGACCGAAATACTTCCAAAATACATCAGGTGTAACTTGAACCCAACCATATATTTCTTAATTCAATGTGAATTTTGACAAACCTACCGTTAGATTACATTATCTTCATATATTTTTCATGCTTACAAAATTTCAAGGTAATCAAAGATTAATAGCCATGTCATCAATCAATTGTTTAAATTCAAGTTTTTGTAGTTTAAAATAACGCATAAAAGATGAGCAGCTAAGATCAAATGGTAAATTACATCCGATTGGCATGAAAATTGGCATGCATGTTAAGAACATATAGATCATGTAATCCAACGGTTAGATTTTCAAAATATGAATTCAATAATAAGTTATTGATTGGTGTAACATTTCTTAGAGGTACATTATGTGTAACTTGAACCCAACCCTATATTTCTTAATTCAATGTGAATTTTGACAAACCTACTGTTAGATTATATTATCTTCATATATTTTTCATGCTTACAAAATTTCAAGGTGATCAAAGATTAATAGCCATGTCATCAATCAATTGTTTAAATTCAAGTTTTTGTAGTTTAAAATAACGCATAAAAGATGAGCAGCTAAGATCAAATGGTAAATTACATCCGATTGGCATGAAAATTGGCATGCATGTTAAGAACATATAGAACATGTAATCCAACGGTTGGATTTTCAAAATATGAATTCAATAATAAGTTATTGATTGGTGTAACATTTTTTAGAGTTACATCATGTGTAACTTGAACCCAACCCTATATTTCTTAATTCAATGTGAATTTTGACAAACCTACCGTTAGATTACATTATCTTCATATATTTTTCATGATTACAAAATTTCAAGGTGATCAAAGATTAATAGCCATGTCATCAATCAATTTTTTAAATTCAAGTTTTTGTAGTTTAAAATAACGCATAAAAGATGAGCAGCTAAGATCAAATGGTAAATTACATTAGATTGGCATGAAAATTGGCATGCATGTTAAGAACATATAGAACATGTAATCCAACGGTTGGATTTTAAAAATATGAATTCAATAATAAGTTATTGATTGGTGTAACATTTTTTAGAGTTACATCATGTGTAACTTGAACCCAACCCTATATTTCTTAATTCAATGTGAATTTTGACAAACCTACCGTTAGATTACATTATCTTCATATATTTTTCATGCTTACAAAATTTCAAGGTGATCAAAGATTAATAGCCATGTCATCGATCAATTGTTTAAATTCAAGTTTTTGTAGTTTAAAATAACGCATAAAAGATGAGCAGCTAAGATCAAATGGTAAATTACATTCGATTGGCATGAAAATTGGCATGCATGTTAAGAACATATAGAACATGTAATCCAACGGTTGGATTTTCAAAATATGAATTCAATAATAAGTTATTGATTGGTGTAACATTTTTTAGAGTTACATCATGTGTAACTTGAACCCAACCCTATATTTCTTAATTCAATGTGAATTTTGACAAATCTACCGTTAGATTACATTATATTCATATATTTTTCATGCTTACAAAATTTCAAGGTGATCAAAGATTAATAGCCATGTCATCGATCAATTGTTTAAATTCAAGTTTTTGTAGTTTAAAATAACGCATAAAAGATGAGCAACTAAGATCAAATGGTAAATTACATCCGATTGGCATGAAAATTGGCATGCATGTTAAGAACATATAGAACATGTAATCCAACGGTTGAATTTTCAAAATATGAATTCAATAATAAGTTATTGATTGGTGTAACATTTTTTAGAGTTACATTATGTGTAACTTGAACCCAACCCTATATTTCTTAATTCAATGTGAATTTTGACAAACTTACCGTTAGATTACATTATCTTCATATATGTTTCTTGCTTACAAAATTTCATGGTGATCAAAGATTAATAGTCATGTCATCAATCAATTGTTTAAATTCAAGTTTTTGTAGTTTAAAATAACGTATAAAAGATGAGCAGCTAAGATCAAATGGTAAGTTACATCCGATTGGCATGAAAATTGGCATGCATGTTAAGAACATATAGAACATGTAATCCAATGGTTGGATTTTCAAAATATGAATTCAATAATAAGTTATTGATTGTTGTAACATTTTTTAGAGTTACATCATGTGTAACTTGAACCCAACCCTATATTTCTTAATTCAATGTGAATTTTGACAAACCTACCGTTAGATTACATTATCTTCATATATTTTTCATGCTTACAAAATTTCAAGGTGATCAAAGATTAATAGCCATGTCATCGAATTCAACGATTAAATTTCATTACACTCTTCAAATCCAACAGTTAAATTTCAAATCTAAGAATGGCACGTGATGGACATGTGTTGTGTACCTATATGACTATATATATTCTCCTCTCAATTTGACCATCCAATTAGTCATATTATTTGTTTAAAAAAGTAAACGTAATTAATCATATATTAAAATTTTTACATAAATTTAATATTAGCTATGATTATTTTTATTTTATTTTAAATGAGATAGAATGTGTGATAATTTTTGTTGTGTGGTATTTTTTTAGAAAGTTCTGTGGTGAATTTTATTGAGTATATGTGATTGTTTTTTGTTTTTAAATTTTATTTCATAGCTCATTATTAAAATGACCAAGCAGTGACTTCACCAAATTGCATATATTTTTTTTAAAATAAATATAATTTTTTTTATACTACTAAATGCATAAATATAGTTAATTTTCATTAATTATCAATATAGATAGAGTAGAAATTCTATTTTAAAAAAAAAAAAAAAAAAAAAACCTATATAGGACCAAAAGCGCTGGGACAGGCCCCTATGTTTCCTTATGGAGGAAGGCCTGTCCCAACGCTTTTGCAATTGCTGGAATAGGGTCACCCTATTCCAGCGTTTCCAAAAGCGCTGGGATAGGTCCCTCGTACCAGTTAAAATTTTTCAGACTTCCCACTTATTTTTTTCACTTTCCCACCAGTTTGGCCTCTTATTTCTGGTCTCCCACTTCTTTAGGTTAGATGTTTTCCTCTCACCCACATTTTTTCTCCCTCTCCCTCTCCCTCTTCCTTAACCCACTTCCCCTCCTCCTCTCTTCTTCTTCACTCAAAACCCACCATTTCTTTTCCAAAATTTCAAGCACAAAAATACTACCCAAAACCACAAACCCTACCCAAAGCAAGGTAAGTCTCTCTAGCTCTCATTTCTATTTTGTAGCAATATTTGTATATATATTTGTTGTTAAATTTCTGGGTTTTTAGTTTTGATTTTGGTTGAAGTTTGGTTTGGGTTATGTGTATATTTTTGTGTAACTGTTGGTTGATTGTGTGGGTTTTAGTTTTGGTTTTGGTTTTGGTTAAAGTTTAGTTGATTTTGTGGCTTTTTATTTTTGATTTTGGTTAAAGTTTGCTCTATTTTGGAGGAATTGTAGGTGGCAGTAGTGCTAACAAAAATTTGCTCTATTTTGGAATTTAATTTTTAACCACTTGTGATAGTAGTGTCCATGGCTAATGGACCTGATTATGGAGTTAAAGTACTCTACTGTTCCATGAAAATGACAAACTTATTTGTGCTTTAATTCTTGGATATTGGAAGATTATAGTTGTGGGTTTGGTGCCAATATTGTTTGTGTTTTTCAAATTGGTGTGGTCTTGTTTCAACTCTTCTGTAATTTCTATATTTTATCTCAAAAAATGTTAGTTAGTAATTAGAAAACTTTTTCAAACGTTAGTGAGATTCTAAAACTATCAATTGCCTGTATATATTTCCTTATTAAACGATTCATTGTTAATTTTTTTTTGAATCATTAATAGGAATTGATATTTGTACTGATTATAGATTGCCAAGATTAACAAATCTTACTAACTTTACTAGGCCATTTCCTGTTGATTTGATTCGTCAAAGCATGTTTTTAAATCCTTAATATGGGAATTGATATTTGTATTGATTACATATTACCAAGATTAACAATCATATTAATGTTACCAGGCTATTTCCTATTGATTTCATTAGTCAAAGCAATAAAAAGAGTGGGGACGGCTTGCAAAACTTTCTTATTTCCTAAATATATAGTTAGATAGCTGAGTTAGTTGTATCTAGAGAGTGGGAACTGCTTGCAAATCTTTTTGGTCTGTTACATGGAGGCAAGACTTTTGAGCAATAATTTTGTTAAAATTGATATATTTTAAAATTTTAAAATATAAGTGACTAGAGCTTAGGACATGAGATTTAGCAAGAGTGTACATATCTATTAAGTGATTTGTGGGCTTCATGGTATCTGTGTTTTACTGATGTTATGCATCTACATGTCTTTCCCCCCTCTTCTCTATTTTATCAAACCTTTCTTTTTGCAGGAGTTGTTGTTTGCTTTGGGTTGTGGAGGTTTGGTAGGTCCCTTGATTCATGTGTTGATCAAGTTCTTGCAATAGATGGAAGTCGGATGCAGAAGGAGTTGGCAAATATGTAGGTCTCCTCATCCCATTTGCTTTTTGGTTGTGAACCTTTCCCATTTGTGCAATATGCTGGTTAAACTGATTACTGGTATTTGTTAAGACACATGTCAACAGACTATGGTTTCTGTCCTAACTAGTTAATGAGCCTTAGCCAATGTAGCTTAGATTTTTAGTTTATCATAGAATTTTGTGTATCATTTGTTTCTGAAGTTTTAGAAATTTATCTTCATATTATTATCAATATCTAGTGTAATCAATTCTTTAGTTAGAACTAAACCAAATGGAGTCTCATGGGGCTTAGCTAAGTTTGTATGAAAGTTGGACAGCCAATGTTTTCAACTAGCTCAGCTAGTAAATAGGTGTGTGAGATAGTGTTGATTCTATGTTTTGATCTTACATGTAAAAGTAAATAATAACTATTTAAAATAGTCCAGTTAACTCAGGGGAGGGATCTAGCCTGTAACTAAGTGGTGGGCTGGCATTTAAGGTGATTAGTTATTGTCAAAGTATTCAATAACGTTTTGACCTGTTCGCTTCATTCAAACATCCTGACTCTCTAAACTTTCTTTCAAACAATTAGAAATTTCAATTGTATAAATTAGTATTTATGACTAATAAAAAAAAATAGTATATATGATACTTTTTACCAGTATCAATATCTTTAGATAGATTTCTTATGTAAGATAGATTTTTTTTTTTTTTTAAATAAAAAGATATTTTACTATTATTTCTTCTTCTTTCTTGCATCCTAGCCCTTGCTCCCCTTTTTATCTTCATAGAATTATTACACTTCCAACAATATTTTTCTTAAAACTGCGAAAAAATGGGTATAAGTTATGGTGCAACAAACCTTCTGGTGCTTGCTTTCAAATTTCTTGGGAATGAAAATTGAATTGTCTTTTTGGGTTTGACTATAATCATATGTTTGGCTTAGCTATAGATGCTTGTCACTTAAGGCTATTAGCTTGATGCTTAAGAAGAGCTTGACAATCTTATTAAGTGAGAAGGCATTTTGATTTTTAATAGAAATGGAATCAATTTGACCAACTTTGATCTCCATTCTGCTCTCACAAAGGTATACCCTTTTTCCTTTTCTTTTTTTTTTTTAAAAAAAAGATTTTATTTGGAAACGGTGTTCAAAATGTTATATTTTCACCATATGCGAATCATATTGTAACCATGTAATTTTTGTATTTTGAGTTTACGATTCTAATAAAGCCATTTAAACGCTCAAATATTTTTTTTTCTAATAATGAATTTGGGTTAGTATTTAGTGAGAAGTAAATACTATAGAATCGAACTCAAACACAGTTAGATCAAGATGAATAATTATATAATATATATATATATATATATATATATATATATGTAGCTAATAGTCGACTCTAAAATAAAGGGATGGCATCTGACAAATTTAGTTGATTTTTGTATGTGAAAACTTTCAATGAAAGTGGTCATTGGTCATATATGGGTCTTTGTCTTTTGGCAGGTGGATCCGCAAGATATCGTATGGTATGTATAATTCTTTGAAGCTATTGCTATCCAAGGCATGCATACCTAAATATCTTTTGATTATTATGAAGAAAGTATCCTTAATATGAGGTTTAAATTCAAATCTAAAAATTCTGACCCTATAGTAGCAAGGAAATTATTATATAAAATGTAACCGTGTTGAAGTGTTTGGAAATTTGGCAAGAACAGAGTTTAAATTTTGAATCTCAATCCCCTCCCCCTCCCTACCAAATACACAAAACAGGGAAACTATGGATGTTCATAGAGTCAGAATATTTTCAATCTTCATAGTTCCTCTTTGTTTATGATTTGTATGGGTATGTATAGTTATGAATTGTTTTGAATACATGTTTTTGCTGCTGTTATTGCAGTTAGTTGTGTCATGGCACATGAAAGCTACTACCATGTGTGAATTTTCCAAGCAGGAGTTTATAGGTGGATTACAAGGGCTAGGGTAAGTATATACATAGTTATTTATGCTATACTTATTCTCGAGTTTAATGATATCGAATATCAATTAAGAGTTTGGAACTGCTTTGATTAAGGCTTTATATTCTGATGGCAAGATAGACTCTTTGGAGAAGTTCTATGAAAAGATTCCATTTATGCGCATGGAGTTGAAAGATGATCGTATGTGCAAGTGTTCATGAATTATGATTTCTTCTAAACTTTAGTTTTAATATTGTAATTCATGTTGCTTTTAGGCGAAAACACTCCCAAAACTGATATATTCATTGAAAAGTCAAAGTGATTGGTTTTGTTAGCAATTTCTTTTTTTTAAAGTTTTATTTATTTATCGTTAAGTTAAACACACACCCAAAGGTCATGAACTCTTGAGCGCACTCTCCACCTTGCTTTTACAAGGGAGGAGGTACCATTTAAACTAAAGCTCATTGGTTGGTTTGATTAGCATTTCTAAGCTAGAGGTACAATTATTGTGCTTTTGTTGTTGAAAATGATTTTTGCTTGTATTTGTCCAGAAAAGTTCTGTGAGATATATAACTTTGCGTTTGGCTGGGCAAAAGAAAAGGTACTCTTTTCTCTGTGTGAATGCTTGGATTCATACATACTCTTGACCTATGGATATTTATTTCCACTATTGAAAATGAAGACTTTAATAGTTTTCAGCTTTTCACTTTTCTCAGTTTCTTTATTTTTATTTTGGGCTCCTGGTTAATCCAGGATTGGTTTTTCTGTGGTTTTTTTTTTTTTTTTTTTTTATATTGTCAATTTATAATGTTGATTGTTTCCCCACTTTTCCACTTGTTCTTGTTCCTGCTCCCTCTAGTCTTTTAGATAGGTATAGTACTTGGTATTGCTATTTTTTTCCCTGAATAATTCCTTTTATTAGAAAAATCAGCATTGGAAAGTGATATCACTTATTTAACATTTAGATGAAGTGTATGCATAATAAGCTCGTCTTTTTACTCTGAACTCAGAATGTGGTGTGCTCTGAGTGTGTTGGTGTTAGGTCACAATCTGAATGACCCCTTGTGATAAATCCTAATTAATTAATTAATTAGACAAGTTGTTAATTAATCAATTAAGCATGCAATTGCGTGGAAGCACAAACAAATCACCAAATACTAAAAATGCAGCGGAAAATAAATAACACGGTGATTTGTTTACGAATGGGGAAAATCCTAATGGCAAAAACCCCACCGGGTGATTTTCAGGTCACCACTCCCGAAACTCCACTATTATCAAATCAAGCGGTTACAAGAAAGGAATCCCAAGTACCTTACCAACCTACAGTTGAACCCTTACCCCAATACCCAATTGGACTTGATCTGTAGTGATAATTTCCACCATTGATGCACGGCTCCCAAGTACGTGACTAACCAATGCGCGGATCCCAGTACGCGACTTCAGAACACCAACTTGAGGAAGAATGGTTGGCTGCAAAGTTCTTCAGTTCATTCACGTGATGAATAGCAGGAAGATGCTTGGTTACAAAACCTTATGGTGCAAAGACACAGCAACTTCTTGATGAAGGATGAACTAGGTCAAGAACTTCGTCTGTTGATCACAATTTGCATAAACAGAGATTGCTCAATGATAATACAACTTGTGTCACCCAAAACGGCTCTTAAAATAATCCTTTTATATGTTTAGGATTAGAAGAAAAGAAGTCCCAAAAACATATTCACGGATCCCAAGAAAATCAGATTTGGAATTCTGACTTTTTAATTCTCGACAGATAGCAGGTGTCGAGGTAGCTATCGAGAGGTGTCGAGATTTAAAAACTTTGCACTTCAGCTTGCTTTTTCTTGGACAGACTTGATGACTCCAACACTTGACCTTGAAACATTGTTTCTTGAAGTATTAAAAACACCTAGATCTACCCAATTACAAGCAGAGTGCGTTTTGTCAAAGGATTAGCCAATTTACATAACTAAGTGACATATGTTCTTAAACAAGTTAAAACATATATGTCCTAACAGTTGGAGTTACTTTATGCCCTTCTGTTATCGTTAAAAATTAACATGATTAATTCCTGCATGCAATCTTGCCATTAATTTTGAGTGGAAATGTCTAGACTGAGGTGCATTTTGGTATGGATGTTAGATCCATGAACACAGATGTTCTCCTGGCTTCAAATTTGGTTTATTTTATTTTTTAATATCTGTTTCTAATTGAGTGATGTATAAGTGAACTAGGAATTGATTTCTTCTTGAGGGCATACAAGATGTAGATGTAACATTATTATAGAATATCCAAAACAGTAAATTTTGACTTATTCATGAAACTGAAAAATAGTTTTGAGAAAGAATGATTGAAGGTGTCTAAGTATGTTTGATACCTGTGTTCATTTCATGTTGTGTGACATTGGCTGCTCATAGAATTTGAATTTTATTGGGAAGATAGCTTAGATTGAGGTGCTAAAACTCGAACCAGAGATGTACAGTTTTTTGCATTAGTTCTTAAATTATATAGTGACCTATTCTTTTGGATTTTATTATTGTCCTGAGATATATAACATCCTTGTATGTGCATAATACCATCACAAAGTCACTACTGCATGGATATAGCAGGAATCAGAGCTTTTGAGAACTACGCTAAATGACTGAATCTTTGATGGATAGGTGCCTCTTAAAGCTTTCATTACTATTATCCCTAGAACAATGGCGGGGGATTTAGATGTTTTAAGTTTCATTTATACAATGTTTCCTTCCCCTTTTTTGTTGGAATAAACATGGATAGGCGAATTTTTGATAGGCAGAGATGGCGAAGCTAAATGCATTTTTCCAGTTCCCTATGGATGATAATTTCCAGAATTTTTACAATATGGAGAGACATGCTGACATTACTGAGCCAATTGAAACATAGCAAAGAGACAATGAGCCACTTGCTGAATTTTTTGCGAAGTGTTATGGCTGTCTAGGTGGATATGATCCCTGATGGGTGTGAAACTTCATTAAGCTTAAAAGGCTATTCATTCAAAAGCATGGGGATGCATGTGTGTATGCATGCACACAGCATGTGCATGCATGATTACAAACAGATTTTTCCTTTAGCTTCTATGACAGCTTTGTGCTACATTTTATATACTTTACTAAAAATTATATTTAACACCTAAAAATTCAATTATTTATGTGTTTTTTTTTATACAATGTCATTGTTACCCAAATTTTGGTTACATATGCAGGTAACTGATTTTTCTTAGTATTTCAGGGTCAAAAATCTTTAGCATTGGATACAACTATTGGAATGTGGCAATTACTACTTGCCGAAAAGCAGTGGCCATTGGTTGATCATTGGTGCCAGTTCTTACAGGTAGCTTACCATCCATATTTTGATCTAATGAGACTGAGTAGTGAATTCTTGTGACCTATGGTGAAAAGAATTATGTAGCTGGCATCATGTTGGGATTAAGGAATTGTTAAGTGAGCTGCAATAGGAAGTGAGAAGAATTATATTGCTAATTATGTATTTATGTTTATTATTAATTCAACCTTGATGCCCTCTAGGGATCTATCTTCAGATCTCTGTGACGTTATAAACAGCACATAGGCATCTATGCCATTGTTGTGTTTGTTTTTGTGTTGTTTTCATCTTCTTTCTTTTTTCCCTGACCCCCTAAAAGGATTCACTCATTGTGAGACAAAATGCCTAGGGGTTTTGGCAAAAATCCTACCAACCACCATGTCAATATTGTTGGTAACTGCTGTTGCCAGTCGGGTTGGTGAAATTTTGTCAATGGTGGAATGTGATGGTTGGTGTGTGAACAGCTCTACACCTAGGCTCGTTGGTTAATTTGCCTTCATAAATTATTTAATCCAAAACTAGCTTGGTGGTTGGTTGTGTGACTGGACTTTTTGTGATTCTTGGTTTAGTTAGGCACCAGTGGTTAATGCATATGACCTATCTAAGCACATGATAATAGATATACCTTTAGGGGTAGGCTTTATTTTTCATAATGATTACCTTGTGAAATTTTCTGTGCTTCATTACAATTGCTATAAAATAGGTATTGGAAAATATGTATTGTAGGTATATTACAAGTGCTAAAAAAATTTAAAATTAAAAAAAAAAAAAAAAAATGACCTATCCCGATGCTTTTGAGAGCGCTGGAATAGGTATTGCCTATGCCAGCGCTTTCAAAAGCGCTGATATAGGCCTTTTAAATTTTATTCATCCAAGATATATACCAGTGCTTTTGAGAGCACTGGGAATAGGTATTGCCTATGCCAGCGCTTTCAAAAGCGCTGGTATAGGGCGTATGCCTGTCCCAGCGCTTTTGAAAAGTGCCGGTACAGGTCCGACGACCCTATACCCACATTCACTGCGCGGTGGTTTGAAGCGCCGGGAAAAAAAACGCCGGGATAGGCATTTTGACCCTATCCCAACGCTTTTTGGGGCTATTCCAGCGGTTTTGAAAATGCTGGGATAGTCTCGTTTTTTTGTAGTGCAACTATGAGGGGTCGAAATCATAGCTACCTAACCCATTTTTGGATCATCTTTTTTTAATTGAATTTTTATTTATGGGTTTCTAAAATTTAATTTTAAAAGTAAAATTATTAATCAAAAGATCAATTCAAACCCCTTATTTTTAGTCATTTTTGTGTAAAAATAAAAAACAAATAAATTCTACTTTTGAATAAATTTTATGAATAATAATATTTTATTAGTTTCAATATTTGGTAATTATATATATATATTTTCCATATTTGGTATGATTGTATATTTATGTCTAAACTGATTACCAATTCATTTTTTTGGTACTTCGTCTTCATTTTTGTTGCATTTATATATTTTTAAAACTAAATTAATTAACTATTAATCTAACAATTGAATTAATTATCCAATGGTTGAATTAATAAATCATCACATATATCGATTCCTTGACAGTTTGATACTGGTAGTTCTAATCACTATGATCAAAATACAACAATATATACAATACTGTTAGATTCAAGAGATCTAAGCAAGACCTACCAACTACCAAGGGTCACCTGCTATGATGTAAAAACCGAATGGTGTTTCGGTCTGATAATAAATATCACAATTATCACAAGCAGACCTCATAGATTGAAACTTTGTATTAAAAAAAGTGAAAATAATCTATTATCTCTTACTATAATAAAATTATTATTGCTTTCTCAAAAAAAAAAAAAAATAATAAAATTATTAATTTTTGTTGTTAAGATAAATTATTGTTGTTAAGTGAACTTTAATTATTAATGCTTAGAATACTTATTAATGTTTTGCAAAAATTAATGCTTAGAATAGTTTAATTTATTATTTATTAGTTTTTGACTTTACTTTTTCAATTATTTTATTTAACAATTTAGCTCAACTTTGACAGCTTATTGGTATTGATCAATACCGAAATATATCATTTTCCTAACCAAACCAAAATGACATCCGGTATGAAATTGATTCTTTAAGAACTACAAAAATGGCCTAAGTGACAACTAAATTTATAGTCAAGTTTTGTCCTTTAAAATTTTTGAAACAATCATAGGACACTCTAAATTGTTTTATATATTTTTTTTAAATTAAAATTTTTCCATGATATTTACTTCGGGAGTACTATGAGTTTGTTTGAGATCCGCTTATTTTACTGAAACTGAAAACTTTTTGCTGAAAGTAATGTAGATAAAGATAAAAGTTAGCTGAAATAGTATAGTGGGACCAATGAATAGTACTAAAAAGTGCAGTGAGGCTCATAAATAGTAGCAAAAATAAGCTGAATAGTAAAATAAGCTAGCTTTTAAAGCTGAGCTAAACGCACACTACATGTCTGAAAAGGGAAATACACGCTATTCCGACTTAGAACATAAGCAGAAATTTCTGTAGAGAAAATGTGAGTGTTTTTTTTTTTTGTTTTGTTTTGTTGGTCATATGGTTTTTATATATTTATTTGATTTGCTTTGTATATTTGGGTTGTTTTGACTCCTTAAAATTAACACCTATAAACGACCATAGAAAATGATTACACATGCTAATTTGGATTGAAGTTGTGAATTTAATTAGCTAGATAATTAAAGTTCATGAACCAAAACCATCGAGACGACATGTTTAAAATTTGAAGGTTATGATTTGGGACACTCACAATGTGTTTGCCATCGAGACACTTGGTCTTTCTCCATTGAACCAAAACCATAGAATATATGTAATCAAATAAGCGTTGTGAACATTATAAATCACTTCACACGTTTCCTAGCTATTAAGGTTACATTTTGTTTGAGTGAAAATATAGGGAGGATGAAAAATAATAAAGTAGAGAAAATAGGGGAGATTTTGGGTGGGAGGGGCGTTTGGTTGGGGAGATTTTGGGAGAAAGAAAATGGCGGGATCCAACTGTTTTCTCCTTGAGCCCACCACTTTTTAGCCCCCCTAAAAAAATTGGAGAGAAAATGGGGATGAGAGGGGAGTGGATGGAAGTTACCCATCTACCCTACCACCACCCCTAAAAAATCTAACGTGATTTTTTTTTTTCAGCTTTTTTTTTTTTCTCCTTCATTTTGAAGGTTTAGGTTGTTTTATTTGTTTATTCCAACAATACTTTATTTTCTTAATAAAATATTTGTAAATAAAAAATTATGTAATAAGGGTTTTTAAGTAAATTTATACAACCTCTATTTTCTATCATTTCATTTTTCTACTCTCCAACCAAATACAAATGAGGAAAACTATTTTTTTTTTTTTTTATCCTCCCACTTTTTCATCATCTTCCCATTTTCTATCCTTCCACTTTTCCATCTTTCAAACCAAATTGACCCTAAAAGTACTTTCAAAATATTCAACAAAGTTGAAAGCAAAGCAATAGCCCACCCCTAAAATGAGACCAAGGAACACGATAATGGAGTATTCAAAGATGAACCAGAGAACACTATTAAAAAAAAAAAAAAAAAATTTCAACAAAGTTGAAAGCAAAGCAATAGCCCACCCCTAATAAGAATAATAATAATGAAATTTATGAAGAGGGAAGATGCGGTTTAAATATCTGTTTTGCATGGAAAGAATGTAATAAAGAATGATAAAGATATTATTTTACAGAATCAATGAATATATTCGTTGGGTTAATTCATAACTTTGGATGATGATGCCTTGAGTTCTTAGTTTGGTGCTTAGGTACTGATGTTTCATATGCTTGAGATCATCTCATCCCTCTTGATGTAATTCTTTCCTTCTAGTTAGGGCTCATGGTTAGAAGAATTCTGAAAATAACATCTTAAATTTTTTCTTCTTCTGAGGGTCATTGTTGGAAAAATTCCGAAAATAACTCTCCAAGTCTTTTTCTTCTACCTATCACCAAAAAAAAAAAAAAAAAAAAAAAAAATCTTTTTCTTCTTCTTGGCCTTGTTGTTGGAAGAATTCAGAAAGTAACGTTTCTAATTTTTTTTCTTCTTCTCTTCGCCTCGTTGTTGGAAGAATTCTGAAAATATAACATCTCTACGTACTAACAAAAAATTTTAGTCAATATTCTCTCTTAAAATGTGAAATTTCTTTTCATGATTCATCCACAAAGAATCTTCTTTAACAGAATTTTATAACACACCATCCGCTCAAAAAATCTTTTAGATATATCTTTTCATTGCAATAATATTAGAGCACCTCCAACATCAACTATGAAATTACCTAGAAACTCCAGAAGAACAAACAAAAGAGTAGCATTAGCTAGCTCTGTGGTTGCTTTCCGACGTCCCTACTCCTTTTGGAACCAACTATAAAAGAAATATTTCTTTTGCAATTGCACTTTTACATATGGGTTTCTAAAGGTTTTTTAAACTTAAAATGATTAATCAAAAGATCAATTCAAACGCCTTATTTTTAGTCATTTTTGTGTAAAAATAAATAAATAAATAAATAAATAAATAAATAAATAAAATTCTACATTTGGATAAATTTTATTGTTTTCAATATTTGGTATAAATTTTTGATAGAATAGTTTATTATTCTTCATAAATATTTGTGTATATATAATAAAATATAAGGATAATCGCATAATAAAATTTAAAATTTAATATCATTTTAAATTAAAGTTTTGGGTGCATATATATGGTCATATAGTATAGATTTTGAACTATAAGAATTTGATATTTTATGAGTATTAACAAAAATATCATAATTCACATGAGTGGTAGTTTATCTTGCAACAAACAATGCTTTTATATGCATCATAAGTGAGATTTTAAATTAAATTAAAAATCTATATATTCATGTGTAAAAAATCCTAAAATAAAAAAATGTTATTGTGGGGCCAAGAAATCCTACGATCCAGCCCACTTCGTTCCTGGGCCGAAGGCCCAAGCCAAGAAGGCACCTGAAATCCGAGGAGGAAAAGAAGAAGCCCAGGCGCAAACAGAACGGGCCGAGGACGACCCCATCATCGGGCGTCCGAGAACTTGAGAAACAGGCCCGTAACGAGCAGTCACCTCCACATTAAATGTACCTGACAACCGCCCTGGCCGCATTAATGAGGAGAGGACTTCACACTAGCGTCGCCTTGGTTGCCGCGACTCTCAAAGAGACTGAGAAGGCGGCTGATGGGACAGGCACCTGAGCAAATGTCCTAATCGCTCGACAAGTGTAGGGCTAGGATTAGTTGGGTAAAGGATATATAATGTAAGGGAATCCCCCAAAAAAGGGGGGGCTCCGGAAAAAAGAAAAAGGATGAAAGGAGGAAAAAGATGGAGGCCAAAGGGGAGAAAAGCCTCCTCGGCCATGGTCCGAGGAGCATCCCCCAATTGTAAATTGCTCTAAGTCTTTCATTAAATAAAAAGAGAACGGAGCCCACGCCCCGTGAACGCCGGCCGGCGCCTAGACTTTCGATCCACTCTCTACAAATTCATTGTTCGGGGTTCGTTGGGCCCTTGACCCAGATCCATTGGGCCTGAGGTACCAAAAAAGCGGTCCCTACAGTTATATAATGTTATTATTACAGAATTTTTTATACTAAAATATCATTAATCTGGGAGTTCAAATGCCCTTAACATTCACTTACGTAGAAAAAAAAATTTGTATTCGAATTAGTTTTATAAAGTAAGATATATAAAGACGCTTGGATGGGTGATCAATACTAATTTAGTACTACTGCCAAACTTTGCCTATTAAGGTAAATGGCTTATATGATAATAATTAAGGTTCAAATTCATCTTTCTTATCATTATAACTATCGATAGTAGGGGAAAAAAAAAAAAAGCCCTAACAATGAAGGCAATCAATACTTCTTTTTTATTTTTCCTTAAGAGTGTTCCATAAATAATGGAAGCTCAGGGCATTGCCCTGATGCTTTTGATTATATAACTTTGGTTGAGGCCGGCAAATCTGCGTAAGGCAGCCCCTCTTTTGTTTCTTGTGTTTTGACTGTTTGTCTCAATAAAGTTTTCTATTTAAAAAAAAAAAAAAAAAAAAAAAAAACTGGAAGCTCGGAAGAGTTTGGCAACATGTTAAGATTAAGGTCCCAAATTGGTGGGCTGATAAAAATTATTCTGGTCGGTATAAAAAACAACATTGCTTTTGTTTGTATCTAAAATGTGCTTCCTGTGAAGCGTGGGAATATTATAATTAGTACCTTTGGAAGCTTGGGTACGTAAACTACTCTATCTTGGTTTGTAATAATAATAATAATAACAAAATTATTATAATAATAAAAAAGCCCTAAGCTAGCTGTCGAAATTTCTATATAATGTAGCTCAGCATTATTCTTTCATGAGCAAGCATCCTTCTCTAACAATTGTTACAATTCATAAAAGCTTTCAAAAAGAGCAATTATGATGATGGCGGAAATATGGTCTCTAGGTGGCTCATTGCAGATTGCTACCATAGTGTTTCTTTGGAAAATATTAGAAAATTATTTCTCTGGTCATCTTCGTAACTCCATCATAAGTTACGGTACGAAATTGGCGAGTCTCGTGAGCCCCTATATCTATATTAAGTTCCCTGAATTCGTAGGCGACAGTGAGGAGTACGTGGGTGTCAAGCGTAGTGATGCCTATGCTGCCATTCAAACATACCTCAGTGGAAAGTCCTCCAGGGAAGCTAAATATCTTAAAGCAATAGATGTCAAAGACAGCAGTCAACCTGTACAACTGAGCATGGACGAGAACGAAGGAGTTACTGATGAATTTGAAGGGGTAAAGCTTTCGTGGGTTTTCAAGAAAGAATACATAAGAACCCAGCAGTCATTTTCATTCAACCCGCAGATGGACGAGAAGAGGTATTACCAGCTCACTTTCCATAAGTCGCACAGAGATTTTGTCAATGGGACTTACATCAATCATGTGATTCAAAAAGGGAAGGCAATAACGGTGAGCAATCGACAAAGGAAGCTGTACACTAACAATCCTAGCCAGAGATGGGAAAGGTACAGAGCACGGAAATGGAGCCATGCGACTTTTGAGCACCCAAAAACTTTCGACACTTTGGCCATGGAGTCAAAGAAAAAGTTGGAAATCGTCAATGACCTCGAAAATTTCAGCAAGGGAAAAGACTACTATAAAAAGATTGGCAAGGCCTGGAAGCGCGGCTATCTTCTTTATGGTCCTCCTGGAACGGGTAAGTCAAGCATGATTGCTGCCATGGCCAACCACTTGGAGTATGATATCTATGATCTTGAATTGACAACGGTTAAGAACAACACAGAGCTGAGGGAGCTTTTGATCGAAACCACAGGTAAGTCGATCATTGTAATAGAAGATATTGATTGCTCACTTGATCTTACGGGTCAACGAAAGAAGGAAAAAAAGAAAGCGAAGGACGAAGAAGCCAATAATCCTATTAGTAAAATGACCAAAGGTGAAGAAGACAGCGATAGTAAGGTCACTCTCTCTGGTTTGTTGAATTTTACAGATGGGCTTTGGTCAGCTATTGGGGGAGAGAAGATCGTTGTTTTCACCACCAATTATGTGGAAAGGCTTGATCCGGCTCTCATTAGGAAGGGACGTATGGACAGCTACATAGAATTGTCTTATTGTGGCTTTGAAGCATTCAAGGTTCTTGCCAAAAATTACTTGGATATCGACTCACACCCTTTGTTTGCGACTATTGGCCACTTGTTGGAGGAAACCAATATTACTCCTGCTGAAGTTGCTGAGAATTTGATGCCCAAGTCTATGAATGAAGATGCTGAGACATATTTGAAGAAATTGATTGAAGCTCTTGAGAAGGCCAAGGACGAAGCAAAAATGAAGGCTGAGGAGGAGGCGCGGTTGAAGGTGGAGACAGAAGAGAAAGAGAAGCAAGAAGATGCTCTAGAAGATGTGAAAGTTGATGGCTCTTTAGCTAAAGTGAAAGAAAATTGCGTTGGAGTTGTGAAAGATAATGGTGCCACCGCTTGAAGAAATTAGGATACAAGGACTGAAGTGAGAATAGGTTTTATGGTATGCTCTGTGCATAATGTATATGTATAATAAAATAAGTCCTAGTGTGAATTTGATGTAGTAGTTATGTAGTTGTGTAATAGTATTGTGGTGGTCGGAAACGAGTCAGATACTAGGTTGAATAGACGTATTTATATGTATATATGTATCTAAGTTTGTGTAATAGTTATATAGTTGTGAATAGTCTTGTGGTGGTCAAAAACTAGTCAGATACTTGGTTGAATAGACTTTGTATATATGTATGATTCTAAGTTTGTTTGTATATATGTATCTTAGTTTGTTTTATAAGAACCACAGCGTTAACGTGTTCTTTCTTTTCTTCTATCGCCACAATATATACTACTGTCATCTTCTAAATCTTTCCTTTGTCATCTTAATAACATGGTTAGATATTTCAACACCTTAAAAAATTTTATAAAAAAATTCCATCACATAATTCGATTTAGAGTTCGGAAAACTTCAATAGAAAATCAACAAGGAAACTACAAATTTATCTATCTCAAAGCCAACATGGAAAACTTTCTGTTATAGGTCCCCAATCCTTCAGGTAAGCTCTCAATGAAGTCGTTCTATCAACTATCCAACTGAATAGGGGTCAAAGAAAATAGTTATTTAGAAAATAGGTATTGCCTAGAAAAAAGTTATTGGAATCAGGGTGGCGCTATGTTGTAGTTAGGGGGTTCAAATTAATTCCTTGACCTGGATTTTTTTAATATATAATATATTTTTTAAAAAAATTGTTTTGACTCCCCTGCAATACAAATTTGCATACCCTCACCTTGAGCTTGACCTTTTTTTTTTAAGTCCAGCTTAAACTCTGAAAAAAAAGGTCCAATAAAATTTTTTTGGTTTTTAATCTCAGAAATAAAAAGCCCATAAATCAAATTTTGTAAAATTATAAATAAATAAAAAGAGCCAAATAAAACCTAAGAATTTGTCATTGCGTAACCTCCAGAATCTCTCACTATCCTTCTTCACTCCCCAAACCCAAAGAAAAAAGGTCGCCTCTGCTTCATACACAAACAATTTGCCGCTACGTAGCCCCTAGGATTTGCTACCACCTGGACTATACTTGATTTGCCGTCGTTGCCACTTAATCTGACGCCGCTTGATCTGCCACTACTTGATTTGGTTTTTCAGCTCTCTCTTTCTCTCTTTCATTCACTATGAGAGTGTGTGCACTATATACTCTTTCACTGAATCACCGTGTGTGTGTGTGTGTTTGTGTGTATGGGGGGGGGGGGGTTATAGTTTTTGATTTTTTTGTTGAGTTTTGAGTCTTTGACCGTGTGTGTGGGGGCTGAGGATTAATAGTGTTTTGATATTTGTTGTTGAGTTTTAAGTCTCTAACTCTGTGTGTGTGTGTGTGTGTTGGGGGGCAGGGTTATAGTGTTTTGATTTTTTTTTTTTTTTTTGAGTTTTGAGTCTTTAACAAATTGACCTTTTTTTTTTTTTTTTTTTTTTTTTTTTTTTACTCTTTACTGTTATTGTAATAGTGTTTGTATTGTTTTGATATAAAGTTTTGAGTTTTGAGTTTTGAATTTGTCTTTTGCACTCTGACTATTTGACCGAATTTGTGACCTGTGAGTGGGAGTGGTTGTTGGCTATGTGAGTGGGTCAGTACATTAACACTAAATAATAATAAAAATATAAAATATTTAAAGAATTGTAAACTTACAAATAAACGAATTGTAAACAAATTAAACAATTGCAAAAAAATCATATAACAACAATAATTAATATGTTTATTGTATTAGAAAAAAAAATATAACAAATGAACTTATAGTTTATGTTTATTCAAGTCATTTTTGTTTTAGATTTTATATAATTTATATTTCTTATTGACTCCATTGGACAAAAATCCTGGAGCCACCTCTGATTAGAATCAAAGATTCGAGAAATACTCAAACTTTTTCTCTGAAAATAACTCGGTAAATAATGTTGATCACTAGAGATGTAATCTAAAAAAGAATGGACATACAAGAAAAGGGCTGCACTGTGAAGCCAATGAAAAGGCTTCGATGCATCTTTTTATAGATGACCCAATTGCTTGTTAAATAATCCTGACTAGATATGTAATCCAAAAAAGAATGGAAATAAAAGAAAAGGAACGCATTGTGAAGCCGAGAAAGAGGCTTTGATGCATCTTTTATAGATTTCCCAGTTGCAAAAATTGAATGGGCCTAACTCACCTGGGCCAATTAGGTTTTCTGAAATGCATTTCAATTATATATATATGAGTAGATTAAAATGGTACAACGTTCAAAACTGAAGATGCCAAGAGAGGAAGAAACAAAATTCATACTATATGCAGTTAAGGTGGTGTCTGTTGTTGTTACACACAATGGGTTGTGCGTTTTTTTGCAATTTTGTTTTAATAAACTTAAAACGTGAGTTTAATAACTCGTGGTTTTAGTTATGATCAAGACACACAATTTGTAACAAATTTTACCCTGACATATGCTGATGTAAAGTTGTTGAGAATAATGTGTGGCGGGTGAAGAAAGGGAATAAAAAGAAAAGGAAAAATAAATAAATTTGTATTGGGTTATTAGAGTTTAAAGTAATGTTATTACTTTCATACTATTTTCACAATAAATTTGTGTATTAGATTAGGATTTAACGTAATTTTACCACATTAATTTTACAACAAATCATATGTAGAATATATATATATATATATATATATATATATAACCAAATATCTATTTATGTTTGCTTAGAATTTAATATTTCTTATTTGCCTTATTAAAATTATGATGTGAAAAATATATTTGCAAGATATATCTCTATATTTATTTGGACTATTTTATTCATATTAAAAAAATACACTTGGCAGAACATCATGCTTTCCCACGTGAGGTCTTTACTTTTATATATATATATATATATATATATATATATTGATGATTGATGTGAAACAAATAATATTTGTCCAATTCATTGAATTCGACTCTTGCAATTCTGCATTGAAGTTAGTCTTATACAGAAAATTGAAAAGTTTTTTTGAATCCCAACTTTTCCATGACATTTTAGATCCATTTGTTTCAATTCAAAGCATGTAAAGTTATGAATGTATACAAATTCTTTGAATTTTATTCCTACATTTCCAATGACTTTTTAAATTAATTTTTATCAATTCAAAGCATGTAAAGTTAAAAATGTATATAGATTCTTTGAATTTTATTAATACATTTGAATAAATGCATTTGTCATTACTTAATAATTTGACATAAATGCTAAATTTAGATGAGATGAAAGCCTAAATAAGAAGGACGTCATACAATGTACCACTTGGCAGAACCTCATGTTTTCCCACATGAGATCTCTACTTTTATATATATATATATATATTGATACTGATGTGGAGACAAATAATATTTGTCTAATTCATTGAATTCAACTCTTGCAATTTTGTATTGAAGTTAGTCTTATGTAGAAAATTGAAATGTTTTTTTGATTCCAATCTTTCCCATGACTTTTTAGATCCATTCATTTCAATTCAAAGCGCATGAAAGTTACAAATGTATACAAATTCTTTGAATTTTATTCCTACATTTCCTATGACTTTTTAAATCTATCCATATCAATTCAAAGCATGTAAAGTCATAAATGTATACAAATTCTTTGAATTTTATTAATACATTGAAATAAATGCATTTGCCATTACATAATAGTTTGACATAAATGCTAAATTTAGATGAGGTGGAAGCTTAAATGAGAAGAATGTTATACAATGTGCCACTTGGCAGAACCTCATGCTTTTCCACATGAGGTCTTTACTTATATATATATATATATATATATATATATATTGATTGATGTGGAACAAATAATATTTGTCCAATTCATTGAATTCGACTCTCGCAATACTGCATTAAAGTTAGACTTACACAGAAAATTGAAAAGTTTTTTTGATTCCTACTTTTCTCATGACTTTTTAGATCCATTCGTATCAACTCAAAGCATATAAAGTTATAAATGTATACAAATTCTTTGAATTTTATTCCTACATTTCCCATGACTTTTTAAATCCATATTTATCAATTCAAAGTATGTAAAGTTATAAATGTATACAAATTTTTTTAATTTTATTAATACATTAAAATAAATGCATTTGCTATTACTTAATAGTTTGACATAAATGCTAAATTTAGATGAAGTGGAAGCCTAAATGACAAGAATGTCATACAATGTGCCACTTGGCAGAACCTCATGCTTTCCCACATGAGATCTCTACTTATATATATATATATATATATATATATATATTAATGATTGATGTGGAACAAATAATATTTGTCCAATTCATTGATTTCGACTTTTGCAATTTTGCATTGAAGTTAGTCTTATGCAGAAAATTGAAAAGTTTTTTTGATTTCTAACTTTCCTATGACTTTTTAGATTCATCCGTTTCAATTCAAAGCATGTAAAGTTATAAATGTATACAGATTCTTTGAATTTTATTAATATATTTGAATAAATGTATTTGCCATTATTTAATAGTTTGACATAAATACTAAATTTAGATGAGGTGGAAGCTTAAATGAGAAGAACGTCATAAAATGTGCCATTTGGTAGAACCTCATACTTTCCCACATGAGGTCTCTACTTTTATATATATATATTGAAATTGATGTGGAGACAAATAATATTTGTCCAATTCATTGAATTCGACTCTTGCAATTTTGCATTGAAGTTAGTCTTATGCAGAAAATTGAAAGGTTTTTTTGATTCCTACGTTTCCCGTGATTTTTTAGATTCATCCGTTTCAATTCAAAGCATGTAAAGTTATAAATGTATATAAATTTTTTGAATTTTATTCCTACATTTCCCATGACTTTTTAAATCCATTATTATCAATTCAAAGCATGTAAAGTTAAAAATGTATACAGATTCTTTGAATTTTATTAATACATTTGAATACATGCATATGCCATTATATAATAATTTGACATAAATGTTAAATTTAGATGAGTTGGAAGCCTAAATGAGAAGGATGTCATACAATACGCCACTTGGCAGAACCTCGTGCTTTTCCACGTGAGGTCTTTACTTATATATATATATATATTGATGTGGAACAAATAATATTTGTCCAATTCATTGAATTCGACTTTTGCAATTCTGCATTGAAGTTAGTCTTATGCAGAAAATTGAAAAGTTTTTTTTGATTCCTACCTTTTTCATGATTTTTTTAGATCTATCCGTTTCAATTCAAAGCATGTAAAGTTATAAATGTATACAAATTCTTTAAATTTTATTAATACGTTTGAATAAATGCATTTGCCATTACATAATAGTTTGACATAAATGCTAAATTTAGATGAGGTGGAAGCCTAAATGAGTAAGATGTCATACAATATGCCACTTGGCAGAACTTCATACTCTCTCATATGAGGTCTCTACTTTTTTATATATTCTGATGAGTAGATTAAAATAGTACAACGTTCAAAACTAAAGATGCGAAGAGAGGAAGAAACAAAATTCATACTATATGTAGTTAAGGTGGTGTCTGTTGTTGTTACACACAATGGGTTGTGCGTTTTTTGCAATTTTATTTTCATAATCTTAAAACGTGAGTTTAATAACTCATGGTGTTATTTATGAAGACACACAATTTGTAACAAATTTTACCCTGACATATGCTGATGTAAAGTTGATGAGAGTGATGTGTGGCGAGTGAAGAAAGGGAATAAATAGAAAAGGAAAAAAAAATTAAATTTGTATTGGGTTATTAGAGTTTAAAGTAATGTTACTTTCATACTATTTTCACAATAAATTTTTGTATTAAGTTTGGATTTAACATAATTTTACCATATATTAATTTTACAACAAATCATAGCTAGGTAGAATATATATATATATATATATATATATATATAACCCAATATCTATTTATGTTTGCTTAGAATTTAATATTTCTTATTTGCCTTATTAAAATTATGATGTGAAAAATACATTTGCAAGATATATCTCTATATTTATTTGGACTATTTTATTCATATTAAAATTTTTTATTAATTTATTTTTATTTTACATAATAATTAAATTAATTATGATGTTATCATGGTTCAACCTTATTTCTATTTTGATCCAACCTAAAAAAAGCTTGAGTTTCTTTTTGTCCGGTTTTTTGAATGGTTCAGATTTTAAAACCATGCTATTTCTTTGTATAAAGGGATTAAAATGGTTTTTGTACTTAAACCAAACGATGACTCATTTCTTTATCTTATAACCCAAGAATTAATGGTGTACTCTTGGGCCATATCCGTGATGATTCCATAATAAGATTGCTTCCAAGCATTAATATTAAACATTATATGTAATCAAATAGGCGTTGTGAACATTATAAGTCACTTAACAAGTTGTCCTCTCAAAATATTCAACAAAGTTGTTTATCAAAATATATTCAACAAAGTCGAAATCAAAGCAATAACCCACCCCAAAAATGAGACCAGGGGACATAAAAGTGGAATATTCAAAGATGAGCTAGAGGATACCAAATAAAAAATAAAAATAAACCTACTACCAAACTTCTAAATTTAGTATATAATAATGATAATAATAATAATAATTATTATTATTATTATTATGAAGAAGAGGGAATGATGCGATTATATATTTGTTTTGCATAGAAAGAATGTAATAAAGAATGATAAATATATTGTTTACAGAATCAATTAATGAATTTATTCGTTCTCAAAAAAAGAAAAAAAGAATTTATTCATAGGGTTCATAACTTTGGAGGATGCCTTGGGTTCTCAGTTTGGTGCTTAGGCGCTGATGTTTCATATGCTTGTGATCATATATCTCATCACTCTTGATGCTGGACATAGCTAGACTTGTTGGGGCTCGTGGTTGGAATAATTCTGAAAATAACATCTCAAGTTTTTTCTTCTTCTTAGACTCGTTGTTGGAATTTTTTTTGAAAATAACTCTCAAGTCCTTTTCTTCTTGCTAGGCTTGTTGTTGAAAGAATTCTGAATATAACGTTTCTATATATAAACAAAATATTTTAGTCAAGATTCTGTCTTAAAGTTAATTTGAAAGTTCTTCTCATGGTTCTTCCACAAAGAAATTTCTTCAATAGAAAACGCGCCATCCGCTTAAAAACTCTTTTATAGATACAAGACTATTATTAATGGTGGTAATGGAAATCCAAATTTAAGAAATATCTTTTCACTGCAATAGTTTTGGAGCACATGTGGTCTCCTCAACGTCAACCATGAAATTACCTAGAAACAGCAGACGAACAAACAATAGAGTAGCTCTGTGGCTGCTTTCCGACATTTTTGGATCATCCAATTACTGTTGACCTGTGTAAAATTTTGGATTGACAAAAAAGAAACGTTGGATTTGAAAACAAAATCAATTAAACAGTAAAAATAAATGATAGGTTAATTAAAATTATAAACAACATGGTTTTAATGGAATTAAAGTGTCAATTGAACTGCAAGATTTTTTACAAATATTTTTGTTATACTATGTTATTTTGACTAAATAACCATGTCTTTCTTCAATTGCCCTTTCATTTATAGGTTTCTAAATTTTCTTTTAAATTTAAATAATAAAAAATCAATAAATTCTACATTTGAATAAATTTAGGAACACTAATATTTTATCAGTTTCAATATTTGGTATATTTTAAAAACTCAAATAATTACTTCCACAGTTCCGTGACCGTTCGATACTTGATGTAGTTCTAATAACTATGATCATAACACAACAACGTTAGATTCAAGAGATCTAAGCAAAACCTACCAACTCTATATACCAAGGGTTACTTCCTATGATATAAAAATAGAACTTGGATTGTTATTTTGGGGGCTAACATATGAACTAAAAGTTTTTCAATATTTAAGGAAAAAGAAGAAAAACTAGTAAAATATTATTTGTGTGTGTCAAACTTCATTCAAAAAAAGAAAGCTAAAATGAAAATCAAATCCTCTAAGTTTGACTAAAATTTATTTCAATACTAGAACTTTACTTTCATTTAATTGAATCTTCTAAATTTTAAATTTATTCAATTAAGGTCTTTCGTCCAATTTCATTAAGAAATTGTAATTAAAAAATAAAGTTAATAAATTGAAATGAATTTCAGTTAAACTTAGATAATGCAATTTACATTTTAGCCAAAAAAAGAAAAGGGAATAGAAAAAGAAAATCTTTTCTATTTTATCAATGTCTATTACAGGTCTGAAACCTATAAAAGGAGAAAAATATTAAAGATAAAAAATGTAGAAGGAAGATTTACAATTGAGAAAAGATTCAAGTTTGGATTGAAAAAAGAAAAAAAAAAAAATTGTTGCCTCAAACTTTAAACTCCTATATAATTATGTATATTATAATTTTTTGGCAATTGATCTATCCAAGCACAATTTTTTTTTTCTTTTCGAAATACATACTACCTTGTCAAACAGGTTGCAGAATTGCGAGCGTTATAATTATGTGGCCAATAATCATAGGACTTATGACGATTCCATCCTTTTTTATTGGGTTTAAATTCGGGAGTTCGAATCCCTTTAACTTTCGCTTAAGAAGAAAAAAATTACGTATTCGAATTAGTTCTATAAGGTTAGACGAATGGCGCTTGGATGGGCAATCAACACTAATTTAGTACTACTGCTAAACTTAGCTAAATGACTTATAATAAGCATTAAGGTTCGAATTCTTCTCTTCTATTGCTGTAACTATCGATCAGAGGGGGAAAAAAAACTATAGTCATTAATTAAGGTGATCAATGCTTCTTTTCAATTTTTCTTGGGAGTGTTCTATAAGTAATGGAAGCACAAAAGACATTGGCAAAATGTTAAGATTAAGGTCCAAAATGGAGGGCTAGTAAAAATTATTGTGGTCACTATTAAAAACACAAGTTGCTTTTGTTGGAAGTGAGGACGAAGACGGGTGAAGTGAATGGTCCCTACTCCCTAGTATCTAAAACGTGCTTCCAACGTCTGAAGTGGGAATTTTATAACTATAGTACCTTTGGAAACTTGGATGACTACAAATATTCAAGACTTTGGGTAACTACTCCGTCTAGACTTGTAATATTAATAATAAAATAAAGCCCTAAGCTGTCGAAAATTCTATATAAATGTAGGCAGCTCCGCATTACTCTTTCATGAGCAAGCATTATTCTCAAACAATTCATAAAAAGTTTAAGAGAGAAAAAAATGACGATGATGGGGGAAACATGGTCTCATATTGGCTCATTGATTGCTACCATAATGTTTCTTTGGGCAATGTTTGACAACTATTTCCCTGATCATCTTCGTAGCTCTATCCTAAGTTATAGTATGAAATTGGCGAGTTTCGTGTACCCCTATATCAGTATTACGTTCAATGAATTCATTGGCGACAGTGACGAGTACATGGATCTTAAGCGTAGTGATGCCTATGCTGCCATTGAAACATACCTCAGTGGAAAGTCCTCCAGGGAAGCTAGAAATCTTAAAGCAGTAGTTGTCAAAGACAGTAGTCAACCTGTACAACTGAGCATGGACGAGAACGAAGGGGTTACTGATGAATTCAAAGGGGTCAAGCTTTCGTGGACTGTCAAGAAAAACACCAGAAGAACACAGTCATTTTCTATCTTCCCGGAGATAGACGAGAAGAAGTATTACAAGCTCACTTTCCATAAGTCTCACCGAGATTTAGTCTGTGGGACTTACATCAATCATGTAATGCAAAAAGGGAAGGAAATAACGGTGAGCAATCGACAAAGGAAGCTGTACACTAACAATCCTAGCCAGAATTGGGAAAGGTACAAAGCACGGAAATGGAGCCATGTGACTTTTGAGCACCCAGCAACTTTTGACACTTTGGCCATGGAGTCAAAGAAAAAGTTGGAAATCGTCAATGACCTTGAAAAGTTCAGCAAGGGAAAAGAGTACTATACAAAGATTGGCAAGGCCTGGAAGCGTGGCTATCTTCTTTATGGTCCTCCTGGAACTGGTAAGTCTAGCATGATTGCTGCCATGGCCAACCACTTGGAGTATGATATCTATGATCTTGAATTGACAACGGTTAAGGACAACACAGAGCTGAGGAGGCTTTTGATCGAAACCACTGGTAAGTCGATCATTGTGATAGAAGATATTGATTGCTCACTTGATCTTACGGGTCAACGAAAGAAGGAAAAAAAGAAAGCGAAGGATGAAGAAGCCAAGGATCCTATTAGTAAAATGACTAAAGGTGAAGAAGACAGCAATAGTAAGGTCACTCTCTCTGGGTTGTTGAATTTTATAGATGGGCTTTGGTCTGCTATTGGGGGAGAGAGGATCATTGTTTTCACAACTAATTACGTGGAAAAGCTTGATGCGGCTCTCATTAGGAGGGGACGTATGGACAAGCACATAGAATTGTCTTATTGTGGCTTTGAAGCATTCAAGGTTCTTGCCAAAAATTACTTGGATGTTGACTCACACCCTTTGTTTGCGACTATTGGCAACTTGTTGGAGGAGACCAATATTACTCCTGCTGATGTTGCCGAGAATTTGATGCCTAAGTCACTGAATGAAGATGCTGAGGCTTGTTTGAAGAAATTGATTGAAGCTATTAAGACGGCCAAAGAGGAAGCAACAAAGAAGGCTGAGGAAGAGGCACGTTTAAAGGCAGAGAAAGAAGAGAAAGAGAAGCTAGAAGCTACTCAAGAAGATGTGAAAATTGATGAGTCTTTAGCTAAAGATGTGAAAGAGAATGGTGTTGAAGTTGTGAAAGATGATAAAACGTTGGCTAATGAGGTGAAAGAAAGTGGAGTCACCGCCTGAAGTTAACTAGCATACAATTAGGAATGACGTGAATAGGTGCTATTGTGTGCTCTGCATTATATGTATAATAAAATAGGTTGAATAGACGTCGTGTAATAGGTTGAATAGCTTGATGTACTAGGTTTTTGTGTAATAGGTTCATAAAAAATAAAAAAGTAAAAAAGTAAAAGGAAAGATGTCAGTTGTGTAATAGTATTGTGATGGTCAGAAATGTCTTAGATACTAGACGTTGTATGTATCTTAGTTTCTTAAATAAGAATGACATTGTTTACGTGTTCTTTCTTTCTTCTGATCACCATAATATATAATAATACTGTCATCTTTTAAATCTTTCATTTGGCATTTTAATAACATTGGCTAGATATTCTAGTCTTTATTTTTTTAAGAGAGAAGAGATTATCACTATGATTCTTTGTTGAGTCTAGGAGTTGATTTACCCATCATTATTGTACTTATTATTTGAATTAGAATGATAGGGTTATAGTTCAATCAATGTTTTTTTTTTTTTTTTGGTGAGAATGAAATATTCAAAATTACGATAAAAATAAAATAAGATAACAATAAAATGAAAAAAGAAAAAAAAGAAAAGAAAAAAAAGAGAAAGCAAAAGAATCAACATCTTATTAATTTTTTTATTACAATATCGCGTACCATTAGAATAGTGGTCACTCCACAAGTATAAGTTTTTGTGGGGTGAGAGGGGAAGGGTTAGAATTTAAGTTTTTAAGAGAAAACTTCGCATACATATTCACTTAGATTATGTTAAAGTATATTTCTAATCTTAGATTAAAAAAAAATTCCATTTCATATATAATTCGAGTTAGATGTAATGAAAGAAGTTTGGAAAACCTTTCACAGAGAATCAACTAGAAAAATCCTACATATTTATCTATCTCAAGGATAGGAGGAAATTTCACATACATATTCATTTAGATTAAGTTAGAGTATATATCTATCTTAGATTTTTTTTTTTTTTTTTTTTTTAAAAAAAAATCGCATGTCATATATAATTCGAGTTAGATGTAATGAAAAAAGTTTGAAAAACCTTCCACAGAGAATCAACTAGGAAAATCCTACATATTCATCTATCTCAAGGCCAACATGGAAAACTCTCTTATAGGTCCCTAATCCTTCAAGCTCTCAATGAAGTTGTTCTATCAACTATCCCAATTGAATAGGGGTCAAAGAAAATAGTCATATAGAAAATAGGTATTGGAAAAAGTTGTGGGATTTAAAGATTAAAAAAAGACTCAAAACTCTTTCCCCCCCTGAAAATAGCTTTGGCAGATAATCCTGGCTAGAGATGTAATCCAAAAAAGAATGGACATAGAAGAAAATAGATGCACTGTGAACTGAAGAAGAGGCTTTGATGCATCTTTTTATAGAATGCCCTATTGCAAAAATTGAATGGGCTAACTCACCCTGGCCAATTAGATTTGTTGAAATGCATTTCAACTATTAGATTAAAATAGTTTTACATTCAAAAGCAAAACTGAAGATGCCAAGAGAGGAAGAAACAAGATTCATATTATATGCAGTTAAGGCGGTGTTAGTTGTTACACACAGTGTATTTTGTAAATTGAAAACGTGAGGTTAATTAACTCATGTTTTTAGTTATATATGAAAACACACCGGTAACACACACTGTGTGTAACATATCTTACCATTGTAGTTATATACTGAAGTAATATGGATGAAAAGAAAGAACCACATTGCGAGGTTGTTAACCGAAAGAACCAAACAGCACCGTTTTCACCTTCCAAGTTCCAATACAGTTTCACTAATCAAGCATGAAAGGAAACGATGTCGCAGACTTAAAAGTCCTACGATATCGTTTTATCAACTAAGAGAAAAAAGAACTGAGATATGAAACGCGGTCGTATTGCTTACAGGGTTGGTTAGTGCCGGTCTATACACATCAGAAAGTCAGTTAGCTTTGTAAATTTGTTACGGGATTAGATGCATAAATTAAGCCTTAAACTAATCATTCATTCTCTCAGATCTCCTTCTCTGGCTTCTCTGTAACTCTCTCATCTTCAACCTCTCTGTTTCATTGTTTTCAACCTCTAAAAATTGCCTTTCATTTCGAACTCTATCTTTCTCTGCAAATCTTTCTGAGGGAATGTGAAAGAGAAGTTCATGAATGTTATTGGATTAGAGAGTGATTGTGTTGTTAATTCACATTTGTAAAACTGGCAATTGAGATTTCTGTGTTAGTTTGATGTATGGGGAACAATTTAGAATGGGCCTCACTGATTTAGAGCCTTAGTTGTATGAGTTTCATCCCCAGAATGTAAAACCTCAAAGGTTGTTGAAATGTTCAAAGCCTCAGGCATTGTTGATAATAGCTTAATTTTGCATATTTATATCATTATTAGAAAGTATTATCGTACTTATTTTGAGTTAATTCATGTATTTTATAGTTGGTTTTGGAATAATGTTGAATAATTAATTTTGTGTTTAATTGAATTTTAATGCGTGAATTTGTCTTTTGTAGGATAATGAAATTAAATAAGTGGATTTGTGCAAAGAAGAAAGCTAATAGACTTTACTTTTACAAGAGCCATGATGAAGTCAAAGAAGGCCAACCTAATTAACTTCGAGTCCAATTAGAGTAAGGAATCAAAGGAAATTTACATCAAATCTAAGTCTAATTCGGATTAGGATTCCAGCCTTGCACACTAGTTAGTATTTCGAGTATAACTTTCAGCTCAGATGTCTAATCGAGATGATTTATGTTGAGTTGGAAAGTTAACTTAAAGGGCTACAACTTTTTAGTTTACCAAAAGTCCGAATTCTGAAGTTAAATGGGCCTAAAATGTAGGTTAAGTGAAGCCTAAAAACCTGAGATTTTCTCCAAACGAGAATTCAACTTGTAATAAGATTCATTGACCTATTTAAAGGCTCTTTAGGGAAAAATTCAAGGAGAGCTGCCGTAGAACATAATTTAGGTTTTTTTTAAGTTTATTTATAGTTTTTAGAGTTTTATTTGTGTTATGGCTTGTTAGAAGTCTTGTTAAGGCAAGTGGTGAAACCCAACCGTTTATTAGTATGTTCTTAACAATTATTTATTGGTTTTAATGCTTATGTTTTTTTATTGTTTTGCTCATCTAGAAAAGTGTTTAGTTCTGTATAATTCTTTGATTTATCGTAGACTCCTGGCACGTTAAATGCTTAGTATTTCTTGCGAACTAATTCACTAGTTTTGTTTTGCCTAAAATCAATCAATTTCATAAAACTACTTTAGACAATTAATTATTGAGTTCTTATTGTTAAATCATCCGACTAAGATCATCCTTCGTATGAATTTTAGTTGAGTTATAAAATAAATATTGTTAAGACTACCAATAGATGTGTTGTGTGTGGATCCCAAACCTTACTCCTTTAATATATTGTTATTTTCTCTCAATTTAAATTAACTTTACTCAACCATAAAAAATCTCTTCAATTAAACTTTATTATTTTAGTTTTATTCTCTTGTGGATTCGACCTTGGATACCATAAAGAGTGCACCCGCTCTGATACCAATTGAATGTTCAAATAGCGTGTAAAACACTATGAACGTTTAGACCCCCAATTACAAATTACCAATTCAATTTTATAATAAAACAGTAAATGTACGGAACATGAACATAAGCTAATAACAGAATTGATAAACAATCTAAACCAATTAAAATCACATCCACAGCAGGAATTAAATGGCAAAGATTAAGGGAAGAGAGATGCAAACACAAAGACAACACAACGATGTGTTATCGAAGAGAAAACTGAAGCCCTCGGCGTAAAACCTCTCCAACGCCCTCCAAGCGGTCAATAATCCACTAAAGAATGAAGTTGGGATACATGAACAGCAGAAGACCCTCCAAGCCTAATCTACCCAGTGTACCTAAGCCCTCCAAGCTTCTTACTCCAACGAGGTTGCGTCGAACCTTTATCTTCTTTAGCTTATCGGATTCCGCTATAGCCCATAGCATCAACCAATAACCATTGGTCCTTTCCTAACTGCTTCCCAAAGCACCAAATAGCCTTCTCACAGATGTGAGTATGGTGAGAAAATGATTTGGGTAAGAACCTTTCAAGGATTTAACAATGGAGAGGGTGAGAGTAGAGAAATTTGAAGAATCTCTATGTGAAGATTGTGGATAAATCAATCTTGTTTTTCTCTAGGGTTTCTCTCTTAAAATTCTCTCTGGAAGCTCTCTACATTTCATGGGTATAAGGGTCTATATATAGTGGTGAGTGTTTGGAATGCGAAGAGTCATTTTTCAAAACAGAGCTGGTTGGCGACTTGGCCTCGTGACTTGACTGAGTCGCAGTTCAAGCTGCGAGCTAACTGAGTGGTCAGTCTGGAGTTTTTGTCCTGTAGTGCTACAGCTGGCATGATGGTTCAACTTCTCTGCATGCTTCACTCGTGTGCATCTTCTGGCGGCTTGCCAGCCGCGAGGTCCAGTCGCGAGTCCCTGCTTCACTGTACATTCTTGAGCATTTCTTCACACTCTCTCACACACTACCCTTACAAGATTCCCACCTAAATACAAGGTTTCTAAATGCTGAATTACATGCAAATTTGGCACGGAATAAAGCCAACAAGATGGTTGATTAAATTTAACCTTACAATCTCCCCTTTTGGCTATTCCGTGACAAAACCCTACAACAAACTCTAGACTTAACGCGTGAGTTGGGAACAGTTGATCAAAACTCACTCACACCTAATTCTAGAATATGTGAAGCTCTTGAACCATAAGAACAAGTATCTCCTGAAACACAATCAACACAATATGATCATTGTATGCAGAAAACTTGTAATGCATATGGAGCAAACACAATGCGATCAAGCAAAATGGAACTAAGTAATAACCATGGCTTGACCAAAAATGAACAATCACTATAAATAGTGATCACAATGCTCATTCACACATGGAATGAACATCCGAACATACAAGCTAATAAGCTTAATTGCAAAGTATCATTTGCATGTCCAATGCTCAACCAATGCAACAGCACAAGGTAATTGCATTAAGGATATAGAATCCAACAAAGGGCACAAGAGTGATGTACTTAAAGAAAATGCATGACATTTAATAGCAAGTACTTAAGCTACAAAGCATGGGTACAAAAACCTTAAAAGCTTACAAAAGCAAAAGGTACCAAAAAAAAACAAAAAAAACAAAAAAAACAAAAAAAAAACTTAAACTGAATATATCATCTTATATACTTGTACCAAAAGCTTTCAAAAGAAAACAAATCCATGAGTTTAAACCAAAACATTAACCATAGTGTATCAAACCCATAATAAGAGCAAAACACATAAACCCATGATAAAATAAACACTGAAATATTTTTAAGTCAATCTCCCCCTTAAACTGGCACTCCCCCTCAAGAGCTTCCCCCAAAGATCTCCCCCTTTTTGACCGAAATGGCCAAAGGGTCACTGCTGAGTAGAGAAGTTATCAAACTTTGCTGAGAGGATGTTCATATGATCTTGAAGTGCAGCCAGCCTGTCAGATTGTTCATTCTGGACATCTCTGAGTCCATCAATCCTCTCTAGGATGATCTGGAATGCATCTGAAGGTACAGCCAATGAAGATGAAACTCTGCTCCTCTTGCCACGACCTCTTGAGCTTGAGGGTTCTCCTGCAGCCTCTGTCTTAGTTTCTATTGGTTCACCTTCTTCTTCATCACCTGGGAGACGAACTTGTATCCTTGTGATGGTTTGTTTGTTGATGGCTGAGAGTGGAGTCATGGGACTGATATCTTGAGGGATTTCAACACCTTTTAATCTAAAAAGCCTCATAAGAAGGCTGGGAAAAACCAGCTTGGCCCTTGAAGTTGTTCTAGTCTCATCCACAATTGTGTCAAATATGTGAGAGCTAATGTCTATGAAGGCTTTCTCTTTGAGTTCCATGAGAAAGATAGCTCTTGCATTGTTGATTGTAGTCAGCTTCCTTACTGGGTACAAATTGAACATCATTGTAAGGTTGAGTTTTATCAACCATCTTATTAGCTTTATTTCGTGCCAATTTGCTTGTAATTTAGCACTTAGTAATCCTGTATTTAGGTGGGATTCATGTAAGGGTAGTGTGTGAAGAGAGTGTGAAGAATTGCTCATCTTTGTGCAAGAAGCAGGGACTCACGGCTACGACTCGCGACTGACTCGCGGCTTGCAAGCCGCCAACTGCTGCACATGTGAGAAGCATGCGAGGAGGTGAAGGGTCACGCCAGCTGTCGCACTACAGGACAAAAGTCCCAGGCTGGTCAGACCGTTATCTCGCGACTTGGACAAGTCGCGAGGCCAAGCCGCTAATCAGCCCTGTTTGGAAAAAACTGACTCTTCGTATTTCAAACACACACCACTATATATAGACCCTTATACCCACGAAATGTAGAGAGCTTCGAGAGAGAATTTTGAGAGAGAAACCCTAGAGAAAAACAAGATTGCCTCATCCCCAATCTTCACTGAGAGACTCTTCAAATTCCTCTACTCTCTTCCTCTCCATTGATACATCCTTAAGAGGTCATTAACCAAATCATTTTCTCATCACACCCACGTCTGTGAGAAGGTTCATTTGGTGCTAAGGGAAGCAGTTTGGAAGGAACCAATGACTATTGGTTGATGATATGGGCTATAGCGGAATCCGGTAAGCTAGAAAAGAAAAAGGTTCGGCGCAACCTCGTTGGAGCAGGAAGCTTGGAGGGCTTAGGTACCTGGGTAGATTAGGTTTGGAGGGTCTATTGCTGTTCATGTATCCCAACTACATTTTCTAGTGGATTATTGACCGCTTGGAGGGCGGCGGAGAGGTTTTACGCCGAGGGCTTCGGTTTCCTCTTCGATAACACATCGCGTGTTGTCCTTGTGTTTGCATCTCTCTTCCCTTTATCTTTACCATTTAATTACTGCTGTGATTGTGATTATTTATGGTTTAGATTGTTTATCAATTCTATTATAAGCTTGTTATCATTTTCCGCACATACATTGTTTGATATAAAGCTTGAATTGGTAATTTTGTAATTGGGGGTCTAAACGTTCATAGTGTTTTCAATGCTATTTGAACATTCAATTGGTATCAGAGTGGGTACACTTGCTGTGGTTTTAATACCTGAGTGTGATCCTTGACCCCTTGTTGAGATGGATAGGTCTCAATCTCTTAATGTACCACCATTTTTTGATGGTAATAATTATGCTTTTTGGAAAGTCCGAATGAAGGCGTTTTTGTGTTCTATTGATGATGCTGTGTGGGATGCAGTTGAAGTTGGTTGGACTAGACCGGAGGTCGCCAAATCCACTTGGGATAAGGCAGCTCTTGCAGCGGCTAATGCTAATAGTAAAGTATTGAATGCTATTTTCTGTGGTGTCTCTCCAGAAGAATTTCACAGGATTTCACATATCACCGTTGCTAAGGAAGCATGGGAAATTTTGGAGACAACTTATGAAGGGACTAAGAAGGTGAAAGACACCAAACTACAGATGTTGACCACTCGCTTTGAGGAGCTAAAGATGAGTGACGATGAGTCCTTTGATTCATTTTACAGTAAGTTGAACGAGGTGGTCGTCGGCAAATTTAATTTGGGGGAAAAGACGGAGGATTCTAAAGTTGTAAGGAAGATCCTTCGGTCACTACCAGAAAGTTTTCGTGCCAAAGTAATGACCATTGAAGAAAGCAAGGATCTTGACGACATTAAAGTTCAAGAGTTGGTCGGTTCATTGTAGACGTATGAATTGTCATTGCCCACATAGAAGAAGAGCAAATCTCTTACTCTTAAAACAATTGATGAGAAAGTGGCATCTCATGACCCTTCGGAAGAGGATGCAGTAGATAAAGATGTGGCATACCTTGTAAAGAACTTCCGGAAATTCTTGAAACTCAAGAATGGTGGGAAATTTGGTGACAAAGGAAAATTTCAGAGTTCCGGGAGGGAGAAGAAAGAATTCCGAAGGAAAGATGATAGAGATTCCCAATCTTCTCAAGGAATCACATGTTTCGAGTGTAATGGACATGGACACTTCAAAAAGGAATGTCCCAACTATTTGAAGTCAAAAGGAAAGGTCTATGCCACTACTTTAAGTGATTCGGACTCATCAAAATCTGACTCTGAAGAGAGCTGCGACGGAGAAGGAAATTACTCCGCATTCATGACCATTGCACATGTGGAATCCTCAGCTGATTTGAGTTCACTTGTGAAGGAGCTTGGTGAGCATTCTGATTTGGAGTCTATTGGGATTGTTAAAGAATCGGAAGCTGAAGAAGAGGAAGATTCATCTGGTCTTCAAGAGAATTACGCCTCACTTCTTGAGAAATCAGGTGAGTATACAAGGGTGGCAAAGGCGGCTGTGAAGAAGATGAAGAGAGCTGAGGAAGATTACAAAAGTCTTCTGGTGCGATACAAGGAGGCAAAGTGTGGGATTGAAGCACTTAATGGTGAGCTATCAGAAGCTTACACAAAAGTAAGATTTCTTGAGCAAGAGGTAGTGCAAGCTCATGCCAAGATAGATAGGGTCTCCTCCAAGAAGCTAGATGATGTTATTTCATCTCAAAAACATGCCTCAGACAAGTCCGGGTTGGGATATACCGGAGGGAGTAGCTCATTAGCCAATGTTACCAAAGAAGTGAAGTTTGTGAAGGTCAAAGAGATGGCTGTGGATAAGCCTATTCCTGAGAAAGTTAAGGCTGAAAGGAAGAAGAATGTGGCTGATCAACGGGTGTTTAACAAGTCCCGTAATCAATCAGAAGCCAGATTTGGAGCTAGAGGAAGATCACTTCCAAGATCACAACAGGGTCCTAGAACGAACTATCTTTGTCACTATTGCGGATTGCAAGGACATACTAGACCAAACTGTCACAAGTTGAGAGCATTGAACAATGCAAGCGCTCCTCGATCAAGAGGAAGGAGAAATGACGAAAGGTCTTGGGGTGGAGAGCAACCAAGAAGTCAAAACCGTGATCCAGGAATGATGGATGTTATGAAGATGATCGGTGCCTTCACCAATTGCTTGGAAAGCTTCACAAGAAGGTTTGAAAGTCCCAACTCTCGTACCCAATCCGTCAAGGATATCACCCCAAACGCTCGTGACGTGTGGGTGACGAAGGGTACTCATGCATAAGCATTACAACATGTCCATGCATTAATACTTCCCATGTTTGTGAATATGCTTGGTTGTGTGTTTTGTTTTTGCTAGTTTTTAGGTTGCTATTGTGTTTGTGTGTTTATCTTTGGTTCAAATGTTTTTACATTGCTATTTATGTTGTTTTTGATCTTTCTTTTACTGCTTTTGTGTCAAAAATCCAAAAACACATAAAAAGTAGAAAATCCTAAAAAGTTTGATCGACTTTGTTGGGTTTTGTCTCAAAGCATGTTTTTGCCTTGTACCTTTGTACTAATGGCTTTGTGCATTTAACGAGCTTAGCTTGTCTCTTATGCACTCATATCATTGTGGAAGAAATTCTGAAATTTATGTGACTGTTGTAAATAGATCTTCAACCTTGTCATGAATGATTAGTGAATGGTTTTGTTGATCTTGAGACATGCATAGACTTGTGCCTATATATCTTCCCACTTTTATTTTATTGCTTTACTCAAAGAGCTCACCAAATGTAAATCTCCAAATGAAAAGAGATATTGAACTGCAAAAGTCTGTCGCACATACTAGTATTTGACTAGGAAAAAGGGAAAACAACCAAAATAAAATGTATGATGCCTAAAAAGCCAAAGGCTAACTCATCAAATTGAAATATTAAAAATTTCAGGCATCGATCTCACAATGAGATATGTTTATTCAAAAAGATCAAATGATATGTTGAAAATGAAGCCAAATGAAAAGCTTCAAAGAATTGTACTCAAGTTTATGTGGGAGGTCATATATGCATACTTCTATAATTGAGATGGGTCACATCATCTAGTGCTAGTTGTGTATGCCTTGATTGAATTGATCATTGAAGTTTCACATTGGACTAAGGACTATCTCATTTTTGATACCCACACACAACACACAAGCCTATGTTCAATGAATGTCATATTCATTTGTGTGATTGTACTTGTTTAAATGTGTTTTCACATACTCAATCTTTGTTGATCAAACACAAAAAGATTTTTGAGCGTTTAGTTTGTTTTTGGAAAGTATTTTGTTTTTATAAAAATGTCAAAAATTTCAAAAACAGTGTTGTCTTGTTTTGGCGACTCAGTCGCGGGTAGGTCCAGTCGCATGCTCCAGTCGCAAGCTCACTCCGAGATTTTTCGCGGCTCACTGGCGAGTCAAGGTCTCAGTCGCGAAAAATACTTGGAAAATTTTTCAAAATTTGAGTTTTTATAGTTTTCGCGGCTCAGTGTGGAGACTTGTTCGCGGGTGGAAGGTCCAGTCGCGAGGGGCATTCAGAGATTTTCGCTGCTCATCTCGCGACTATCTCGCGGGTAGACCTTCCAGTCGCGAAAAACACCTAGAAGATTTTTTGAAAATCTTGGTTTCACAGTGTTTCGCGGCTTACCCTGGCGACTGACTGGCGACTTAATCCAGTCGCGAAAAACGCGTGTTTTGCGTTTTAAAGACAATTTTTAAATTGTTTTTCAGTTTTCCCTTGAATTTCAGTTACTGTTCATTATCTTCCCCATTTCTCTCTCTCAAACACTCTGTGTCTCTCTGAAAAAGCTTCATTTTTGCATCATGTCTTCATCAAACACCAAGAAAAAGGTATGGGTTTTCTCTATCTCACTTCATTGTACTTGATTCAAGCAATTTTTTTTTATGTTATGAAGTGTTTGTGTGTTCTTGAGTTTTTATGGGTTCGAACTTGGTTTGAGGGTTTGTGAGTATTGTGTTTTGATGTTCTTGTCTATGCTTTACTCTGTTTCTTATTCTACATGTGTGTTATCATGTTTCTGTCTTTTGAGAGACTATGCTCTTTGATGTGGTTCTTGAATGTGTTGCTCCATTCATATCATGTTATTGGTTTTTTTGTCATTTGAGTATTTGTGATGCACATTGCCCATTTGACTCTGAGTTGTTACTGTCATTCATCATATTTGTTTGCCTATTTCTTTTGTCTGTGTTGCTTATGTCTTCTTGGTGTTATTCTAATTAATGTTTTTGTGATTCTGTGAAATCTCTTTGTTTCACACTCTTATATCTGAATCTAATCAAACTAATGTGTGTACCCTGTGGCATTGCATTTGGTTCTCTGCTGTGTGTTTGATTTTTTTTTTTTCAGTTGACTCGTTGTTCATCCAAAGGCAAAGACATTGTAACCGATGACCCTTCAACCCCAGTTGCTAAACAAACACAATTGTCATCTAAATCATCTAGGGACTCTTCCATTGAGAGATTCAGGACACCTATTGACTCAAAGACGTACACAGACACTTTCAAAGAGGCTTCTGCCATTGTGGAAAGAGTTGTCAAGTTTGATACCCTAGGGACAACATTTATCCCTAAGATTTTTGAAGAAAGTGATTGGGCTGACCTTTTTGGAAATTTTGAGGATCCAAGTGAAGAATTGGTCAAGGAATTCTTCTCTAATGCCAGATACACAGGGGTAGAGTTGAAATGCTGGGTACGAGGAATAGAATTTTCCATGAATGCAGACTACATTGCTAAGGTACTTCGCATCACCAGACCAAAAAATGTGGACCAAACTCCATACGATGACAGAGTACTTCAGGCACAAGACATCCTTCAAGTTCTTGGGAATGAACATGAAGTGGGAAGCACATGATCATCTATAAGCACTGCATTGTTTTCGTTCGAACTGACAACTCTAAAGCTGTTCATGTTCTCCAACCTCTACCCATCGTCAAACACTGCCTTCATCAGTCTTAGAAGGGCTAAATTCCTGCGTGACCTCATTTTCGATGTCCCGATTGACATCTGTGCTCACATATTCCCGATCATTGGGAAAACAGCAGCTCGATCTGCAACACGAACAATTCTTCCATTCTGTAGTCTAATCATGAAGATTATCCTTCGTGAAGGTGTTAGTCCTTCAGCAGATGAGAAAATTCTACCTCGTTCTCGACCAATATCCATACACACTCTCCAAGCAAGCAAGAGCCACTCCTCCAAGAAACCTAAGAGTGAGCCATCCACACATGCATCTCCATCTGCTCATGCTACAGTTACTCCTGCACAATCAACCGGCACCCCGTCTGTTCCTCCTGGATTTCAAATTCCCAAGCAAAGTTACTTTATCGAAAATGTGCTTCATCGGATTTCTGATTTAGAACAGCTTCTCAACTCCTTTCACAGTCAAACTCAAATGCGTCTCAGAACCATTGAGTTACAATTAGATAACATACAACAGAAGCTGGAAGATAGCCTTTAGCTATTCGTGCCAAAAAGGGAGAGAGCAGCACAGTAAGGGGGAGAGAAGCTTAAGAATGAAAAGGAGTGTGCATACTAAAAGGGGGAGTTTTTAGAGTTTTTATAGTTGCTACATACTTTGTTGTGTTTATTATAGTTTTTATCATGTGTTGATATGGTTTCTATACTTTTGGAAAACTTGTGGTTCACTGGTACATTTATTTTTTTCTGTAGTTATTCAGTATATATTAAGATGTTTTTCAGCATATCTTACTTTATGTTTTGTTTGTACCTGGTACCTTTGTAGGTTTTTAAGGTTTATGTTTATGCTTTGTATCCATATTGCTTTTGTAAGCTTTTAGGGTTTGTTTCTATGCAATTTGTAGGCTTTATGGTTTGTACCTTGCTTTATGCAGCCTGTGTGCTTTGCTAAATCAGTACTTATATCTAAATGTTATGCATTTTCTTCTAAGTACTGTCACTCTTGTGCCCTTGTAGGATTTTTCCTAGATACACATACTTCATGTACTGTGCATTGGTTGAGTGTTGGTCATTCAAGTGATTTGTCTTGTGTTTGTCAACTTGAATGTCTGGATGTTCATTCCAAGTGTGAATGAGCATTGTGATCACTTGTATGTAGTGATTACCTATTTTTGGTCTTGCCATGGTTTATTGCTTTATTCCATTGTGCTTGATCGCATTGTGCTTGCTCTATATGCATTACAAGTTTTTCTGCATACAATGAACTTATTGTGTTGTTGTGTTTCAGGAGATTCTTGTTCTTGTGTTTCAGGAGATTCTTGTTCTTATGGTTCAAAAGCTTCACAGATTCTAGAGTTAGGTGTGAGTGAGTTTTCCAACTGTTCCCAACTCACGCATTAAGTCTAGAGTTTGTTATTGGGTTTTGTCACGGAATAGCCAAAGGGGGAGATTGTAAGGTTGAGTTTTATCAACCATCTTGTTGGCTTTATTCTGTGCCAATTTGCTTGTAATTTAGCACTTAGTAACCCAGTATTTAGGTGGGATTCATGTAAGGATAGTGTGTGAAGAGAGTGTGAAGAATTGCTCATCTTTGTGCCAAGAAGCAGGGACTCGTGACTGACTCGCGGCTTGCAAGCCGCCAACTGCTGCACACGTGAGAAGCATGCGGGGAGGTGAAGGGTCACGCCAGCTGTCGCACTACAGGACAAAAGTACCAAGCTGGCCAGGCCGTTATCTCGCGACTTAGACAAATCGCGAGGCCAAGCTGCCAATCAGTCATGTTTGGGAAAAACTGACTCTTTGTATTTCAAACACACACCACTATATATAGACCCTTATACCCACGAAATTTAGAGAGTTTCGAGAGAGAATTTTGAGAGAGAAACCCTAGAGAAAAACAAGATTGCCTCATCCCCAATCTTCACTAAGAGACTCTTCAAATTCCTCTACTTTCTTCCTCTCCATTGATACATCATTGAGAGGTCATTGACCAAATCCTTTTCTCATCACACCCACGTCTGTGAGAAGGTTCATTTGGTGCTAAGGGAAGCAGTTTGGAAGGAACCAATGACTATTGGTTGATGCTATGGGCTATAGCAGAATTCGGTAAGTTAGAAAAGAAAAAGGTTCGACGCAACCTCGTTGGAGCAGGAAGCTTGGAGGGCTTAGGTACCTGGGTAGATTAGGCTTGGAGGGTCTATTGCTGTTCATGTATCCCAACTACATTTTCTAGTGGATTATTGACCGCTTGGAGGGTGACAGAGAGGTTTTACGTCGAGGGCTTCGGTTTCCTCTTCGATAACACATCGCGTGTTATCCTTGTGTTTGCATCTCTTTTCCCTTTATCTTTACCATTTAATTACTGTTGTGATTGTGATTATTTATGGTTTAGATTGTTTATCAATTCTGTTTTAAGCTTGTTATCATTTTCCGCACATACATTGTTTGATATAAAGCTTGAATTGGTAATTTTGTAATTGGGGGTCTAAACGTTCATAGTGTTTTCAACGCTATTTGAACATTCAATCATGATGGTGGTTAGACACCTCATGTCAGCTGGGAAGGCATTAGTGTTGAGACATCTCCCCTCTTTAACACCACCAATATGAGATTGGACAGTTTCTATGGATAGCATCCTGTCCTTGTAATTGGTGAAGTCATGATCATCTAAACCTTCAAGTCCATATCACCCGCATCTATAGTGAATTCCTTTCCTCTTATCCAGCAATTAATTTCATCCTCTTTTAGCATTGCATTTGCATAAAATTCCCTGATCAAAGGCTCACACACTCCAGGCAAGTCACTCAACAACTTATCCCAACCTCTGCCCTCAAAACAGTTGGGAATGAAAGTGTCCTTCAAATCCACTAAGTCCACAAATCTTTCTTGAATGATTGTTGCATTCAGGTAGTACAATTTGTATCTCTCAAAGTGTTGTGTAGATCTGAACTTGGAGTTGTCCATTTTCAGCCTTTTATCACCCTTCTTAGCAGTGGTTTTCTTCTTGGTAGGAGTCATCTGTAAACATAGCAAAAAAGGCCACAAAAGACAGAGCACAATGGATGAAAATTCAAACATTAGTAACAGGTTAGTATTACTGAAAAGAACATTGAATCCATATTCAGTTGAGATTCAGACATTGAAAGGGATATCTCAAATCAAAAAATAGACCCACCTATCAACCATAGTTATGCAAAACCCATTGTGACAGTAAGCACAATAACTTAAACAAGAACATTCTAGAGCACATTCCTAATGACAGACTTCAACATGCAATAATATGTCTATGAGACATATCTTAATGAGTATGAGATGTTCAATAACCAACACAGAGGAGACAATATCCCCAAGGCAGAAGCAACACACATGATATTAAAAGACAATAGCAGCTATAAAATAATAGACTGTAACTCAACCAATTTGAACCAGCAATACTAAAAAAAAACAGAGAAAGTCACAGTAACCCCAAACAAACAACATATGGCAATGGGACAGATTAACATGGGTATGAGATTAACCAACCAACACAGATCAGAGCACAAACTCCAGCATTGAAACTAACACATGATAACAACCATATTTAGTAGCCTAGAAACAAGATCAACCAAACCCAAACACCCAAACTCACAAACATGAACTCAACCCATATCCAAAACTACAGATTATCACAAATCAGAACCACAACTCACAGATTCAAGAAAATAAAGCTCAAAACATGAAATATGTAGTGAGAAAGAGAAAACCCATACCTTTTCCTTGAAGATTCGTGGTTGAAATGATGCAAAAATGGAGGTTTTTCGAGAGTGACACGGTGAGTTTGAGAGAGAGTTGAAATGGGGAAGACAATGAACAGTCACAAAAGTTCGGGGGAAAACTAAAAAATTTTAAAATTGCCTTTAAAACGCAAAACACGCGATTTTCGCGATTGAGTCAAGTCGTGAGCAAGTTGCCAGGGCCAGCCTCCAGAACACTCAAGAACAAAAATTTGAAAAAAATTTCTAAGTGTTTTTCGCGACTGGAAGGTCTACCCGCGAGAAAGTCGCGAGGTAAGCCGCGAAAATCTCTGTGTACCCCTCACGACTGGACCTTCCACCCACGAACAAGTCGCCACAGTGAGCCACGAGAAACATAAAAATCCAAATTTTGAAAAATATTCTAAGTATTTTTCGTGACTGGGACTTTGACCCGCCAAAGAGTCGCGAAGACCTTCTGAGTAATGTTTACGACTGGGGGCGTGCGACTAGATCAACCCGCGACTGAGTCGCCAGAACAGGGCAATCATTGTTTTTGAAATTTTGACAATTTTTATAAAAACAAAATACTTTCCAAAAAAAAACTAAAACACTTAAAAATCTTTTTGTGTTTGATCAACAAAGATTGAGCATGTGAAAACACATTTAATCAAGTACAATCACACAAATGAATATGGCATTCATTGAACATAGACATGTGTGATGTGTGTAGATATCAAATATGAGATAGTCCTTAGTCTAATGTGAAGCTTCAATGATCAATTCAACCAAGACATACACAATTAGCACTAGATAATGTGACCCATCTCAATTATAGAAATATGCATATATGACCTCCCACATACAACTTGATAATCATAACTTTGAAGCTTTTCATTTGGCTTCATATGCAACACATTATTTGATCTTTTTGAAGGAATACATCTCATTGTGAGATCGATGCCTGAAATTTTTGATATTTCAATTTGATGAGATAGCCTTTGGCTTTTTGGGCATCATACATTTTATTTTTGGTCGCTTTCCCTTTTTCCTAGTCAAATACTAGTATGTGCAACAGGCTTTTACAGCTCAATATCTCTTTTCATTTGGAGATTTACATTTGGTGAGCTCTTTAAGTAAAATCAATAAAATAAAATAGTAGGAAGATATATAGGCACAAGTCTATGCATGTCTCAAGATCAACAAAACCATTCATTAATCATTCATGACAAGGTTGAAGATCTATTTACAACAGTCACATATATTTCAAGATTTCTTCCACAATGATATGAGTGCATAGGGAACAAGCTAAGCTCGTAGATGCACAAAGCCATTATTACAAAGGTACAAGGCAAAACATGCTTTGAGACAAAAACTCAACAAAGTCGATCAAACTTTTTGGATTTTCTACTTTTTATGTGTTTTTGGATTTTTGACACAAACAAGAAAAGATTGATAAAAAACAACAATGTAAAAATATTTAAAAAGAAACAAATAAACAACCAAACAATTTTCAACTCAAACAAGCAAAAAGCACACAACCAAGCATAGTCACAAAGCATAGGAAGTATTAATGCATGGACATGTTGTAATACTTATGCATGAGTACCCCTCTTCACCCACACGTCACGTGCGTTTGGGGTGATATCCCTATAGGATTGGGTACGAGAGTTAGGACTTTCAAACCTTCTAGTGAAGCTTTCCAAGCAGGTGGTGAATGCATCGATCATCTTCATCACGTCCATCACACCGGGATCACCATTTCGACCTCTTGATGACTCAACAGCCCAAGTCCTCTTGTCATTTCTTGGTCCTCTTGACCTTTGATCAGTTGCATTCTTCAATGCTCTAAGCTTATGACAATTTGGTTTGGTGTGTCCTTAAAGTCCACAATGATGGCAAAAAAGGTTCGTTCTCGGACCTCTTTGTGATCTTGGAAGAGATTTCCCTCTAGCCTTAGGTTTGATCACTGATTGGTTACGGGACTTGTTCAACATCCTTTGGTCAGCCAAGTTCTTCTTCTTTTCATCCCCTACTTTCTTAGGTGTAGAGGCAGCCACTACAGTTTCTTTGGCTTGCACAAACTTCACTTATTTAGTGATTTTGATAGCTGAACTACTTTCTCTGGTATATCCCAACCCGGATTTTTCTGAGAATTGTTTTTTAGAGGAAATGACATCATCTAGTTTCTTGGTGGAGACCCTCTCTACCTTGGCATTTGCTTGAACTACCTCAAGCTCAAGAAATTTTATCTTTGAGTAGGCTTCGGTCAGCTCTCCATTCAGCGTTTCTATCTCACACTTGGCCTCCTTATGTCGCACTAGGAGACTTCTACACTATGCTCCCCAAGCTCTTCTACAATTCCCATTGATTCCTCATCACTATGCTCCCCAAGCTCTTGTACAAGCAAATTCAAGTCCTCTGAAGACTCAACATGAGCAATAGTCATAAAAGCGAAATAATTCCCTTTTCCGTCACAGCTTTCCTCAGAATCAGAATTGGATGAATTCGAGTCACTAAGAGTTGTGGCATATGCCTTGCCCTTCGATTTCAAATAATTGGGACACTCTTTCTTGAAATGTCCGTGTCCGTTGCACTCGAATCAAGTGATTCCTTGTGTAGATTGGGATTCCTTTCCATCTTTCCTTTTGAATTCCTTTTTCTCCTTTCCGAAACTTTGGAATTTCCCTTTACTACCAAATTTTCCATTGTTCTTGAATTTCAAGAACTTTTGGAAATTCTTCACCAAATATGTCACATCTTTATCGACAACATCCTCATCCGATGAGTCGTGAGCTTCGACCCTTTCATCAACCGTCTTAAGAGCAAGAGATTTGCTCTTCCTTTGTGTAGGCAATGACAATTCATAAGTCTGAGGTGAGCCAATTAGTTCTTGGACTTTGATATCATCAAGGTCCTTACTATCTTCAATTGCTGTCACTTTGGCACGGAAGCTCTCTGGCAACGAACGAAGGATTTTCCTCACAACTTTAGAGTCCTCCGTTTTCTCCCCCAAGTTGAACTTACCAATGACTACTTCATTTAGCTTGCTATAGAAAGAGTCAAAAGACTCGTCCTCACTCATTTTCAGCTCCTCGAAACAAGTGGTCAACATCTGCAGCTTGGTATCCTTCACTTTCTTCGTTCCTTCATACGTGGTCTCCAATATCTGCCATGCCTCCTTGGCAATAGAAATGTGAGATATCCTGTGGAACTCTTCTGGAGACACACCACAAAAAATAACGTTAAGTGCTTTGCTATTTGCATTAGACGCCGCGAGGGTTGCCTTATCCCACGTGAATTTGGCAGCCTCCAGCCTAGTCCATCCAATATCCATCGCATCCCAAACGGTTTCATCCATTGAACACAAAAATGCCTTCATCCTGACTTTCCAAAAGGCATAGTTGCTACCATCAAAATATGGTGGTGCATTTAAAGATTGAGACCGGTCCATCTTAATAAGGGGTCAAGGATCGCACTAAGGTGTTTAAACCACAAAGAGTGCACCCGCTTTGATACCAATTGAATGTTCAAATAGCGTGTAAAACACTATGAACGTTTAGACCCCCAATTACAAATTACCAATTCAAGCTTATAATCAAACAGTAAATGTGCGGAACATGAACATAAGCTAATAACAGAATTGATAAACAATCTAAACCAATTAAAATCACATCCACAACAAAAATTAAATGGCAAAGATTAAGGGAAGAGAGATGCAAACACAAAGACAACACAACGATGTGTTATCGAAGAGGAAACCGAAACCCTCGGCGTAAAACCTCTCCGCCGCCCTCCAAGCGATCAATAATCCACTAAAGAATGAAGTTGGGATACATGAACAGCAGAAGACCCTCCAAGCCTAATCTACCCAGTGTACCTAAGCCCTCCAAGCGTTTTGCTCCAACGAGGTTGCGTCGAACCTTTGTCTTCTTTAGCTTACCGGATTCCGCTATAGCCCATAGCATCAACCAATAACCATTGGTTCCTTCCTAACTGCTTCCCAAAGCACCAAATAGCCTTCTCACAGATGTGGGTATGGTGAGAAAAGGATTTGGGTAAGAACCTCTCAAGGATTTAACAATGGAGATGGTGAGAGTAGAAGAATTTGAAGAATATCTATGTGAAGATTGTGGATGAATCAATCTTATTTTTCTCTAGGGTTTCTCTCTCAAAATTCTCTCTGGAAACTCTCTACATTTTGTAGGTATAAGGGTCTATATATAGTGATGGGTGTTTGGAATGCAAAGAGTCATTTTTCAAAACAGAGCTGGCTGGTGACTTGGCCTCGCGACTTGACTGAGTTGCGAGTTCAAGCCACGAGCTAATTGAGTGGCCAGTCTGGACTTTTTGTCATGTAGTGCTACAGTTGGCATGACGGTTCAACTTCTCAGCATGCTTCACTCGTGTGCATCTTCTGGCCGGCTTGCCAGCCGCGAGGTCCAGTCGCGAGTCCCTGCTTCACTGCACATTCTTGAGCTTTTCTTCACACTCTCTCACACACTACCCTTACAAGATTCCCACCTAAATACAGGGGTTCTAAATGCTGAATTACAAGCAAATTTGGCACGGAATAAAGCCAACAAGATGGTTGATTAAATTCAACCTTACAAGGTTGAAAATTTCTGATCCAAAAAATCAATAACATGCAGTTGCTGCATCAAAATAATTCCAATATGCAGAATCTTGCTCGAGCAAGAAATGAAGTTGCTGAGCACTGTAGAGTGAATAGTAACCCCAAGAGAGTATGGAAGGCGCTGAGCTATTTTTGTTGATGAGGGTCTTGGGGTTTGAGTTTTAGTGCTCTGTTATTGTCATGAAGCATATTGAGACTTTGAGAGTTCAAGCTTCTAAAATGAAACATAGCGAGGGAAAGAGAACCCGTGCCTTAGGTCCAAAAACCTTCCTTAAATTTCTTTTGTTTTTGCTTCTTGAACAACTCAAAGAACTCATGCCAATTGTGCTTTGATAGAATACGTTTTGCCACCTTTCAGTCCCAAAAGCCAGTGTTAGAGGTTGTGAAACCAAAAAAAAAATAAAAATTGGTCCTAGAGTATGAGAGATCTTAGATTTGAAATCTCTGACCAACATCTTGGAACAACTTTCATGAGATTAAAAGACAAACTTTTAAAATGATGGGCTGACTTGACCACTTAATTAGGTTAAGTTTAAATAATATTTTGCAAGCATTAATTGTCATTTGTCCAATCAAACTCCAAAAATTAATGACTAATTGAAAGTGTCAAACCTCTCATAACGTTATTTTTTCCCTAAAATCCCATAAACGTATTGGTAGTTCTCTCTCTCTCTCTCTCTCTCTCTTTATTAAGACCTTTTTTAATCTTTATTAAGACCATTTTTGTTGGTTGTTCAATTTGTTTTTTAATTTTATTTTTATATAAACAAAAAATGGGTAGAGGGGGCGAACCTGAGTTGTTCAACTTCTTAAACTGAAGTATTAATTCCCTTTAATTATTAACCATTCAACAATGGGAAAAAAAAAAATGATAAATTACAACTTTCAACTCTAAATTAATTTGTTCCTAATTTTTTTGCAAAGAAGGGAAAAAAGACTAAGGGAATGCTATAAATCTCTTAGCATGCCTTTTTTTTTTTTTTTCAAGTTTGTATAAATCATTACTGGAGAATAGGGGAAAAAAACTCCAAATATCTTCTTTCAAGGTAGCAAATTTTATTGTTCTCAATCTTCAATTCCAAACATATTTGTAAGGGGTAATTACACATAACCCACCTGTGGTTTGGACGAAAATCACTTTGCCTACCTGTGGTTTGAAAAATATCACTTAACCCACCTGTGGTATGTTCTGTTTGTTTTCTGTAACCCACCTCTGTTAAAATCAAGGGTAAATAGGTATTTTTGCTCAAATTTTATGTCTCTCTCCTCCCAAAACAAAAAATAGAGCAAAAATGCAAGAGAAACAAGATCAAAAAGTGGTATTTGTCTCTCTCTCCATTCACACAAATTTTGAACATGAAGAACGTGAAGAACATACCCAAAAAAAAAAGTCTCTCTTAAAGAAGAAGAAGATCTACCACTACCAATAAGCTCTCCCAGACCCGCTAAAATGGGATCTTTGTGCACTATTTATGACTTTTTACACTTACACTAGGAGTCTTAGTCTATGGTTATTGCCAATAATGGCAATTGGATGGCCATTATTGGCGAAGGTGAAAGAGACGACTGGGATCGTGGGTTTGGAGGTGGTGCCGAATGCGCGAGAGGTTCTGATTGATTTGTACACCAAGACTCTGAAGGATCAAGGTAGTGTCGGAGGACAAGGGTTACAGAGGTTTGTTTACATTTCTTGGCTCTTGGCTCCACTTTGGCAAACTCTCTAGCTCCCTCTCCATCATTGTCTCCTGCTAAGCCACTGTGCCTCATTCTGCACCAACTCCACCACCAACTGTGCCTCATTCTGCTCCAACTCTGACACCAACTGCACCTTATACTTCTCCATCTCCGTCTCCAAAAGCATCACCACCGGCCCAATCGCCGTCTCCAAAGGCCACTCTTCCGCCACCTCCACCTTCTCACTCTCCTTCTCCTTCAAAACCTTCTGCTCCGTCACCAGCCACTCTTCCCCCATTGATCGTAACTCCACCAGCTAATGCGTCTGCTCCACCTTCACCTAAAGCCGCTGTTTCGAATAGATTAGCCGTTTCTAGGTCCCTGGCTGTCGGTCTCCTCGCTGCTGTTTTGGTCATTTAGAGCCTTTTGATTGCTCTTGCGCTGCACTGAGTGAAGTCAACTACTCTCGTGGTGTTTTTTTCTTATTGCTTATTTACCTACTGTACCATTTATTTTTTCTTCTCTTGTTGAGGCTATTTATTGTTGTCATATCTCATCGACAAAATGTTGAACTAATGTTGAGCCAAAATGATTAAAGTGGAGTGTAATTTGTTTTGTTGTTTTGGTGTGTGGTTTGGTTTATTTTAATTGTTGAGAAAGGAAAAGAGTATGTGTTGGGAAATTTAGACCCCGGTTGATAGAATTAACAAGTTTTAAACCCAAGTTGTTAATTAGATTTATTATGAATAAAACTTGTTAAAACAAACAAACATCAATATCATGTCAAAATCATGCAGCGGAAAAAATAAATAAGACAAGATATGATGACCCAGGAAAACTAATGAAACAAACTAGTTTCACAGTAAAAAACCTGGGGGGAAACCTTCCCGAAAAGCAATCCACTATAGTAAAGAGAAGTTTCAGATCTAGTACAAAACCTTTGTCCCTAGACTCTACAATCCTCGTAGATGAACTCACAGCAGAAACCTTCTACCGCTTCAGAACCTCTGAACTCTTCAATATATGAATGCCACCCTTTGATGATGCACGAATCCCAGTACGTGACTAACCAATTGCGTGAATCCCAGTACGCGACTTAATCACCAACTAGAAGAAGATTGTTGGCTGCAAAGTTCTTCACTTCATCAACAATGAAGATCAAGAAGCATTTGGTTACAAAACCATAAGGCGTAAAGACGCAGTAGCTTCTTTCAGAGAGAATAAGACATCGGTCACCTTTTGCATATGTTCTCCTTGTATTCTCTTATGTGACGGCCTCTAAAATAAGCCTTATATAGGTCTAGGGTTATGAGAAAAGAAACCCTACACAAATTCAAAAGCCTGGCCCAAAAATCAGATCTGAAAATTCTGATTTCCCGTAACCTCGATAGATAGCTAGGTGTCGAGGAGGTGTCGAGGAGACAGAAGCTTTCTCGATCGATCCACCAGCTGTCGAGAAGGTGTCGAGATTACGATAAGAAAACACCTTAAAAAGCTCGATAAATAGCCAGCTGTCGAGAGGTGTCGAGAAGCTGTCGAGCTATCTGTCCGCAGGTGTCGAGCTATCTGTCCAGCTTTAATGAACACCTTTTCTTCACTTGTTTCTTGGTCCAATCTTCATGGCTTTAATACTAGACTTGAACAACATGTTTCTTCAAGTATTAAACACAACTTAGATCTACCCAAATACAAGTAAAGTGCGTTTTTGTCAAAGGATTAGCCAACTACATAAAATATGTCCTTAACAGTATGATAATTAGTTTGTGAATTGTTTGGGTTCTGAGAAAATGGGAGTGAGAGAAGAACATAAATTAGAGATTTATTGGGGGAAGGTGTTTTTTAGATTGTCTTGCAATGTGGGACATTGGACTTTTAGAGCTAAAACTTAAGCTGGAAATTATTGGTCTATTCTGATTTGTATTAGTTCTTTTTCATGTGTGATGGAGTTAGCCAAAGGGTTGAGGGAGGCAATGGGGCTTAGGCTTTTTATTTTTTTGGGTATGTTCTTCATGTTCAAAATTTGTGTGAATGGAGAGAGAGACAAATACCACTTTTTGATCATATTTCTCTTGCATTTTTTCTCTATTTTTTGTTTTGGGAGGAGAGAGACATAAAATTTGAGCAAAAATACATATTTACCCCTGATTTTAACAGAGGTGGGTTATGGAAAACAAACGGAACATACCACAGGTGGGTTAAGTGATACCTTTCAAACCACGGGTAGGCAAAGTGATTTTGGCCCAAACCACAGGTGTGTTATGTGTAATTACCCCTATTTGTAATTAGTAAAGAATTTGTTTAAGTTTTTTTTTTTTTTTTTTTTTTTTTTTTTTTTTTTTTTTTGTGTGATGAAAATATGCAGAGGATAGAGATACCGTTATCATGATTCAAGATAAACTGTTAAGATAAGATTCTATCAATTTTAACTTTCTTACTGTTTATATTATGGTTGTTGTCATTCATATAATTGGTTGATTTTTATTTGTATTACTGATTTAACATGTACGTTTATAGAACATGAGTCTTATTTTTATTCATAGATATAAAGGCCACTTAATATAAGTTGCTCCCATGGTTTTAAAAACCGAACCAGGCATCGAACCGTTTTTTTTTTTAATTTCCAGTTCAACCCCGATTTTTGACTGGTTTTTGGCCGGTTTTCCGGTTGTTGACCGGTTTTGGGGCTTTTAACCGAACTGGACTGGCTCCCGGTTCTTGGTTGAACTAGTTGGACCGACCGGTCCGGTCCGGTTTTTAAAACAATGGTTGCTCCTTACCTTTTTCATGGATTGATACGTTTTTAAAAACTATATGTAAAGGAATGATCTAAATATTTTCTGCTGTGATTTTTGATAGATTAAAATATTGAATTAATATGCAATTTCCCAATGTTCAATTTTAGAAATTATGCAAAAGAAATTTTGATTTTTTAATAGGTTATGTTATGGTTGATGGAGGGCTTATGATGGCTTTGACCTCACAATATTGCTATACATTTTCAAGTTAGATTTTATGTCCGAAATTGGTACATATTAATGAATTAAAAAAAAAAATACTCATATGATTTTATATTAAACAACCATTGGTTCCTATATTTTTCATTATTATAAATTGTTAAAATTGCAAATTAAATAATCCACCATTTGTTTGATTAAACCATATATTTCTCTAACTATTTGTATACTTGCAAATATTGAAAATGGTGCTAAGCAATGCAATATAATGTTTTTTTTTTTCAATAGATACATACAAATAACAATTAGTTTTAATTTAATGTATAATATAGAATTGTTAAAAAAATTTGATGAAAGACATACAATTTGTTCATGTTGCGATGAATATCACCCAAAATCTCTTAATGTTACTTCTTTCCGATTTATTGGTGAATATTTCCAAAAAAATTTACTAGATGTTTTTATAGGTTGATGCAATTATTGATTATTACTAGTTACTTTTTTTCCTCTCTAATTTTTAAGGGCACCTTTTGTAGATTCAAGCATTTTAGAATTTTTGACTAAATATTTTGTCATATAAAAGTCATGAAATTCACACAATTATGTTGATAGAAATCTTATTTTCTTAAAAAAATTATTATAGAACTAAAATTTAATACACAAGAGTGACAAGACTATTGACAAATTTGAGTGGTTCTTTTTCAAGCCAATTGGTTTCAAAATATTGAATAAGTAGACTATAAATTAACTTGTTACATTTTATTACATGGTCTAATTTACTTATTAATAAAAACCCCACATATTGCACTGGAGTCATGAACATAGCATATAAGTGTGTATATATATATATAAAGGAGTAGCATAGATTAAAAAAAATGCGATAAAATTCTTACCCTTTGATAATAATTTTTATTTCTTAGGAAATACATATTAAAAAAAAAAACTTTAGGTGTCTAAAGACTATATATATAAATTTAAAAATAAAAAAAATTTATATACAAAGATAATAACTAGTATATCTAAAAGCTTAAGTGTAACATTTATTGTTGCTAAGTTCCTATTGAGTCACATCAGCCTCACATTTTGGTCTATTCGGTCCTATTATGTCCACTTTTGTCTTATTCGGTCCTATTTGGTCCACTTTGGTCTTGTTCAGTCAATTCAATTCAATTTGTTCTACTTTGATCCTATTTGGTCCAGTTTGGTCTATTCTGTTAACTTCGGTCCTATTTGGTCCACTTTGATTCTATTCGGTGTTTGTGGTCCACTTTCATTCAATTCAGTCCACTTTTGTCCAATTCAGCCACTTTTGTCCTATTCCATCCACATTAGTCATATTCCATCCATTATGTCCACTTTGGTCCTATTCGGTCCACTATGGTCCTACTCGATCAATTTTGTCCACTTTGGTCTTATCCAATCTATTTCGATCTAGTTATTATTATTATTTTTGGTCTACTTCGATCCTATTTAATCCACTTCGGCCTTATTCGGTCCACTTTGGTCATTTTTGGTCCCCTTTGATTATATTCAAACCATTTCAAATAAATCATCACATATGTCACTTCTGTGACTGTTCGATACTCGATATAGTTCTAATAACTACGATCAAAATACAACAATAACAACACCGTTAGATTCAAGAGATTTAAGCAAAACCTACCAACTACCAAGGGTCACTTCCTACGATATAAAAATAGAACTTTGATTTTTATTTTGGGGCTAACATATGAACTAATAGTTTTTCAATATTAATTTAAGAGAAAAAAGGAAGAAAAACTAGTTAAATATTATTTTTGTCTGTGTCAAACTTCATTTAAAAAAAAAAGGCTAAAATGCAAATCGTATCATCTTAGTTTAATTTGATTGAAATTCATTTCAGCCATTTAACTTTACTTTCATTCAATTGAGTCTTCTAAATTTTAAATTTATTCAATTAAGGCATTTTGTCCTACATTAAAAAGTAAAGTTAAAGAATTGAATTGAATTTCAGTTAAACTTAGAGAGTACAATTTACATTTTAGCCAAAAAAAAAAGAAAAAAAAGAAAATATTTCGTATTTTATCAATGTCCATTAAAGGTTTGAAACCTATAAAAGGAGAAAAATCTAAAGAAAAAGAAATGAAGAAGGAAGATTTATAATTGAGAATAGATTCATGCTTTGATTGAAAAAAAAATATAATTTTTTTCGCCCCAAATTTAAACTCCGATATAATTATGTATATTATAATTTTTTGGCAATTGATCTATCCAAGCATGATTTTTTTTTTTGTTTTTTTTGGATGAAAAATATATATTACCTTGTCAAACAGGTAGCAAAATTGTGTAATGTGACCAATAATCACAGAGCTTTACTAGGATTCTGTTCTCTTTTATGGGGAATAAATCTGGAGTTCGAATCCCCTTAACTTTCACTTAGAAAGAAAAAATATTGTGTATTCGAATTAGTTCTATAGGGTTAGATATATGAAGGCGCTTGGATGCGTGATCAATACTAATTTAGTACTACTACTAAACTTAGCCAAATAAGGTAAATTGCTTATGATAAGAATTAAGGTTTGAATATGAAGGCGCTTGAATGCGTGAAAATACTAATTTAGTACTACTACTAAACTTAGTCAATTAAGGTAAATTAGCTTGTAACTCCATGCATATGCATGGATACACTTAAAAATATACAATAAAATGCATAATATAAACCTATATATATATATATATATATATAATTGTTACTATTGATAGTCATTTTTATATTTTGTTAACTTTTAAAAAACTTTGTAAGGATATTATTAGGTATAAAATGTAAATTGTCAATTTTTTTTTTTTTTTATATTGTGAAGCACTTTTTTTTTTACGATTCATTTATTCCAGACTCTTTGGTTTTTGTACTTAATAACTTACTTGGATGAATATTTATAATGTGGTTCTACATTTGATTCTAAAATTAATAAATAAAACTCTTTGAGAATAAATAATTTAGAATACATAGCGCAAAATTGGAACTCTAATTTGGAATTCTAATTTGAGTTTCTCTCAGCTTCACCTATTATTATATACTAGTATGTAGTCCGTGCTTACGCACGAAAATATTAACAATTGTGATGATAAGATGTTTATCTTGGTAGATTCAGTTTCCACATTGAGTATTATGAATGGAGGTAACTTAACACCAACATTTAAAAATCAAATTGGACACAACACAAAATTAGACTACAATTAGAAATTAATTTGATTCGATTTGAATTCTAAAATTTAATATAATATATATGATTATATTTTTGTCCAATTGGAATTAAATTTATAATCTAATTAGATTTTTTTTTTGAGTTTTGGTTAAGACAAGTGGCGCAAAATTGAGAATCCAATTGAAATCTAATTGGATTTTCTCTCAGCTTCACCTATTATTATATATATAGATATATAGACTAGTCACTAACCCATGCGATGCGTGGGAATAGTTATTGGATGAGTTTTAGGGAAAGAAAAAACCATTATTTTTGAGTTGGAGTAGTAAGCAAAAATGCATTTAAAAAATGATATTGAAAGAAATAGCACATAGTTTTATTAGTTAGGTAGAAGAAGGAATGTTATTTTATTTATTAGCGTTTTGTGAGAAGGAATAAGAGATAGAATCTCTAGTTTAGTTTGTGTCATATATATAGATATATACAAGATAAGTTGTAGTATATATAGCAATAGGTGCCTATTGAAAAGTTATAATATTTCAAATTAGATATACCAAAAAGTGCCTATTGAAATGTTATAACCTATTGGGTAAAGTCATAACCCTTCATATTGGATATATATGAAAGGTGCCTATTGAACGAAAATGTGTCTATTGACCGAAAATGTGCTTATTGAATGGAATGTCTATTGAATCAAAAGGTACCTATTGACCGAAAATGTGTCTGTTGAATGAAAATGTGTCTACTAACCAAAAAGTGCATATTTAATGAAAATGTGCCTATTGAAGGGTCATAATCCTTTGACTATAAATAATGGTTCATATTCATTTGATAACTTCTTCTCAATTTCTTTTCTTTCATCTTTCTTAAAAATACAAAAAATCTATGAATCTTCTCCAAAATTGATATTTGTAGAACCCAATAAACTTGATTGTATATGTGTCTGTTACTTTGAAGTAGTTCGTTCATTGCTATAGAAATTAATTATCCAATTGGATTTTTGGCATTTCAATCAATTTTTCATAACTCGTTTCCTCTTAATTGTATGATCAGTTGATCAATAACTTCAATGTTGAAAAAAATAAAATAAATAATTGTGGGTACCCTTGTAATTGTAGTCTGGAGTCAGTATGTGAAGGAAATTGTTGAAACCATCCTGTCGTCCCATTGATGTTCCTGCTCAAGACTCTTCAACGGTCATCCCACAAAATTAAATGATGCTTTAATTGGTCAAAATTCTATTGCTGAGTGGACTCCCTTTCTTTCTTTTTTTAGTTCTAACTTTTTTACGGCCACTCCCCTTTTGTCTGCCACTTTAACATTTTTCTTTGTTCCGTAGTTGAAGCCAACGTTAAATTTTCTTTTACTTTTCTAGTATGGGTCAGTGGAGTGCGCGTCCTCGTTTTCTCTGTGGGTTTGTTTTCTTTCCGCTCCTCGTTTTTCATTTCATTCGTCTGTTTAGTTTGGGCAGTTTTTTTTTTAGTCGGTTTTTTCTTTTGTTAAATAGTGAAAAGGTCTGAGAATCAAACCACACAACTATTATGTTTTTAGATGTTTACATGGCAGTAATTTATGTAGTCACGTGGCGCAATAAGGAGTGGTCAACAAAAATTCAAACATTTTGACTATTAGTTATTATATAGATATAGATTGCTTATGATAAAAATTAAGGTTTGAATTTCTCTTTTCTATTACTGTAATTATCGATCGGAAGGGATAAAAAAACTATTAAGTTAGTTGATCATAATACTTCTTTTTATTTATCCTTGGTAGTGTTCTGTAAGTAATGGAAGCTCAAAAGACTTTGGCAACATGTTAAGATTGAGGTCCAAAATGGAGAGCTAATAAAAATTATTGTGGTCGCTATTAAAAACACAAGTTGCTTTTGTTGGATGCGAGGACGAAGACGGGGTCCCTACGTACTCCCTAGTATGCTAACTGTGAAGTGGGAATTTTATATTGGAAACTTGGTAGACAAGGATTCAAGACTTGGGTAACTGCTCCATCTAGACTTGTAATAATAATAATAATAAAAAGCCCTAAGCTGGCGAAATTTCTATATAAATGTAGCTCAGGGTTACTCTTTCTTGAGCAAGCATTATTCTCAAACAACTCATAAAAGGTTTCACAAAGAGAAAAATGACGATGATGGGGGAAACATGGTCTCTAGTTGGCACATCGATTGCTACCACTATGTTTTTTTGGACAATGTTTGACAACTATTTCCCTGATCATCTTCGTAGCTCTATCCTTAGTTATGGTATGAAATTGGCGAGTTTCGTGTACCCCTATATCAATATTACGTTCAATGAATTCATTGGCGAAGACAGTGACGAGTACATGGATCTCAAGCGTAGTGATGCCTATGCTGCTATTGAAACATACCTCAGTGGAAAGTCCTCGAAGCAAGCTAGAAATCTTAAAGCAGTAGTTGTCAAAGACAGTAGTCAACCTGTACAACTGAGCATGGGCGAGAACGAACGGGTTACTGATGAATTTGAAGGGGTCAGGTTTTCATGGGCTGTCAAGAAAAACACCCCAAGAACACAGTCAATTTCTATCTACCCGGAGATTGACGAGAAGAGGTATTACAAGCTCACATTCCATAAGTCTCACCGAGATTTTGTCTGTGGGACTTACATCAATCATGTAATGCAAGAAGGAAAGGCAATAACGGTGAGCAAGCGACAAAGAAAGCTGTACACTAACAATCCTAGCAAGAATTGGGAAAGGTACAGAGCACAGAAATGGAGCCATGCGACTTTTGAGCACCCAGCAACTTTTGACACTTTGGCCATGGAGTCAAAAAAAAAGGAGGAAATCATCAATGACCTTATTAAGTTCAGCCAGGGAAAAGAGTATTATGCTAAGATTGGCAAGGCCTGGAAGCGTGGCTATCTTCTTTATGGTCCTCCTGGAACTGGTAAGTCTAGCATGATTGCTGCCATGGCCAACCACTTGGAGTACGATATCTATGATCTTGAATTGACAACGGTTAAGGACAACACAGAGCTGAGGAGGCTTTTAATTGAAACCACAGGTAAGTCGATCATTGTGATAGAAGATATTGATTGCTCACTTGATCTTACGGGTCAGCGAAAGAAGGAAAAAAAGAAAGCGAATGATGAAGAAGCCAAGGATCCTATTAGTAAAATGACCAAAGGTGAAGAAGATAGCAATAGTAAGGTCACTCTCTCTGGGTTGTTGAATTTTATAGATGGGCTTTGGTCGGCTATTGGAGGAGAGAGGATCATTGTTTTCACAACTAATTATGTGGAAAAGCTTGATGCGGCTCTTATTAGGAGGGGACGTATGGACAAGCACATAGAATTGTCTTATTGTGGCTTTGAAGCATTCAAGGTTCTTGCCAAAAATTACTTGGATGTTGTCTCACACACATTGTTTGCTACTATTGGCCGCTTGTTGGATGAAACCAATATAACTCCTGCTGATGTTGCTGAGAATTTGATGCCTAAGTCTATGAATGAAGATGCTGAGACATGTTTGAAGAAATTGATTGAAGCTCTTGAGACGGCCAAGGAGGAAGCAAAAAAGAAGGCTGAGGAGGAGGCACAGTTGAAGGCAGAGAAAGAAGAGAAAGAGAAGCAAGAAGATGTGAAAGTTGATGGGTGTTTAGCTAAGGTGAAAGAGAATTGCGTTGGAGTACTTGTGAAAGATGACGAGGCCTTAGCTAAAGAGGTGAAAGATAATGGTGTCACCGCTTGAAGAAATTAGGATACAGGGACTGAAGTGAAGAACAGGTTTAATGGTATATGCTCTGCATGATGTATAATAAAAAATAGGTCCAAGTGTGATCTTTATGTAGTAGGTATTTGTGCACGCAATAGGTTCATATAAAAAAAAATATAGTTGTGTAATAGTATTGTTGTGGTCAGAAATGACTCAGATAGTAGGTTGAATAGACGTATGTATCTCAGTTAATTTGTTTAATAAGAACCACTATGTTAACTTGTTCTTTATTTCTTCTTATCGCCACAATATATAATACAATCATCTTCTAAATCTTTCCTTTGGCATCTTAATAGCATGGCTAGATATTTTGGTCCTTATTTTTTTAAGAGAAAAGAACTATCACCAAGATTTCTTGTCGAGCGTGGGAGTTGATTTACCCATTAATATTGTAATTATTGTTTGAATTAGAAAGAATGATATTTTGAAAAGTACAATAGCAATAAAATAAATAAAGAAAAGAAAGAAAGAAGAGTGTTAGAGGTCTATTAGCCCAATAACATAGACTTAAGACTAATTCTTCTATGTGTGCAGGCCAAGTCTCTTACTTGTACTAGAAGTGTATTAACGATAGCTAATATATGGTTAGTCTAGGGTTTGTACTACATTCTCATAAAAATGTAGCACCTAAGGGTTTCCTCCATGTATGTAGGCTGTTAGGTTGAACTACATAACCCCTTATGTTCTTGTATTCTCTATTTTATGTTTCCACTTTTGTCAGTGGTGGCTCCAGGATTTTTTCTCAGGGTGTTCCTTAAGTAGTTCGTTTGAAATATTAATAAAATTATTAATTATTGTTATTTAGTTATTTCATTAATTTGTTTGTCTTTTATAAACTATAATTTGTTATATTGTTGTTTCATTAGTTATAAAATTATTAATTATTGTTTAGCCTAACATAATTTAATTTGTTTGTCTTTTATAATGTATTGGTTAATTAAATTATTAATTATTGTTTATTAGTTGCTTCATTATTTTTCTTTACTAACTATTAGCACACACCCCATAATTTAATTTTGTCTTTTATTGGTAAGTTACTGCCTCTACTCTGGATGCCTTTACTTCCCCCAATTCAAATATCTCACCCGGCCTCATGCCCCCATCCACCCCCCACTCAACAGACAAGCCCCATGGCCCCAATCACAAGAGCTAATCAAATGAATTCACACATCACAATACACTAAAAGACAAACTCAGTAACTCACCCACACCAACACCAACACCAACACCAATGGATAAAGCCAAAACAAACAGCAAGAGCAAATATTAATAAAGTTATAAAGACTAAAGTAAAGCTAACCAATTACAGTTCAAACATCAAAGAGAAAGAGAGAGAATCATATAAAGAGAGAGAGAGAGAGAGAGAGAGTCATTTCATTAATTCATTTTCATTTTTCAGTCTTCAGATAAAGACTAAAGAGAGAGAGAGAGAGACAGAGAGTCTTAGAGACTCCACACTCCACAAAAAAAGCAAGCAAAGTGAGTGAGCAAACCCCAAACCCATTAACCCGATCGTGTAAGAGAGAAAAAGAGAGAGAAGTGTAAAGATGAAATACCTTGAGGGAGTAGGGAGGCCTGAGGGGTGGCGCCACTGCGAGTGTGACCGACGGATTGGACCGATCTCCGATGCCCCGTGCTCGATGCGATGTGCTCTGGACTGGAGCTCGAGTTGTGTTGGCTGACCGATCTCTGATCCGATGCCCGATCCGTCGTTGGTTGTTGTGTTGCAGCGTTGCTCTGTTGACTGATGAGGTTTTTGTCTTTAGGTTAGGTTTTTGATTTAGTGATTTGAGATTTCAGTTTTTGCTTTAGTTGATGAATTGACGGACACGTATATTGGGTTTTGGGTTTTCGTTTTTTTTTTTTTTTTTTTTTTTTTTGAGAATCCGTGGGTTTGCTTTACCTGTTTACCATCCGTTGGATTGTTTTTTTTTTTTTTTCTTTAGATTGGGTTTGCTTTACCATCTGTTGTTTAGAATTGATGTTGGGCTTTTTTGTGGGCTTGGTCTGTTACGAATTTTTTTTTTCTTTTCCAGATTTGAGTTCAATTTTTTTTTTGGCCTTTTTTTTTTTTTTTTGCTTGAAAGTAGAACAAATAAATTTATTTTTATTTTTATTTGAGGGCGTTCCTAATTTTTTTCTAAAGGGTAAACAAATAAAAAAAAATTAATTATTATATATAAATATTTTTTTTCAGGTCAGGGTGTTCCTAGGAACACCTTAAGCTTAACGCGGCGCCGCCACTGACTTCTGCATCTATTCTACCATATTCAAAATGGTGTATCAATGCTAACATTTAACATTATATCAAAGCCAAACTTTGTTCTTAGACTCTAGCAAAATCTATCTCTCTGTCAAGCTTGCTCCCTAGATCCATCGCCTTCAAAACTATAGATTTGCCTTCATTTAAGTTGCAACCATCAGATCTAGACCCAAAAGGTCCAACTGGTGTCAGACCTTAGCCACCATTACTGCCTCTTCATCTTCAGCACTGTCGCCAACCATTGCGTTCCAGATCTGATAACTCCCAAGCAAGCCGTAACTTTCCCCTTAAATCTGTGCAAATATTGCCTTATCAGCACCATGTCATCCATTATGTTTTTACCATGTGTCTTATCGGTCTGTTTATGTCATCTAACTCAGTTGACTCAGCCCGACCTAACCCGAATCTGACCCGTGGACCACTGCTGGTTGACCGTGGACTTTTAGGGTTGACTTTGACCTTTGACTTTCACTTTTAAGTTGACTTTTGACTAAAGGTAAAAAAAAAAATTTAGTAGGCCCTATCTTGCTCAGTTTTTCACGTAGATTCCTGATTTTGGGGCTCCGTTTCTTTTTTTGAAACCTGTAAATCTCTTAAATGGACCATTTCTCATTTATTTTGGGGACTCTCCCACGCACAAAGACTTGCAATTGTGCTTCATGATGATGTTCTCTTCATTGATCTTTTTCAGGCCTTTGATGTAGCCATTCTCTGGTCATAGTAGCCTTCTTGGTCATTGATGCAACCTTTCTTTGGCATTTTGCAGACATCTCCTGCATTGAACATAGTTATTTTTCATAGTGCTAGATCCTTTCGGTCTCTTCCAAGGTCATTCTTCAGGCTTTCTCCTTGGCTTCTTCAAGGCATCTTCATAATTATCATCATGGTTTCTTCAAGGCAAATTTCAAGGGATCTTCCCAAGCTTATCCAACCTCAAGGTTTCATCGAGCTACCACCTTGAGTTCGAGAGGGGATGTTAGAGTTATATTAACTCAATAGCATAGGCCAAAGCCCAATCCTTCTATGTGTGCAAGCAACGTCTCTTATTTGTACTAGAAGTCTATTAACCATAGTTAATGTATGGTTGGTCTAGGATTTAGCCTACTATATATATATATATATATATATATATATATATATATATCTATGTTATGTTCATTGTAACACAAGAATTTATACTACTCTCTCACAAGGTTATCAGAACCAGACCGGATCGGCCGGTTGGACCGGGTTACCCGTGAACCGGTCACAAATCCAGATTTTTATATGTGGAAACCAGGCATTTAAATATTTTGAGTGAACCTCTTGAACCGGGGTTCAACTTGCATGTGAATTTACTAAAATAATCAAAAGTAATTTTTTTTTATTTAATCAAAATAATTTAGACTTGTAGGATTATTATGAAATATTTTTTTAATGCTTATTTATGTTGTACTATTTTATATTAACCTTATAATATCAATAAATTTTATTTTAAATTCTGTTTCAATTATTTTTAGATATTTTTAGTCAATTTTGCAACTATTTATATATTTAAAATACCTTTTTATTTTATTTAATTATTAAATTAATTATGACGTCATCACGGTTCGACCCCGTTTCGACCTCAGTCCAACCTCAAAAACTTTGAACCTCTTCCTTTTACGGTTCATTGAATGGTCTGGGTTTCAAAACCATGCTCTCTCATAAAGATGTAGCCCTTATGAGTATCATTCGTGAATATAGGCCCTTAGGTTGAACCACATAATCCCTTGTGTTCTTGTGTTCTCTATTTTATGCTTCCGTTTCCGCATATATTTTAATATATTCAACATGGTGTATCAATGCTAATATTTAAAAAAGAGAATGCAAAATAATTAGCACCTTATAAATATTTTTTTTATTATAAATTCCACGACATAATTCAAGTTTGATGTAATGAAAGAAAAGTTTGGAAAACCTTCTGATGATGCCAAAAAATCGTCAGTAAGCCACACGGTCCTCACATGCTCTAACAAGAACCTGCACAACACAAAAGTTGAAGACCTTAAGAGGAGTACCAGTGTGGTACCGGCCAAATACCCTCTGACGGTCAAGTTAGAGAAATCTCTTGTTCACAACTCTAGAGTGCTAGAGAAGAGGTGAATTATGCGTACCTTGGTTTGTGAGGGTATTGGGGCTTTTTATAGTAGTAAAGGGTTGACCACTTTTCCTTGGTGTAGAGTTCTTTTCCTTATAGGAATCCTCATGAGCGTATTTTTCGGAGTCCTTTCCTTGTAGGAGTCTTTTTGATTAACATCAAGCGTGGGGCGCAAGATATTTCTTTATATATGCAAACGTGGAGACCAAGCAAGACCATGTCAGGGTCGTCAGCTTTGCCTACTCCCTTGTCAGGGTCGTCAACTTTGCCTACTAGCTCGTTAGGGTCGTCAGCTTTGCCTACTCCCTCGTCGGGGTCGTCGTCAGCTTTGTCTACTACCTCGTCAGGGTCGTCAGCTTCGCCTACTCCCTTGTTAGGGTCATCAGCTTTGCCTACTACCTCGTTAGGGTCGTCAGCTTTGCCTACTCCCTCGTCGGGGTCGTCGTCAGCTTTGCCTACTACCTCGTCGGGGTCGTCAGCTTCGCCTACTCCCTTGTTAGGGTCATCAGCTTCGCCTACTACCTCGTTAGGGTCGTCAGCTTTGCCTACTCTCTCGTCGGGGTCGTCGTCAGCTTCGCCTACTACCTTGTCAGGGTCGTCAGCTTTGCCTACTCCTTCGTCAGGGTCGATAGCTTCGCCTAGTCCCTCGTCGAGGTCGTCAGCTTTGCCTATTCCCTTCAGCTTAGTAGTGTCAGCTTTCCATTTATGACAAGTTAACCCCGTCTTCCATTTATGACAAGTGCGGCCGACGGGTCTATTTTGAACATCACTTCATGATACTATATTCATGAGTATTCACATTCACAATTTTACCCTTATCAGCTGCCCCCCACTCTATGATCTCATCAGCTTAAACTGATAGGTTTATGGAGTTTAAGTTCTTTTCATTTGGACAATTCGAACTCGTCTCTTCAGTAGACTTGTTCATCTCGTTATCTTTTATGTTAAAACCGTCGTCTCGTAATATTAGTCATATCCTCTGGTGGACGAACTCGTCAGCTTTATGGGCTCGTCCGCTTTGGGGACTTGGCGCAATCGTCCATTTCGTGGGTATTACTAACTGATTCATCCAGTCTGTAGACTTAATGATAAACTCGTCCACTTTGTGGACTTAATAATTTTTCATTCTCTTAGGATGAGGTCGTCCACTTTGGACTTATCAATTTTGTCCACTTTGTGGATTTAATAGGGTCATCCACCTTGTGGACTTAATAAGGTCGTCCAGCTTGTGGACTTAATAACACATGGTTATCCACTTTGTGTCCATTTTTTGGACTTCATATATTTTTCATCCTCCTGGGATGAATTCGTCCATCTTGCGGACTTAATAAGCTTGTCCATTTTATGGACTTGATAACATTTCATCCTCTTGAGATGAGGTCGTCCACTTGATGGACTGCATATTAGGGTCGTCTACTTTGTAGACTTGGATTCCTCCACTTTGTAGACTTGTTGAGGTGACTAAGTGTTGGTACCTCGTCACCTTGTGAGTCGTCCATTTGGGGTCGTGGACTAATTGAGGTGACTAAATTTTGGTGTCTCGTCACCTTTTTGGTCGTCTACTTGTAGGCGACTTAGTATGGTGATCTTCCACCCATAGTCGACTTCGGTCATGCGTCTACTCGTAGGTGACTTAATGTAGTGACCGTTCACCCGTAGGCGACTTTGGCCACGTGTCTACCCAAAGGTGACTTAGCGTAGTAACCGTCCACCCGTAGGTGACTTTGGCCACACGTCTACCCGTAGGTAACTTAGCGTAGTGACCGTCCACCCTTAGGCGACTTTGGCCACGTGTCTACCCATAGGTAACTTAGCGTAATGGCCGTCCACCCGTAGGCGACTTTGGCCATGTCTGAATAAACTCCTCTTATTATAATAAACCATGCATTCGTAGAAAAAGTAGTTCTTAAAAAGAAAACGAAGACCTGCCCTTTGGGCTTTAAAAGAGTTATTGTAGCAAAAACTAAAGCAAATAGAAAAACTACGGAGTATAGCTAAAATTCACTAAGGTAAACTAGAAATAAAGGGGTGTTGCTCTTCACGCCATCCTTTTTACTGGTAGTACTTCTGTAGGTGCTTGGTGTTCCATGGGTGGTGTAGCTTCTGTCCGTCCAGCGTCTCCAATTCTTGCCATCTTCTGCCTTCTGTCCTGTCGTGTATCCTCCTGCCTTTCTCTCTTTTCTCAAGTCAGAAGCACGTCTTCAGCATTCATGTACTTGGTTGCCCTGTAAAGCATGTCCGACATAGTCTCCGGGTCGTTCTTGTATAGTGAAAATAGGAACTTACCCTTTCGCAGCCCATTTGTGAAAGCGGCTACAAGTATTTTGTCGTCAGCTTCATCGATTGAAAGCGCCTCTTTGTTAAAGCGTGCTATGTAAGATCTTAGCGTCTCATCTTCCCGCTGCTTGATGCTTATCAAGCATGCTGTAGACTTCTTATACCTTTGTCCTCCAATGAAGTGCGAAGCAAACTGGATGCTTAGCTCCTTGAAAGTACTGATGGAGTTAGGCATTAGCCTGCTAAACCATATCCTTGCGGGACCCTTCAGCGTGGTGGGGAAATCTCTGCATATGATCTCATCGGGTACCCCTTGAAGGTGCATCAGGGTCTTGAAGGACTCCACATGATCTAGAGGGTCTTTGTTTCCGTCGTAGTTTTCCACCTGCGGCATACAGAACTTTGGTGGAAGGGGGAAGGAGTTGACGGACGCGGTGAACGGCGAGTCGGTTCGGTGGACTAGATCATCAAGGTCGCTAAACACCCGTCCTTTGAGGGCGTTCATTATAAGGTCCATCCTTTCCTTCATCAACTGCATCTCCGCGACCATGTAAGGGGGGGCTGTATCAAAGCCGAAGGGACGACTGGTTTCCTGTCGTTCTTATCGGCTCGGAGCATTGCTGCCTTCAAGTCCCTCTTGGTTCCTTCTTTCAGTGCTAGTCCCTTCTTGATCTTCTCTTTGGTTATTCGGTGCTGCATTCTTCTAGCGCAGCTGTTCTTCCAAGTCGTGGTTTTGTTTGGTGAGGCGTTCTACGGTAGTGGCGAAGGTTTGAACTTGTCTCTCGAGGGCAGTTGTGGGTGGTTCCTCTTCTTGAATGTCATTAGTGGTTGCCATCGAGAGAGTGAGTACCATGCAACTCTTTTTTTCGGGAAGCGATAATATGGCTTACTAAGCAAGGCCACGTCAGGGTCGTCAACTTCGCCTACTACCTCGTTAGGGTCGTCAGCTTCGCCTACTACCTCGTTGGGGTCGTCAGCTTTGCCTACTCCCTCGTCGGGGTCATTGTCAGCTTCGCCTACTACCTCGTCAGGGTCGTCAGCTTCGCCTACTCTGTCGTCAGCTTCGCCTACTCCCTCGTTAGGGTCGTCTACTTTGCCTACTCCCTCGTCGGGGTCGTCGTCAGCTTCGCCTACTACCTCGTCAGGGCCGTCAGTTTCGCCTACTCCTTCGTCAAGGTCGTCAGCTTCGCCTACTACCTCGTTAGGGTCGTTAGCTTTGCCTACTCCCTCGTCGGGGTAGTCGTCAGCTTCGCCTACTACCTCGTCAGGGTTGTCAGCTTTGCCTACTCCCTCGTCGGGGTCGTCAGCTTCGCCTACTCCCTCGTCGGGGTCATTAGCTTCGCCTATTCCCTTCAGCTTAGTAGTGTCAGCTTTCCATTTATGACAAGTTAACCCCGTCTTCCTAAAGCTGTAGATGTCCTAAAGCTGTTTGACTGCCATTTATGACAAGTGCGGCTGACGGATCTATTTTGAACGTCACTTCATGATACTATATTCATGAGTATTCACATTCACAATTTTACCCTTATCACCTTCCATATAGAATCAACAAGAAAATCCTACAGATTTATCTATCTCAAGTCCAACATGGAAAACTCTCTCTTATAGGTCCCCAATTCTTCACGTAAGCTCTCAATGAAGTTGTTCAATCAACTAGAGATGTAATCCAGAAGAGAATGGACATAAAAGAATAGGGATGCATTGTGAAGCCGAGGAAGAGGCTTTGATGCGGCTTTTTATAGATTGCCCAATTACAAAAATTGAATAGGCTAACTCACTCCGGCCAATTAGGCTTTTCGAAATGCATTTCAATTATATATATGACTAGATTAAAATATTTTTATATTCAAAAGAAAAATATTGAAGATGCCAAGGAGAGAGGAAGAAACATGATTCATATTATATTAAACTAAAAACTTGAGTTTATATAACTAATGTTTTTAGTTATGAAAACACACGAGTAACACATACCAGTGTATTTTGCTAATGTAATATGGATGTCAACAACCACATCACGAGGTTGTTAACCAACAAAACCAAACAACACCGTTTTCAACTTCCAATACAGTTTCATTAATCAAGCATGAAAGGAAACGGTGTCGCAGACTTAAAAGGCCTACGGTGTCATTTTGTCAACTAAGAGATTAAAGAACTGAGACGTGAAACGCAGTCGTATTGCTTACAGGATTGGTTAGTGCCGGTCTACACGTGTGTTCACTAATACATACACATCAGCAAATCAGTTAGTTTTGGAATCTCAACGACTTGTAATGTTTGTTATTAAATCATTTACCGAGTTTGTTACGGGATCAGATGTATAAAGCCTTAAACCAATTGTAATTATCTAGTTTAGGTTTTTAAAAAAATGCAATACAATTCAAACCCTTTTGTGAAGTTGAATTTATTCAACTATGTGTTGGCTTTATTCTGTACCAAATTTGTTTGTAATTCAGCATTTAGAAACCCTGTATTTAGGTGGGAATAATGTAAGGGTTGTGTGTGAGAAAGTGTGAAGATTTGATCAAGAGTGTGCAACAAGAAGGTGACTCGCGACTGGTGACTTGCCAAAATGAAGCACACGTGTGAAGCATGCTGGAAGTTGAAGAGTCAGGACAACTGGATCACTACAGGACAAAAAGTACAGTCTGTCCTGGTCTGGTAACTGACTACTGAAACTTCCGACTCATCCCAGTTGTGAAGTGACTCACCAGTGCACCATGTTTTACTGAAAACTAACTTTTCACATTCCATCTCATACCCTACTATAAATACCCTTATACCCATGAAATGTAGAGAGCTTCAGAGAGAATTTTGAGAGAAAAATCCTTGAGAAAAACAAGATTGATTCATCCACAATCTTATACATTTGATTCTCCAAATTTCTTTATTCTCACCCTCTCCATTGTCATACCCATGAGAGTATTATAAACCAAAACCTTACCTCACCAAATTAGAATAGTGAGAAGGTTCTTGGTGTTTGGGAAGCAGTTCAAGAGAGAACCAATTCATATTGGTTGATGCAATGGGCTAATTGCGGGATCCGATAAGTTAGAGAATAACCTTATTGGAGCAAGAAACTTGGAGGGCTTAGGTGCATTGAGTAGATTAGGCTTGGAGGGTCTATTGCTATTCGTGTATCCCAACTAATTTTCTAGTGGATCATTTACCGCTTGGAGAGCGGTAGAGAGGTTTTTCGTCGAGTTCTTCGGTTTCTCTTCGATAACATGTGCCGATGTTATCTTATGTTTGCATCTCTCTTTCCCTTACTCTTAGCTTTTAATTTATGCTAGTTGTGATTAATTAATGGTTTAGAGTAGTTTGATATTTTGGGTGTTGCTTATATTTCATATTCCGCACATATATTGTTTGAATATAAGCTTGTATTGAAAAATTTGTATTTGGGGATCTAAACATTCACAAGTGTTTTTATACACTAAGTGAGTTTTCACCTTTGATAATACTTTTTATATTTCTTAGGAAATACATAGAAAAAAAAAAAAAACTTTCGATGCCTAAAGAATAATAATTATATGTTTAAAAATAAAAAATTTATGTACATGGGACAATAACTAGTATATCTAAATGATTAAGTGTACCATATATTGTTGCTAAACTCCTATTAAGCCACATTAGCCTAGCATTTTGGTCTTTTCGGGTACTTCAATCCATTCAGCCCTATTCTGTCCACTCTGGTCTTATTTGGTCAACTTTGGTCATATTTAGTCCATTCAGTTTTATTCAGTTCACTTTGATTCTATTCTGTCCACTTTGGTCATACTTGTCTAATTCAGTCTACTTTGGTCACTTTTGTCCTATACAATCCACTTATGTCCTATTCTGTCCACTTCCATCTTATTCAGTCAACTTTGGTCTTATTCAATCATTTGGTCTCACTTTGGTCTTATTCGATCCTATTTAGTCCACTTCATTTCCATTTGATCTACTTTGGTCCTATTCGGTCCACATTGGTCCTATTCGGTCCATTTTTCACTTTTGTTCTATTCGGTCCACTTTGGTCCTTTTTGGTCTACTCCGGTTCTATTCAAACCACTTCGGTCCATTTTTGTGCACTTATCTTATTGGAAAAGATAGGTTTGGGTTGAGAGCTCTTAATCTGAACCCAAATCTATTAAAAAAATATAGATCTCAAACTCATAATATCTAAACCTTTAATATAGTATTTATTGTTGTTACACTTTTTTTGTGCCACATTAACATGGCATTTTCAGTCCACTTTGGTTCGGCTTAATTTAAGTGAAAGTATTTATAAAACATAAAGTCTATGAGTTGACAAATGTACTCTTTAGGGCAATTAATTACTCATTTGTTTTGACATCATCACTTTTAAATGAATTGTATGAAATTGATAAGGAACCAAAGACATTAACTAATGATTTTTTTTATAGACTATTAAATTGTGCTAGGTTGTGTCTATTAAAATTTTCCACTTCTTGACTAATCTCTATTGTTGGGTTAAGATAACTTGACTCTAGTTAATTAATTCAATTACCCAAATTGATTAATTAGGTTCAACTGCATGCAAATTGTGGAGGCACCAACAAATCACTAAAAATACTAAATGCAGCGGAAAATAAATTTGACACGGTGATATGTTGACAAATGGGGAAAACCTCGCAAGGCAAAAACCTCACTGGATGATTTTAAGGTCATCACTCCTAAGAATCCACTAATCAATAATCAAGCGGTTACAAATATAAGGAATCTTACCAACTACCCTTGGCCTATCCCAAAATAGCAACCTACAGTTGAACCTTCACTCTAATACCCAATTGGACTTGATCTTGTAGTAGCATTATTTCCCTTGATGCACAGACCTCCAATTTGTGACTAATCCTTTGCACGAATAGCAAGTATGTGACTAACTCTAGCAACTTGAATAGATGTTATTGGCTGCAAAGTTCTTCACTTCATCAACAATGAAGATCTGGAAGCACTTAGTTACAAAATCCTATGGCGTACAAACGCAGTAGCTTCTCACAAAGAAATAAGTCTCTTGGTCTCTGTATTCGTATATGACGGCCTTTAAAAAAAATCTTATATATGTCTAGGGTTGTAAGAAAAGAAACCCAAAACAAATAAGCAAAACTAGGCCAGATTTCAGATTTGGAAATTCTAAAATCATAATTTTCGATAGATCTAGTTGCTGTCGAGCTATCTATCGAGCTTCGCATTAAGTCTCGATAGCAGGCTTCTGTCGAGATATCTGTCGAGCTTTAATGAACAACTTTTCTTCACTTGTATCTTGAACCAGTCTTTATGTCTTTAATACTTGACTTGAACAAAATGTTTCTTGAAGTACTAAACCTATCTTAGATCTACCTAATTACAAGTAAAATACATTTTATCAAAAGATTAGCAAATTACACAAAATATGACCCCAACATCTATGTCATTATATTTTTATTGCTTTGGTTATAATATTTGTGGCATTTACATATAATTTCTTGTGTGGCAACCTATTTAATTAATTTAATCGATCGAGAGATGATTGTGGGTTAGTGGAGAATATAATGATTTTCCTTTCTAGAGTTGCATTTTCAAACTTGATCTTATACTCAGAATTAGACTAACATAATCAAACAAGATGCATCGTCATGGAAGTTTCCAAAATTAAACCCAACAATCGGGAGAAGTACTAATATCATACGGTTATGAGTTGGGATAACCATACTATAATTTTTTTTAATAAAAAATTCAGCTAATGCGTTATTTAAAAATGTCACCTCATTGCTCTGTTAGTGACATACACAAGAAAATTAGCGGAAGTAGAAAAAGAAACTAATTGCTTTCATTTTTAAAACTTAAGGACTAAAATGCTACTAGAAACATGAGAGACTAAGGTTATGTTTGGTAACAGTTTTTGTTTTCTATTTTTAAAAGCTTGTTTTTAGGAATATAAAGAAAAAACAATTTTCTTGTATTTTTGAAATAAGAAAACATGTTTGGTTAGTTGAAATTAAAAAAAAAAAATAGTTTTTTGAAGAAAAAAAATAAAAAATACTAAAATATGTAGTTATTAGGATTTGAATTCTAATGTTAAATCATTAAATGAGACAGATTCATTAAATCAAATGCGTGTTTTCTTTGACTTTTGAAAACTAGACATTGAAAACAACCTTATGCATTTTTTCAGTTTTCTTCACAAATTGAGTTTTGAGAACAGTTTATGTTTTTTGTTCATTTTGAGTTTCTAAGCAAGTTTTTTAGTTTCAAAAATAGAAAATTGTTTTTGAAAACAGAAAATAAAAGAAAAAACAGTTACCAAACATACCCTAAAAGTGCTCAACATAAGAACTTTAAGGCTAAGATTGTATTGTAGACTTTAAAACTTACCCCTACAAGTTCTTTAAACGAAAATATTAAAACAAAAAATGGTAAATGTATTACAAGTTTTATTACATAAAACTTACAAACTGATATTGTAATGAATATAATTAACGAGCTTTAACCACTCATAAATTAATAATTGAATTATCTTTTATAATTAGTGGCACATTAGTTTAAAGTTTAGTAAAACTAGTAGTACCTGTAGAACTACTGTACTAAAACCGTTGGGTTAATTGGTGTGCTCAATTACTAATTCAATACCAATAATCTTAGCCACCAAGTCGACACTGCTTTTTTATTTTTCTTTAGCATGATCCGTGATGAGAGGTCTATGCAATTTCGTAGGCCAGAGGATGTGTTCCATTTGGACTTCTAAACTGTGACAATGACATTTGCCCCCAAAAAAAAAAAGTCAGAGATGGAGGGCTACATAATGAGAGCAGATAAGCACCTCTCGTTTGCGATACACAAAGTCGCTTTTACACTGTAATAGGACGAAAACTGGGCAGTATGGAGGGTCCCTACTGTAGCAAGTGTGGTTCCAGTGATGTGTGAACTTTGTTGCATTGAAATTTGGCAAATACTTGGAGAGGAATGCGTAAGAGAAACCAAAAAAGAAAAAGGAAATTCTATTACTTACTCAACAAGAAATACACCCAACAGTCAGCCCAACAATTTTCTATATATAACGTAGCGCGGAATTGTTTTTTCATTAGCAAAAATTTTCTTCTAACAATTCATAAAAAGTTTCAGAAGAGAAAAATGATGATGATGGGGGAAACATGGTCTCAACTAGGCTCACTGATTGCGACTGCAATGTTTCTTTGGGCGATGTTTGACAAATATTTTCCTTACCATCTTCGTGGCCCTATCCTAACTTACAGTAAGAAATTGGCGAGTTTCGTGTATCCTTATATCCAAATTAAGTTCCAGGAATTCACTGGCGAGTATCTTAAGCGTAATGAAGCCTATGCTGCCATTGAAACATACCTCAGTAACAAGTCCTCCACCGAAGCTAAAAGTCTTAAAGCTGTAGTTGTCAGAGACAGCAATCAACCTGTACAACTGAGCATGGATGAGAACGAAGAGATTACAGATGAATTTGAAGGGATCAAGGTTTGGTGGGCTGCAAAGTCAATCACCCCAAGAACACAGTCAAATCCTTTCTACCCAGAGACGGAGGAGAAGAGGTATTACAAGCTCACTTTCCATAAATCTCATCGAGAAATTCTGTGTGGGAAATACATCAATCATGTGCTGCAAGAAGGGAAGGCAATAACGGTGAGAAATCGACAAAGGAAGCTGTGCATCAACAATCCTAGTCAGAATTGGGGTGGCTACAAATCGCGCAAGTGGAGCCATGTGACTTTTGAGCACCCAGCAAGTTTTGACACTTTGGCCATGGAGTCAAAGAAAAAGGAAGAAATCATAAATGACCTTATCAAGTTCAGCCAGGGGAAAGAGTATTATGCTAAGATTGGCAAGGCCTGGAAGCGTGGCTATCTTCTTTATGGTCCTCCTGGAACTGGTAAGTCTAGCATGATTGCTGCCATGGCTAACTTCATGAACTACGATATCTATGATCTTGAATTGACAACGGTTAAGGACAACACGGAGCTAAGGAGGCTTTTGATCGAAACGACAAGTAAGTCTATTATTGTGATTGAAGATATTGATTGCTCACTTGATCTTACGGGTCAACGAAAAAAGAAAAAGGAGCAAGTGAATGATGAGGAAAAGAAGGACCCTGCTAGTAAAATGGCCAAAGGAGAAGAAGAAAGTAATAGTAAGGTCACTCTCTCTGGTTTGTTGAATTTTATAGATGGGCTTTGGTCGGCTTGTGGGGGAGAGAGGATCATTGTTTTCACTACTAATTATGTGGAAAAACTTGATCCGGCTCTCATTAGGAGGGGACGTATGGACAAGCACATAGAAATGTCCTATTGTGGCTTTGAAGCATTCAAGGTTCTTGCCAAAAATTACTTGAATATTGACTCACATCCTTTGTTTGTGACTATTGGTCACTTGTTGGAGGAAACCAATATTACTCCTGCTGATGTTGCTGAGAATTTGATGCCTAAGTCACTGAATGATGATGCTGAGACTTGTTTGAAGAAATTGATTGAAGCTATTAAGACTACCAAAGAGGAGGCAATAAAGAAGGCTGAGGAAGAGGCGCGGTTAAAGGCAGAGAAAGAAGAGAAAGAGAAGCAAGTAACTACTCAAGAAGATGTGAAAGTTGATGAGTCTTTAGCTAAAGAAGTGAAAGAGAATGGTGTTGAAGTTGTGATAGAAGATAAGACATTGGCTAAAGAGATTAATGAAAATGGAGTCACTGCCTGAAGTAAACTAGGATACAATTTTTTTTTTTTTTTTTGATATGTCTAGGATACAATTATGACTGAAGTGATTAGGTGTTATTGTGTGCTCTGCGTTATACGTATAATAAAATAGGTTGAATAGACGTTGTGTAATAAATTGAATAGCTTGATGTAGTAGGTATTTGTGTAATAGGTTCATAAAATAAATAAATAAATAAATAAAAACAATATTATTGTGGTGGTCAGAAATGTCTCAAATACTAGATGTTGAATGTATCTCAGTTTGTTAAATAAAAATCGACAGTTTTTACGGGTTATTTTTTTCTTCTGATCGCCACAATATATAATACTACTGTCATCTTTTTAATCTTTCATTTGGTATCTTAATAACTTAGGCTTGATACTGTGGTCCTTATTTTTTTAAGAGAAAAGAGACTATCACGTGGATACTTTAATTCAGTTTCATTAATGAAGCATGATAGGAAACAATGTCGCAGACTTAAAAGTCCTACGGTGTCGTTTTACCAACTAAGAGATTAAAGAACCGAGATTTGAAACGCAGTCGTATTGCTTACAGGATTGGTTATTGCCGGTCTACACGTGTGTTCACCAATACATACACATCAGAAAATCAATCAGTTAGTTTTGGAATCTCAACGACTAGTAAATTTGTAATGTTTGTTAATTGTTATTAACTCAGTTACAGAGTTTTTTTTCGTGATTAGATGTATAAAGCCTTAAACCAATTGTAATTTAGTTTAGTGAAATCACTCATTCTCTCAAATCTCCTTCTCTTGCTTCTCTGTAATTCTATTATGTTCAACCTCTGTATTTCATAGTCTTCAATCTCTAAAAATTGCCTTTCATATTATACTGTTATTAATCTTTGCAAATCTTTCAGAGGTAATGTGAAAGGGAAGTTCGATCCAATGATACAATGAATGTTATAGGAATAGAGAGTGATTGTGTTGTTATTTGTTAATTCACATTTAACTAATTTGTAAAACTGGCATTTGAGATTTCTGTATTAGTTTGTTGTATGGGGAACTATTTAGAATGGGTCTAAGATTGAGCCTTGTATGAGTTTCAACTCCAGAATGTAAAACCTCTACTGTTGTTGAAATGCTCAAAACCTCAGAGATTGTTAAATTCGAACTTCCATTGATGCGTTTGGATGATAGAATTTGGACATGTGAATTTGGATTTGGGTTATTAAAATCCTAATATCTTGTTTGAATAGTTTTAAAAAGTCAAGGATTTGGATTTAACAAACTACCAAAATTTTAAACATTGAAATCCTTGGATATATTTTAAATAACTTAAATTATATTGGAATTTCAGAAATCATTAAGACATACTTCAATTGATTTTAAATTGTATAGTCTCAAATTATCATAGATACAAAATGCATCCAAGTAAGGAATTTTAAAATTTAAAGATTTGGAATCAAGGCATTTTAAATCAATTGGTTTAAAAATCCGAATTCAAGTATCCAAACACATCCTTAAAACTTTTGCAAATGAATATATGAGTTAGGATTTTAGTTGGCTAATATCTGTCACAATGAAATTAGATTAGGTTGAAAATTCCTGATCCAAAAAATCAATAAGATGCAAATGTTGCATCAAAAGAATTCCAATATGCAGAATCTTGCTCGAGCAAGAAATGAAGTTGCTCCAGCAAGCACTGTAGTGTAGAGTGAACATTAACCTCAAGAGAGTTTTGAAGGTGCTGAGCTATTTTTGTGGAAGAATTTATGCTTACTCAGTAAGCCTTTAGTGTAGCCAGCCATTCCAAATTGGTGAGGGTCTTGGGGTTTGAGTTTTAGTGCTCTGTTTTTTCATGAAGCATATTTGAGAGAACCACCCTAATATCCTCTGTTCTCCAAACAATACCTCTCTACACCTTCTCTTGCTTCAAAGTCCCTGAAGCTATTTGTAAGAACTTGGATTCTATTGTCAGAAATTTTTGGTGGGGGCATGACCAAGGAGTTAAAAAATTGCATCTAATGCATTGGAATAAAGTCTGTCTGAATAGAAGAGAGGGGGTATTGGACTTAAGAAGTTCAGCCTTGTAAACCAGGCCATGCTTGCAAAGCAGTTTTGGAGAATAAGCCATAATCCTCAGTCTCTTGTAGCTAAAACCTTCAAAGCTAAGTACTTTCCTAGATGTTCCATACATAACTGTGAGCCTAAACCCCACCACTCTTGGTTTTGGAGGAACATCATCAAGCAGGAAAACCCAAAGCTTCGAGAGGGCAGATGGTTGGTTGGAAAAGGATTGGAGATTCCCCTTAACCACCCTAATTGGTTCCAATGTCCTGAACACAACCTGTAAAACCCAAACCTGATTATAGGTATTGTTGCAGATCTCATAGACCATAGTGCTGGTGTTTGGAAAGCAAATCTAGTTAAAGCTATATACCCTTTTCCTCAATGTTCTGAAATTCTGAGCATCCCCATATCTAAGACTGGTGTTGCCTCAGATAAGCTTTTATGGAAACATTCCACCTCTGGGGAGTATAAAGTCAAGAATGCATACAACCTACTCCTTAGAGACTTTTTTTTAAGGTCCCCTGCTCAGTTAAGGCCAACCCAATTCCCAGCTGAGATTGGGAAATCATTTGGAAAGTACAAGTTCCTCATAAAGTTGTCTCTTTGTGTGGAAGCTTTTACATGACAACATCCCTACCTTCCTAACATTTAGACACCAAGGAATACAAACCTCTAGTAGCTGCCCCCTTTGTAAAGAAGATGAGTCCACTTCTCACTTATTCCTCCACTATACCTTTGCTAGAGCTTGCTGGCATGGATCTGCTTTAGTAGTACACACCTCTGATCTAAGCAGCACTTCTGTTCAGCTCTAGCTCTATAACATTTTGGCTAGATATAAGTTGGTGGATCAAGATATAATGGACTACATTCAAGCCATTTTTTTACCCTCCTCTGGACTATTTGGAATCACAGAACCTGGTGACTTGTGAGGGCAAATTACCTATTCCCATGGAAGTTATCCTAAATGCTCAAAATTTGTCTTGCAGGTTCAAAGAAGCATTCAATATGAGAAGCAACCATAATAGGCAAAAGGCAAATCACCGCTCAACAAATCAGGTTATGGGAGGACCTTGGGACCTTATCATCAAAGTAGCTGGAGCAAGGAGTAGATACAATAGGAGAGCTGCATTTGCCTCTGAAGCCAGTGACCTTCAAGGGAGGCTCATGTTCTCAGGTATTACTTGTTGTGTAGCAGCAGCAGCTGACCAAGCAGTTCAGGAAGCACTAGTGAAGGCTGCTCTAAAAGCTAAAAGCTTGGGGTTTTACAATGTTTTGTTTCTGTGTAGCAGTAGAAGGACAGTCCAAGTTTTCAACATGAAAAGCGATCCTAGATGGCAGGAAAAAACTATGGTGACTGATGTTCTAAACTTGCAGCAGCATGGTTTTACTTGTAAAGCCTTTTTTGTTCCTAGGCATATCCTAAACATTGTTTACGGTTTAGCAGATTTTGCAACTAGAGTACCAGTTCATCAGAGTTGGAAAAATACATACTTTTTGTAAGCATATGGTTAACTTTTATTTTGCTGTTATCAAAAAAAAAAAAAAAAGCATATTTGAGAGTTCATGCTTCTAATTAACCTTCCCTTTAAAATGAAAAATAAATAGTGAGGAAAGAGAACCCCTGCCTTTAGGTCCAAAAACCTTACTTTGATTTCTTTTGTTCTTGCTTCTTTGAACAATCCAAAGAACTCATGCCAAGTGATTGATATAATAAATTTTTCATTATTTCACTCAGCTTTTAGTTCCAAAAGTCAGTGTTAGAGGTTGTAAAACCACATAGCCAAAACAATGGTCCTTAGGGTCTGCTTGAATGGAGAGGTGAAAAAAATAAGAGGATAAAAAATAGAAAAGGGATAATAAAAAAAAAAGTAGGAGGATAGAAGATATTTAGTTTCCTCTTTTATGTGTTTGCTTGAGAGGATGGAAAAATGAAGAAATGAAAAATTCATTTGTATGGTTGAGAAGATAAAAGAGAAGATAGAAAATATTATTTGTATAAATTTACTTTCATGCCCCTATTAAATAAAAAAATAATTGAGCAAAAAAAAGAAAAAAAATCAAACCAGATATTAAGGAAAAAAAGAATGAACAAACCAAATAAGAAAACTAATGGGAAACACATGGTAATATAAAAGGACAAATCCGACTAAGGAAACTAATGACAAGAAAATTGATAAGGGTATTTCTAACCATAGCCCAGACACGTCATGCATAGGTACTAGCGACGCCCTTAGGTTCGTCGGTCCCACATTAGCAGATGGAGGATCCAAATTCACGCAAAGAGACGGGACCACATAATAAAGCTGACGGACGAAAATCCCGACGGGTGAAGGAGAGGCTGACAAGGCGAGCAAAAGCCTGACGAGGCGAGCATGAAGTCAACAGGTCCAACAGAGTCTTGGTCTCCACGAAAATCCATATATGGGAATATCTTGCGTATCACACAAAGTGAACCTACTACGAGGTCGCATCTCCCTCATATGGAAAGACACCCTGCAATCTCGGAAACCCTAAATGCCAAATCTTCCCCAGAAGGAAAGATCCCCATACTCAAGGGATCTTGTCCTTCTACTAAACTGCTATATAAGCACGAGACCTCCTTTTCTCTCAAGTACGCAGAAAATCCCTAGCTCTCTCACTAAAGAGTTTATAGAGATTTCTCATTCGCTAATTTGACATTCGGAGAGTTTTTATCGGTACCACATCGATTCCTTTTGTTTGGTTCCATTGTTCTTATTCACAAGTGTCCATTGGAGTGACTTAGAGCCTACAACTCACTAATGATTTTAGCTCATCATTAGTTGGCGCCGTCTGTGGGAAATAGTGAGTGATAAGCCATATCGCCATTTCAAAGTCAAAGAGTTGTATGGTCTTAATACAATCAATGGCCACTACCAACCAAGAGACCAGGAACTTGCCCAGCGCATTGGAGAGGTACGTACAAACCCTTACCGTAGCAGTTGAACGGCTCACTCAGTAGAACCATGAGTTGAAACGACAGTTGGAGTAGCGGAATGACTAGGAGCCGAACGATCAGAATGAAAGACAAGATAGGGACGAACGTGACAACAATCGTCCCCCGACGAATGATCACCAAGAAAGGGACGACCAAGAAGAAAGCAAAATCGTCAATAGACGTGATCAGCAGGATACCAGTCGTCCTTTTGAGCTGTAGGTCGACGCGTTGCGCATGGCATAGGAGATGCAGACGATGAAAGAAAAGATGGACATGATGATGAGTGCCCTAAGAGGGCGGGTATCCACCAACTTGGACGAACTAGTCCAGCGGACCGACTTACCCTTCACCGCGCATGTGACTTCCTTCCCCTTTCCGGCCAAGTTCCGAATACTGCAAGTGGAGGCATATGACGGTTCGTGGGACCCACTGGACCATTTGGAGTCATTTAAAACCCTTATGCATTTGCAAGGAGTTCCAGACGAAATTATGTGCAGGGCCTTCCCTGCCACACTAAAGGGGCCAATAAGGGTATGGTTCAGCAAACTTACCCCGGACACTGTCTCAACCTTTAAGGAGTTGAGTGGACACTTTGTCATGCACTTCATCGGGGGACAAAGACACAGAAGATCCTCAGCGGCCATACTAAGCATTACACAACGGGAAGATGAAAGCCTAAGGTCATACATGACCCGTTTCAACAAAGAGGCCCTCTTGATTGACGAAGCCGACGAAAAAGTCCTTGTTACTGCCTTCACCCGTAGGTTGCGATCAGGGCAGTTTCTCTTTTCCCTCTACAAGAATGACCCAAAGATGATGGCTGAAACACTGTACAAGTCCAAGAAATACATGAATGCCAAAGACGCAATGATAGCCCAGGGGGAGGGGCCAAAGAAGAGATAAAGACAAGACGACCATCGTCCAGACAGAGGGAGGAAGTTGTCTCGAACAAATGAGAGAAGGGACGAAAGGAGATCGAAACCCCCATTAGGGAGGATGACAAACTTCACCCCCTTGAACACCCTGCTGGATCAAGTCCTGATGTAGATAAGGGACTTCGCGGTGCTAACATGGCCAAATAAGCTGAAGGGCGATCCAAGCAAAAGGCCCCGAAACAAATACTACTGTTTCCACCGGGACCAAGGGCACGATACCTCTGAATGCTACGACCTTAAGCAGCAGATTGAAGCCCTCATCAAGCAGGGAAGTTGCAGCAGTTTGTCAGGAATGGAGAAAACTTACCAAAGGACCTCGAACACAACTAACTAGTCGAAGAAAGACCTAGAGCCCTACTCAGAGAAATAAGGGTAATCATAGGAGGAAACACTATGGCGGGATCATCTAAGAAGGCAAGGAAGAAGTACTTACGTATGGTGTAGAGAGTCCAAATCTTCGAACAGTCTACTAAGGCAACAAGGGTCGACAGCCCGTCATCAACTTTACAGAAGATAACGCTAGACGACTACACCACCCCTATGATGATGCCTTGGTTATCAACCTATTAATTACAGATTTCAATACCCGACGAGTTCTGGTAGATAACGGGAGCTCGACAGATATCCTCTACTACTCGACGTTCCAGTAGATGAGGATTGATAGAGAACGCCTCCTACCCTTTGACATGCCATTAGTAGGGTTGGGTGGTGCCAAGGTCTTCCCTGTGGGAACCATCACCTTGTCGGTAACCATTGGGACGTACCCTCAACAGCTCACCAAGGAGGTCAATTTCCTTATCATCATTTGCTCCTCTGCCTACAACGCCATCATTGGTCGTCCCATGCTTAACGCATGGTAGGCGGCCATGTCTACATACCACCTGCCAGTAAAGTTTTCAATGGAGTATGGGATAGGAGAAGCATGAGGAGACCAGATGGCCGCTTGCGAGTGCTACATAGCCATGCTTGAGATGGACGATCACTTAAAAGCCTTAAACATCGAGGAAATAAGGGTCACTGTAGAACCGACTAAGGATTTGGAAGAAATCTCTTTAGATGATGATACCCTAGGCTGGACTACCCGTATCGGCACGTAAGCCGACCCTTCGGTCCGCAAAGAGCTTCCCCTCTTCCTAAGGAACAATCGAGACGTCTTCGTGTGGAGTTACGAGGATATGCCAAGTATCAGTCCCAGTACCATAGTGGTCCAAACAAACAAGCTGCTATGAAAAACGATGAACAACCCGGAGGCAGTAGGATGATTGGTTTTGTGGGCGATTGAGCTCGACTAATTCGATGTCCAATACCGACTAAGGGCTGCGATCAAAGTGCAGGCTTTAGCTGATTTCATTGCTAAGTTCACAACAGGTGAAGACGAGCAGGAGAAGCCGATGGCATGGACCATATGGATAGATGGTTCGTTTAACCAATGGGCTGGAAGAGCTAGGGTCCTACTACGGTTACCGGAAGGAGATACGATAGGATGTACAGTTCATTTCCAATTCTGAACGACCAATAATGAGGCCGAATATGAAGTAGTTCTCTTGGGCCTCGACCTAGCTAAAGCAGCGGGAGCTAAGCCAGCTATCATACACTACGATTCACAAGTTGCGGTTGGGCACATCAATGGTGACTACAAGGAAAAAGGGGAACTTATGAAAGAATACTTGAGCATGGTCAAAAGCAAGATGGGCAAGAATTTTTGGTTAAGTTCGTACAAATCCCAAGGGAGGAGAACGAACAGGCAGACCGTTTAGCTAAAGTAGCATCCATTGAGTATACAGACATCCTCAATTAGGTACTATCCTTCATCCAATATTCCCTTGCAATTGACAAAGTGAAAGTACAGGTCATCCCTCTAAGGGTCAACTGGACGACACCAATCATATCCTACCTCAGGGATGGTTCATTACCAGAAAATCGCAACGCTTCCCGTAGGCTGAATGTACAAACGTCACTTTTTGTCATGATGGGGAATGTCCTTTATAAAAGGGGTTTCTCCTGTGACCCCGTCCATATCTGAGGTGTCTGACCCCCAGCGAAGTGAACTATGTCATGAAAGAAGTACACGAAGGGGTATGCAGGAACCACTCGAAGGCACACTCACTGGTGCATAAGCTGATATTGGCTGGATACTACTGGCCTACTATGCAGAAGGACGCCTAGTCCTATGTGAAGGCGTGTGACAAGTGCTAACGCTTCAGCAACGTCACATGACAATCGATGGAGGAAATCACACCAATGAGCACCCCCTGGCCATTTGCCCAATAAGGATTAGACATAGTAGGTCCTTTTCCCATGGCTGTGCGGTAGAGCAAGTTCCTCGTTGTGGGGATCGACTACTTCACCAAATGGGTCGAGGCCGAATCATTAGCCACTATTACGGAGAAGAACGCTTGGAGCTTTGTCTGGAAAAGCATCATTTGTCGCTTCGGAATCCCCAAGGTCCTCGTCTCTGACAATGGAAAGTAATTTGATAATGACATGTTGGGGACATATGTTTATGTAATTGGCATATCCTTTGACAAAACGCACTTTACTTGTATTTAGGTAAATCTAAGTAGGTTCAAGATGATCATCACAAGTGGTTAAATTGAAGACATGAAGATTACTCAAGAACTGCTCAAGAAAAGTGCAATCTGTAGGTCTCGATACCTCCTCGACAGAATCTCGGTCTGTCGAGATTCATTAAAGCTCGACAGATGCCTCGATCGATGGGGCTTACGAGTTTTCAGACTATAGCCAGTAACATTTTATTCTAAAAGGCTATTTGTTTCTGGGTTTTGTATAATTCTTACAGGACTAGGAAAACTCAAGGTTTGTGGGTTTGTATAATCCTTACTAGACTAGGAAAGCCCAAGGTTTGTGTAAACCTATTTGGAATAGGAGAGCCCATTAAGCTCCTATTTAAAGAAGGTGGGAAAAAGAAAAACCTAACCCTAGAGAGCTTCATAAGGTTTTCTTTTTGAAACCCTAGCCTCATCCTACAGAAGAAAGAGTTTTTGTTGTGTTTCTTGTACGCCTTTGGGTTCTGTAACCAAGCAAAGTCTCTTGCACCAACATTGAAGATCTTATTGGTGTTTTTATGTGAAGCTGCTGCAAATCAACTACAACAATCAAAGGGTTGCTGTGGAGTTAGTCACGTACTGAGATTCGTGCAAAGGAGTAAGCCGCGTATTGGGATCCGCACATCAAACTGGTTAGTCACGTATTTGGGAGCCGTGCATCAAAAGGAGAAATTGTCACTACAGAACAAGTCTAATTGGGTATTGGGGTAAGGGTTCAACTGTAGGTTGGTAAGGTACTTGGGATTCCTTTACTTGTAACCGCTTGTTGTGATAATAATGGAGTTTTAGGAGTGATGACCCGAAAATCACCCAGTGGGGCTTTTGCCGTTAGGTTTTCCCCATTCGTAAACAAATCACCGTGTTATTTATTTTCTGCTGCATAATTAGTTTATTGGTGATTTGTTTGTGCTACCACGCATTTCTTGTTAAATTGATTAATTGATAACTTGGCTAATTAATTAATTAATTTAATCATAAGGGGTCAATTCAATTTGTGGCCTATCAAGTGGTATCAGAGCAGGCACACTCTGATTAGGTTTTAATCTTTGCTGTGTGATCCATTGACCCCTGTTGTCATGGAAACTCTTGATTGTTTTGATTTGCATGATCTTATGTTGAATGATGATGATGATATTCAGGATGCCTATTGCAAGCTTTATAATTTTTGTATGAAATCTCTTGAATGTTCTACAAAATTAAAAGCTAAATTTAAAAAGGTCAAACTTGAAAAAGATGATTTGATTGCAAAATTGGATGAAACCAATAATTTGAATGAGAATTTTAAAAATCAAATTTCATCTCAGGTGGACAAAATTAAGAGTTTGGAAGAGCAACTAGTTGAATTTAAAACTGAAGTTGAAAAATTAACTAGTGCCAAACTTGTTGTTGAGCCTAACTCAAAAGAAAAAGATTTTTATATTCCCCCATTTAAAAGGAATAATGAAGAGTTGAAGGCTAATATTGCTAGGATAGACAAAGGTAAAAATTCTGATGTTAACGTTGAAGTTTCTAAACCTATATTTAAAACTCCTCCTAGGTTGAATAAAAATTCTGAATTTGTCCCCACTTGTCATCATTGTCATATTGTTGGTCATATTAGGCCAAATTGTCCTAAGTTGTCAACCTCTAAGGTTAGACCTCCTTCTAGGAAGCCAAGTAGCTCTAAAACTGCTCATGGTTGTCACCATTGTGGTGCTTCTGGTCACACTCGTCCTAATTGTTTCAAGTTGTTTCCCCTTAAGCGAGTAGCCAATAGGTCTCATCCTTTGTCTAAAGGATCCGTACCTATTCTTGGTGAGTTATTAAAAGTTTTGAGCTTCTTGACTCAATTTCAAGGGAATTTTAATTCCTCTATGTCCTTTAGTAGTCATACTAGGACACGTGCCTTTTGATCTTCACGGCCAAGGACTCGTGCTGTGTGGGTGATAAAGGATCCTAAAACTTAATTGTCTTTCTATTTGTCCTTTGCTTTAATTCTTTCTATCTAAAGCTGAACTTTCTTTTGCTTGATTTCTTATCTGCTTTTGGAATCATGCTTTCATGCATCTGCATCTTTTTATCATGCCTTCATGCATTTGCATCTTTTTTTCATGCTCTCATATTGTTTGTTTGTTTTTTGTTTGGTTGTTTAGTTTTTATTTTGTTTTGTTTTCAAAATTAAAAAAAAAAAAAATACAAAAACAGTGTGTGTTTTGTGTACATTGGTATTTGTGTACCTTGGATGGCTATTGAAACAAAGTTTTCTAAACTTTGTTTCATTTGTAGCTTAGATGAGCATCTCTATGCACAACTAAGCAAGTGAGCTTTGTGGTTCTTGTTTGTGATGAGTAAGATTAAGTCATCTCTTGAACTTAACACTCATATCACTCTTTTTGACGGGTAGGACTAGAAAATCCTAAGAGAAAGGCATAAATAACCATCTCACCACTGTTGCCTGCCAATCATAATATGACACCTGTATGCTTCGGCATAGCAAAAGTGCAGTGTCAAAGACATCCGCATGCTTCGGCATAACAAAAGTGCAATGTCTATGCTTAACATGTTGGGTATTCCTTTTCTCTCTCTTATATGCCCATGCATGATATGCTTAAAAGAAAATATGCAAAGAAAATAAAAAGCAAAAAGATTAAAATGCTTTAAATATGATTGTAAGCGTGTTTTCTAGAAGATGTAAGAGTTATAGGATGTACCTAAAAGGTGATAGTCTCCATCAAACAATTATGATTGTGTGTAAGTTAAAGTTATTTTCTCATATCTCAGATCGTCATAACATGTATACACATATGCAATCTTGCGATATTTTTCACACACAACACGCAATATTCTTTGCTACTTTTGATACATGTGTAGGTACAACGTGATTTGGCCATCACAAGTGTTTACATGTGCTAATGTATGCTCACTAAACTGTCGTGACTTGTTTTTGAAATATAAAATTGGTTAGACTTGTTTAGTGTGTGTGTGTGTGTTTCTGAGGATCCATGTGCTTAAAATTTTTGTTGAGAGATGATTTTGAGAACCTATTTTGTGGATTGGATCATTGTTGAGTTGCATGTTGAATTGCATTCATGTCTGTGTTTTTCACTTCTCGAAAACCTGTTTTTAAAAAGCAAGCTCGACACCTCCTTGACACCTGGTAGATTGATCGAGAAAGTTTCTGTCTCCTCGATAGCTTCTCGACACCTGATGGATCGATCGAGCTTCTCTTCTTATGTCTAATGTCTTCTTTCTCGAAACCTGTCTCGACACCTCTCGATCGATCGAGATTCCCTTACACGCATTTCATTTTTTTTTTTGTTTTGCATTTTTTTTCTGTGTCCATAGCATCTTGTTTTTCTTTTTCTTGTAGGTCTATGGTTCCTTGTTCTCCTCGTTTCCCTCTATGTCAGTTCTCTTTCTGTCTCCTGTCATGTCTTTTAGCTTTTTATGCCCTTTGACAATCGTGTCAAAAAGGGGGAGAAATTTGAGAATTGAATGTCATTCCTCAAGGGGAGTAATAGATTTAGGGGGAGAACTTCATGTTAAAAGGAAGAAAGTTTTTGATGTAACTAACTTAGGGGGAGAGTTAGTTTGATACACATTGATATTGATATATTTTTTTTTGTGTTGTGTATCTTTTAGTTTTGTAACCATTTACGTACATCATGTGTTGTTTCTATATTTGATGATGATGTATGTGTTTCACTCTTTATCTCACATGTGTTGTTTCTTTTCTCTCTTTATACACATGTTTCTTGTTTATTTAACTTGTCATTATTTTCCACATGATACCTTCATGTGTTTTGTTTAGTGCCTTTCAGGAAAGACAAGTTCAAGCCAAGTCAAGTTTCCGAACCTTCTTCTTGCAGCAACTTCAAAGGTTCAGATCTTTTAGACTAGGCTTATTTATTCTGTAATCTTAAGTAGAATGTATTCTAGGACATTCAATGTACTCTTGTGGTTTTGTCATGAATTGCCAAAGGGGGAGATTGTTAGGGACATATTTTTATGTAATTGGCATATCTTTTGACAAAACGCACTTTACTTGTATTTGGGTAAATCTAAGTAGGTTCAAGATGATCATCACAAGTGGTTAAATTGAAGACATGAAGATTACTCAAGATCTGCTCAAGAAAAGTGCAATCTGTAGGTCTCGATACCTCATCGACAGAATCTCGATCTGTCGAGATTCATTAAAGCTCGACAGATGCCTTGATTGATCAAGCTTACGATTTTTCAGACTATAGCCAGCAACATTTTATTCTAAAAGGCTATTTGTTTATGGGTTTTGTATAATCCTTATAGAACTAAGAAAACCCAAGGTTTGTGGGTTTGTATAGTCCTTACTGGACTAGGAAAGCCCAAAGTTTGTGTAAACCTATTTGGAATATGAGAGCCCATTAAGCTCCTATTTAAAGGAGGTGGGAAAAAGAAAAACCTAACCTTAGAGAGCTTCATAAGGTTTTCTTTTTGAAACCCTAGCCTCCTCCTACAGAAGAAAGAGTTCTTGCTGCGTTTATTGTACGCCTTTAGGTTCTGTAACCAAGCAAAGTCTCTTGCACCAACATTGAAGATCTTATTGGTGTTTTTATGTGAAGCTGCTGCAAATCAAGTACAACAATCAAAGGGTTACTGTGGAGTTAGTCACGTACTGGGATTCGTGCAAAGGAGTAAGCCGCATACTGGGATCCACGCATCAAACTAGTTAGTCACGTACTTGGGAGCCGTGCATCAAAAGGGGAAATTGTCACTACAGAACAAGTCCAATTGGGTATTGGGGTAAGGGTTCAACTGTAGGTTGGTAAGGTACTTGAGATTCCTTTACTTGTAACCGCTTGTTGTGATAATAGTGGAGTTTCGGGGGTGGTGACCTGAAAATCACCCGGTGGGGTTTTTGTCGTCAGGTTTTCCCCATTCGTAAACAAATCACCGTGTTATTTATTTTCCGCTGCATAATTAGTTTATTGGTGATTTGTTTGTGCTACCATGCCTTTGCATGTTAAATTGATTAATTGATAACTTGGCTAATTAATTAATTAATTTAATCACAAGGGGTCAATTCAATTTATGGCCTATCATGACGCATTTAGAGACTTATGTCGGTAGTTGGGGATCAAGAACCATTACTCCTCTCCCGTTCACCCCCAGGCCAATAGACAGGTTAAAGTCACAAACCAATTCCTACTCAAGATGATCAAGACTCAGCTTAAGGGAGTAAAAGGCTTATGGCCGGATGAGTTGCTAGGTATCTTGTGGGCGTATAGGACAATGGTTCGCACACCTACGTGGGAGACAACTTTTCGCCTTGCATACAAACACGAAGCTGTCATCCCGGCAGAAATGGGACTGACTAGCCATTGAGTATCCCACCATGATGAAGGAAGGAACGAGGAAGGGATGCACCTATAGTTAGATCTTCTTGATGAAGTCAGAACAACTGCAGAACAGAGGATGGCTCATTACCAGGACCTTATGGCAAAACACTACAACACCAAGGCCAGGCCTTGTTATTTTCAGGTCGGGGACCTAGTCTTAAGGAAGGTGACAATGGCCACCAAAGATCCCTCACAGGGTAAGCTGGGCCCCAATTGTGAGGGACCCTACAAAATCGCCGATTGCCACAGGAAGGGGACTTATTACTTGGAAACCCTTGACAGGTAGAGGCTCCATCACCCATGAAACACCAAGCACTTGAGGAAGTATTACCAGTATTAGTCAGGTGCAGCTTATTTTATCACTTTCTTTTCATTTTTTCCCATTTTTATCTTAAAAGTTAAATGTCAAAAGATGTTGAAACTCTAAGGATGTCGAGTTTCTTTTTTAGCTCTTTCTATTATCAATAAGATTTGGATGCATTATCAGAAACGTTGCTCTACTCTCTACCGCACCAAAGTCCTATCTACGGGGTGGACAGATGACCAAGGATACCAATGGGTACCTGGTCCTTAAAAATTATTGTAAGTCCTACCTACGAGGTGGACGGACGACCAAGGATACCAACGGGTACTTGGTCCTCAAAAATTATCCTAAATCCTACCTATGGGGTGGACGGACTACCAAGGATACCAAGGGTACCTGGTTCTTAAAAATTATCCTAAGTCCTACCTACAGGATGGATGGACGACCAAGGATACCAATGGGTACCTGGTTTTAGAAATTATCCTAAGTCCTTCTTACAGGGTGGACGGATGACCACGGATACCGATGGGTACTTGGTCCTCAAAAATTATCCTAAGTCCTACCTACGATACGAGGTGGATGGATGACCAAGGATACCAAAGGGTACTTGGTCTTAGAAATTATCCTACATCCTACCTACGGGGTGGATGGACGACCACAGATATCGACAGGTACTTGGTCCTCAACAATTATCCTAAGTTCTACGGGACGGATGGGTAGAACGGAATATTAAAAAGTTCACATATGACAAAGGCATATTCAAACAAATAAAACCAAGCACAAGCGACGAAAAACAAAAAAAAAAGTGGGTTGTGTGAGATTTAAGTTTAGAAATTTTTGCTAATAGACTTTTAGTTTGAATAGAATTTAAATTTATTTTAAATTATCATTAAATCTTATTTTAAATTACTGTTAAATCTTATCTTTTAGTTAAAACGTGGGTTGTTTTTCTATATATAATTAATTTACTAATTAGTGAGAGTAGCCACTTAGCTCAACCACAGCTTGCAAGCCCAAAATTTATTATATTTCAAGAAAATAAACAAAAACAAAAGCAAAAACATGAGTTGTGTGGATTTAATTTTTAAAAATTTTAATAATAAACTTTTAGTTTGAATAGAATTCAATTTTTTTTTTAATAAATTATTGTTAAATCTTATCTCTTAGTCAAAATATGGATTTTTTTTTATATAAAATTAATTAGTGAGAATAGCCACTTGGCGCAACCACAACTTCTAAACCCAATTTTTATTATATATTATATGATTTGAATAAGTAAAAAAAAATATTTTAATGAGTAATATAATATTAAAAAATTACAATATTTTATGTAAAGGCATAAGAGTAAGTTAATTTATACAAACTACCTTTTCTATTTTCTCACTCTTTTTCTCAACCAAACAATTTTTTTATTTTTTATTTTATCTCTCCACATTTTCACCCCAAAACCAAACACAAATGAGAGAATAAACTAAAATCTTTTCTATCCTCTTACTTTTCTATCCCCTCCTCATTTCCTATTCTCCTATTTTTTCATCACTTCAATCAAACAGACTCTTAGAGTATTAGAGGTTTTAGCTTATTACGGGTGAAAAGCTCATGGAGGAGATCATTAACACTTCATTTACGAGTGCACAAAGAAATAGAATAAGTAAATTATAAAGGAATGAAATGTATTTAATAAAATTACTACAGTGTCATTGCACCACCGATGATCATGAAAAATAAATAAATAAAAAAAGATGCTAGAGAGAAGAGAAGGCACGACCTTTTTATTTCTAATATAACATAATGTGAGGCAGAAAATGATTTTTTGCAATGCATAATTCATTTTTTGTCCATTAATGTGTGGTTGTCTGTTTTTTTTACTAGACTATTCTATTGACTTGCACGTTCTGATTTCACCAAAAATAGGAAAATGTTCAATATTATTTTAAACAAAACGTCTTACACAAAAAGAAATGAAACCTATATTTGAACATGAGTTTAATATTTGCTATTTTTGTTCCAGCTAGGAGGCGCTGTTAATATGAAGGAATCACCGCTAGTTTTTGGTGTTTATGTTAGAATTATATGCCCACAAAAACAATTTTATGGATTTTATTTGATAATAAATTACATTTTCACATACATGATTATTATGGGTATTTTTATTATTTATATATGGCTTGTAATGTCATCTCTAAAGAAAAATTATGCTAATAAATAATGAATCAAAGACATGAAATAATGATTTTTTTATAGACTAGCTAGGCCGGGAATATTAAGGTTTTCCACTTCTCGACTAATCTTTATGTCATAATACTTTTAATGCTTTGGTTATATTATTTGTGGAATTTACATGTCATTTGTTGTGTGATTAACTATTTAATTAATTGTGAATTCCAATAAACTCAACTGGTAAAGTTTCTGATAGTTGAATAAGAAATTTGAGATTCAATCTCTATCTACACCAAAAATCGATTGATGTTTTGATTTAATGATAAAAAGCTATTATTATGAGCGAATGTTATAGGCGGACACTCTCTCAAAAAAAAAAAAAAAAAACTATTTAATTAATCAATCGATCAGGAGATAATTGAGGGCTAGTAGAGAACATAATAATTGTCCTTTCTTGTGTTGCATTTTCAAACTTGATCTTTTACTTAGAATTTGAAAAATACGGTCAAACAAGAAGCATGGTCAAGGAATTTTCCAACATTACACCTAACACGCTTCACTCAGGAGAAATACCAATATCAAACGGGTATGAGTTGGGAATACCATAGTGTAATTATTTTTATTATAAAAATTCAGCTAACACATTATTTAAAAATGTCATTTCGTTGCTCTGTTAGTGTCATACATAAAAAAAAGAAAAAAAAAATAGTAGAAGTGGATAAAGAAACTAATTAATTGCGCTCGTTATTAAAACTTTAAAGACTAAAACACTTATTTGAAACATGAGAGACTAAAAGTTCTTAACATGTAAAATTTAGGGCAAATAGTATATTTTAGACTTAAAAATGGTTTGGTTTGGGTACAATATCTTGTGCATTGGATCCGATAGGATACTACCATGTGTCCTAAAATTGTCATATGTTAGCATTCAATCAGATTCAGGACTCACTGGATTCAAGCCTCCCTCCTTTAAAAAAATTTACCCCCTTCAAGTTTTATATACGAAAATATTAAAACACTTGGGTCGGTATGCTCAATTACTAATTTAATAGCGATAATCTTAGCCGCCATGTCTGTAATATTTCTTTCACATGACCTGTGATGAGAATCTATGCATTCGTAAGCCAGATGATGTCCTCCATACGAACTTCTAAATGCTGAGGGTGAAACCAAAAAAAAAAAAAAAAAATAAAAAATTCGAATTCAAAGATGGAGGCTACATAATTAAAATGACAACATGTAGGCATCTCTCTCGATTGCGAAACTTCACATCACAAAATTGCTTTTTTTTAGGCAAGAGGACGAAAACTGGGCTGCGTGGAGGGTCCCTATTGTAATAAGCGTGGTTCCCCTGATGTGTAAATTTTGTTTCATTGTAATTTGGAAACTACTTGGAAAGGAATGCATGAGAGAAACCTAAACATAAAAGAATAAAAAATAAATTCTATTTCTTACTCAACAAGAAATAACACCTAGCAGTACAATTTAATTTCTATATATAACGTAGGTCGGAGTTGTTCTTTCATCAGCAAACGTTTTCTCCTAACAACTCATAAAAGGTTTCAGAAGAGAAAAATGATGATGATGGGGGAAACATGGTCTCAACTAGGCTCACTGATTGCGACCGCAATGTTTCTTTGGGCCATGTTTGACCGATATTTCCCTCACCATCTTCGTAGCCTAATCCTAAGTCATACTAAGAAATTGACTAGTTTCGTGTACCCTTATATCCAAATTAAGTTCCCTGAATTCACTGGCGAGTATCTTAAGCGAAGTGAAGCCTATGCTGCCATTGAAACATACCTCAGTAGCAAGTCCTCCAGCGAAGCTAAAAGTCTTAAAGCAGTAGTTGTCAAAGACAGCAGTCAACCTGTACAACTGAGCATGGACGAGAACGAAGAAGTTACAGATGAATTTGAAGGCATGAAGGTTTGGTGGGGTGTAAAGAAAATCCCCCCAAGAACACAGTCATTTTCTTTCTACCCAGCGATGGACGAGAAGAGGTATTACAAGCTCACTTTCCATAAATCTCACCGAGAAACTCTGTGTGGGAAATACATCAATCATGTCCTGCAAGAAGGAAAAGCAATAACGGTGAGAAATCGACAAAGGAGGCTGTGCATCAACAATCCTAGTCAGAATTGGGGTGGCTACAGATCAACCAAATGGAGCCATGTCACTTTTGAGCACCCAGCAAGTTTTGACACTTTGGCCATGGACTCGAAGAAAAAGAAAGAAATCATCAATGACCTTATTAAGTTCAGTGAGGGAAAAGAGTATTATGCTAAGATTGGCAAGGCCTGGAAGCGTGGCTATCTTCTCTATGGTCCTCCCGGAACTGGTAAGTCTAGCATGATTGCTGCTATGGCTAACTACTTGAACTATGATATCTATGATCTTGAATTGACAACGGTTAAGGACAACACGGAGCTGAGGAGGCTTTTGATCGAGACGACAAGTAAGTCTATTATTGTGATTGAAGATATTGATTGCTCACTTGATCTTACGGGTCAACGAAAAAAGAAAAAGGAGCAAGAGAAGGATGAGGAAAAGAAGGACCCCGCTAGTAAAATGGCCAAAGGAGAAGAAGAAAGTAGTAGTAAGGTCACTCTCTCTGGTTTGTTGAATTTTATAGATGGGCTTTGGTCAGCTTGTGGGGGAGAGAGGATCATTGTTTTCACCACTAATTATGTGGAAAAGCTTGATCCGGCTCTCATTAGGAGGGGACGTATGGACAAGCACATAGAAATGTCCTATTGTGGCTTTGAAGCATTCAAGGTTCTTGCCAAGAATTATTTGGATGTTGACTCACATGAATTGTTTGCGACCATTGACCATTTGTTGGAGGAAACCGATATGACTCCTGCTGATGTTGCTGAGAATTTGATGCCTAAGTCACAGAATGAAGATGCTGAGACTTGTTTAAAGAAATTGATTGAAGCTATTAAGACGGCCAAAGAGGAAGCAACAAAGAAGGCTGAGGAAGAGGCACGGTTAAAGGCAGAGAAAGAAGAGAAAGAGAAGCAAGAAGCTACTCAAGAAGATGTGAAAGTTGATGAGTCTTTAGCTAAAGATGTGAAAGAGAATGGTGTTGATGTTGTGAAAGATGACAAGACATTGGGTAATGAGGTGAAAGAAATTGGAGTCACCGCCTGAAGTAAACTAGGATACAATTATGACTGAATTTGTTCTTGTGTGCTCTGCATTATGTATATTAAAAGCCATCATATGCTATATTGATGCCTGAAGAATGTGAAAAGATGTGTAATAGTACTACATATGGTGGTTAGAACTATTAGTATACTTGGCTGTAGTGAGTAGATGTTTGTATGTATCTATTTTGTTTAATAAGAACTACTCTGTTCCTATAAGATTCAATAAGAACTACTCTTTTTTTTTTCTTTTTCTTTTTTTCCTTTTTTTTTTCTTTATATATATATATATATATATATAAAGACAGATGGGAGTCTAAGCAGCCCCAAGTACTTGTAGATTGTAGTAATGTTCTAGGCTCCTAATTATTTTTTGAATATAGAAAATTAAAATACTGCCAACACCTATGGGCTTGGCCGACTCCAGCTGAGCAAAACCTAGCCTAGCTCTCAGCCCAAGTTCACTCTCTCGGGCAGGGACGGACCCAGGTGGGCCCAAGGGGGCCGGGCACCCCTGGTCCAAAATATATATTTTTAATTATTCTATATTTAATTTTTGTAATCAGTCCTCTTTTCCCCCAATTTAACCAGTCTAATCTAAATAGTAACTATCTAACTTAAAAACTTAACAAAAATAATAAAAATATTCACAATGGTTATTATATTTTAGCAAAAAATCTATTTTACCACTAAATAACAAAAAATTCATGTGTTATTGGAAATGTTTAAGCTAAATTTTTTGCAATTACAGTAAACTGATATAAATATTAGTTGACTGTAGCAAGTTGTTAAAAATAAAATAAAATACTTTATTAAGATTATATCTCTTCCTTATTATTTTAATGAATTGTTTATATTATTTTAAATGAAGTGATAAAAAAATAGATAAAGTAGTTTTTTGAGGTACAAAAAGCTAAAATGTTTAGCATTACCACTGTTAATACTCTAACTTCAAAAAAATAAAAAAATCTTAGCTAGCCTAGTATAAATAAATAAAAATATTTTTTTGTTGTTTTTATCTTTGTCTTTGTTGGTAGATAATTAATGTATTTAGAAATAATGATTTTGTGTATTTATAATTTTTTAATAGTATATAAATGCCTATTTGAAGGTTTTTTTTTTTTTTTTTTTTGGCTACTTTAAAATCCTGGGTTCATCCTGTTATGATTAATGCCCTTAAATCCTATTGTATGATGTTATGTAGGGGTGTGTCGGTTCGATTTCGGTCGGTTTTCTAAACATTGGCCAACCGAAACCGAAATTTTCGGTTTGTGAAATTCTCAACCAAAACCGACCGAAATAATTAGAAAACCATCGGTTTCGGTGGTATTTCGGTTTCCGTCGGTTTCGGTCGGTTTTCGGTTAAGCACATGGGGCTATCTATTTTTCCAAAACTCTAAGCCAACATCACACATCACAGTCACAAAAAGAAAATAACAACTCAACAGAAAATAACAACTCAACATCACATTTTTTTCAATAAGAAAATAACATCTCAACATCAGATTCACAAAAAAATAGCATTGATTTAGTATTAAACAAAACCCAAAATACAAAAAAAGAGAGAGGGTTATCAAGAAATTAAAAAGAGACTAGAGAAGGTCACCGTGAGAATGAAAAGATCAAGCCGCGTGGGGAGGCCGGCGTGTGAAGGCATGTGGAGGCAGCAGCAGAGGCGTGAGGCGTGAGGTCGATGGAGGCGTGAGGGAGATGAGGGAGATGGAGGCGTGAGGCGTGAGGCTTGAGGGCGATGAGGGAGATGGGGGCCGGCATGCGTGAGGGAGGGCGATTAGGGAGATGGAGGCCGGCGTGCGTGAGGGAGATGGAGGCGTGAGGGCGATGAGGGAGATGGAGGCCGACGTGCGTGAGGGAGGGCGATGAGGGAGATGGAGGCCGGCGTGTGTGAGGGAGATGGAGGTGTGAGGGTCTGAGGGAGATGAGGGAGATGACTCAGATGAGGCGTGTAAGTGAAAGTGGGGTAGGTAGGGTAAGGGTAGGGTTTTTATTTTCTTTAGTTTCAATTAGTTTCTGTTTAATTTAATTAATTTAAGTTAATTAGTTTAATTTTAGTTAATTAATCTAGATTAACTAATGGGCAGTGGGCTTCTTTCAAAAAAAAAAAAAAAAAGGCAGTGGGGTTGAGTTATTTTGGCAAGGCCAAGCCCACGTTTAAACACCTTATATTATATATATTTAATATAAAATATAATATAATAATATATTTCGGTTCGGTTCGGTCGGTTCGGTGCATTCAAATCTGCAACCGAAAACCGAACCGAAATTTTTGCAACGATTCGGTCGGTTTGAAGCGGTTTTTTCGGTTCGTCGGTTTTTTGCACACCCCTAATGTTATGTATGATATTAAGTGTGATATTATGTATGATTTAATATTGAGATTGATAAAGTTGTTTTATTATTATCTAAAATAATTGTAACATGAATATTTGGACATTATCATATAGTCCATGAGATGCATAGTATGTGATTTATGTAAAAAGTCACAGAAGATATAAATCACAAGTTCTTTGTAAACTCAGAATTTTAGTTCGTAGTCGGTGATAAAACTAGGCATTTCATCTGTGAAGACTATAACATATCAACTAAGATGATTTGTCTTGATCATGAAAGTGGAGACTTTTAGTTGATATGTTGATATGTTTTAAGAGTTAAGACATATTGAACTGGACCGCCGTGAGATTTATAATTCTCCAAATGACTATCAAATGAATAATAAATCTCACGACTTTTATTTTCATGAACTTTTAATCCTGAGAGAATAATGGATCTGATCATAAAATGTAGGTTGCTTTGATATATCAGGTGTGAGATCTAAAGTTACGATCAAAATCTCAGTATGTTGGGCAGCCACATTTAGTGTAGATGGAACATATATTCTCAAGATGAAATTCATAATTTCTTAATGGAGATATAAAATATTCTCTTGAGATAAGTTTAATGGGTTTGTTATTCAGAATGTTAGGCCTAACTACTTTAGTAAATAGTTACTAAAGTATATATATTTATGAAATTGGATTTCATAAATATATGATGAATAACTTAAAGGATTAAACCGAGTATTCATGGATTAAAATGTAATAATTTACTATTTATAGTAATACAAAGTGGTAGTCATATTCATGACTTTGTATTACTATGAATATTTTATAAAGGGATTGCATGTATAATAAAGTCTTGGGATATAATTTATTAATAAGGCCTAGAGTGCAATTATATTTATATAGTTGTATTAAATATAATTAATGGTAACTTTGGACTTGTCAAGAGTTGACAGAAAAACCCAAGGCCCATTAGAGCTAGTGTCTTATTTGTTCCTTTTTCGTCCCACTCCAAGCCACATACTAAAGCCTAATTAGAAAGGCCCAAAAGGCTAGCCCAATTAGATTATCAATTATTATGAGAGTAACATATAGAATTTTGTAACATACGTGAAACAGTTTGTATGTGAGTATTGGACACTCTCTAATTCTCTTCTAAACAAATTCACATAATTGATTGAGAGACCACACTTCTTAGGCGTTAGTGGAATTGGAGTGAAAATTAAAAGTGTTCCCAAGTACTTCTAATCCTTGTTTTGAAATTCACCACACCAAGATACACTTTCTTGTTCTTATATTCTGAAATTTATATAGTACGTGTTATCAATTGCGAATAAAGTAGATCCGTTAATTTTCCACTGCGTATATTTTGTATGCGATACAAACATGTATTTTTCCAACACGTCCCTACTCTCGGGCTAAAGGGCCATAGATGTTGGGGTTTAGTCAGGTTGATCCTAATTTTATTTTATTATTTTTTAGTTGAATAATATAATGAAGAGATTAAACTCAATGTTCCAATAGAAAATACAGCACATTGCATGATATCCCGAAAACTACCCCAGAAAAGTATTAGTGCTAAAAAGCAAGATCGCTTATTTAATGTCTTATTGAGGGTTAAACTTCAGAGTGATGAACAAAGATCGCACGGACCACAAGTAGGGGATGAAAATGAACTTATATATGAGTAGTATACATTCTATAATCGTAAACATTATATATATATATATATATATATATATATATATAGTTTTAGCCTATGAGGTCCGTTTCTGATGATTGTCCTCTTTATTATCAGATCAAGACACCAATTGATTTTTGAATAGGTGAAAATTGAACCTTAAATTTCTTACTCAGCTATCAAAAATTTTACTAAAGAAGCTAACTAGAATCTACTATAATCATAAACTTTAGTGTATTACAAATGAAAAAATTCAAATAATGGAAGACAATAAAAACACACCTCGTGTCATTATTGTTTAATAATAATTTGCAGAGAAAACCACTTCAAATTAATATATTATGAATGAATAGTTTTGTCTCTATAACCTATTACCTTAAAAAATAAAAATAAAAACCCTTTTGAGGAAGAACAAAACTTCTTTTTAAGTCTAGACTATTGTCACAGGATAGATTTCACCCAAATTTCTCTTTTTATCACACTAAGCTGCTCACTTGGTCTCATCCAACATACACAAAGGAGCACTCAAACTAGTTCGTGTGAATCAAGTAATCAGCAACGGAAACAAGCGTGCACAAGAAGCATAGAGTTATTACTTTACCTCAAAGTACTAGGGTTTTACCTCACCAAAAGCTACCTTAATTAGCATCCAACACAACCACCTGAAATTAAATCTCACAGAAGTTACAATGTTTTCCTCACTGTGCAAGCTTAGTTTACCTTAGATATACTTTCTATTTTTTTATAATTAAGAAAAAATGGATTTTTTTAATAGACTCATCGACCCTCCACCGTGTGGTGACAATGGGTAATACCACGTGCACTATTGGAGCCTTGATAGGGCAACAACATAGGTTTATAATTGCAGGAAATAATTGTCATGTCAGTTACTTAGCCAAATTATTACCTCTATGTTTGTTGTCACATTATGGAATCTGCCAATTGTCTTGGAATCGTTCCCTTACTGTCAGCACTTCCCCAAAGTCAGCCTCTAGCTAGATACTTCCGTTCTAACTTGCTACCACATAGCACAACCTTTCGCAAATGCAATAGTCTGTTGCAACTTGCAAGCCATTCTCAGCTACCAAACGGCCCAAACACACTTGCCTAGCATGCTACTTTGTCCATGCACTCTAATTAATTTGGAGGGCTTACCACCTCCAAGTTTGGCTAATTAAAATAATCCGCACAGCACTCACAACAACTTACTCAGCGCATGATGACTATCCATATGCAAACAAACCCCTCTTAGCCTTGTCATCCACATGCCCCAACTGCCCCCATGGCTTTCTGTGGCGAGCAGGTTTCAATATTAATGTTGGTTCTCTTTCATTTATTTCTTTTTTCCCTAGATGATAACAATACCCTGTTGTTTGCCAAGTAGTGGGGTCGATGATCAAATTGCATTTTTTTTTTTTTTTTTTTTTGAGATAGTTTTAACTTATGGCGTTGGAATCAATTGCTAATTTATTGTACTAAAAAACAATCAAGACACTATTGCACACTTTGTATTTTTCTTCGGCATGTCCTGTAACGTAAAATTTAGTTGGCTAGAGATTTGGATAAAATATTTAGCTCAAAGATCTAATAGCAACAAGGAAACAGTTGTGACTTAAATATATATATATATATATATATATATATAAACATAAAATTATTTGATGCAAGGAATACCACATAATTTAATATATAATTTTTTTAAATACATTTATCTACCCAATCAAAAATTATTAATTAAGACATTTGTGGGACCAAAGAATTTGGCAACCGTGGCTCACTTTATACTAAGCCCAAGGCCCACGCCGAGGAGGAAGAAATGGCCGAGGACGAAAGAAGCAAGTCCAAAGTGCCCTGAAACGTCGCCGATGATGATTTTGTCCTCGGCCAACCGAGATCACAGAAGGGAAGAGTGGCATGCCATCAAAGGCAGCCTCCCAGAGCATCCTAAGAAAAAGGACAAGTACAATGGGTCAGCCATGGGAGCACGATGGAGGAGCAATTCAATGAGAAACTGTCACCTCCGCATTAAATGCCCACAACTAATGTCCTGGCCGCATTAATGAGGAAGTGGCCCCTGAACAGGGTTGCCTTGGTTGCTGCAACTCACAGGAGGTTTGGTAAGGTGGCTGATGGGATAAACACTCGAGTAGTGACCTGCATGGTAAACAAATGGAGGGCCAAGATCAACTGGAAGGGAGTATATAATGTAAGGAATCCTCTAGGAAAAGGGGGAGTAAAAGAAACAAAAAATACAGCAACAATCGGTATTGTCTTTGAAACCCTTGTAACGAGACACTAAAGAAATAATAAGAACAGCCAGCCCCTCAGAGGAGGGCCGAGGACAAACTTTCACACTTTAGTCCACGCCCTAGTTATTCGGTCTACTCATAACTATGTCTAGTTGTTGTAACCCTCACTAAGGCCTAGTTCTTCAATTCATTCTCTAGAAATTCATTGTATTGGGCTAGTTAGGTCTGAGTCCACTCATCCAGTAGGAGAAGTGCTCAAATCCAGTCCCTACAATTGGCGCCGTCTGTGGGAAGAACTTGTGTGTTAGTAAGGGCAACAATTGAGCATGGTAGGGTCAAGCCCTCATCAAGCAGGCTCCCATCAGCCTGAACTAGCTAGATCCCAACAACAGGGTAACTTTCCCAACCCTGAATGTGATCGAAATGAGGAGAATGGAAGGTTTCGAGAAGGAAGTGTGCACACCACTCAAACCAGTAGAAGCCACTCTCGTGTGGGCAGTCACGTGCTCCAGAGACAAAATAACAACCGGGCCATGCAACAAGAATAAGTTAGGAGCCACGTATCCCAAAGACAGGATGATAATCAGGCCATGCAACGAGAGATAGAAGATTTGAAGAGGAAGCTGCGCCAAGCACAACGGAGGCGGTCTCATTCTAGCCCTGACGTGCCCTCCACTGATGAAGGTGATGATGACTATAGACAACGATCGCGAACCCCTCCAAGCAAGACTTTTTCTCACGAAGAAGAGTACTATCGTAGGCACAAACGTAAAAGCCCATCTCCTAGGGGCTTAGAAACAATGCCATGAGCAGGGCACTGGATCAACTCTCCAAGTCACCTTTCACACACCAAATAGAAGGGGCTACACTTCTTCGGCAATTCCAATAGCCAACCTTTACCATTTATAACGGCAAAACAGATCTCGTGGAGCATGTGAGCCAGTTTAACCAAATGATGGCTGTCAATTCCAAAAATGAGGCGCTGATGTGCAAGGTTTTCCCATCCAGCTTGGGACCGGTGGTGATGAGATGGTTCAATGGCTTAAAGACGAATTCCATAGATTTGTATAAGCAGTTAACCTAAGCTTTCGGCTCCCGTTTCGTTACAAACAGCAGAGCTCCTTGGCCTTTGAGCGCGTTACTGTCTTTATCCATGTATGATGAAGAAACCCTAAAGGCCTACTCTGACAGATATTGGGAGATGTATAATGAGATGGACGGCAATTTTGATGACCTCGCCATCAGCACCTTCAAAAACAGTCTCCCAGTCGAGCACGACTTAAGAAAGTCTCTAACTGGCAAGCCTGCCACCAGTGTGCGCCAACTGATGGATCGGATCGATAAGTATAAGCGAGTAGAGGAAGACCAGCTGCAAGGCAGGGGAAAAGGGAAGGTTATCCCTCAGGAGATGAGGGATTTCAGGTCGGATTGATATAATAACAACCGCCCGAGGAGAGATTTCGTAGGGCAACCTGGAACAACCAATACACAAACCGTCAATGCTGTATTCTGAGAACCAGTACATCGGGTGTTGGAGAGAATCAGGAACGAGCCATACTTTAAGTGGCTAAATAGAATGGCAGGAGAATCCACGAAGCTCAATCAGAACTTTTATTGCCAGTACCACCAGGACCACGGACATACTACGGAGAACTGCAGGAACCTCTAGAACTATCTAAACCAACTAGTCCAAGAAGGAAAGCTAAAACACCTCCTGCATCATTCCAGTGGTCATCAGGGCCAGACCCATCAGAAGCCCCAGAGAGATACTGCCCCAGGGCCACCTCTAAGGACGATCAACGTAATCTTGGCTGCACTAGGAAGAACAGACTCACGCCCTTCGCGAGTGTTATCTGTGGCTCAGCTGCCTGTTGAGGAGTCCCAACCAAAGCCGAAGAGGGCCAGAATGAAGTTCCACCCAATCCTGAGTTTTTTAGAAGAAGATAAGACTGGAACCACCCAACCCCATGACGACGCGCTAGTGATCACTCTCGGAATAGGGGACTACGATGTTAAAAGAGTGATGGTGGATGATGGCAGTGGGGCCGAGGTTATATACCTTGACCTCTATAAGGGGCTAAGGTTAAAACCGGAAGATTTGACGCCCTATAGCTCTCCTTTGATGAGCTTCGACGAGAAGCTTGTTATTCCAAAGGGCATGATTAGGCTGCCCATCCAGACCAAGTCAGAGATAGCGGAGGTGAACTTTATCGTGGTGGACACCTACTCTCCATATACAGCCATTGTCGGTAGGCCCTGGCTCCATACCTTAGGGGCTGTTGCCTCCTCCTTGCATCAGAAGGTGAAGTTCCCGTCAGGGGACCAGGTCCTCGAAATCCGTGGTTGCCAATCCACGGCAAGGCAGTGTATGGTGGCTACCATTTCACATCGACTCGATGCAGGGTCCTCGGCCTTTGTTGAAAAGAACTTATAGCAATCAAAGGCCCCGGTGTCGCCTCTTAATACAGCTGCCGAGGAGGCGAAATGTGAAGATTTAGAGAAGGTGGTCATTGGTGGTGACCCAGAGAAGTTCTTTCAGGTCGGGGTTCAACTGCCTCTTCAAGAGAAGGAGGATTTGGTTGAGTTTCTCAATAGAAATATTGACGTATTTGCATGGGACGCTTGTAATGCCCCGGGGATTGATCCGGCCTTCATCTGTTACCATCTCAATGTCAACCCATCCATCACTCCTAAGAAGCAGACACCCCGGCGCCCTTCAAGAGAGCACGCTGAGGCGATTAGGGACGAGGTGAAGAAGCTTAAGCTTATAGGAGCTATCAAAGAGGTTTTTTTACCTCGAATGGTTGGCCAACACTGTGGTGGTCAAGAAGAAAAGTGGAAAATGGTGGGTTTGTTTGGACTTCACGGACCTAAATAAAGCATGCCGAAAGACCCGTTCCCCATGCCTCGGATAGACCAGCTGGTGGATGCAACCGCGGGCCATCCTCGGATGAGCTTCTTAGATGCCTTTCAAGGCTATCATCAGATACCACTAGCCTTGGAGGATCAGGAGAAAACAACCTTCGTGACACCTGTGGGGAACTACCACTACAAAGTAATGTCGTTCGGCCTGAAGAACGCAGGGTCCACTTATCAAAGGATGATGATGAGGATGTTCGAGCCGCAGTTGGGCAAGAGCATTGAAATCTATGTTGATGATATGGTGGTGAAGAGTAAAGTGGTATCCGAGCATTTAGGAGACCTCGACAGCACCTTTGATGTCTTAAGGAAGCACAAGCTGCGCCTAAATGCTTCCAAATGCTCATTTGGTGTGGGATCAGGCAAGTTTTTAGGCTACATGGTTACTCATAGGGGAATTGAGGTTAACCCTGATCAAATCAAGGCTATTAATGATTTAAAACCACCGCGAAATGCCAAGGAGGTCCAAAAGCTTAATGGAATGATCGCAACCTTAAACCGATTCATTTCCAAGTCGGCAGATAGATGCAGACCATTCTATCTCTTGATCAACAAGTGGAAAGGATTTGAGTGGTCCGAGGACTGTATTGTGGCCTTCCAGCAACTCAAGGAGTACCTATCTCGGCCACCTATCATGTCGAGTCCTGAGGCTGATGAAGTCCTATACGCATATATTGCTGTGGCCTCTCATGCTGTGAGCTTGGTGCTAATACGGGATGACAATGGTCTTCAAAAGCCAGTCTATTACGTGAGCAAGTCTTTACATGAAGCTGAGGTTAGATACTTACCCTTGGAAAAAGCCATACTAGCTGTGGTCCATGCCACGCGAAAGCTTCCCCATTACTTCCAGACCCACACAGTGGTCGTACTAACCCAACTACCCTTGAAGTCTATACTTTGGACTGCTGATTACACTGGAAGGACTACCATATGAACACAATTCTTGAGCTTTTGACATCAAGTACATGCCTCAGACCTCCATAAAAGGTCAGGTCCTGGATGACTTGGTGGCCGAATTTGCTAAACCACCTGTAGAAACAGCGGCAGAGAAGCGAAACATGGATGGAAAATCTGTTGGGGTAATCTCTACACTCGGACCCCCATGTTGGAAGGTGTACGTTGATGGCGCAGCAAATCAAAGGGGGTTCGGAGTGGGGTTAGTCCTAGTATCTCCTGAGAAAACTATCATAGAAAAATCCCTGAGACTCGGGTTCTTAGCCATGAATAACAAAGCCGAGTATGAGGCATTATTACAAGGAATGGCCATGGTGCAGAAAATGGGAGGAAAAGCAGTTGAGATGTTCTCGGACTCGAGATTGGTAGTGGGCCAAGTAAAGGGAGAGTTGGAAGCCAGAGATGCGAGGATGCAAGAGTACTTAAGCCAGGTTAAACGCTTGCAGTCAGGCTTCGATCTTTTCAGCTTGTCACACGTCTCCAGAAGTGGAAACACCAATGTGGATTCATTGGCCACGCTTGCTACTTCCTCTGTAGGGGGTCTGCCTCAGGTTATTCTTGTCGAACACCTGGATAGGACAAATGAGGTCGTAGAAGGCATGGTTCGTGTCCATCAGGTTAGAGTGGGTCCCAGTTGGATGGACCCTATAGTGAGATTCCTCAAAAACGATATTCTACCCGAGGAGAAGTCAAAGGCTGAGAAAATATGAAGAAGAGCTCCTCGGTTCTGGTTGTCCGAGGACCACAAATTGTATAAGCGTTCCCATTCTGGGCCATATTTATTGTGTATTCACCCTAAAGTGTCAGAACTACTGCTTGAAGAACTACACAAAGGGATCTGTGGGAGTCACACAGGAGGAAGATCTCTGTCGCACTGAGCCATTACCCGGGGATACTGGTGGCCGGGGATGCAGAAGGAAGCTTTAGAATATGTTAAGAAATGTGACCAGTGCCAAAGGTTTGCTCCAAATATTCATCAGCCAGAAAGAGTCCTCAACCCTCTGTCCAGTCCATGGCCATTTGCCCAATGGGGCCTGGATATTGTAGGCTCTTTCCCTAAGGCAGTAAGAAATAAGAGATATCTGTTGGTCGACACAGATTATTTCACCAAATAGGTCAAAGCTGAGCCATTGGCCAATATCAAAGATGTGGATGCTAAGAAGTTCATCTGGAGGAACATTGTTACACGATTCAGGGTCTCCCACACCCTCATTTCAGATAATGGACTCCAATTTGACAGCAAAGCCTTCAGAAGATACTGTTGCGAACTAGGGATCACCAACAGGTACTTAACTCCAGCTTATTCTAAGGGAAATGGACAGGTCGAGGCTGTCAACAAGGTCATAGCCAATGGGCTTAAGAAGAGACTAGACAACGCCAAGGGAAGATGGGTAGAAGAGCTATCACACGTTTTGTGAACCTACCGAACTACGCCACGGCGGTCAACAGGGGAGACACCTTTTGCCATGACCTATGGTGCCGAGGCTGTTATCCCTCTAGAGGCAAACTTCCCAATGCTGAGGACGAGCTCCTTCACTCCAAGCAGTAATGATGAACTACTAGGGAAGAGCCTAGATATGATCAATGAATGAAGAGAAAAGGCAATGATTCAGCTGGCTTATTACCACCAGAAGCTTAAGCAAGGATATAATACTAATATGAAGCTGAGACCACTAGCACCAGGGGACTTAGTGCTGAGGAAAATTGTGGGTGCTGCCAAGAACCCATCCTTTGGAAAGCTGGGACCTAATTGGGAAGGACCATACCGAATTATCTCAGTAGCAGGGATATGTGCATACTACTTAGAGGACTTAGACGAAAAAGCTGTACCTCATCCATGGAATGTAAATAACCTGAGAATGTATTATTATTAATGAAAGCATTTCTATATTTCAAATTTTAAGTCTATTATGATTATATGTCTCGCATTTTGGTAACAATATAAGTACTAGACAGAACCAAGGTCTTGCATGGTTCTCAGACTCAAACCTATGGGGAAACTAGCTACTCCAAGAAAAATATAAGTATTAGACAAAACCAAGGTCTTGCATGGTTCTCAGACTTAAACCTATGGGGAAACTAGCTACTTTAAGAAAAATATAAGTACTAGACAAAACCAAGGTCTTGCATGGTCCTCGGACTCAAACCTATGGGGAAACTAGCTACTTCAAGAAAAATATAAGTACTAGACAAAACTAAGGTCTTGCATGGTCCTCGGACTCAAACCTATGGGGAAACTAGCTACTTCAAGAAAAATATAAGTACTAGACAAAACCAAGGTCTTGCATGGTCCTCGGACTCAAACCTATGGGGAAACTAGCTACTCCAAGAAAAATATAAGTACTAGACAAAACCAAGGTCTTGCATGCATGGTCCTCGGACTCAAGCCTATGGGGAAACTAGCTACTTCAAGAAAAATATAAGTACTAGATAGAACCAAGGTCTTGCATGGACCTCGGACTCAAGCCTATGGGGAAACTAACTACTTCAAGAAAAATGTAAATGCTAGACAGAACCAAGGTCTTGCATGGTCCTTGGACTCAAGCCTATAGGGAAAATAGCTACTTCAAGAAAAATATAAGTACTAGATAAAACCAAGGTCTTGCATGGTCCTCGAACTCAAACCTATGGGGAAACTAGCTACTTCAAGAAAAATATAAGTACTAGACAGAACCAAGGTCTTGCATGGACCTCGGACTCAAACCTACGGGGAAACTAGCTATTCCAAGAAAAATATAAGTACTAGACAGAACCAAGGTCTTGCATGCATGGTCCTCGACTCAAGCCTATGAGGAAACTAGCTACTTCAAGAAAAATATAAGTGGTAGACAGAACGAAGGTCTTGTATGGTCCTCGGACTCAAACTTATGGGGAAACTAGCTACTTCAAGAAAAATATAAGTACCAGACAGAACCAAGGTCTTGCATGGTCCTCGGACTCAAGCCTATGGGGAAACTAACTATTTTCAACAAAGGCCTGAGCGTTAAGCAGATTCCAGGTGTTGTGTGACTCCTCGGACCACAACCTTTGAGGAAATTAACGAGCTTGAGCATTCATCTGAGTTACAAAATATGGCCAAAGTGGAGTATGCACCTCGGACCACTTGCCCTGTCCTCATTCGATAAAGATGTAAACAAACACAAGCCCATAAGCATCACTTAAAGCACTTTGAGGTACATTGAACTTAACTCCCATGCATAGTCAATAGCTAACCGTTTCCTTGAGGTTAGCAAACTTTTAGAACATTCCTATGGGTTCCTTTGCGCATTGTGCTGTGGAATTTGATCTTAGGGTCTAAAGGTTTATCCTTATAAGTGCTGCGCACCTAGCATTTTTTACCTGTTATGATAACCAATTCATGAGGCATAGGATTCATGTTATAAGGTTATTGCCTTTTATAGTCTATTCAGCAAAAGCAAGTCGTGGTAATGAAGTAGCTCAATTGTTAATCAAAGTCTAAGTAGAAATTATTATTATGGACCTGACATTTTTTAGCTGCTGTTTCAAAAATGGAAAACAAGTCACCCTGTTGAGACTGTTTAGCTATTAATCAAAACACAAGTTATATAAACAGCAGAACCCATCATAGCAACATTTAACATATGAAAAGGGAATCGCATACATTCATTCCAAATGTTCCATTACAACAGCTCAAATATCTGTAAAAAAAAAAAAAAAAACATAAGGCAAAAGCACAACAGTGGCGACCTATTTTTTCAACTTAATCGTCTTTCCCCCCTTGGGACGCTGATCTGAAGTGACCTCAGGGTCCTCAGAGCTTTCATCTAGGGGAACAGCCTGCAGAGGCACCACACAGAGAGCTGTCTCCTTGGCATGGGGGGCCTAGGCATTAGCTGAGGACTTTGCAGCCTCTTGGGGTGCTTCCTAGTTAGGGCCTTTGTCTGTTTCAGTTACCCCGGGAGGCTCAGCTTCCTGGGTAGGCTCATCTGGAGTAGTTGAAGTAAGGGCAGCGTCAGGATGGCCTGCCTCAACAACCTCGAGAGAAGTACCAGCCTCAGAGCTAGGAGGGCCTTGCTCTCTAATGGCAAGAAAGAAGTATACATTCTCCACCTTCCACAGATCAGATGAAATCTCAACCCCAACTTGTTTAAGGGCTTCATTCCATGTCTGGGAACAGTAGAGTCTACATACCCTAGGTACTTGAGCCTTGAGATCAGCCTGGGTCTCAGCCACCCCTAAGGCAAAAGCCTCCTTCTCGGCTTGCTCCTTAAAGCTTTTAGCCTCTGCCCTCGCAAACTCCGCCTCTACTTTAGCCCTCAAGGCCTCATTCCTAGCAAACTCCGCAACCTTCTTGGCCCCCTCTACCTCGGCCAGCTTCTTCTTCAGATCAACGATTTGCTCATTGGCAATTTTCAACTGATCCCCAGCCTCACGTAGATGCCTCGTCTGGTCCTCGGCCTGTTTCTGAGCGCCAGCCATGCTTGCTTCGGCGCTATCCCTGGCCCTCGTCATCTCCTTTAGATCTTCCCTCGCTTTTTAGAGATTGGCCTTGGAGTTTTTGAGGGTCCTTGTAGCATCCAGGCGCTTGTCACGCTCGAGATCTAGGGCCCTGCTCTACTTATGGGCTGCCTCTTCCATCCTGTAAGTGGCTTGGACAGCTTGCCAATTGAAACAAGCACACGATAAATTGTAAACCAGAGAACAAAAATCAGCGGAGTCACAAGTGCTAGATGTCTTACCATGCCCAAATACCTTTTGAGGCTAAGGAAGACCTCCTGCCTCCTCAAATTTCCCAAATCGGCCATATTGCCGAGGAGTAGCAAGGCCCTCTCTAGTGCATCGGTCACGTAGGTGCCTTCACCCCCTCGGAAGTCCCTAAGGGAGGTGTTATCTATCAAAGGCTCCCCATAGAGCATCGGGGCGGGGAGCCAAGCCTGTGGCTCGGACGGTGCGATAATCTCTCTCTCTTGGCCCTGATGCTCAATCTTCAGTTGCTTTAAAGCTTGTTGGGCTTCATCTTCCTCTTGAAAGGAGCGAGATCTCCCCCCATCCATTGGCTCTTTGCCTTTGGAAACCCTCTTCCTCTTTGGGTTGGCAGGCTCTGGACAGGCTAGGGTTTAGGTAGAGGAGGAGGAAGCTTGGGTGGATGGGGAGGAAGCTTGGACTGTTGCTTCCCCGGTTGGCCTTCAATTAAGTCGAGTAGGCTGGTTTGTGGTCTTCTCTTGAAACCCATTTCAGCTTGGGAAGAAATCCCTACTGATAGAAGATCTGCTTTCGTCAAATTGGGGTCGCCCAAGTCACCAGAGGGATCCTCGGATGGATTGACTTGGTCGAAAACACCAAATTTGTCCTTAGACGGACCCAAATCAGTAACTTCTTCTTCTTCTCTCTACTCTTTCTCCTTCGGCCTTTACAGCCTGATAGGATGAAGAAGGGCTTGCCAACGGAACACCTGCTAGGATGGAAGATCCTTCAGGAAGCAGGAACCCGTGTTCGGCTACAGTGATCTTATGAAGTCGAGGATCTTTGGCTTTGATCACGTACTTGGGAGCCGAAAATGACTTTTGGAGGGGATTGTACCCGAGGATCTTATGAGCGGCTCTAACTTGGTTGTCGACCTCGTTCACAAAGATCTCTGCCCTAAGGATGGTTTCCAAATCTTCTCGATTTACCAAATGAGGGTGTCGTTCAGATGCGTGTGGATATGCAAGAAGAAAGCACATTCATATTAGCAACCGGACAATGCAAACTATGATAACACAAAAGACCAACCCTCTTCTACTCTGAATACCCCACCTGGTACCCCCTCCTCTGTCGGACAGTGAAGGCCGTCGTGCCACTCCCCAGACACGATGAGAAAGTCCTTATTCAACCCCTTGCTGGACTCGGGGAGGTACTGAATAAGCCAAACCTTATCGTCCCTTGTCTTCATATAATAGGACTTACCCTTCAGGTGTTGGAGGTTGTAGTGCCAGTTTACATCGTGGTGGGTTAACCTCAACCCCATTTTCTCATTTAAAGCATCCACACAACCTAGGATCCTAAACACGTTGGTGGCACACTGGGTGGGAGCAAATCGGAAATGCCTAAGGTAATCCCTTATCACCGGCCTAATAGGGATTCTTATACCACCTTCTAGGAAGGCAATTATGGGAATCACTACTTCCCCCTCTTGCCTCCTAAAGTGCCACTCCCCTTCTTCACAGTATCTTAAACCTACGTTACTGGGTATCCTATAATCGGCCATGAACTTCTCCATTGCCTCTTCAAACTCAACCAACTTTTTAAACCTACCCATCCTTAGGAACGACTAAAGGACTTAGGGAAGGACGAAAGAAAGAGAGAAATCGCAAATTAGAGGGAGAAGAAAACTTACAGAAATGAGGAAAAGCTCCTCGGACAGGCGTTTTATGCTAAAAAGAGACGTAAGTTTGGTTGGAGACTTGACCGAATTCAGGGTATGTGCGCAAGAACTCTTTAGTGCAAAAGTAAAGAGGCAAATCGGTTCAAATGGGTATTTATACCCCCAATTAAAAAGGACCGTGCGGGTTTCCTGCCCATAAAGGCGAAGAAATCTCCACCATTAGATTATCATCACACCGTTGAACGTAGGGAGCACAGAGCCACCAAAATTTAATAAGGGCACGCTCCGTATACCGAAGCGCCAGGAATGTGCCTTGGACAAGTGAAGAGACTCTGGCACTGACAGAGGACAAGACTTGACAAGCCATGACAAAGGCCCGAGGACATCAAAACCCTCCTTTCCGTCCGAGGAGCCGGACAGCAGAATTTTCAGGGGCTATTGTGGGATCAAAGAATTTGGCAACCGTGGCCCACTTTACACTAAGCCCAAGGCCCACGCCGAGGAGGAAGAAATGGTCGAGGACGAAAGAAGCAAGTTCAAAGTGCCCTGAAATGTCACCGAGGACAATCCTGTCCTCAGCCAACTGAGATCACAGAAGGGAAGAGTGGCATGCCATCAAAAGCAGCCTCCTAGAGCATCCCAAGGAAAAGGACAGGTACAATGGGTCAGCCATAGGAGCACGATGGAGGAGCAATTCAAGGAGAAACTGTCACCTCCGCATTAAATGCCCACAACTAACGTCCTGGCCGCATTAATGAGGAAGTGACCCCTAAACAGGGCCACCTTGGTTGCTGCAACTCACAGGAAGTTTGGTAAGGTGGCTGATGGGACAAACACTTGAGTAGTGACCTGCATGATAAACAAATAGAGGGCCAAGATCAATTGGAAGGGGGTATATAATGTAAGGAATCCTCTAGGAAAAGGGGGGAGTAAAAAAAAACAAAAAAGTTATTTCATTTTGTGTATCATTAAAAAAATAGTATATAAAATTTGGATGAAGAAACAAATATGACTCTTACTGATGTTGATGAGAACTTGATGCCTAAGACCCTGTTTGGCTGCAAAAAATTGATCACTCATCACCCATCACTCAAATATCATCACTCATCACTCTATAATTCATTTTCTATCACTCAAAAATCCTCAAATATCACCTAAACCCGTTTGGCACCTAAACCCAAACATGTTTTCAACTCCAAAAACTCCAAAAAGTAGGACCCATATTCTAACCTTGGTACCATTGCTCCCTATGCTATCAGAACCCCACCCGTCCCCTCCTAATCCCATTTACCCCAAAAGCCAAAACCCAACTTTACCAAAACACAGTTCGTCACTCCCCAACTTCGAGTTCTGATCATGACCAGAACATTATGTCTATGTATAAGAAGATTTACAAGGGTGAGTTTTGGTGTCCAAGGTGGTTTTCGCCTGAGTTGATTCAGCTATTAACTCGGCTTCTTGATACAAACCTTGAAACCCCAGTTTACGATACCAGAAATCATGGAAAATCGGTGGTTCAAGAAGGGGTTTAAGCACATCAGTGATTCTTCGTTTTTGTCTTCAGCTTCGTTTGCACCTGGGTATGTTTTTTTCTTAATTCTTTTTTTTTTCTTTTTTTTTGTCTTTGATGTTGTAGATGTCGTCTCATCGAAAAACGAAATCGGTGAACGGGGCTCTGTGTATATCTCGGGCTGAAGGTGCTGATCGGCGGAACTGGAGCTCTGCTTCAGTTGTTGAAGTGTGTTGTGGGTTTGGGAGAAGGAAAAGGGAAGGTGATGAAGTGCAAGTGTGTGGGTGGTTGGGAAAGTAATACCCGTTGGAGCTTCAGCCTGCAGTGATGTAACTACACACTACTGTGGGACCCATTTGGAAAGAAAAATTACAGAAATTGCCACTGAGTTAACAAACCCATAACTTGAAAACAAGCTTGGGCTGTTTCCGAAATTGGTAACCCAAAACTCAAATAAATCAGTTTTGTTAACTGAGTGAACAAACAAAAAATCATTCAAACAATGTTTCCTTATGTGGGCCCCACGGATTTTGGGTTGAGTTAACAAAACTCAGTTTTGCAAAATCCAAACAAGGCCTAAGTCTCTGAATGAAGATGCTGAGACATGTTTGAAGAAATTGATTAATTGAAGCTTTTGAGAGGGCCAAGGAGGAAGCTAGAAAGAAAGCTGAGGAATGCTGAGAAAGAAGAGAAAGAGAAGCAAGAATTACTCAAGAAGATGTGAATGTTGATGGGTCTTTAGCGGTAAAGAGGTGAAAGAAAATGGAGTCACCGCTTGAAGTAAACAAGGATACAATTATGACCGAAGTGAATGAGTTCTTGTGTGCTCTCCATTATGTATATTAAAAGCCAGCATTTCCTATATAGATGCTTGAATAATGTGAGAAGATGTGTAATAGTACTATATATGGTGGTTAGAACTACTAGTCTACTTGATTAAAAAAAAAAAGAAAAAAAAAAAGAAGAGAACTACTAGTCTACTATGCTGTAGTGAGTAGATGTTGTGTGTTTTTAGTTTGTTTAATAAAAGCTACTCTGTTCCTATAAGATTCAATAAGATATGAACCAAGTGGGACTTATCACCTTTACCATACTGTTCCTTTCTTTTTCTTTTTCTTTTTTCGATATAATAAGAACAAATGGGAGTTAAAGCCCCAAATATTTGTAGTACATGTACAGATGGGAGTTAAATGCTGCCAACAACTATGGGCTTGGCCGACTTCAGCTCATCAAAACTTAGCCAAGTTCTCAACCCAAGTTCATTCTTTCGGGCTCAAGACTTGTAGGTGTTGGAGTTAAGTCAGGTTGTTTTATTAATTTTTAAGTTGAATGATATAACGAAGGGAAGAAACTCAATGTTCCAATAGAAAATACAGCTCATTGCTTGATATCCCAAAAACTACCCCAGAAAAGTATCAGTGCTAAAAAGCAGGTTCACTTTTGTTAGGACATATGTGATTCATGTTAGGAACATATGTCAATATTTATGTAGTTGGCTAATCCTTTAACAAAACACACTTTACTTGTAATTGGGTAGATCTACAATGTGTTTAATACTTCAAGAAACATGTTGTTCAAGTCTAGTATTAAAGCCATGAAGATTGAACCAAGAAACGAGTGAAGAAGGGCTATTCATTAAAGTTGGACAGATAGCTCAACACTTGCGAACAGATAGCTCCACAGCTACTCGACACCTCTCAACAGCTAGGCTATATATCGAGCTCTTCAGTTGATTGTTATCTCAATCTCGACACCTCTCAATAGGTAGGTGGATCGATCGAGAAATCTCCTGTCTCCTCAATAGCTCCTTGATAGCTTTTCAATAGCTGTATCTGTCGAAATTTAAAACTCGACACCTCCTCGACACCTCTCTATCGATAGAGGTTACGGGAATTCAGATTTCCAGATATGATTTTCGGCCCAAGCTTATGTATTTGTGTAGGGTTTCTTTTTTCACAACCCTAGATATATATAAGGCTTATTTTAGAGGCCATCACATGAGAGAATACAAGGAGAACATATGCAAAAGGTGACCTATGCCTTATTCTCTCTGAAAGAAGCTACTGCGTCTTTGCGCCTTAGGGTTTTGTAACCAAGTGCTTCTTGATCTTCATTGTTGATGAAGTGAAGAACTTTGCAGCCAACAATCTTCTTCTAGTTGGTGATTAAGTCGCATATTGGGATCCATGCATCTTTGGTTAGTCACGTATTGGGATTCGTGTATCAAAGGGTGGCGTTCATATATTGAAGAGTTCAGAGGTTCTGAAGCAGTAGAAGGCTTCTACTGTGAGTTCATCTACGGGTATTGTAGAGTCTAGGGACAAAGGTTTTGTACTAGATCTGAAACTTCTCTTTACAATAGTGGATTGCTTTTCGGGAAGGTTTTCCCCCATGTTTTTTACTGTGAAACTAGTTTGCTTCATTGGTTTTCCTAGGTCATCATATCTTGTCTTATTTATTTTTCCGCTGCATGATTTTGACATGATATTGATATTTGCTTGTTTTAACAAGTTTTATTCATAATAAATCTAATTAACTTAGGTTTAAAACTTGTTAATTTTATCAACCGGGGTCTAAATTTCCCAACAACTTTTTGATTAAATAATTTATTTTTAATGCCTTGGTAATGAACGATGACCACACGCACCACAAATAGGGGATGCAAATGGACCTATATATGAATAGTATACATTCTATAATTATAAACTTTAGTGTATTATGAAGGAAGAAATTCAAATAATGGAAGACAATAAAAACATACCTCATGCCATGATTTGTTTAAGTAATTTGTAGAGAAGAAAACCCCTTCAAATTAAGACCCACGTAATACATGAGAATAAAGCATTATTTTGTATGTAATAAAATTTATAATGTTTTATCTAAAATTTTTTGAAGATAATTTCTCTCTCTAAAAATTAAACAATTTCTATTCAGTCCACTCAATCAATTTCAATCCCCTTCAGTCCATTATAGATTACTTGAGCCTTAAATTGATTATTTTTGTAAGTTGCCTTTTCAAATTTAGATCAAAAAACCATTTTTTTTTCTTAATTTCTAGGTTAAAAAGTACGAAATTTTATTATATTTGGGCTTAAATCTTTAGTTTTGAGTTAAAAAATACAAATAAAACAGACACTAAAAATCAGAAATATATATGAGCCCTAAAAATGCAATAAAAATGATAAATATTCAAAATTCTTATTTGGTCCACACTAGCTTTATTCGGTCCATTCTGTCCTTTTCGGTCCAATTTGGTCCTATTCAGTCTATACAGTCCTATATAGTCCATTTTGTACACTGAAGTTTTATTCAGTCCAGTTCGGTCCATTCGGCCTCATTCATTCTCGTTCAGTCCATTCATTTCACATTGGTTCTATTTTGTCCACTTCGGTTTTATTCGGTCCACATTGGTTCTATTTGGTCCATTTTGCACACTTTAGTCTTATTCAGTCCATTTTGTCCACTTTGGTTCAATTTGGTCCTATTCTATCAATTCTATCTACTTTGGTCCACTTCAGTCATATTTGGTCCGTTTTGTCCACTTTGGTTCTACTTGGTCCACATTAGTTCTAGTCGGTCCTATTTAGTCTATATCAGTCCACTTTAGTCCTAAGCTATCCATTTGTTCTTGTTCGGTCCACTTTGGTCCTATTTAGTCCCCTTCGGTCCCCGTTGTTACTATTCAGTCATATTTTGTCCATTTGGCCCATTTTGATCGACTTCGATCTATTTTTATATGCTTACATAATGGGAAAAGACAAGTTTGTGTTGAAATCACCTATTTTAAGTCCAAATTTATTTAAAATATATATAAATCTTGAACTCGCAATAGCTAAACTATTACGCATAACATTTAATGTTACTACGTTTTTGTTGAACCACATTAACGCAGCATTTCAATCTACTTTGTACAACGAAATTTAAGTGAAAGTCTTTCTAAACATAGTGGCTATTAATATACAAATGTAATCTTTATAGCAATTATTCTTTTTTTTTTTGTTTTAACATCTTCACTTTTAAATGAATTGCTTGAAGTAGATTATACATTTAAGTAATATATATATATATATATATATATGTGTGTGTGTGTGTGTGTTGTTAGGAATATTACACAAAGTAATAATGGAAGAACAAGGTTAACACAAAAGATAAATAGGAATAGATAACTTGGAGGAACTATATCGTTTTTCTTAGACAATATTTACCCCCCACACTATTGTTGCTAAAGAGTTATCACAAATTTGTCCTCAGGATACAACCAAGATGTTGGGTTCTACAGATAGCAATTTTGGAGAATAACCACAGGATTTCTTGTGTTTCTCTCTAACTTACTATTTTGTGGAGTTATGCTTCATCAAAAGGCACGTATGGAGAGTTAAAATGTTTTATAAAACTGTTAGCAAGGCTTGAAACCTCTTTAACCTTTCTGAATAGTAACTAAAAAATTCTGCAAAAAATCCGTTTCATGATTTTCGATCGGTTAAACAGGAATCAAACAACAATTGAGACATCTAGAAACTCCAGGATTTTTTTTCTTTATCATTTTCGATCGATCGAGCCAAAGCTTCGACCAATCGAGAAGACTGATTTTTGAATTTTCACTTTATGAAATCATATTCTCCAAACTCAAACATCATTATTACAACCTATCCTTGTATATACCTATATATACAACATATGTATGTATGTATGTATGTATGTATGTATGATTTTTATTTAAATAAATTATTCAAATTATTCATTTTCTTAAAAGAGATTGTCATAATAATCAAAACTACTCATATCATGCTTATATTGAATATGTATAATTTATTCTCTAAATTTTATTGGAGAGAGAGAGAGAGACTACTTGTGATGTGGAACTAGAAAATATAATATCAAACATAGGAACCCAAATTAGAGTTTTAAAAATTATAATGATTCATCAATATAAAGTAGAGTTGTAAGAAGGATTAAATCAAGGGAAAGAGAATAACACTTTTTCAAGAGAGAGTGTGAGAGAGAATAAAAAGAAATTTATAGAAAACAATATGAGAAGAAAAAAATAAAAAATAAAAAATATAGTGCTAAATACCAAATTATCCAAGTCATATTATGTTATTAAATAACATTATATTCTTATATACTATTGTAGGGACCGGTTTCGGGCACTTCTACTGGTTGAGAAAATAGACCCAAACCCAGCTAACCCTGCAATGAATTTATAGAGTATAGGTTCAAGAGCTAGGCCCTAGTGAGGAATGCAACGGCCATGCATGGTTGTACGTGAATGCTGATAACTTAAACGTGGGTTAGGATGCACAATAAGGCTCCTCGGACGGGTCTTACAGAGCTTGAAGTTCTTATTATCTCTTTTCAGAAAGGTTACAAGGTTTGAGAGAATATAAACTGCTACAGTATTTCTTTTCTCTGGTTTTTCCGTCCGTCCCTTCTCCAAGTGGGACTTCTTACATTATATACCTCCCTCTCAGTTGATCCTAGCCCTACATTTGTTGATCAGCCAGGCCGCCACTCGAGAGCCTGTCCCATCAGCCACATTCCCATCCCTCCTATGGGTTGCAGCGCCCAAGACGGCACTGTTCAGGGGTTCTATCCTCATTAATGCGGCCAGGACGTTAGTTGAGGGCATTTAATGTGGAGGTGACAGTTCATCTGGACTTGTTCCTCCACCATGCTTCCATGTCCGGTGCTTGGTACTCACTATTTGCTCCTTGGATGCTCGGGGAGACTCCCTTTGATGGTGTGCTGCTTGTCCACTTTCGGATCTCAGAATTTCGAGGACGTTATCATCCTCGGCACTGCTTCCTGGGCAGCTGGGCTTTACACTTTAGTCCTCAGACCTTGGACGCGTCCTCGGCATGGGCTTTTGGGCCTGGTTCGAAGTGGGCCGGGGTTGCCTGACTCTTTCTGGCCCCACAATAGCCCCTCAAAATCTTGCTGTCTGCATCCTCGAGCGGAAAGGAGGATTTTGACATCCTCGGACCTGCTCCGTGTCCAGTTAAGTCTTGTCCCTCATCAGCGTTGGAGCCTTTTCGTCTGCCCAAGGTGCGTTACTGGCGCTTCGGTGCGCATAACGTGTCCTGCATTAAATTCGGGCGGCTTTATGTTCCCCACGTTCAACGGGCAGATGACAATCTAACGGTAGGGATGCGCCAAGCATTTATGGGCGGGAAAACTCATGCGGCTCTTCCATCTAGGGTATAAATACCCACTCAAACCGCTTTCTCCTTTTTTCATTCACAATCAAGAGCTCTTGCGCCTTCATTCAGAGTCCAGCCAAATTTCCACCTACATCTCCAGCATAAAAAGCCTGTCCGAAGAGCTCCTCCTCATTTCTGTAAGTCGCTCTATCCCTCTCTGAGCTTTCTTCCTCTCTACTCCTCCTTCTCTTTTATTTGCTCTTCCTTTAGCTCTCTTAGGCGTCATTTGGGATCGGTAGACTTAAGAAGTACGTCTTCACTGAGGAGGCGATGGAGAAATTCATCGCCGATTATAAGATACCGGCCAATGTGGGCTTGAGGTATTGTGAGGAGGGGGAGTGGCACCTCCGGAGGCAGGAGGGCGAGGTGGTGATTCCCATCATCGCCTTTCTTGAAGGGGGGATGAGGATCCCCATGGGGCCGGTGACGAGGGGTTACCTTACATACTTCCGGTTAACCCCCACCCAGTGCGCCTCCAACATGTTCAGAATTCTGGGCAGTGTGGATGCTCTGAACGAGAAGATGGGGCTAAGGTTGACCTATCATGACGTGAACTACTGCTAAAATCTTCAACACCTAAAGAACAAGTCGTACTACATGAGGACGAGGGACGACAGGGTCCGGCTTATCCAGTGCCTCCCTGAGTCCAACAAGGGGATGAACGAGGATTTTCTCATCGTGTCCGGAGCGTGGCACGATGGCCATCACTGCCCGACGACAGAGGGGACACCAGGTGGGGCAGTGGGAGTAGGAGGGGATTCAAAGATTCTAATCTTGCTTTATGTGTCATTTCTTTCTTGCACTGCTTGGTTACTAATCGCGAATGTGTTTTCTTTCTGCAGATCCGCACTCCTTCGCGCGCCACTTCAACTTGATCAACAGGGAAGACTTGCAGAAGGTGCTCAGGTCGGCGGCTTTTGAAAACGAAGCAGACCACCAAGTCAGAGCCGCTCACAAGATCTTGGGGTACACTCCGCTCCAAAAGTCGTTCGCGGCCCCAAAGCACGTGATCAAAGCAAAGGATCCTCGGCTGCGGAGAATAACTGTGACCAAGGACGGGTTTGAGTTTCCCGAGGATCCCTCCACTTCAGAAGGCGTCACGTTAGCAGTCCCCTCCTCTTCCCACACATTCCCAGAGGCTGCGGAAGAGAACTTAGAGGGGGAAGAGGAAGCTGCAGATTTTGGTCCTGCCGAGGACGATTTTGGCGTTTTTGAGCAAGTCCATCAGTCCGAGGACCCTTCTGGAGACTTGGGTGATCCTCGTCTAACCGAAGCAGACCTCTTAGCGTCAGAGACATCTTCTCGGCTCGAGATGGGCTACAAGAAGAAGGCCCAACCCAGTCTACTCGACCTAATCGAAGGGCAACCGGGGAAGTCCAAGCTGAAGCTTCCTCCCCCTTCTCCAAAGACCCGTCCTGCTCTGACCAGGTCGGCCTCAACCCAATCTAGGCTTCCTTTTCCTCCGCCTCAGACGAACCCGCCGTCCAGGCACGAGCCTGCTGATCCTAAGCAGAAGAAGGATAAGGGCAAGAGGCCCCTCGAGGACAAGTCTGGGCCCGCACGGGAGGGGGATGACACTCGGCGGCCCTCGAAGCAGCTGAGGATAGGCTCCACGGCCCATGACAAACAGGTCACTGCCCCGCCCGAGGTTCAGGCCTGGCTCCCCGCCCTAATGCTCCGTGGGGTACCTTTGAGGGATGACTCCTCCCTCAGGGACTTTAGGGATGGCGAAGGCACGTACGTGGCCGACCCGGTGGAGAGATGCCTGCTCCTTCCTGCGGACATGGAGCAGCTGGGGACTATGAGGAGTAGGGAGGTCTTCCTCTGCCTCAAGCGATATTTGGGGATGGTAAGACCCTTAACACTTGTGTTTTTTTTTTCTCACTTCAGTTTTTTTTGCCTTCCTTTCTTTTTTTTCTTTTTTTCTTTTTTGAGCTCGGCTAATTATCATGTATCTGTTTTGTTTGGCAGGCTGTCCAGGCCACTTTCAGGCTGGAGGAGGCGGCCAATGACCATGGAAAGGCCATGGAGGCAGAGCGCAATAGGCGCTTGGTGGCCACTCGGACCCTCAAGACCTCCGAGGAGGACCTTGCCAAGGCCAGGGAGGAGCTGAAGGCAATGACCCAGGCTCGGGACAGCGCAGTGTCAGGCCTTGAGGGTGCCTAGAGGCAGGCTGAAACTCAGACGAAGCGCCTGGGTGAGGTAGAGGGGTAGCTGAAGCTCGCCGAGGAGCTGATAGCTGGCCTGACGAAGAAGGTGGCCGATGCTGAGGAGGCCAAGAGGGTGGCTGAATGGGCCAAAGAGGAAGCTGAGAGGGCCAAGTTTGAGGCAGAGCAAGGCAGGGAGGAGGCCTGGGCCACCAAAGAGGAAGCTGAGGAGGCAGTCTATGCTGCTGAGGCAACTGAGACAGCAGTTGCCTACAAATCCCAAGTCCCTGGGGTATGTAGGCGCTACTGCTCCGAAACTTGGAGTGAAGCCCTCAAACAAGCTGGCGTGGAGGCCTCTTCTGACTTGTGGAAGGAGGAGAGCGTGTACTACCCCCTGTCATCCGCGAGGTTGCCCTAGATGGCTCTGAGGCCGAGGAGGCTGCTGTGGAAACTGCTGCTACTCCAGGTGAGGGGGCCTCGAACGTTGGAGCCACTGGTGAGCCAGTCCAAGGGAGTAATCCTCCCGCGGTGGTTGAATTGAGTGACGGCTCTAACGAGGATGCGCCTCAGCAGGTTCCAAAGCCCTCCCCCGATGCCCAGGTTTCTTCTGCTAAGGGGGCAGCTATTCCTGCCGTGCCTCTGCAGGCCATCCCACTCAGTCAGGGCTCAGAGGACCCTGAGGCAGCTATGGGCCAGCCACCCACCGGAGTGGGCAACTAAATAGAAGGACTAGGCTCCTTGGCGCCTTTGCCTGCCTCACTTTACTTTTTGCATCTTTTTCTTCCCTTTTTCTTAATTTGTAATGTAACTCCCATTATGTAATTCTTTTGGACTTAATGAAATGTGAGCTTTGTTTCTTTTTCTGTTTGTTGTGGCTATTTGCTTACTTGCACGTTATCCGCTTTTTCTTTACTTGTATGATTTTAACTTCAATTATATCTCGGCCAATCGCGGCATCAATTATTATAACGAGGGCATGTATGCTCGGGTGGACCTTTCGTTTCCTAAGGACCAGATAGAATTTCTTCGAGTAGACACTTAGGATCTCTTCGATGTAGTTAGCTTTCCCATAGGCCTGAGTCTGAGGACTATGCAGAGCCTTGGTCCTGCCTAACACTTAGTCTTCTGAAGTAGTTAGTTTTCCCATAGGCCTGAGTCCGAGGACCATGCAGTGCCTTGGTTCTGTCTAACACTTGAGTTTGGCTGTAAGTAACTAGTTTCCCCATAGGTTTGAGTCCTTGGACCATGCAAGACCTAGGTTCTGTCTAGTACCAAGATAAGAGTGGTTAGCTTCCCCATAGGTTTGAGTCCGAGGACCATGCAAGACCTAGGTTCTGTCTAGTACCCAGATAAGAGTGGTTAGCTTCCCCATAGGTTTGAGTCCGAGGACCATGCAAGACCTAGGTTCAGTCTAACGCTTCAGTTTGGCTGTAAGTAACTAGTTTCCCCATAGGTTTGAGTCCTTGGACCATGCAAGACCTGGGTTCTATCTAGTACCCAGATATGAGTGGTTATCTTCCCCATAGGTTTGAGTCCGAGGACCATGCAAGACCTAGGTTCAGTCTAACGCTTCAGTTTGGCTGTAAGTAACTAGTTTCCCCATAGGTTTGAGTCCTTGGACCATGCAAGACCTAGGTTCTGTCTAGTACCCAGATAAGAGTGGTTAGCTTCCCCATAGGTTTGAGTCCGAGGACCATGCAAGACCTAGGTTCAGTCTAACGCTTCAGTTTGGCTGTAAGTAACTAGTTTCCCCATAGGTTTGAGTCCTTGGACCATACAAGACCTAGGTTCTGTCTAGTACCCAGATAAGAGTGGTTAGCTTCCCCATAGGTTTGAGTCCGAGGACCATACAAGACCTAGGTTCAGTCTAACGCTTCAGTTTGGCTGTATGTAACTAGTTTCCCCATAGGTTTGAGTCCTTGGACCATGCAAGACCTAGGTTCTGTCTAGTACCCAAATAAGAGTGGTTAGCTTCCCCAAAGGTTTGAGTCCGAGGACCATGCAAGACCTAGGTTCAGTCTAACGCTTCTGTTTGGCTGTAAGTAACTAGTTTCCCCATAGATTTGAGTCCTTGGACCATGCAAGACCTAGGTTCTGTCTAGTACCCAGATATGAGTGGTTAGCTTCCCCATAGGTTTGAGTCCGAGGACCATGCAAGACCTAGGTTCAGTCTAACGCTTCAGTTTGGCTGTAAGTAACTAGTTTCCCCATAGGTTTGAGTCCTTGGACCATGCAAGACCTAGGTTCTGTCTAGTACCCAGATAAGAGTGGTTAGCTTCCCCATAGGTTTCAGTCCAGGACCATGCAAGACCTAGGTTCAGTCTAACGCTTCAGTTTGGCTGTATGTAACTAGTTTCCCCATAGGTTTGAGTCCTTGGACCATGCAAGACCTAGGTTCTGTCTAGTACCCAGATAAGAGTGGTTAGCTTCCCCATAGGTTTGAGTCCGAGGACCATGCAAGACCTAGGTTCAGTCTAACGCTTCAGTTTGGCTGTAAGTAACTAGTTTCCTCATAGGTTTGAGTCCTTGGACCATGCAAGACCTAGGTTCTGTCTAGTACCCAGATAAGAGTGGTTAGCTTCCCCATAGGTTTGAGTCCTTGGACCATGCAAGACCTAGGTTCTGTCTAGTACCCAGATAAGAGTGGTTAGCTTCCCCATAGGTTTGAGTCCGAGGACCATGCAAGACCTAGGTTCAGTCTAACGCTTCAGTTTGGCTGTAAGTAACTAGTTTCCCCATAGGTTTGAGTCCTTGGACCATGCAAGACCTAGGTTCTGTCTAGTACCCAGATATGAGTGGTTAGCTTCCCCATTGGTTTGAGTCCAAGGACCATGCAAGACCTAGGTTCAGTCTAACGCTTCAGTTTGGCTGTAAGTAACTTGTTTCCCCATAGGTTTGAGTCCTTGGACCATGTAAAACCTAGGTTCTGTCTAGTACCCAGATATGAGTCGTTGGGAAAGAGACTTCTTCATTAATAGTAATACCTTTTCAGGTTATTTACATTCTAGGGACGAGGTACAGGTTTGTCATCTAAATCTTCTAAATAGTATGCTCCTATCCCTGCCACTGAGGTAATTCGGTAGGGCCCCTCCCAGTTGGGTCCCAGCTTTCCCCAGGAAGGGTTCTTGGCAGCTCCTACGACCTTTCTCAGCACCAGGTCCCCCAGTGCTAGTGGTCTGAGCTTTACATTGGCGTCATACCCTTGCTTGCGCTTTTGTTGGTAATAGGCCAGCTGGATCATTGCTCGCTCTCTTCGCTCATCTACCAAGTCCAGGCTCCGCCCCAGCAGTTCATCATTGCTGCCTAGAGTGAAGGAGCTCGTTCTTAGCGTCGAGAAGTTTGTTTCCAGGGGGATCACTGCCTCCGCACCATAAGTCATGGCAAAAGGTGTTTCCCCTGTTGAGCGCCGGGGCGTGGTCCGGTACGTCCAGAGGACGTGGGGCAGCTCTTCTACCCATCTCCCCTTGGCATCATCCAGTCTCTTCTTAAGCCCGTTGATGATGACCTTGTTGACAGCCTCGGCCTGTTCGTTTCCCTGAGGGTAGGCTGGCGTTGACTACCTGTTTGTGATCCCAAGTTCGCAACAGTACCTCTTGAAGGCCTTGTTATCGAATTGGAGCCCATTGTCCGAGATGAGGGTATGAGGGACCTCGAATCGTGTCACTATGTTCCTCCAAAGGAATTTCTTCACGTCTACGTCCCTGATGTTGGCTAGCGGCTCGGTCTCGACCCACTTGGTGAAGTAATCCGTGGTCACCAACAGATACCTCTTATTCCCTGGTGCTTTGGGGAAAGGTCCCACAATGTCCAAGCCCCACTGGGCGAACGGCCATGGGCTGGACAAAGGATTGAGGGCCCCTCCTGGCTGATGGATGTTTGGGGCGAACCTTTGACACTGGTCACATTTCTTGACATACTCCTGGGCCTCTTGCTGCATTCTCGGCCACCAATATCCTTGTGTGACAGCTCGGTGAGCCAGGGATCTCCCCCCTGTGTGGCTCCCATAGATTCCTTCGTGCAGCTCCTCGAGCAAGAACTCTGCCGCTTCGGGATGGACACACAGCAGATATGGCCCAGAGTAGGAGCGCCTGTATAGTTTGTGATCCTCGGACAACCAGAACCGAGGAGCTTTCCTTCTTATCTTTTCTGCCTCTGACCTCTCCTCAGGCAGGACATCATCTTTGAGGAATCTCACTATGGGGTCCATCCAGTTGGGACCCATCTCAACTTGATGGACGGGGATCACTCCCTTTGGCACTTCACTTGCCCTCTCCAGGTGCTCCACAAGTATGATCCGAGGCAGAGCCTCTGCCGAGGAGGTTGCGAGTGTGGCAAGTGAATCGGCATGACTGTTCCCACTCCTAGGAATGTGGGACAAGCTGAAGGGGCCAAACTCCAACCGCAGGCGCTTGACTTGGCTCAGGTATTCTTGCATTCTCGAATCTCTGGCCTCCATCTCCCCCTTTACCTGTCCCACCACCAATCTTGAGTCGGAGAACATCTCTATCGACTTTCCTCCCATCTTTTGCACCATGATCATCCCTTGCAGTAATGCCTCATACTCGGCCTCGTTGTTTGTGGCCGCGAATCCGAGCCTCAGGGACTTCTCAATGACATGATCTTCAGGGGATACTAGGACCAGCCCCACTCCGGACCCCCTTTGGTTTGCCGCACCATCAACATATACTTTCCAACATGGTGACTCCGGGATGGAGATTGCACCAACTGATTTCTCATCATAGCTCTTCTCCTCGGCTGTCACTTCTACGACTGGTTCAGCGAACTCGGCCGTCAAATCTACCAGAACCTGGCCTTTTATGGAGGTCCGAGGCATGTACTTGACGTCGAAAGCCCCCAGAATTGTGTTCCACTTCGCGATTCTTCCCGTGTAGTCAGCGGTCCTGAGTACAGACTTCAAAGGCAATTGGGTTAGGACAACCACCGTGTGAGCTTGGAAGTAATGGGGGAGTTTTCTCGTGGCGTGGACCACCGCCAGTATGGCTTTCTCTAGGGGTAGGTATCTGACCTCTGCTTCGTGCAGCGACTTGCTGACGTAGTAAACTGGCTTTTGAATGCCATTGTCCTCCTGTACCAGCACTAGGCTCACTGCGTGGGGCGCCACCGCAAGGTATGCGTATAGGACCTCGTCGACCTCAGGATTGGACATAATAGGCGGCCGGGATAGATACTCCTTAAGTTGCTGGAAAGCTACGGCACAATTCTCGGACCACTCAAATCCTTTCCACTTGTTGATCTGGAGGTAGAAAGGCCTACACCTGTCAGCCGACCTGGAAATAAATCGGTTCAGCGCCGCGATCATCCCAGTGAGCTTTTGGATCTCCGTGGGGTTCTGCGGAGGCTTCAAATTGTGAATGGCCTTGATTTGGTCAGGGTCGACTTCGATCCCACGGTGGGTGATCATGTACCCCAAAAACTTGCCAGAGCCTACGCCAAACGAGCATTTTGAGGCATTAAGGCGGAGCTTGTGCTTTCTCAGGACGTCAAATGTGCGGCCGAGGTCCTCCAAGTGCTCGGACACTAACTTGCTATTCACCACCATATCGTCAACATAGACCTCGATGCTCTTGCCCAACATCGGCTCAAACATTCTCGTCATCATCCTCTGATAGGTGGATCCGGCGTTTTTCAGGCCAAATGGCATAACCTTGTAGTGGTAGTTCCCCATGGGCGTCACAAAGGCTGTCTTCTCTTGGTCCTCCAAGGCTAGTGGGATTTGATGATAGCCCTGAAAGGCATCTAGGAAGCTATCCGAGGATGGCCTGCCGTCGCATCTACTAGCTGGTCTATTCGTGGCATTGGAAAGGGGTCCTTTGGGCATGCTTTGTTCAGATCTGTGAAGTCTATACAAACCCTCCACTTCCTATTTTTCTTCTTGACCACCACAGTGTTGGCCAACCATTCGGGGTAAAAGACTTCTTTGATAGCCCCCGCGCGCTTAAACTTATTGACCTCTTCCCTGATTGCATCAGCGTGCTCCTTCGACGGGCGCCGGGGTGGCTGCTTCTTGGGGATCACAAATGGGTTGACGTTAAGGTGGTGACAGATGAAGGATGGATCAATCCCAAGGGCATCGTAGGGGTCCCATGCGAACACGTCAAGGTTCCTTTTGAGGAACTCAAGTAACTCCTCCTTCTCCTGGGGAGGCAGCTGGGTCCCGACCTGGAAGAACTTCTCTGGATCATCGTCAATTACCACCTTCTCCAGGTTCTCACATTTAGCATCCTCGGTAAGTGCATTAGGAGGCGCCACCTGGGTCTTTGATTGCTATGAATCTTCCTCGGCGGGGGCCGAGGGCTGTGCATCAAGCCGATAGGATATGGCAGCCACCGTGCACTGCCTCGCTGTGGGCTGGCAACCTCGGATCTCTAGAACTTGATCCCCTGATGGGAATTTCACCTTCTGGTGCAAGGTGGAGGCTACGCCCCCCAAGACGTGTAGTCAGGGCCTTCCTACGATGGCCGTGTAGGGGGAGTATGTGTCCACCACTACAAAGTTCACCTCCACCACCACTGGGCCTGTCTGTATGGGCAGCCTGGTCATGCCCTTTGGGATGACAAGCTTTCTGTCGAAGCTCATTAGGGGGGAGCTATAAGGTGTGAGGTCCTCCGGTTTTAGCCCCAGCCCCTTGTAGAGGTCTGGACACATGACCTCGGCTGCGCTGCCACCATCCACCATCACCCTTTTCACGTCATAGCCCCCGATTCTGAAGGTGACGATTAGGGTGTCATCGTGTGGTTGGGTGGTCCCAATCTTGTCCTCCTCCGAGAAACTCAATGCTGGGGGAAGATTCCTCCTGGACCTCTTCGGCCCCGTTCGAAGGTCCTCGGCGGGCAATTGGGCTACAAACAACACTCGCAAAGGGGGTGTGCCTGTTCTTCCTGGCGCGGCCAAGATTATGTTGATCGTCCCAGCGGGCTGCCCCATGGCGGCGTCCCTCTGAGGCTCTTGGTAGGTCTGGTCTTGCTAGCCGCTGGAATGGTGTAGAAGGTGCTTCAGCTTTCCATCCCGGACTAGCTGGTCTAGGTGGTTCCAGAGGTTCCTGCAGTCCTCCGTGGCATGTCCGTGGTCCTGGTGGTACTGGCAGTAACGGTTCTGGTTGCGCCTATCAGTCTCTCCAATCATTTTAGTCGGCCACCTGAAATATGGCTCGTTCTTTATCCTTTCCAGGACCTTGTGTACGGGTTCTCGGAATACGGCGCCGACAGTCTGGGCATTGGTCGCCCCGGATTGCCCACCAAAATCCCTCATCGGGCGGGCGTTGCTATACCAGTTCGAACTGAAATCCCTCCTCTCTTGAGGGATAACCTTCTCCTTGCCTTTGCCCTGTAGCATATCTTCCTCCACCCGCTTGTACTTGTCGATCCGATTTATCAGTTGCCGCACGCTGGTGGCGGGCTTTCCGGTCAAGGACTTCCTCAGGCCGTGCCCCATTGGTAGCCCATTCTGGAATGTACTGATGGCGACGGCGTCATACTTGCCGTCTAGCTCGTTGTAAATCTCCCAGTACTTGTCTGAGTAAGCCTTGAGGGTCTCCCCATCACGCATGGATAGGGACAGTAATGCGCTCATGGGACGAGGAGGCCTGCTGTTCGTGACAAAGCGGGAACCAAAAGCCTGGGTCAGCTGCTTGTACGAGTCTATGGAATTCGTCCTTAGACTGTTGAACCACCTCATTGCCACAGGTCCCAAGCTGGATGGGAAGACTTTGCACATCAGCGCCTCGTTCTTGGAGTGGACAGCCATCCTCTGGTTGAACTGGCTCACATGCTCCACAGGATCCGTTTAGCCGTTGTAAGCAATGAAGGTCGGCTGCTGGAACCGCCGAGGAAGCTCTGCCTCCTCTATACGACGCGTGAAGGGCGACCTGGAGAGCTGATCCAGCGCCTTGCTCATGGCGTCACCTCCTAAGCCCCTGGGGGTTGGGTTGGCACGCCTACGCCTCTGGTAGCGCTCCTCCTCGTGGGAGAAAGTCTCGCTGGGGGGCGTTCTTGACCTTTGCCTGTATTCATCATCACTCTCGTCGTCAGAGGGCAGGTCAGGGCTGGGTTCGGACCGTCTTCACTGCGCACGGCGCAGCTTCCTCTTCAGATCATCTATCTCGCGCTGCATGGCCACCTTATCATCCTTTCTCTGGGAAGCGTGGCTATGGGCCTCTTCCGATCGCGTGGCCTGGCCATCGTCGCGCTTCTGGGGAACGTGCCCGTCCCGGCAGGCTTGGCTTTCACTCGCTGTTGAAGTATGCACGCTTCCTTCTCGAAATCGTCCGTTGTCGTTCTGACCGCCCCCGGGGTTGCCATAGTTACCCTGATGCCGTGACTTCGCCGGTTCAGGTCGATTGGGAGTTCTTTGGTGAGGGCCCGATCCTACCATGCTTGACTGTTGTCCTTACTAACGCACAAGTTCTCCCTACAGACGGCGCCAATTGTAGGGACCGGTTTCGAGCACTTCTACTGGTTAAGAAAGTAGACCCAAGCCCAGCTAACCTTACAATGAATTTATAGAGTATGGGTTCAAGAGCCAGGCCCTAGTGAGGAATGCAACGACCATGCATGGTTGTACGTGAATGCTGATAACTTAAACGTGGGTTAGGATGCACAATAAGGCTCCTCGGACGGGTCTTACAGAGCTTGAAGTTCTTATTATCTCTTTTCAGAAAGGTTACAAGGTTTGGGAGAATATAAACTGCTACAGTATTTCTTTTCTCTGGTTTTTCCGTCCGTCCCCTCTCCAAGTGGGACTTCTTACATTATATACCTCCCTCTTAGTTGATCCTAGCCCTACATTTGTTAATCAGCCAGGCCGCCACTCGAGAGCCTATCCCATCAGCCGCATTCCCATCCCTTCTGTGGGTTGCAGCGCCCAAGACGGCACTGTTCAGGGGTCCTATCCTCATTAATGCGGCCAGGGCGTTAGTTGAGGACATTTAATGTGGAGGTGACAGTTCATCTGGACTTGTTCCTCCACCATGCTTCCATGTCCAGTGCTTGGTACTCACTATTTGCTCCTTGGATGCTCGGGGAGACTCCCTTTGATGGTGTGCTGCTTGTCCACTTTTGGATCTCAGAATTCCGAGGACGTTATCATCCTCGGCACTGCTTCCTGGGCAGCTGGGCTTTACACTTTAGTCCTCGGACCTTGGACGCGTCCTCGGCATGGGCTTTTGGGCCTGGTTCGAAGTGGGCCGAGGTTGCCTGACTCTTTCTGGCCCCACAGTTATTTTTTAAAAGAATATTTTCTTGATTGGTTACTTGATCTAGAGGATTTATTTGACTATAAGAATATTTGTTATGAGAGAAAAGTGGGACTTGCTTTGTATAAACTTAGTAAGTATGCCTTATGTTGGTGGGAACGAGTGCAATCTGATAGAATCCGACAAGGTAAAGACAAAATTTGTTCATGCCCAAGGATGACAAAGATGCTTGCTATCAGATCTTGGATTGTGATGAAATTTTGTCGTATACAAAACAAGATTATAATTGACCAAGAAGCTCATACTTGAATTATTTTGAGGAGCCATATATTCCACCAATAGGGGAGGAATTGCATGTTGAAGAAAATACTTTTCTTGAAGAATATGTAGAAGTCAAAGAAAAAAATATAGAGGTTTTTGAAGAAATTAATGAAAGCCTTATTATAGAAGAAGATCCTAAAATCAAGATTAATGCGGAGGAAATTATTGAAGATCCTAGTATTCATAAAGATCTTGAAGTCAAGATAGTAGAGACCATTAAAGAAGAAATTATAGAGGAAGTTGTCAATGTTCTCAATGAAGTCAAGTTAGATGATTTCAACATTCAATCTCCTATTATTCTAGCGGGAGACACCGAAACAATGTTTATTGATTTTATTGGGGTGGAAAGATTTGATTTGATTATTGACTCTTATTTGGTGAATATTGTCAATTGCATGAAGATCAAGGGACAAAAAGTTCAAGTTGCTCAATTGATGACTTTCAAGTTTGGCAAAAAGACAAGGAAGATGAAGTATTCAAAGTATTTGTTCTCTTGGCATAGAAGATTTTAGATTTCAACCATCAACTCGAGGACGAGTTTGTTTCAAGTGGGGGGGGGGGGGGGGGGGGTGTCTGATGTAGGACAGAATATTCAAATTAATTTCTGTAATTTTTAATATTTGGTATTTTTATGCAATTTTCGTTATTTCAGGTTTAGGGCATTTATTTCCTTGTTTTTAGGTGTGTTTCATACTTTTTAGGTCAATTTTGGTTCCTGTTATGGTTAGGTATTAAGTAGGAGTTATTTTAGAATATATTTTATTGTCTATCAAGTTTTACAGAGCTCTTAAATAGACCCCTAAGTCTGTAAACATTTTTAATAGTTTATTATCAATAAAATTTCAAACTTCTGTCTATTATTTTCTCTGGTGGATTCGAGGCCTATCACCTTATGGATTCAAAAAACCTCTCGTAGATTCGAGATTTACTCCAGAAACTAACAATTTTGTTAGAAATTTAGACCCTTTAAACCAACCAGATTAACCTAGTTAATTAGTCAAGTGATTAACTTAGTCAAATTATGCAATTCTAGGTTATCACAAACATACAATCATATCAAAAATATAAAGCAGTGGAAATATAAATAACACAATGATATGATCACCCAGGAAACCACACGGTAAAAACCTGGGGAGGATTTGACCTAACTATCCTTAAGGTAAACCTGAATCCACTATGCGAAAGAATCGAAGTTCATACAAAAGGACTTACAAGCTCCCCGCTCGACTTCCTAATGCTACCCACCAGTAGAACTTACTGACACGACCACGTGCAAGCTCCGAATCCACGAACTCCTTCTTTCTTGGATTCTCCAATCAGCTACAAGCACCCACGCTTGTTATTCTTTAAGCTCCAATGGCAGCAACCGAGTTGATCATCAAGATGTTGAAACTATCTCTACCTTGAAAACCCTAAGTTTATGTAAAGGAAAGCTCCTCAATGATCTCATAAGAAATTCACACAAACCGCAAAATATGGGCAACAAAGACTTAGAGAGGTTTGGGTACAAAACCCTAGATACATAAGAGGCACTCTCTTCTCTCTCTAAAAGCTCTCAAAAACGTGGCTCAGGGTTTCCTTTATATAGTGGGAGAAGTAGATCTGAAACCCTAATCCTTAATGGGCTTAAGCTGCTGTTTGGGCCGACTTAAAATTCTGCAGATACGATTTTCGATTGATCGAGCCTGTTCTTCGATCGATCAAACCAGGCAGAATATGAAGTCTTCTTCCTGCAGCTTGTATGTTCTTGAATCTTGACTTGAATCACCTTGAGCATTGTCTAATAAAACCTATAGACTCTAAGATCTATGTCTAGACAAGTTTTTGTTCACGATTTGCCAATTGTTCTAAACATTTAGAACCTAACAAATTTAATTTCTTTCCATCAAAGAAAGTATCGTGTATGCCTTCTTTAGACTTCCGCGACATATGTGGAATCCTACTTCTTTATCGGTTTAGTGAAGCAACCCCACAGTCTTGACTTTCTCTCTCTCACACACATATCTTGTGTAGCAAGCACTGGAATCGGTGATCAATAGCTAAATTATTACTAGGAATTAGCCACCATGTGAAACAGTTCTTTGTATTTTTGTTCGGAGTGTCCTGTAATGGGAGGTCCATGTGAAATTTCGTTGGGCAGAGGTTTGGATCCAAATTGTGCTGGCTAATAGCCAACAAGCATGTGTTGTGACTATAAAACATAAAGTTTCTTTTGTTCCACTAGTGTTATCTTGTGAAGTGTGAATTTTTTATTACACATTACTGGAAATGATAAATATTATTGTAGTATTATAAAAAAAAATCATAATATGACTGTTGTTACACCAATAAGACTATAAGTAGTGATTTAAATTAATTTGTTTTAATTAAAAATTAACACGTTAATTTGTAAGATTTATGTAATAACCGTTGTAATTGACTAATTGTTAAAACTTGAATAATATTGTGAGTTGATTTTCCATTTGGCTGTAAATATAAATATATAAAATGCATATTTATTAGAATTGGAGTAGCTAATGACTAAATTTGCCTTTTAAAACTGGTGTTACCATAGGTCCATGTAAAAAACATTGGAGAAAGGAAAATGAAGATTATTATTTTTGTTTCTACCATTATTGAGAAAATACAATGTTGGTCGTGGAGTACTGTTTCTTACACGCACAAGGAAAATTGTGAAGTTCGAAACCATCACAGTTTTTTTTTTGTTTTTTTTTTTTGAAGAGTCTACAGACTATGCGTGAGATCTGCACTAAACATTTCCCACGTTGGTCAACAAAAAGTAACACTCAGCTCTACAATTTTCTATATATAATGTAGCTTAGTATTATTCTTCCCAGAGCAAGCTTCTATAACCATTCATAAAAGGCTGGAGAAGGAAATGATGAATCAATAGTATTATTTTTTTTGTTGTCAATAACAACCTTTAACAATTTGCTATTAAGATTTTTTGTAAAAATATTGTGAAAAATGTTGTGGACATAGCATTTCTTTCTCTTTTTTATTTGTTTTTCAATTGATAAGAAAATATTATTTTATTTATTAGTTAATATTTTGGCTTAATTAATACTACTGGTTAAAATTTAGGAGCTTTTTTTCACTTGGGGCATTAGGCGGCCGCATCAATGGCTTATACCATTGAGCCGGCCCTGATGATGATGATGAGGGATATTGGGCTCAACTAGGCTCGTTGATTGCGAGCATCATGTTTCTTTGGGCCATGTTTGACCAATATTTCCCTAAACATCTTCGTGACTATATCCTAAGTTATTCTCTCAAATTGGTTCGTTTCATGTCCCCCAATATCCAAATCACTTTCCATGAATTTTCTGGAGAGCATTTCAATCGCAGTGAAGCCTATGCTGCCATTGAAACTTACCTCGGTGAAAGGTCCTCCAGGGAAGCTAAAAAACTTAAAGCAGAAGCTGTCAAAGACAGTAGTCAATCGGTACTACTGAGCATGGATGAGAATGAAGAGGTTACAGATGAATTTGAAGGGGTCAAGCTTCGGTGGGCTTCAAAGAAAACAACCCCAAGAACACAATCATTTTCTCGGTACGCAGAGTCGAAGGAGAAGAGGTATTACACGCTCACTTTCCATTAGTCTCACCGTGACTTTGTCACTGGGACTTACATTCGCCATGTCTTTAAGAAGGAAAGGCAATAACAATGAGAAATCGACAAAGAAAGCTGTATACTAACAATCCCACCCAAAATTGGGGCGGGTACAAATCAGGAAAATGGGAGTCATCTAGCTTTTGAGCACCCATCAACCTTTGATACTTTGGCCATGGATTCAAAGAAAAAGGAAGAAATAATGAATGACCTTACTAAGTTCTGTTGGGAATTCAACCTAAATTCCAACCTGTGAGAAACAAAAAAAATAGAGAAAACACGCGTCAAAGAAAAATAATTACACGCACAAGACAGTATTTACGTGGTTCGGCAATTTGCCTACGTCCACGGAGTTGCAGGGATTTCACTATTATCAGGAAAAAAATACAAAGTGCGGCTACAGTGTTTTTTTTCTCTCTCTAAAAACACAACAACAATTCACAAACCCTAATCACAAAAAAGTGGCTTTTATATCCTGCGCATAGGATTATAATGGGCTACAAAACGGGCTAAAAATAAACTAGGCTCCACAAAGCCCAACAAATCTCCCACTTTGAGACTAGTTCAATCACCAACATCAGTCGCTATCCTCCAAAAGCAATCCCTCAACCCTGCAACTCATCCTCCTGTCCTCAAGCTAGAAGGCCAACTGAAACTGCACACAGCTTCAGCTTTTCAATAGTGACACCCTTAGTCAACATGTCTGCCGGGTTCTTCTCAAGTATTACTAGCTTATCTTCAACAAGGTACCGGATAAAGTGGTATTTTGTCTGTATATGTTTCGACTTTTGAATGAAAAGCCGAATTTTTAACAAGAAAAATTGCACTCTAACTGTCACTGTGTAGAATGCCCATCTCCTGCTTCTTACCCAATTCATCTAAGAAACCATGCAGCCAAATCATCTCTTTTCCAACTTTAGTTGCTGCAACATACTCAGCTTCTGTAGTAGACAAAGTAACAATCTTTTGCAGATTTGAAGCCCATGATATAGTTGTACCACCTAAAGTAAATACAAACCCAGTAGTACTCTTTCTACTATCAATATCGCCAGCAAAATCAGCATCTACATAACCCTGTAGTTTCAAACTTGCACCTGTGAAACAAAGACATGTATCTGATGAGCCCTTCAGATATCTTAGAATCCACTTGATTGCCTCACAATGCTGCTTTCCAGGCCTACTCATGAATCTGCTCACAACTCCCACTGCATGTGCAATGTCTAGCCTTGTACACACCATAGCATATATCAAGCTGCCAATAGCTGAGGCATAGGGCACCTTGCTCATATGGTCTCTTTCTTCTTTTGTCTTCGGTGACTGTTCTTTGCTTAATTTGAAATGACTACCCAAGGGTGTGCTTACTGGTTTAGCTTCATTCATGTTGAACCTGCTGAGAACTTTCTTCACATACTCTGACTGTGAAAGCTTCAATGTACCATTAGCCTTATCTCTAATGATTCTCATACCAAGGATTTGCTTTGCAGCTCCCAAATCCTTCATTGCAAACTGTTTTGACAATTGCTTCTTTAGATTATTAATCTCCTCAATGCTAGACCCTGCAACGAGCATATCATCCACATACAACAGTAAAATGATATAAGAATTGTCAAAGAATTTGACATAGCAACAATGATCAACTTCACATCTCTTGAACCCAATTCTATGCATAAAACTGTCAAATTTCTTGTATCATTGTCTTGGAGCTTGTTTTAGGCCATACAAGCTCTTTCTCAGTTTGCAGACTAGATTCTCTTGTCCCTGAACAATGAACCCTTCTGGCTGAATCATGTAAAGGTCTTCCTCCAAGTCACCATGAAGGAATGTCGTCTTCACATCTAATTGCTCAAGATGTAAATTTTCTGCAGCCACCATTCCCAGCACCAGTCTAATTGTTGACATCTTCACAACTGGAGAAAATATCTCTGTGTAGTCAATGCCTTCCTTCTGCTGGAACCCTTTAACAACTAATCTGGCCTTGTAACGTTTGCTACCATCATGCTCATTCTTTATTTTGTATACCCACTTGTTGTGCAAAGCCTTCTTTCCTACTGGCAATTCAGTCAGTTCCAATGTCTGATTCCCCAACAAGGAATCCATCTCATCCTTCATGGCTAACTCCCACTTGCTTAAATTTTCATCTTGCAAGGCTTCATTATAACACTCTGGCTCACCACCATCAGTCAACAGGAGATAATTTAAAGCAGGTGAATAACGCTGTGGAGCTCTAATGTTCCTGGAAGATCTGCGGACTTCAGCTACAGGTGTACTCTGATCTACTTGTGAATCTACATTCTCCTTATCTTCTTCACCCCTTTTCTGGACAGTACTTTCAGTCAATCCATCTAAGTTAACAAACTCAGATTTCTTTTGATCTATCTCTGTAACATCTGACACTACGGTTGACCTGTCCTTGTACATAACCTGTTCATTAAATATCACATTTCTACTTCTGATGATTTTCCTGTTTTGTTCATCCCAAAACCTATAGCCAAATTTCTCATCATCATAGCCAATGAATGAACATATTTTAGACTTTGCATCAAGTTTACTACGAGCATCAGAATCAATATGAACATAAGAAACACAACCAAAAACTTTTAAATGTGAAAACTTTACCTCTTTACCGCTCCAAACCTCCTCAGGAAGTTTGAACTCCATGGGAACTGATGGCCCTCAGTTTATCAGGTAAGCTATAGTGCTAACAGCATCAGCCCAAAAAGTTTTTGGTAGTCTAGCATGCAACTTCATACTCCTAGCACGCTCATTGAGAGTTCTATTCATGCGCTCAGCCACACCATTCTGTTATGGTGTCCCAAGAATGGTCTTCTCCATCCTAATTCCTTGTGCAACACAATACTCACTGAACCTTCCATCTATGTACTCTCCTCCATTATCTGACCTCAAACATTTTACTTTCAAACCTGTTTCTGTCTCAACCATGGCCTTCCACTTCTTAAAGGTTTCAAATACATCAGATTTATTTTTCAGAAAATAAACTCATACCTTTCTGCTTAAGTCATCAATGAAAGTGATGTAGTACCTTGAACCTCCAAGGGATGCAACCGGAGAAGGCCCCCACAAATCAGTGTGTACTAACTCCAATTTTTCATCCTTCGGTGTTCTGCTAGTTTTCAAGAAGCTCAACTTTTTCTGCTTTCCTAAGATGCAGCTTTCACACATGTCAAAATCAATGGACTTCAATTCTGGTAGTTTTCCTTTTGACAGCAGCATCTTCATCCCTTTCTCACTCATGTGACCAAGTCTACAGTGCCATAGGCTTGTATCAGTACTTGGTTCAGCAATTGCAATTGTGTCTCTTGGACTTGAGGTCATACAGAGAGTGTCAGTCTTCTTTCCACGAGTCAATACTCTAGCTCCCTTTGTAACATTCCAAGTACCACCAACAAATAGTATTGCATGCCCTTCATCATCAAGCTGTCCAACAGAAATCAGATTCCTCCTCAGGTCAGGAATATGCCGAACCTTCTCCAGTAACCAAACAGATCCATTAGGCAACAATATCCGGATGTCTCCCATACCTACAACATCCAAGGCTGAACCATCAGCCAAATACACCTTACCAAAATCACCTACAACATAATTATGTATGATTTCTCGGTGTAGAATGGTATGAAACAAAGCTCCTAAGTCCAAAACCCAATCATTAAGTGGACTGTCTACTGCAAAAAGTAATGCATCCTGTACCTCTTCTGTTACAGCATTAGCAGAATCATCTTCATTCTTCTTCTTAGGATTTTTGCATTGGTTCCTAAAGTGGCCTGTTTTCCCACAATTCCAGCATTGTACTTGTTGGCCTGATCTAGATTTACTTCTGTTCCGATTAGTATTTCTGGATTTTGATCTACCCCGATTTGAATTTCTATTATTACCTCTGCCTTTTGTCTCAAGGTTTAGGGCAGAACTAGATCCTGAGGTTTCACCTGCATCTCTTCTGCGAATCTCCTCAGCCAGAATTAAATCTCGAATATCATTGTACTTGAGCTTTTCTTTTCCAGTAGAATTACTTACTGCCATCCTCATTGCCTCCCAACTGTTTGGCAAAGAAGCCAAGACGATCAGAGCACGAATCTCATCATCAAAATCAATTTCTACAGACGACAATTGATTTGTGATAGTGTTAAATTCGTTCAGATTTTATGCTACTGATGCATTCTCTGCCATCTTCAAATTGAACAGTTTCTTCATCAGATGCACTTTGTTGTTTGCTGACGGCTTTTCATACATACTAGACAAAGCCTTCATCAGATCTGTTGTGGTCTTCTCCTTTACAACATTATGTGCAACAGACCTAGACAGAGTTAACTTGATAACTCCCAGTACCTGTCTGTCAAGAAGAGCCCATTCATCAGCCTTCATCGCCTCAGGTTTTGTCCCCAAAAGAGGCAGATGCAATTTCCTCCCATAGAGATAATCTTCAATTTGCATCCTCCAATACGCGAAGTCTGTGCCATCAAACTTTTCTATTCTAGACGCCTTTCCTGCTTCCTCTGCCATTGCTCCCACTCAAACCTAACCCTAGGCTCTAATACCAATTGTTGGGAATTCAACCTAAATTCCAACCTATGAGAAACAAAAAAAATAGAGAAAACACACGTCAAAGAAAAATAATCACACGCACAAGACAGTATTTACGTGGTTCGGCAATTTGTCTACGTCCACAGAGTTGCAGGAATTTCACTATTATCAGGAAAAAATACAAAGTGCGGCTACAGTTTTTTTTTTTTTTCTCTCTCTAAAAACACAACAACAGTTCACAAACCCTAATCACAAAAAAGTGGCTTTTATATCTTGCGCACAAGATTACAATGGGCTACAAAACGGACCAAAAATAAACTAGGCTCCACAAAGCCCAACAAGTTCAGCCAGGGAAAAGAGTATTATAAGAAGGTTGGCAAAGCCAGGAAGTGTGGCTATCTTCTTTATGGTCCCCCAGGAACTGGTAAGTCTAGCATGATTGCTGCCATGGCTGACTTCTTAAAGTATGATATCTATGATCTTGAATTGACTACAGTTAAGGACAACACGCAGTTGAGGAAGCTTTTGATTGAAACGACAAGTAAGTCTCTCATAGTGATTGAAGACATTGATTGCTCTCTTCAACTTACGGGTCAAAGAAAGAAGAAAAAGGAAAAAGTGAAGGATGAAGAAAATAAAGATCCTATTAGTAAAATGGCCAAAGAAGAAGAAGAAGAAGCAGAAAGCAATAGTAAGGTCACTCTCTCTGGTTTGTTGAATTTTATAGATGGGATTTGGTCGGCTACTGGGGGAGAGAGGATCATTGTCTTCACCACTAATTATGTGGAAAAGCTTGATCCAGCTCTCATTAGGAAGGGACGTATGGACAAGCACATAGAATTGTTCTATTGTTCCTTTGAAGCATTCAAGGTTCTTGTTAAGAATTATTTGGATGTTGATTCACACGAGTTGTTTGCGACAATTGACCGTTTGTTGGAAGAAACCAATATGACTCCTGCTGATGTTGCTGAGAATTTGATTGCCAAGTCTCTAACTGAAGATGCTGAGATATGGTTGAAGAGCTTGATTGAAGCTCTTGAGACAGTCAAGCAGGAAGCAAGAATATAGGCTGAGGAAGAAGGAAGGCTAAAGATGGAGAAAGAGAAGCAAGAAGCTGCTCAAGAAGATGTGAATAAAGTTGATGAATCTTCACCTAAAGTGAAAGAGATTTGTATTGAAGTTGTGAAACATTGAATTAGTGTTTTGGGTATGTAATTTGCAAGTAGTTAATTGAAGTGGCAGTCATTAATTAGTAGTCTAAAAAGTCTTTTTAGTACTGTTGGTCTTGACCACATCATTTTTTAAGGTGATGCTTTCAACACTAATAATATGGTAAATTTAATTATTTAATCATATAATTATAATGCCCTTTATGTGTGAGCTCAAACTCCCTTTTAATAGGTAAAATTCAACATGTAAGATTTTAAATGGAATGTAGTGTGAAAAAGACAATGATCGAACTTAAGACATATTGTCCTAATAATATCATATATTAAATTACAAATTGTTCCAAAAGTTTAAACTATTAAGATATGATAATTTAATTATTTAATCACATACTTTTAACAGTTGCTGATATTAACCTCCGTGCTTCTTGGCTGCTTATTAGTTCTTGGCTCCTTATTGGTTCTATCAATCATGTAACTAAATCCTGGGGCCTTCTCAATCTCTGGTCTTTCAGCCCATGTTCTTAAACCAAAGAAAGCAGATAGACGACCGAGCCTTGGATCATTTTCCTCCTCTTAAGTGATCCTATTTCTTTTTTTTTTAAATGAAAAAAAGGACTCACAGGTGTGTTTAAACTCTGTTTACACATGGTGTGTGACCATTGGAACGTTAGATAGGGTGTACCACTACTCAAAAAACCCATAATCTGGGACTCGCATAAGTTTTATATGTTGTTTGCGTCTTTTATCTTGTGTTTATCTTGAGTTTTTTTAATAATTATTTTATTTGGACTTGAATGTTAGAATTTTTATTAATATTTAGTTGCAGACCTATGCAATGCATGATCTGGGATAGTTACAATTAATTTTTTTTGCGTCGGTATATATATATATATATATATATATATATTTGTTTATAAAAAGTTTGGAGCTTCTTTTAACTACTCAATAGAGTCATCAATATAAAGAGTTTACTTCATGTGGTCTAATTTGGTCATATTAATTATTTTGAGTGCTTGTATGAAAAAAAAAAAAAATTTACACCTTTTTTAGACTAGAGATTTCTAAGAGATCTAACGGTTTAAAAAAACATTATTAAATGTTATTGCTTTCTACTTTATTACCTAATTAATACTAGTATTCTCTCTCTTCTTATTTATTATTGCTTTCCACTTGATCCAAAACTTCAAATTTGTGCCTATCATCCGCTAAAGCAAAATATCCTTTTTTTTTTCTTTTTTCTTTTTTGAATTGCATGCTAAACTATCAGCGTTTTAACTATTAACAAAGACAAATAAACAAAAAAACAATATATGAATAAAACATCAATACAGCTTTCCCAAAAAGTTTTTATTAGATGGTAGAAGAAGCAATTCAAATCTAAAACATACGTTAAGCTTGAACTTTTACCATAAATTATAAATTATTCGAAATAATGTCTTCTATTAATCTTTGTTTATCTTTTATAAGAAAATATTTGTATATTATATGAAGGACCAAAGCATGGTCAGGGATAATAATTTTTCATTATCGTTGCATTTGCAATGCGAAAACTTTTAAACCATCAGTTCTTCTTTCTTGTTGAAATAAAAAGCAGTAGATTACTTTTAAATTCAATTTGTAGGAAGAATTTTTGTTCAACCCTTCAATCCGTTTGTCCACTTTAGAGGGCAGGCCACAGGCATGCTTAAAGTGCAACGTCCTAAGCTTCTATCCCCTGCACGGCTTTGTCCTCTTGGCGAGTGTGGAAGGCATGCGTAGGCACTTTGTGCTTTGCAACGTCCGTCCCACATCGCTTAGAGAAGCGCCCCCCCTATGCCTTATAAGCAAGAGCTCAAGGCATAAGGGTACCACTACTCACATGTGAGTAGTGGTAGAGGCGTGCCGTGCACTCATGTGTTGCGGCAACAAAACCGTATGGGATATGTGGCGGGTACAAGTCCAAGCTAAGAGCTTGCTTGCCCAAAGCCTGCCCCAAAGTGGACAATACCTGAGATCGGCACTGCCCTCAACAGCGCCTTTTTGTAGGGAGAATTTTTGTTCAACCCCACAATCTGTTTGTCCGCTTTAGAGGGCAGGCCACAGGCATACTTAGAGTGCAACGTCCTGAGCTTCTATCCCCTGCACAGTTTTGTCCTCTTGGCGAGTGTGGAAGGCATGCTTAGGCACTTTGTGCTTTGCAACGTCCGTCCCACATCGCTTAGAGAAGTGCCCCCCCATGCCTTATAAGCATGAGCTCAAGGCATAAGGGTACCACTACTCACAGAGAGCTAAAGAAGATACCTAACGGGACATGTACTGAAGTGGATGCTTAGATGAAGAACAAGTGGACGATGAAGATGATGAGAAAGGATGCTATATAAAGTGAAAAGACCTCTGATAAAAAGGGGGAGAAAAAAGGAGAAAGAGAACAATTTCACTGTAGCTCAAAGACCTGTATTCATCTTTAAATCAATAATACTCCTCCTCGGACATCAATTTGTTTAGCTTTCAAGCGTATTTTTACGTCAGTTCATCCCTTAATACCATGGTTAACTGTTGTTAGATTCATAATCAGCCCAGCTCTTTCATCCACTCTCTACAAATTCATTATTTTGGGTTCATTGGGCTCATAATCCAGACCTTTTGGGCTTGGGCTACAAAAACCGACCCTACACAATTGTATATATAATTGTATAAATTTAATTTCATCATCAAATATCTATTTAATTTCTCTTTTATGATGAATCATTTGAAAAGTAGGTTGTTGAAAATGGCAAATGCCCTTTAATCAAGTGAAAAACTATAAATAAGGAGAGAGCCAAAGGTGGAAAACTGAAAGTTCAAAATGGGTATGAAACACCCTTGAACGTTTAGACCCCAAATTATAAATTATCAATTCAAACTTATAATCAAACAATTAATGTGCGGAACATGAACATAAGCCAATCACAGAATTGATAACTAATCTAAGCCAAATATAAACACATCCACATCAGTAAATATAAGGCAAAGATAAAGGGAAGGAAGATGCAAACACACGGACAACACACGATGTGTTATCGAAGAGGAAACCGAAGTCCTCGCGTAAAACCTCTCCGCCGCCCTCTAAGCGGTCAAATAATCCACTAAAGAATGTAGTTGGGATACATGAACAGCAGAAGACCCTCCAAGCCTAATCTACCCAAGTACCTAAGCCCTCCAAGCTTCTTGCTCCAACGAGGTTACGCCAAACCTATTTCTTCTTTAGCTTCCCGGATTCCGCTACTAGACCATAGCATCAACCAATGTATATTGGTTCCTTCCAAACTGCTTCCCTTAGCACCAAATGAACCTTCTCACAGACGTAGGTGTGGTGAGAAAAGGATTTGGTCAATAGCCTCTCAAGGGTATGACAATGGAGAGGAAGAAAGTAGAGGAATTTGTAGAGACTCTAAGGTAAAGATTGTGGATGAATCAATCTTGTTTTTCTCTAGGGTTTCTCTCAAAAATTCGCTCTGGAAGCTCTCTCATTTTAATGGGTATAAGGGTCTATATATAGTGGTGTGTGTTTGGAATACGAAGAGACAGTTTTTGCCAAACAGGGCTGATTGGCGGCTTGTCCAAGTCGCGAATTCAAGTCGCAACGTAATGGCCTGGCCAGCTTGGGACTTTTGTCCTGTAGTGCGACAGCTGGTGCGACCCTTCAGCTCCCCTGTGTGCATCTCACATGCCAGCATTTGGCAGCTTGCCAGTCGCGAGTAAGCCACAAGTTCTAGCCGCGAAACTCTACCTTCTTGCACATACTTGAGCTTTTCTTCACATCTTCTCACACACTACCCTTACAATGATCCCACCTAAATACAGGGTTACTAAGTGCTTAAATTACAAGCAAATTGGCACGGAATAAAGCCAACACGATGGTTGATAAATTTCAACCTTACAATCTCCTCCTTTGGCTATTCCGTGACAAAACCCTAAAAAAACTCTAGACTTAAAACGTGAGTTGGGAACAGTTGGAAAACTCACTCATGCCTAACTCTAGAATCTGTGAAGCTTTAGAACCATAAGAACAAGTAACTCCTAAAACACAACAACACAATAAGTTCATTGTGTGCAGAAAACTTGTAAAGCATATGGAACAAGCACAATGCGATCAAGCACAATGGAGTAAAGCAATAAACCATGGCAAGACCAAAACATGTAATCACTATAACCAAGTGATCACAATGCTCATTCACACTTGGAATGAACATCCGGACATTCAAGTTGACAAGCACAAGGCAAATCACTTGAATGACCAACACTCAACCAATGCACAATACATGAAGTATGTGCATCTAGGAAAAATCCTACACGGGCGCAAGAGTGACAGTACTTAGAAAGGAATGCATAGCATTAGGTTAGAAGTACTGATTTAACAAAGCACAAAGGCTGCATAAAGCATGGCACAAACCACAAAGGCCTACAAATGTGCATAAGAACAAACTCTTAAAGCTTACAAAAGCAACATGGGTACAAGCAGATAACAAAACAGAACACATAAACCAAGGTGTTAAAAGCATTCAAGAGATATGAGTTTAATTCAATCTTAAACTGCAATGTATCAAACCTATAACAACAGTAGTTATCCAAGCATAGTATCAAAATTATAAACAAAACAACATATAATAATGAGACTTCCCCTCAAAATAAGCACTCCCCCTCAAAAGCTGCCCCTCAAAATAAGCACTCCCCCTCAAGAGCTGCCCCAAAAATTCTCCCCCTTTTTGACCGGAATGGCCAAAGGGTCACTGATCCTGGTTGGTGTGAATGCTGTCAAACTTGGCTTAGAGTACATCAAGCTGGTCCTGCATTGCTGCCATCCTTTCAGTATGCTGATTCTGAACTTCTCTGAGTGTATCAAATCTTTCCAAGATGATCTAAAATGCATCAGGAGGTACAGCAGATGAAGTAGAAGCCCTGCTCCTCTTGACCTTTCTTCTTGGTGTGGGAGATGGTCCTGCAACCTCTGCTTCAGTCTCCATTGGATCACCTTCTTCTTGTACACCCTCCTCTTCTTCTCCTGGAAGACGACTTTGTATCCTTGTGAGAGTAAATTTGTTAATGTCTGATAGAGGAGGCAAAGGACTGATATCCTGAGGGATTGCAACACCCTTTTCTCTGAAAATCCTCATGAGAAGACTAGGAAATATTAGCTTGGGTCTTGAGGTGGATCTAGTCTCCTCCACTATAGTATCAAAGATGTGAGAACTGATGTCAATGAAGGTTTTCTCCTTAAGTTCCATGAGAAAGATGGCTCTGGCATTTGTCAATGTAGTCATCTTTCTTATAGGATACAGATTGTACATCATTATGGTGGTCAGACACCTCATATCTTTAGGAAAATCAGAAGTGTTGAGACATCTCTTTTCTATAATCCCACCAATTCTTTTCTAGACAGTTTCTAGAGAGAGCATTCTGTCCTTGTAGTTAGTGAATTCATAATCTTCCAATCCCTCAAGTCCTAGAACCTTATCAATATCATGAGCATCTAAGGTAAATTCCTTCTTCTCACCCAACAACTCAACTCCTCCTCCCTTATCACAGCATTTGCATAGAATTCTCTGATTAGAGGGTCACACACAGGTGGAAAGTCACTCAACAGATTCTCCCAACCTCTACCCTCAAAACAACGTGGAATGAAGGTGTCCTTCAATTCCCTGAAATCTACAAATCTCTCCTGAATGATGGTTCCTTTTGAAAAAGAATCCCTATATCTCTCAAAGTATTTAATAGACCTAAATAGGTTAGGGTCCATTTTCATTCTCTTGTCAGATTTCTGAGCGGGAGTCTTCTTCTTTGAAAGAGTAGGAGGCATCTGTAAACACGCAAAAGAGGCCACAACAAGAGCAACAACACAGTATGTGGAAGTGGACACATATTAGTAACAATATAGTGTAAAGACAATAACAGAAAGTGTCAAGCCAACCCACAAACCAAGAGCAATTAATAACCAGTGATTTGAAGAGCAAGGCAAACAAGATCATTCAATATAGATGCAGACTGGAGCAAGCACTAAAAAATTAAAAAATGGACAGTGTAAACCACTATCAGACAGATAAGGTCATATGACAATGAAACATGACAAAATGAGTATGACAAGTGCAAGATAAACCCAAAGGCAGCACCACAATCATGATATGATGGCTAAAAATCAAAGCAGTTCAAGCCACATAATCCAAAATTTCAAACAAACTGAAATGCCTTATTCATATTCAGAGTAAAACACAGAAAAACCCAGACTCATAAGCCTAATGAGTATAAAATGTATCAAAAACACTTCTCAAAACTAATACTAGAGTAATGAAGCAAAAACATGATATAAAACATATTCAGCAACAAGAGAAATAACCTCAATCAAACAGACCCAAACTATAAATAAACCCACATTCGTACACCTCAGAAACTCAATCCAATCATCAAAAACACACTGATCCAAGAATATAACAGTAAAATCATGAAATGTGAAGGGAAAACAAGAAAACCCATACCTTTTTCTTGGTGTTTGATGAAGACATGATGCAGAAATTGAAACTTTTTCAGTGAGATTCGGAGTGTTTGAGAGAGAGAAATGAAGAAGACAATGAACAGTCACTGATATTCGAGGAAAAAACTGAAAAACCATTTAAAAAAAAAAAACTGTCTTCAAAACGAAAAACACGCGTTTTTCGCGACTGGGTTAAGTTGCCAATAAGTCGCCAGGGTATGCCGCGAAACACTGTGAAGGTAAGAAATTTGAAAATTTCTCTAAGTGTTTTTCGCGACTGGAAGATCTACCCGCGAGGAAGTCGCGAACTGAGCCGCGAAAATCTCTGTGTACCCCTCGCGACTAGACCTTCCAACTGCGAACAAGTCGCCACACTGAGCCGCGAAATATGCAAAAACTCAAATTTTGAAAAATTTTCTAAGTCTTTTTCGTGACTGGGATGCTGACCCGCTAGTGACCCGCGAAAATCTAGGAGAGAACTTCGCGACTGAGGTATGCAACTGGACCAACCCGCGACTTAGTCGCCAAAACAAGGCAACACTGTTTTTGAAATTTTTGACTATTTTGTAAAAACAAAACACTTTCCAAAAACAAACTAAAACACTCAAAAATCTTTTTGTGTTTGATCAACAAAGATTAAGCTTGTGAAAACACATTTAATCAAGTACAATCACACAAATGAATATGACATTCATTGAACATAGACTTGTGTGTTGTGTGTGGATATCAAAAATGAGATAGTCCTTAGTCTAATGTGAAGCTTCAATGATCAATTCAATCAAGGCATACACAACTAGCACTAGATAATATGACCTATCTCAATTATAGAAACATGCATATATGACCTCTCACAAGCACTTGATAACAATTCTTTGAAGCTTTTTATTTGGCTCCATATTCAACATAACATTTGCACTTTTTGAGCAAAGAAAATCTCATTTTGAGATAGATGCCTGAAATTTTTGATATTTCAATTGATGAGTTAGCCTTTGGCTTTTTTTTTTTTTTTTTGGGCATCATACATTTTATTTTTGGTCGCTTTCCCTTTTTCCTAGTCGAATACTAGTATATGCGACAGGCTTTTGCAGCTCTATATCTCTTTTCATTTGGAGATTTACATTTAGAGAGCTCTTTAAAGCATAAAAATAAAAAGTGGGAAGATATATAGGCATGAGTCTATGCATGTCTCAAGATCAACACAACCATTCACTAATTATTCATGACAAGGTTGAAGATCTATTTACAACAGTCACATAGATTTCAGAATTTCTTCCACTATGATATGAGTGCATAAGAGACAAGCTAAGCTCGTTAAATGCACAAAGCCATAAGTACAAAGGTACAAGGCAAAACATGCTTTGAGACAAAACTGAACAAAGCCGATCAAACTTTTTGAATTTTTTACTTTTTATGTGTTTTTGGATTTTTGACACAAAAGCAGTAAAAGATTGATAAAAAAAAAAACATAAAAGAAATGTAAAAACATTTGAACCAAAGACAATCACACACACAAAATAACAACCTAAATACTAGCAAGAAGCACACAACCAAGCATATTCACAAACATGGGAAGTATTGATGCATGGACATGTTGTAATGCTTATGCATGAGTACCCTTTGTCACCCACACATCACGTGCGTTTGGGGTGATATCCTTGACGGATCGGGTACAAGAGTTGGGACTGTCAAACCTTCGTGTGAAGCTTTCCAGGCAATTGGTGAAGGCACCGATCATCTTCATCACATCCATCATTCCTGGATCACGGTTTTGACTTCTTGGTTGCTCACCACCCCAAGACCTCATGTCATTTCTTCTTCCTTGTGACCGAGGTGCGCTTGCATTGTTGTCTGATCTCAGCTTTTGACAGTTGGGTCTGGTATGTCCTTGCAATCCGCAATAGTGACAAACATACTCCGTTCTAGGACCCTGTTGTGATCTTGGAACTGATATCCCTCTAGCTCCATATCTGGATTCTGATTGATTACGAGACTTATGTAACACCCGTTGATCAGCCACATTCTTTTTCTTCTCAGCCTTAATTTTCTCAGGACTGGACCTATCCACAGTCGTCTCCTTAGCCTACACAAACTTCACTTCTTTGGTGACATTTGCTGATGAGCTACTTCCTCTGGCGTATCCCAATCTGGACTTGTCTGAGGCATGTTTTTTAGATGAAATAACATCATCTAACTTCCTGGAAGAGACCCTATCTATCTTGGCATGAGCTTCGCTACCTCTTGCTCAAGGAATCTCACTTTTGGGTAAGCTTCTGATAGCTCACCATTAAGTGCTTCAATCTCACATTTTGCCTCCTTGTATCGTGCCAGGAGACTTTTGTAATCTTCCTCAGCCCTTTTCATCTTCTTAATGGCTGCATTAGCCACCTTAGCATATTCACCGGTCTTCTCAAGGAGTGAGTTGTAAGTCTCTTGCAATCCCATTGCTTCTCCAACTTCCTCATCTTCAGACTCCTCAACTATTCCAATAGACTCCAAATCAGAATGTTCCCCAAGCTCCTTCACAAGTGTACCCAAATCATCCGAGGTCTCCACATGTGCAATGGTCATGAAAGCGGAGTAATTTCCTTCTCCGTCACAGCTATCTTCAGAGTCAGAATTTGATGAATCAGCATCACTCAAGGTAGTGGCATAGACCTTTCCTTTTGTCTTCAAATAATTGGGACATTCCTTTTTGAAGTGTCCATGTCCATTACACTCGAAACACACAATGTCCGAAGAAGATTGAGACTCCTTCCCTTCTTTCCTCATAAACTCTTTCCTATCACCTCTTGAAGATGAAAATTTCCCTCTGTTAAATGGTTTCCCACTGTTCTTCATCTTTAGAAATTTGCAAAAGTTTTTCGCAAGATATGCTACTTCCTTCTCCACTCCATCTTCTTCAGAGGGATCATCCATGCTTTCAGTGATGGTTTTGAGAGCAAATGATTTACTCGTCTTGTGGGAAGGCAGTCCCAGTTCATATGTTTGGAGAGACCCAATCAACTCCTGAATTTTGATCTCATCCAAAACTTTACTCTCTTCTATGGCTGTGACTTTTACTCTAAAGCTTTCAGGCAAGGACCTCAAGATTTTTCTCACCACCTTAGTGTTTTCAATCTTCTCACCAAGATTGAGCTTACCAATGACAATTTCATTGAGCTTCCCATAGAATGAATTAAACGATTCATCTTCACCCATCTTAAGCTCTTCAAATTTGGTGGTAAGCATCTGGAGCTTTGTGTCCTTCACCTTCTTGGTCCCCTCATAAGTTGTTTCCAAAATCTCCCAAGCTTCCTTGGCCACTGTCATGTGAGATATCCTGTAGAATTCATCTGGAGACACACCACAGAATATAGCATTTAAGGCTTTACTGTTAGCATTGGCTGCCGCAAGAGCTGCCTTATCCCAGGTGGATTTTTCAGCCTCTGGCCTGGTCCAACCTATTTCAACCGCATCCCACACGGTGTCATCAATAAAGCATAGAAATGCCCTCATTCTAACTTTCCAGAAGGCATAATTGTTACCATAAAAAAATGGTGGAACATTGAGAGATTGAGACCTGTCCATCTCAACAAGAGGTCAAGGATCACACTCAGGTATTAAAACCACAACAAGAGTACCCGCTCTGATACCAATTAAAAGTTCAAAATGGGTATGAAACACCCTTGAACGTTTAGACCCCAAATTATAAATTATCAATTCAAGCTTATAATCAAACAATTAATGTGCGGAACATGAACATAAGCCAATCACAGAATTGATAACTAATCTAAGCCAAATATAAACACATCCACAGCAGTAAATATAAGGCAAAGATAAAGGGAATGAAGATGCAAACACACGGACAACACACGATGTGTTATCGAAGAGGAAACCGAAGTCCTCGGCGTAAAACCTCTCTGCCGCCCTCCAAGCGGTCAGATAATCCACTAAAGAATGTAGTTGGGATACATGAACAGCAGAAGACCCTCCAAGCCTAATCTATCCAAGTACCTAAGCCCTCCAAGCTTCTTGCTCCAACGAGGTTACGCCGAACCTATTTCTTCTTTAGCTTCCCGAATTCCGCTACTAGACCATAGCATCAACCAATGTATATTGGTTCCTTCCAAACTGCTTCCCTTAGCACGAAATGAACTATCTCACAGACGTAGGTGTGGTGAGAAAAGGATTTGGTCAATAGCCTCTCAAGGGTATGACAATGGAGAGGAAGAGAGTAGAGGAATTTGTAGAGACTCTAAGGTAAAGATTGTGGATGAATCAATCTTGTTTTTCTCTAGGGTTTCTCTCAAAAATTCTCTCTGGAAGCTCTCTCATTTTAGTGGGTATAAGGGTCTATATATAGTGGTGTGTGTTTGGAATACGAAGAGACAGTTTTTGCCAAACAGGGCTGATTGGCGGCTTGACCTCGCGGCTTGTCCAAGTCGCGAATTCAAGTCGCGACGTAACGGCCTGGCCAGCCTGGGACTTTTGTCCTATAGTGCGACAGCTGGCGCGACCCTTCAGCTCCTCTATGTGCATCTCACGTGCCAACATTTGGCGGCTTGCCAGTCGCGAGTAAGCCGCGAGTCCTAGCCGCGAAACTCTACCTTCTTGCACATACTTGAGCTTTTCTTCACATCTTCTCACACACTACCCTTACAATGATCCCACCTAAATACAGGGTTACTAAGTGCTTAAATTACAAGCAAATTGGCACAGAATAAAGCCAACACGATGGTTGATAAATTTCAACCTTACAAAAACAATAACATTTAATGATTTTTTTTTTAACCGTTAAATCTCTTAAAAATCTACGATGTAAAAAATGTGTAACTTTACAAAAGTTACACCAGGTGTAACTTGATCTCATCTCATATATATATATATATATATATAATTATTCTTGTTAGAGAGTGGAGAGGACAATAAATTTATTGTATAAAGGAATTTCTATCATGGTATGTTAAATAACTTATACATTGCAAGATGAGTTTCACATGTATCAATAGAAAAAAACTTTGATGTGGTGAATCATTTAAAAGCATAAGAGAATCATAGTTATAGCAATCTCCTAGTTAATTTCTATGTAATATAGAAATTTGTCTTCAAATTCAAATTATTATATATCAAAACACTAAAATTATGTAATTCACTCAAAACCTAAAATATTAATATTAGCTTGGGGGAAAAAAAGAACATAAAGAAAGATGTTATCACAAATTATCAAATTGAACAATTAAAAATAATATTATTATTTTTGTCATCTATATTTTTTAATAAATTCGAATTTAGAACGGCTACTTTCATTTGTTTTAATAAATTCGGATTTTATTTTCATTTTTTTTAAAAAAATTGTACCATGTGATGGTAAAGATAATACCATGTGTACCATTATAAGTCTATAAGACTCATTACATTGATGCATCAACATCATAATGACATGTGTAATAATTAAACACAAACAAAGCATGTGAAATGATAAAGCTAAAGACAAACACACACAATACATATTAAGAAACCATAAACCATAACGCCTTTTTTGCATAACAAGTTCTAAAATAAAGTAAAACACTTAAATATCAGTAACTTAAACTAACTTCAAGCTAGGAACGACGTGCAATCGCTACAGTGCAAACTAGAATTTTATTATAATGAAAAGAAAATTCTGAAAACAACACACTAGGAAACATTATTATCAAATAAACTAAAAAAAAGAACAGACCACATTTTTTATTTTTCCACAATCACTAGTCAATGCATAATTAATATTGCAATAGCTGATAGGTTATTTAGACCCCTTAAACAACCAAATTGCGTAGTCTAGATTAATTAGCCAAGTTGTTACTTAGTCAAATTATGCAATTTCTAGGTTAAAGCAATTCAACAATCATATCAAGAATAATAATGCAGCGGAAAATAAATAACACAAGATATGATCACCCAGGAAACCACACGGTAAAAACCTGGGGAGGATTTGACCCACCGATCCTCAAGGCATAACAGAATTCACTATGAAAGAATTGAAGTTCTTACAGAAGGACTACAAGCTCCCCGCTCGACTTCCTAATGCTACCCACCAGTACGAACTTCTTGACACGACCACGCGCAGGCTCCGAATCCACGGACTACTTCTTTCTTGAATTCCTCAATCAGCTACAAGCTCCCCGCTTGCTTTTCTTTTAAGTTCCAATGGTTGCAACTATGTTGATCATCAAGATATTGACAACCCTAAGTTTATGTGAAGGAAAGCTCCTCGAAGATCTCACAAGAGATTCACACAAACAGCAAATATGAGCAACATAACAATATGGACAACCTACAAAAACGTGGCTAGGGTTTTGTTTATATACCTAGGGTAAAAACATAAAACCCTAAACGTTTAATGAAGTAGGGCTGAGTTGGAAATTCTGCAGAATAATCAACCTGTGCGATTTTCGATCGATCGAGTCTATTATTCGATCGATCGAGCCAGGCCAAAAGTCCCAAGTACTTCTGCAGCCACTCGATTCCAACTGTACAATAATAAACCAACTTTGAGCAAGCCTAAACAAGACTAAATACAATGTTTTGATCATGGTTTGCCAACATTACAAATTAGAGTTCTAAATACATAAAATCCTAAGACCTTAGAACCTAACAATAGCAAATGAGGTGCTGGCCTGAATTCATAGGCATGTTCAAATTCCCTATTATATGCACATTTACTCTTGAGCAATAGAGGGAATAAAGGATTAAGTGGGAACATCTTGGGCCCACACTTGTCACTAACAATAGTTATGGATTTGCAACAAGCAGGACCAATCCCACCAAATTTTCCCCTAGAAAGAGTTCCATAAATCTCATTAATACACCCATTAATGCTTGAAAGCGATGACTAGTATTTTGCAATGTCTTGTTCCTAGTTTCCTTTTGATAGTCCTTGGAAAGGTAATTTCACTGGCAAAGAGAGTTTATTCACGATGATTTGATTATCTCCCAAAGGTGAAGGTGCGGCTCCTCCAACCCTAAAGCCAGTTAAACAAACATTTTTTAGCATTGATGGAAAAGCTAGGTTAAAAGGGAATAATTTAGGCCAGCAATGGTCACTGACCAAAGTAATGGCTTTGCAACAAGTAGTACCAAAGAAGCTAATTTTGCCACTAAAGAGGGAATTAATAACATCTGTAAGACACCCTTGTACACCTGAAAGAAATGACTAGCATTGTTGTATGTCTTGATCCTCAGGTAGAAGCCCTGGTAGAGCAACCTTGCTCGTGATGAGTCTAGAGATCTGTCTATTTCCTTTAGATGATTGACCACACGAGTTATTGAGCAATGGAGCAAAGATGGGATTGGAGGGGAACAATTTAGACAAGCAATTTTCTTCAATCTCCGAGATGGCATTGCAACAAGAAGAACCTATGATGCTAAATTGGCCATTGGTAAGTGAACCATAAACTTGAGTTAGACACCTTGGTATGTTTACAAGAGATAACAAACATTGCCCACTTGCTCTTGAAAGAACCCCACCCCTAAGGTTAGGGAATAATCCAGTTATTTGTGGTAACAATCCAAGCATTTGTGACAATCCGGGTGTTTGCAACAATCCAAGTATTTTTTGCAACTGAGCTTGCCTTATAGAAACCAACACAGCCAAACATGCATATACCAATATGAGAGCAATTTTTGGTAATTTTTTTGCCATGGTACTTAGCAAAGTGGATAAACCTGTAGTGTGTGCGACTACAAGTTTATCGATGGTATTAGAGGATGCTTGAGGCTAATGGAAATGAGAGGATGAGAATTTATAGTACTTATCAAAGACATAAAAACTGAAATATTTTTAAGTGTCATTGATGCATTAGTTTTATACTTCAAAATATGTTCTATTAATACCATCATCAATGCCAAATAACTTTCATTAAGACTATTGTAAATTATACTTCATTGATGTTGGTCATTTTTTCACAAAGATATTCTCGAAAATAATGAATTTAATAATAATAATATATCATATACGTTAAGGGCGCTTTCGGCATAAATATCAAGGTGTCCTAATAAAGCTTCCATGGTTATTGTTATTCTTCCCATTAACCAAACACCAGGGGCAAAGCCAATCTTTTTTTTTTTTTTTTTTGTATTTTATAAATTTTATTTTACACAAGTTTCCTAATTTGCAATTGTGGGTGGTCAGGATTTTCACCTCTTTGAGGCTTGACACCCTATACCTCACCTTAGAAGGCTTTGTCCTCTTTGGGGAGCCAAGCCCTCAAGGATTTGTATTACGAAATGGTGGGATTGTCCCACATCGCTTAAGTAACCCTCCCACCATTTCGTAATACAAATCCTTGAGGGCTTGGCTCCCCAAAGAGGACAAAGCCTTCTAAGGTAGGTGTAGGGTGTCAAGCCAATATCGGCCAAGCACCTGAGGTGAAAATCCCGACCACCTACAGCAAGCAATACATAAAAAAGATCACAATTATTTTATTATAATTTTTTTGAGTACTATCACTCCCTAAAATTAAATCTCCACTATTTAGTTTTTTTTTTTTTTTTTTCATTTAAAATTTTATGTCTAATTCAAAAATTGACAAACAATTTGAAACTTAACAACAACGAAAAGCATAGTTCTAAATAATAAAAATATGCAATAGAAGATTATTTTTATTAAATACTACTATTTGAACTCGAAAAATAGAAATCACCAAATAATAAGGGAGGACAAGAAAAAGGAGAAACTATGTTCTAGTAGTACTTTGTGTGTGTGTGTGTGTGTTTGGGGGGGGGGGGGGGGGGGGGAACTCTTTTTTTTTTTTTTTTGGGTCTAATATTTAAAAAAACCATATACATTAAGAGAATTTTAAATTTATATAAATAACAAAAAAAAAAAAAAAACTATGTTGTGGCTTTGCCCCTGCGAAACACAATATAGTCGTCAACTTACCATGTACAATATCCATGATTTTTTGTATATATAACTCACAAGAATGTCAGTAAAATTATATAATAAAAAAATTGTCATGTGTACAAGTGAATCATTTAAAAGCTTAAAAGAACCATAGTTATAGCAATCTTCTAATTTCTATCTTACTTAGAAATTTATCTACAAATTCAAACTGTATAATTTCAAAACACGTACTAAAAGTGTGTAATTCACTCAAAAATTAAAATACTAATTTTAGCTTAGAGGGAAAAAGAACATAAAGCAAGATAACTCTACAAATAATTAATTAAACAATTAAAAATAGTAATACTAATTTTTGTCATCTATATTTTTTTTAATAAATTTGGATTTAGAATAGGCACTACGAACTCAAATCTTTCTTTTCCCCATTCTTAAGTAAAAGCACCAAAATGGAATGAACAAATTGAACTAGACAGAATGGACTAAAGTGCACCAAAATAGACTGAAGGGATCGAAGTGGACTAAAAGTGACCGAATTGGATTGAACTAGACTAAATGGACTGAGTTGGACTGAAATCGACCAAAATGGACCACTTGGACCGAATTATCTACCATATCACAAATTTTTTTTTTTTTTTTTGTATTGATTTGTTCTTCTAATTTTTTATAATACTAAATATATTAACCGATTGATTTTTCACATTCATTTTTTCTTCTAATAATATCTTGGATGGTTTAATATATTTAATATTATAAAAAAAATTAGAGGAACAAATAAAAAAAATGGTGTCATGGCCAATAACGTGACTCAATAGCAATGTGGCAATACTATATGCTACTCTTTGGCGGTTAGATATTATATAAATAATAAAAGTATACATTTGTAAATTGTAAGGCAATGCTAGCATTATTGCTTCTTCCATGGGTTGCTACATGTATTCATCGAAAAACAAAACATAATTTAAACTACTAGGAACCGTGCCAATATTTCTAACTTCATCCTCGCCTCCATTTCTTTGTGTTTGCTCGGTTCCTTGTAATGCTTGTTGTATTGAACCTTGGGGACTGCTAACTCTAACCTTTTTCTACTTGCATGTCACTTCTTGAGTTGTGTTTTGACTATTAACGGTTATTAGTCATTAATCTGCGCGATGTCCGAGATAGTTAGCAAAATTTAGATATAATCACTTTGTTTATGGTACAATTACTTTAACTAAAACAAATGAAAATAAATCATTCTAATTTAAAATGAAGATTGAAAAAAAATAAATAAAAAAAGGATTGGTCAAATATACAACATTCATCTCAAAATGTCATTTGAGAATATACTTTTCTTAATTTCAATTTATGCAAAACAACCATTATTGAATTAAATGGAAATTTTTTTGCTAAGAACCTATACATATTAAGGAAAAAAAGAAACCACATGTGTCTTTTTGATAAGATAAAACAAAGATATACGTATCTTGACAAAACGTCGTAAAGGGTCATTTCTATAAGATGATACAAAGGCACAACAACAGTGTTTCTATCAAACCATTCATTTCCGCGTAAACAATTGATAGATATTCACAACATGAAAAAAGACATGACAAACTTAAGCTTGCTAGACGTCAAATTTGAGGAGTCGTGCCTTTCTTTTCTATTTTACATTTACATCTTCACACATAATAAATGCTTCTTTTCCACCAAACTCAAGCATAACTGGTCTAAAGTGTCTCGGAACCATTTCTCATCATATGCAGAAACACTAACCATGTGAACCTATAATTCAAAAAAAAAAAAAAAAAAAAAAAAAAAAAAAATGGACCAATTTACATGTTGAAACATGAATCCTTTTTTTTTCTTTTCTTTTTTTAACAGAAGGTAAGCAAGTTTTATGAATGATCTAAATCAATTGGGTATCCAACAAAAAGAGCCACCGCCACCACTATAAAAGTACATAACAAGTCCATAAAGACTCAATACATGGATACATCAACATCAAACAATCGCGTAATGACGTGTGTATTAATGAAACACAAACAAAGCACGTGAAATGATAAAAGCTAAAAAGACTCACGACGTGCAGTTCTAACTTAGAAGCGAAGTGTAGAATAGATACAAATACCAACAACGACCTGTCGCAATGCTGATTACCGTGGGTTTTGATTCTGCCCTGTCCTCTCCTCATCCATCCATTGTGCACATTCTGATAAGTTGTTTTGTTTTGTTTGTTTTTTTTTTTTTTTTTTTTTAATTACCGATTATTTTAAAAAATTTAAACTATTGAAATATAATAAATTTAATTAATTAGAAAACAGTATTCCAACTCAGGACCTTCTGTTCATATACCATGTTAAATAACTAATCCTCCCAGCTTAAGTCTAATTCTGATATGTTGTTTCGTTTGTTTGTTATTTGATTTTTTTTTTTTTTTTAAATTACTAATTGTTCCAAAAGTTTAAACTATTGGGATTGATAAATTTAATTATTTAGATAGTAATAATTTAACTCAAGACCTCCTACGTGCTCAAATACCATATTAAATAACTAATCCTCTCAACCGCTTCAGTTTTGAGGAGAATTAGTAATTTAACCTTTTGCTTTTGTATAGTTTTTTTTTTTTTTTTTTTTTTTAATCTTTAAAGGTCTTTTAGTTTGTGTCATTAATTCAAATCAATAGTCAACACTAGCTAGCTAGTCCAATTAATTACTCCACAACCACAGTCTTTTTAATTTATATATTTTATGTCCAACTCATATGTCACCAAGTAATGTCCAAACTCGTCAAAGCAAATTCAGATTTCAGGCATCAAGATTCAAAAAGCAGATTCACACATCAAAATCATTGAATTAAATTACCAAATAAAGGAAGAGGAATTATAGTTATACGCTTATACACACACAACATCAACTTCACAAAGAGACCTTCGCTCGTGAGTGGGGTCCAGGTCGAGTAGGAAGCCATGTATTTTTCCATTGATGAAATTAATTTTACTATGGCCCTTTAAGACTCTTGTGGAGCCTAAAGACAGTTTCTTGTCCGCTAAGGGATTGAAGGGAGCCATGACATCAGTCTTATGATATCATTGCTTCTATTCTATGATTCTATCTACTAACTACACATTCGAAGAAATTGCGCTATGGCTGCCTTTACTGACTTTCCAGTATTAAGACAAATCTACCAGTCAACTTAGATCAGAGATTGGTGTAAAACTTGTTCACATGGATGGCCAATGAGATTCTCATTATATAAGTGCACAAACACAATTTTCACCCAACTTCCTTCTGTATTATTATTATTATTTTTTTTTTTTTTTTTTTTTGAGAATATCCTTCTGTATTAATTAAATAGGTTGAATGGAATAATATCTTGTCCTTATTTTTTTAATCTTTTTTTTGAGAAGGTTATTTTTTTAATCTTAGTTTTCAAGATTGTTTTTATAATTTTATATATTTCAAATAGGTCCAAACTGCATAAAAATAAATAAATAATAATTATAATTCAATAAGTTAGAGTGATGAATTTGAATTGTGGTTGTCTTTATTAGAAACATTAAGAAATGTCAATTGGGTTATAAGACTTTCGACATGATTATATAGTAAACAAAATTTTGAAACCAAAATTACTTTAATCGCATGGGCACAGTGATGTGGCATGAATTTCGTTCGTACATTAACATTTTACATGAATTAGATTACAATAATGACATTTTTGAAAAATAAAATAAAAGTATAAGGATTAGAGTGAAATATTTTAAAATATATGGATGATTTTGAACTAAAAGTTACTTAAGGACCAACTTTGCAATTTAATATGTTATATACTTATATAAGAGATGCAACTAAAGAGTTTCACTTACTTCTGAAATTAGAGAAGAAAAAAAAGAAGCAAAAGCACTTATCAAACATGACACCACAAAACATGTTTGCTAATCTAGGATCGATATTGGCCAGTTTGATGTTTATCCGGGCCATGTTTCAGCAATACTTTCCTCATCAGCTTCAAAACTTTCTTGAGAAATACTCTCAAAGGTTGATGGCTTACTTTTACCCTTATATCCAAATCAGGTTCAATCAGTTCACTGGAGAGCGTCTCACAAGGAGTGAAGCTTACTCTGCCATCGAGAATTACCTCAGCTCCACTACTTCCATGCAAGCAAAGAGGCTGAAGGCTGAAATAGGAAAGAACAACCAGTCACTTGTTCTTAGCATGGATGATCATGAAGAGGTTGGTGATGAGTTTAAAGGGGTCAGGCTCTGGTGGGCTTCTGGTAAACATGGTGAGAGAACACAGGCGACATTGTTTAATCCAGTTCCTGATGAGAAGAGACACTACAGGCTCACTTTCCATAAAAAATATAGAGATCTCATTATTGGGCCATACCTCAACCATGTGTTGAAAGAAGGTAAGGCAATCAAGGTAAGAAACAGGCAAAGGAAGCTTTACACTAACTATGGTTCTTATTGGAGCCATGTTGTGTTTGAGCACCCAGCAACATTTCAGACACTTGCAATGGAGCCAGAGAAGAAGCAAGAGATTATTGATGACCTGAATGCATTCAGCAAGGCAGAAGAGTTTTATGCAAGAATTGGGAGAGCTTGGAAGAGAGGGTATCTCCTTTATGGCCCCCCAGGGACTGGCAAGTCCACAATGATTGCAGCCATGGCTAATCATTTGGGTTATGATATTTATGACCTTGAACTCACTGCAGTGAGGGATAACACTGAGCTGAGGAGGCTATTGATTGAAACATCAAGCAAGTCTATTATTGTGATAGAAGACATTGATTGTTCGCTTGATCTTACTGGTCAAAGGAGGAAGAAGAAAAAGGAGAAAAAGGAATCAGGAGAAGAAGAGAAGGAACCAAAGAAAAAGGAAGAAAAGGAAGAAAATGAAAACAAATCCAGCCAGGTTACTCTTTCTGGGCTTTTGAATTTTATTGATGGGCTTTGGTCAGCTTGTGGAGGTGAAAGGCTGATTGTTTTCACTACCAATTATGTAGAAAAGCTTGATCCTGCACTAATTCGAAAAGGAAGGATGGATAAGCACATAGAATTGTCATTCTGCAAGTTTGAAGCTTTTAAGGTGCTGGCAAAGAATTATCATAAGCTTGAATATCACCATTTGTTTCCCAAAATCAGTGAGTTGTTTGAAGAGGCAGATATGACCCCAGCTGATGTTGCTGAACACTTGATGCCCAAGTCAATTTCAGGGGAGGCAACATTATGCTTGGAGAGTCTGATCCAGGGTCTTGAAAAGGCAATAGAAGAAGTAAAGTTGAAAGCTGAGGTGGAAGCAAAAAAGATTGAAGAATCAGCCAAAAATGAAGCAAAAGAAGAAGATAAGTAATTGGTGGTGAAGATTGATTGGAGAGCCAAGATGTGCAAAAGTAAACCGGCCATCAGGAAAAAAAGACAAATGGAGCAAAAAGTTATAAAGTAAGTAGAAATGAGTGAGTGGCCTGGGCTGTAAGATTCCGACTTTAGGATTGGACAAAAAAAATTTCTCTCTTTATGAATAGAATAATTTTTTTTTGATGAATTTATGAATAGAATAATTGGTTTAGTCAAATGAACTATAATGTATGGCACATTTAATCAAACTTTTGTAGGTATGCCTCAATCTTGAATGATTTCTTAAAATCATGCAAATGTTCAACATAGCATGCCAATTTGGGAAATTAAGCTGGTTGAACATCAAAACTTTCTGATTAGCATGCTTCTCTTCAATTGGTTAATTATGCTTGGAATGAATTATGAGTAGACAAAGATATAAATGCCAAATAATGCAATTAGAATGTGAATGTCTACACCATTTCAATGATTTAGGTCCCTACTCAACCTCCATGGTGTTCTATCTTTAAGAAAAAATCGATTAAATTCATTTGTTTCTAAGGAACAAATTGTAAAGCAATCCCACCTATGAGATAAAACAAAGTGTACCTTGCAGCATCAAACTTAACTTCAATTAATTTAACTTGAAGCATGTCGCAAAAAAGTCCAATAAACTCTCAGTTTCTTGGCAATACCTAACTAAAGCTTTAAATTCTAAAAATTGAATAATTGAAAGTGGACTTTGTAACTTGTAACAGCATCAAACCGCAATTATAGACTCAATTAAATGCCGTACCACGGTTTGTAAGTCCTACATATAGTATATAGATCCCAAACATAAGTGTAGTATGCAAGTTTATGGAATAATGTCTCGCGAAAAGAGCTACACTTGTTTGCAGAGCCGGCCCTTCCACTAGGCCAATTAGGCTATTGCCTAAGGCCCCTAGGTGGAAGGGAGTCCCAAAATTTTGAAAAAGGAGTAGTAGAAATAAAAATAAATAAATAATTACTTTTAGATGAAACTCCAAAAAATATTATACATTTTTATGACCAAAGAACAAAAAATCTGGAACATCCTTGTAAATATTAGTATCTCAAAAAATTCTTCGGTCTAAACAAAATCAATTATCTCAAAAATATCATCTTTAACCTCTAAAGAAAGAACAATTGAGAAGAAAGAAGACGAAGACCAAAGTTGAGAGTCTGATGAACTGAGAAGAAAGAAGCATTGTAAACTACTAAACTGTAAAGAAGTAATAAATAAATATATGAGAGAATAAATGCAATGGGAAAGTTGAGGAGCAAAGGTGGCCACGTGGGTGGGAGGTTGGGAATGGGAAAAATGATTTGAAATGAAGGTTCTAGGAAGGTAGTTTTATTTACTGAATTTGTTCTTTTAAAAAAAAAAAAATATGGCCACTTATTTTGAATATTTTAAAACACTACTTTTTATATATAATTAAAAAATTATATTAATTTATCTATATAATTTATCTATTATAGTAAAAAGCAATGTTTATTACTCTAATATATATATATATATATATATGAGATGGGCCCAAATTATACTTGGTGTAATTCCATAAGAGTTACACCTTTTTTAAGTTGTAAATTTCTAAAAAATCAAACGGTTAAAAGAAAATATTATTGTTCATCATTATATCATTAAATAATTACCAAATTAATAGCATTCTCATTATCTCTTTCCTTATTAATTGCTAATTATGTTTTTTTTCCCTCTCTCTTTAGTCTTTATTAAGTCCTTTCACTGTAATCTTTTTTCTTTTTTTTCTTTTTTTCTTCTCCTGCAATTCATCCACGTCAACCCAACAAAAGATAAAGTAAAAAACAACATTGCTCGAGAATATTTTTTCTCCTTTGCATGGGCTGCTGCCAGTGCCACCTCCTTCTCTAAGCTATCTATCTTCTCTCTAGGCCACGGCACCAATTCTCTACCACGTGCACGTGTAGGAGGGTCAAGCCAAACAAAGTATCCACAAGTATCATCTTGCAAGCAAAAAGGAGATTAAACATAATTAATACTTAAACAACAGAGAGACCGAGAGATATTATTTTCAGATTCAATAAGTTTGGACACAATAAAATCTACAAATTGTTAAATTTGTATATTATGATTAGTTCTAATAAAAATAACATTATGTTATTCTAATAACAACTTGACATGTAGATCGTTATGAAAAAGATCATAGAAAATGCTTTTAGATTAGCACAATACCCAATATTTTTCACACGCCCAAAGCCTCCTCCCTATGTTTTCACCAGTCCATGATGTTTTCACTGGTGTAATTTTTCCACAGTGACAAAACTGCATCCAAGGACTTCCAAGTGCATGTGATGAAGTTGAAGAAGACGTGGTTGAGGGCTGGTGGTGTTGGTGCAGTATATCCATATAATCTAAAGAAAATGGCACAAAGAAATGCTATTATAGGCCTTGGAAAGAGGTGGAATAAACCGAGCTTGTTTCATTCCAGTGCTTAAGATACGCACAAGCGGCTCTAGGATTTTTGTCCAGGGGGTCAATAAGAAACATAAATTATATAAAATCTAAAATAAAAGAGAATTGAATATGTCAATATCACAAAAAAAAAAAAAAAAATCTACAATTGTCTTCTACGAGGTTTCATATTTTGAAACCATTGCATAATAGATTCATTATCAATCCTACGAGCTATATCTTTTTTAATGTACACAGTCAAACAATCATTCACCACTGATCCCTCATTCGATTGTGCAATTCATTCTTGATATATTTCATTACTGAAAAACTTATTTCCACTATTGCAGTCGCAACAAGAAGGTTCAAAACTAACTTCACAAGCAAATATACCAATGGATATATAACATCCTTATTTGTCTCCACCATCTTTCTACCAAGGTCCCCAATTCCTTTAAGCTCTAAAAACTTGTCATTGGAGCGCATATCAACAATGTAAGTCTGAAGCTGATTATCAAGTGCCAATACATCTGTCTCAAAAAAATCAGATGGATAGAACTTTACAAGACAAGTCAATTTTTGCATATCAAAAGCCAAAAACGAATCACTTGGATTCAAGCAAGCCATACAAAGTAGCAACTTAGTAGTCACCTCTGAAAAACGATTATTAAGCTCTTGAAGTTACAGATCTATGACTTCAAAGAATAGATCAGCACAATAGTGATGTAAATTTGTAATTTGTGGGGGGTTGCGTCGTGGCCTCACACCAACTACAAGTATTTCTTCCATATTCAAGATAGGAATATCATGCTTGCTACAAAATGTGGATACTTCAATCAATAGAGCTTCCCATTCATCATCTCTCATCATCTGCAATCGTTGCTTAAACACTCTGACAAGTGTCATAGCATTTACAATATCTTGATTTTTCTTTTGCAACGCCATTGACAACTCATTTGTGATCCCCAAAATATTTTTCATCAAATGTAAAGCAAAGGAAAATTCAAAAGATAGAATTAACCTTAAAATAGATCGAGCTTCAACTCTTTGCTCAGAAAGTAGGCTATCATTTTCAATCATCTCAAGTACATCAACTGTGGAAGAGAACATCAAAATCAAGTTGAGGATTGTCCTATAATGTGATCCCCAACATGTATCACCAACACGTTTAAGACTTGTCTCTTGGTTCAAACCTTGCCCACTTTCAAGTTCACCCAAATTTAATGCTTCTGTAATTTTGGCAAGTCGTGCATTTCGTAAAAATTCTCGTCTTTTACAAAAAACTCCAACAATAGTTACTATTTTACTAATGTTAGGTTCTAAAGACTTAGGATTTGATGTATTTAGAACTCTAATGTGTAGTGTTGGCAAACTATGATCAAAACAATATGTTTAGTCTTGTTTAGGCTTGCTCAAAGTTGTGTAATTCATGTAAAGTTGGAATCCAGAGGCTGCAGATGTATTAGTGCATTTCAGCCTGTCTCGATCGATCGAAGGTTAGACTCGATCGATCGAAAGTTGGCCAGAATGTTTTTCTGCAGAATTTCCAACTCAACCCTATCTCATTAAATGTTTAGGGTTTTATGTTTTTGCCTAGGTATATAAGGCAAAACCCTAGCCACGTTTTGTGAGTGGCTCTGGTTGTACTGTTGCTCATTTTTTGCGATTTGTGTGAATATCTTGTGAGATCTTTGAGGAGCTTTCCTTCACATAAACTTAAGGTTTTCAAGGTAGAGATATTATCAACACCTTGATTATCAACTCAGTTGCTATCATTGGAGTTTAAAGAAACACAAGCGGGAGTGCTTGTATCCTGTGGAGAATCCAAGAAAGAAGGAGTCCGTGGATTCGGAGCTTGCACGTGGTCATGTAAGTAAGTTCTACTGGTGGGTAGCATTAGGAAGTTGAGCGTGGGTGCTTGTAAGTCCTTTTGTATGAACTTCAATTCTTTCATATAGTGGATTCAAGTTTACCTTGAGGATAGCTAGGTTAAATCCTCCCTAGGTTTTTTACTGGTTTGGTTTTCCTGGGTGATCATATTTTTGTGTTTTTTATATTTCCACTGCTTTATATCTTGATATGATTATTTGATTGTGTCAACCTAGATTTGCATAATTTGACTAAGTTAATCACTTGGCTAATAAACTAGGTTAATTTGATTGTTGTGTTTTAAAGGATCTAAAAACCTAACAACTAACCAAGTTAAAAAATTCAGCAATATCAGTATGCTTGTTAGCAACAGCTACTAGAGTCAACTGAAGTTGATGAGCAAAGCAATGGACATAAAATGCTGATTTATTCTTCTTCAGAATTAAAGTTTTAAGACCATTGAATTCACCTTGCATGTTACTAGCCCCATTATAACCTTGCCCACGTAATCTTGATAAACTCAATGCATATTTACACAATAAAAATTCAATTGCAGCTTTTAGAGACAAAGTGGAGGTATCTGCTACATGTACAATACCAAGAAATCGCTCTGTGACAATTCCCTTTTTGTCCACATAACGCAAAACAATAGTCATTTGTTCTTTTATTGAGATATCACAGGACTCATCAACTAAAATTGAAAAGAACCCACTACCAAAATCTTCGATGATGGCATTTGTAGTTTCATATGCAACTGCATTCACAATTTCTTTTTGAATATCAGGATGGGTTAACTTACTATTTTTTGGAGTTTTCTGCAACACTTCATTAATAACATCATTATGATCTGCCAAAAATTGTAGAAGCTCAAGGGAATTTCCTTTATCACTTAAATCATCAGATTCAACATGACCACGAAAAGCTAACCCTCGATGCAAAAGGAATCTTATTCAATCAACTATTGCATTTAATTGAGTCTGATATTCAATTTTATCTTGATTTGACTGCTTAACAAAAACACTTTGAATATGTTGATTTTGCTTCATTAGATTTTCACCATTCTTAAGAGCTTGGTTATGGGCACTATTAACACCTCCAACATGTAGGTCTAGCTTTTCTTTCTTATTCCAACTATTGAATCCCTTTGTCACAAAACTGTCACCTCCAGATTACATACCAACATCTTGTCTAAATAGGTGACAGTATAAACAATATGCAGCATCCTTTTCAATACTATATTCCAACCAACTTTCATACTCTTTAAACCATTTAGGATTAAATCGACGCATAAGTCCACCAATTTTTGTTTAAGGAAAATCATGTTCATAAGGTTGACATGGTTTTTTTAGTAAATAATATCTTCTTATTTCATCTCGATCATTAGGATGATAAAATGAAATCTTTTTTCGTAGCCCAGGGTCCGAAGGAAGATTGTTCACATCAACACAACCATGCTTAGAAAATGAATCTTAAGTAGAAGATGAATCTTGAGTAAGATATGAATCTTGGGTAGAAGATGAATCTTGCGGCCTTTGGGGTTTCCTTATTACAAATTTATCCATAGTACTAGCAAAAGAACAAAAAATAAATTATAAGTTCATTTGACATATTTTTTTTCTAATACAATAAATATATTAATTATTGTTAAGTGATTTTTTTGGAATTCTTTAATTTATAAGTTTACAATTCTTTAAATGTTTTTTTTTTAATTGTCTTTAGTATTAATGTATTGACCAAGTCACAAAGCCAACAACCAGTCACAACTCACAAGTCACATTCAACAAAATTAAAAAACTACTCTTAAGTCACCATTAGTCAAATAGTCAAAGTTATATCAAATCAATAAAACTCTCACAGCAACTCTGCAACACACATTCAACAAAATTAAAAAAACTACTCATAAGTCACAATTAGTCAAATAGTCAAAGTTATATCAAATCAATAAGGGGGTGTTTAGATTTTTGATTTCCATAACTCATAATTTTGTTTCCATAACTCATAACTCAAAAATGGTGGGACCCATAGCGAGAAGTCTGTTTAGGAAGGGGATAACTCTGTTTCCATAACTCTGTTTCCATTACTCAATTCTCTGATTTTTGAGTTATGAGTTATAGAAACTGAAAACACATTTTGACTGTTTTCAGTTTCCATAACTCATAACTCAATGGTATTTTTGTAATTAAACAAACATGGGGGACCCACTCAGCCGCAACTTTTGACCAATCTCTTTTTTTTTTTTTTCCACTGGGTTCGGTCTTCAGTTCTGAAAAAAAAAAAAAAAAAAAAAAAAAAAGGCTGCACCGAGTGACAAGTATGGGGCCCACAAACAGTGTGAAAAATATTAAGTGATGAGTAATGAGTGATGATGCCAAACGGGGTGGAGTGTTTTAAGTGATGAGTGATGAGTAATGAGTGTTGAGTGATGAGTGATGAGTGACGGAAATTGAGTGAGGAGTGATGAGTGATCAAAAAAAAAAAAAAATCCAAACATGGCCTAAAACTCTCACAGCAACTCTGCAACACGCCAACACTGAACACCCAACAGTAAAGAAACTCAAACTCAAGTACTCAGCAACAATAAAACACTATAAACTAATAAAAGTAATAAGTCCTATAACTATAAGTCTATAAGACTATAACCCACTAACCCCACAGGCCCACACACAGTCACACACACGGTCAGACTTTAAAGACTCAAAACTCAAGCAGAGTTACTCAACAACAAATATCAGAAGTTCATATCACAGTTTTTAATGCCACAGCTCCCACACACAGTCACACGGGTGGCGATACAAATTACAAAACACTATAAACACTCACACAGATTTAGCGAAATAGGCAAATAGCATATCAAAACACTATGAACACAATCTCACAGTAAAAGAAAGAGAGAAAGAGAGAGCTAAAAAACCAGATCAAGTGGCAGCAAAAGGCAGACCAAGCGGCGGCGGCGGCAAATTTTGTGTGTGTGAAGCAAAGGCAGCCTTTTTCCTTCGGGTTTAGAGAGTTAAGAAGGATAATGAGAGATTTTGGAGGTTAGGCAGCTACAAATTTTCTTAGGTTTTATTTGACCCTTTTTTTTTTATTTATGATTTTTCAAATTTTGATTTATGGGCTTTTTATTTCTGAGATTAAAGACCAAAATTTTCTTTTGGACTTCTTTTTTTTTTTGGAGTTTAAGTTGGGCTTTAAAAAATAAAGGGGTCGGGTTGATGGTGAGGGGGTGCAAATTTGTATTGCAAGGGGTTCAAAATAATTTTTTTTTTTTTAATATTATATATATATATAAAAAAAAATTTCGGGTCAAGGGGATCATTTGAACACCCTGACTATAACGTACCGCCGCCGTAACGCACTTGTGATATATTAGAAACATTTGATGAATTGCAGGAAAAAAAAAATTACAGTAAAAGGACTTAATAAAGACTAAAGAGAGGAAAAAAACACAATTAGCAATTAATAAGGAAAGAGAGCGATTAATAAGGAAAGTGATAATGAGGATGCTATTAATTTGGTAAGTATTTAATGATATAATGATGAATAATAATGTTTTCTTTTAACCGTTTGATCTTTTAGAAATCTATAACTTAAAAAATGTATAACTCTTATGGAGTTACACTAGATGTAACTTGAACCTCTCTCTCTCTCTCTCTCTCTCTCTCTCTCTCTCTCTCTATATATATATATATATATATATATATATAAACTAGCCTCATTATATGCACTTTGCACTTGCAATGAGGTTTTTATTTTTTATTTTTTAGTATAGTGTCATAATATTCCTTAAATTTTTTTTTTAATAAGTTTATTTTAAAAACATGGATTAGTAGGAGAGTGTCCTATTTTGTAATAATTTTAAGTGGAGTTGGAGAATGCCCCATTTTAGTTCTCACCTAAGGCTCCAAAATATCTAGGGCTAGCCCTGCTTGTTTGCATTCAAAACGTGGTCCAGACAAGCACAGATGTGACAAAAAATATACTATAATACGGAAACAATAACATTGCAGTAAAATTTAGTTTAAAATAAAGTAGAGCATTTAAGGGTAACAATTCAAGAAGACAAGCATGAAAACGCTGCTAAAAGTTTATTACTAGAATACTACAATTTTTTTATTTTTGATAGAGTTTTAACTTATGGCGTGCGCTACTAATGATTATGCTCTTTATCATCATACCAAGACATCAATTGGTTTTTGGTATAGGCGGGGATTGAATCTCAGATTTCTTATTCAATAATCAGAGACTTTATCAATTGAGCTAACTGGAACCAGTGGTGGAGCCAAGATTTTAGGTGGAGGATAAGATTAACAGAAAAATTGAAAATTAAATTAATCTAGGAAATATTAATCGATAATAATAACATTATAAATAAATCACTATATGTTAATGTAATTGTCATACGCAGTCTAATATAAAATGTAAACTTTAATTATTTTTTTTCATACCTAGTTTAATTTACAGTATTTACTCAATAAACAATAATAATTATCAGTTCATAGTTTATAATAAGAGAAATGTTATGTCCACAATGGTGAGTTGTTATTTATTGTTATTAGTGAGCAAGAAAGTAATTTCAATAGCAGGTTCAAATTAAAACCAGTAACACCCTGTCACTTAGAATTTGTAGTAAAAGTGTTGTAAAATTGTTGTCGACATAACACTTCTCTTATAATAATCAAATCAAGAAATTAATCTAAATACACAAAGTTCAAACATGTAATTTGATTCTTTAAAATAAATTGTGAAAATAAATTGATGTAAAAATATTAAAAATATAGTAATATACCTGTGAAGTTGTGTAAAATTCAGCCAAATATCTTCATCTTCTAAGTAGTTAAATTTCGGTTTATAGTAAAAACTTAGGATTTGAGACTAAAAAAAATTGGTAACAAAAAGGGAAAAAAAAAATTAGGAGGCAGATGGGCAGAGGCACTACAATAAGCACATAAAAATAAGGATTGTTTTTAGATTCTTCAGCAAAGTTATGGGGCAAAAGTATGTACACTAAAATTGGTTTTATTATTATTAGGTGGAGCCTATTATTTAATAAAATAATTGCTTGTTGCAGTGTGAATGTAAAATGTCGAACCATGAGCTATGTCATTCCACCTCAAAACTAATTGGTGATGAGGAAGACACACTCAAATTTTTTGAGTTTGACATCACACCTCGAGGGCCTATTTTTAGAGTGGTTGTAGAGAGTCAAATTGTGGTCCCCCCTACAATCCCTTTCTCACAATGACACTCCCGTGGCTCGAACCCATGACATTGACTCTGATACCATTTGTCAGACCATGAGCTATGTCATTCCATCTCAAAACCAATTGGTAATGAGGAAAACACACTCAAATCTTTTATACTGTTCGACATCACACCCTGCAGACCTATTTTTAGAGTGGTTGTAGGGAGTCAAATTGTGGTCTCCCCAACATAAAGGAATTGACAAGCTAATACATATAAGTAAAAGGCTTTTGACTCTGTGTCAGGGGGCAAATAGTCTTTTATCACAATATATATAGTACTAGTATTAAAGAATTTTTGAGGAAGTCAAGGGCGACAATGCCCCCTTCCCTCCACCCCTAACTTAAACCAACACTAGTATACTAAGGGTCTATTTTGGTTGGAATTGTGGAAAAGGGGGAGAATAGAAAATAGAGAATGAATATAAAAGTGGGAGGATAAAACATATTTTAATTTTCTCTCATAGTGTTTGGTTGGAAGGATGGAAAAGTGGAAGTGTAAAAAACTCACTTATTTGGTTGAGAAGATAGAAAATATAATTTGTATAAATTTACTCCTATACCCCTATTACATAATATAATAAATTTTTTTTTTTGGTAATCATTAAATAATAAAAAAATCATTTTCCATTATATATATATATAGAGAGAGAGAGAGAGAGGTCAAAGCCACCATTCAATTAAAAAAAAATCCAACTTTCATTAAAAAAAGAGAAGCCACATTGACCCAAAAAAACCACCAGTTTGATACCAAAAAAAAAAAAAAAAAAAAGCCAACAACAACAACAATAGTAGTAGCAAGTAGTAACAACTGAGTATTTCCCTTGTTTAGTTTATGACATTGAAGATTATCCCAAAAAAAAAGAAAAAATAACAATAACAAACAAACCGATTGGATAAGTAAGAAGAAAAAGACAAAAAAAAAAAATTGCATTTAGCATTATTTTTATAATATTTTAGTTAGTTGTCGACCTTACAAAACTATTCAGCAAACTAGCATCTCGAGTGTCTAAAACTCAAGTTCCAAGATAGAACTTGAGTTTCTAAGTCTCGATTTGCAAGTGATGGCATCTAACATGGAAAAAAATCCACATGGAACTTGAGTTTTTAAGACTCGAGTTCCACCATTTTATTTCCCCAGCATCTGTAGATTGTCTCCTTCCTCTGTTCTTCTTTGTATTAGGTTCTTCTCATTCTAGTTATATGGAACTCAAGTCTAAGAAACTCGAGTTCCACTTGGATAAATTCTTCCACCTCAACAATCTGAACTCGAGTCTTTAGGGCTTGATTTAGTCACCGAACTCGAGTTTCATGGACTCAAGATACTAGTTTCCTAAATGGTTTCAAATCTATGCTTACTTACAAAATAGCCTCTGAAAATTATGCTAGATGGCAAATATCCCCAAAAAAAGAAAACCCAAGGCAAAAAGAAGAAAACGGTAAAGTCATTCTGAATTGCGCACATGGAAGCATAAGGGTGTTTTGGTCCATAAGTTTTGTTCTAGTTTTCTCTCCAATCTGGAAATAAAATATTTTGCTGAGCCTGGGGAGAAAATACCTGGACCCATTAGTTTTCCTTCCACAAATCCAACCAACCAAACACCCCAATAAATTTCTTTTCCTCCCCATTTGCTCTCTTCTTTTTTCTTTTTCTTTTTTCCTTTTTTACATCTTTCCTAAAATCTACCCAACCAAACAAACCCTAAAATCAGTGCTTGGAAGAGGAGATATGACTTATGAGTTTCACTTAAAAAAAAAAAAATTCAAATAGTACACAATAGGGCTGTAAACGAGTGGAGTTTTGTCGAGTAATGCATGTTTAAACTTGGCTTATCAAGAAATTACAAAAGCTCAAGCTTGGCTCGAGTTCGTGACAAGCCTAAAAATAGTGTTTGAGCTTGAGCTCGTGGGAAAGTCAAAAAGTTTGAACTTGGCTTGACTTGGTCTAATTAATTAATCAAGTCAAAGTTAAGCTTAATATCAAGCTCAAACTTAAGCTTAAGTCAAGCTTTTGAGCTTGAGATCTAAAAAAATTTACATTATTAAATGCTTAAATCTCTAAAATTAAGAAAAAAAAATAGTATACTCATTTTATCATGCATCTAATCCTACTCATGATTAGCCATTATTCAAATTAAAATTTTACATAATTAAATTCATTCATTCATCATTCGTTGTCTATAGATTCAGAAATTGTTCAAAATACAATTTTTACATTCACGTTAGATGGTGATGAACTAGAAAAATACTTGTTTGTAACCATTATAAATGAGAAAATACTAACATGTTTCGTAACTTTACTTTAGATGATTGATAAGGAAGGATCATATGTGGCCCACTTAATTAATTAATTTATTTTTAAATGTAACTATAGTATAAAATGGTTCTTGGTCAACTTAGAGGGAAAGAAAAAAAATTAAGGTAATGGATAGTGGTTCTATGTTGGCCATGTCATTATTAAGATATGTATAATGAGTATATTTAGCTAACACATATAAACTTATAAATGAGCCTATACTTGAATTGTTTTGTATTAAGCCTAATAGCTCATGAGCTTATTCATAAACAAATTTTTTTGCTTGGGCTTGGCTTGTTTATTAAACGAGCCTAAAACTAAGGCTCAACCTTGGCTTATTTATAAACAAACAAACATGAACGAGCTTTTATCAAGTCAAGCCCGAGTTGTTCATGATCGACTTAGTTTATTTACTCAAGGTTTTAAAACTCGGACCAGACCGTATGATCCGACCGAGAAAATTTTGAACCGCTCATTTTTATGATTCTTTTAGCCTCAAGAGCCGCACTATAGGAAAAAAGCAGGGAACCGTTCAAATTGCGATTGAACCACACGGTTCTGAGAACCGTGATCAGACTACTTCTCACGGTTCCCTTTGAATCTGAACCTAAAAAAAAAAAAACAGAAAAACAAAAGAAAAAGAAACACAACTGCTGGGAGTACATCATGTCTTTAGAAACTCTGCCACTGCCATCTCTAGAGAAACACAGCATGTCTTTATGTTTCTTCTTTTTCTCTCTTCAAAGCACATCACGCAGCTCCCTCTCTTCAGAAACTCTTCTCTTGGGCGAAGCAAACTTTAAATTCTGACTTTGTTCTCAGCTAGTAATGTGTGTGTGACAGGGTGAGAGTATGAGAGAAAGAGAATGAGAAAGAGAGAGCTAGAGATAAAGAAAGAAAAATAAAAGCAGAGAGGAGGACGTGCTGTGTGGAGGAAGAGTCTAGAAAAATAAAAACAAAATGAGAGGAGTGGGGATGGGGATGGGGATACGTGTGTGGAGGAGAAAAAGCAAGAGAAAAATAGAAAAGAAAAGGAAAAGAAACGTATGGATGCAAGGAAAGAAAGGAAAAATAATAAAAAGAACAAAAAATACAATTAAATGTTACTAATGTTTCACAATAAATTTTAAGTAACAGATTGTTATTAGTTAATATTGGTGAGTAAAAAAATAATTTCAATAGTGAGTTTAAATTAGAATTAGTAACAACTTTTCACATAAATTTTGTTGTGAAAGTATTGCTAAAAATGTTGTAGACTTCTTCGTTGCTTCTGGAGACTTCTTCTTTGATGCTGCGTGCTTTAGTGTCAACTACTAACATATAATGCTTGCTTGCTGTCAACCACTTCCTTCTTGGGTTTTGTTATTTATTTAACTTTAACAATTTTTAAATGCAAGGACATCTTCAGATCTAGCTTTTGTTTTGTTTTGTTTTTTTTTTTTTTTTTAAATTCATAATAAATGGTGAACAGCGACTATTCAAATGGGCTTGGGAAAAAAAATGATCAACAGTCAAATGGGCTTGGCCATGAGCAAATAAACTTATTTGTCTCTTAACTATTTTATTATAAAAATTATTGGGTACTAAAGTGTGCTTTGTCATGACTTAAAAATAATTTAGAAACTCAATAGCTATTGTTTTTTTAGAATTTAATAATTTTTATTTGTATTATGAAAGTTATGTTATAAAAAATACTATCTATATTTGTTTTGGACTATTTTATTTAATTTTTCTATTTTATTTATTAATTTAATGTTTTTATATATATTTAAAATAATTATTAAATTAATTATGACATCATCATGGTTCGACCTCGGTTCTACCTCAAAAACCTTGAACCTCTCATTTTTACGATTCAATGAACGGTCTGATCAGAAAACTTTGATTTATATTTACAGCCCTAGTACACTTCACAGTCAGGCATATCAGATTAAAGCCTTGAACTCCAAAATAAATTTAGAATTAAAGTCATGACCCCATTTTAACTTACATTACACCGAGTCCCTGATTTTCCAAGAAAGAGCAAGAGAGATTTTACCGCAAAACCCAATCAAAGTCTATATAAGTAGGCAGATTGCCCAAACATATTGGAAATCATTGGCCTGGGTTTAGATGGGCTCGATATCTGGTCCAGATTTAGAGGCCCAACATTGGCCCTAAGAGAACATCTGTTGAGTCAAAGCATCGCAATTAGAAGTAAATCTTGACCAAGCGGTAGAATAGTTTTGTGGGTTCAAAACTTCAAATTCAATTAGAACCACGTCTCAGTTCACTGCTCACTAGACAGATATTAGGTCAGTACGAGAAAAGCGTCTGACCGCCACAATAATAGAAAATTTAAAAATATAAGGACAAAAAAATAAAATTCTTCAGCATGGCAGTCTTCGAATTGTTTGTGGACGCAATTATGCTCACGATACTGTCACTAGATGCGTGAGGAGAAGAGAAACTAAGATGAAATTCAAGTATTGAGGCAATTTTGCGTTTCTAGAGATTATGTTTTGTTTGTGACAAAGGAGTAAGGACAGAAGATAATATGGGCTCAAAGATTTGGACAATAACAAAAGGATCTTAATCTTCGCTTTTAAGTTCTTACAGAATATTTCTCTCAAAAAAAACAAAAAAACAAAAAGTTCTTACAGAATATAACAAACTACCTTTGAATTGGGCCTACATTTTAGCTATTGTTGAGCTGGATAATATGGGCTCAAGCTTATGACAATTTTTAAAAATAAAATAAATAAATAAATCTTGCTACCTCTTAGTTGCAGAATAGAGTAAACTATCTTTGACTTGGGCCTTTATGGGCCTACATTGTAGTTTGTGTTGAGCTGGATAACATGGGCTCAAGCTTATGACAATTAAAAAAAAGGATATTGCTACTTTAGCTCTATTCGATCTACATGGTCCTATTCATTCCACTTTGATTCTATTTCGTCCATTTTGATTTTATTTGGTTCACTTCAGTTCTATTTGGTCCATTCTGTTCACTTTGGACCTATTCGGTCTACTTTGATCCTATTCGCTTTTCTTTGGTCTTATTCGTTTCAATTCGCTTTACTTTGGTCTTGTTTGGTCCTATTCAATCCACTTCAGTTCTATTTGGTCTACTTCGGTTCTATTCAATCCACATCGGTCCTATTCTATCTATCCGGTCTTATTCCGTCCATGTCGGTCCTATACGGCCCAATTAGTACTATTCAGTCCATTCTATCCACTTTGGTCTCACTCGGTCCACTTCAGTCATTCGGTTCTATTCAGTCCATTTGGTCTATTTTAATCCACTTCAATCCATTTTGGTCTATTCGGTGCACTCAGTCAATTTTTGTGCACTTAAATAATGGAAAAACAGGTTTAGGTTAAGAACACCTATTTTGAATCCAAATTTATGAAAAAAAATATATATATATATATATATATATATAGATCTCAAACTCGTAATAACTAAAATTTTAAGCATAACATTTATTGTTATTACGCTCTTGTTGACTCTTCATGTTTAGAAAGACTTTCACTAAAATTTAGCTAGACCGAAGTGGACCAAAATGCTACATTAATGTGACTCGACAACCTAGTTATTAAATACGCATACTGTACACAATAGCAAAAAAAATTGGACTTTGGAGGCTAAATTAACATTTTTGAAACATTAGGAACTATTTAGATACATAATGCGGCTTGGGACTAAATTAGTAAGTAAATATTTTTAATATCTGTAATTATTCTTAATTTGTTTGTTACTTGTCATTGTCCTTCCCCCTCCCCAACCCCCCCCCCCCCCCCCCCCCCAACCAAAAAAAAAAAACCCTGGTGTACTTTACTAAAAAAGGAGGAGAGAAAGCCCAATCCTAAATCAATTTTGGCCTTCGAATTGTTTGTGGATGCAATTATGTTCACGATATTGTGCACTAGATGCGTGAGGAGAAGAGAAACTAAGATGAAATTCAAATATTGAAGCTATTTTGCGTTTCTAGAGATTGTGTTTTGTGACAAAGGAGTAAGGACAGAGGATAGATAATATGGGCTCAAGCTTGGGACAATAACAAAAGGATCTTAATCTTCCTGCTTCTAAGTTCTTGTATAATATAACAAACTACCTTTGAATTGGGCCTTCTATGGGCCTGCATTTAGCTATTGTTGAGCTGGATAATATGAGCTCGAGCTTATGACAATTTAAAAAGAAAAAAAAAAAAAAAAATCCTGCTACTTCTTAGTTATTGAATAGAGTAAACTATCTTTGACTTGGGCCTACATTGTAGTTTGTGTTGAGCTGGGAAACATGGGCTCAAGCATATGACAAATTTTTTTTTTTTTTTTAAAGGATCTTGCTACTTCTTTAATTAAAAAATAGAGTAAAATATCTTTGACCTGGGCCTTCTACATTTGGCTGGTATTGAGCTGGCTTGGTCAAAAAAAACAAAAATACATGGCTGGCTTTTTCAATCCGAAACTTCTATGGTCTAAGTTCCACTTTATAGTCACAGTGGAAAGGTATTGAGAAAACAACATAATTGTATTTTTGCTCTGAGTATTGGAAATTTCCAAGTTATTCCAATAATTTTTTTTTTTTACCAAAATGAAATTACAATTTTCCACCTAATTACTCCGGCGTTAATTAGTCAAATTTGTGCTTCGGACTTCAAAATTTTTCCTACCTAAATCCTTGAAATTTCATGGAGATTTCCAGTTTCCACATCATATTCAAGTCATAATTGATTGGGTTCAACCTGAAAGATTGTTTAACTTTTTAAATTTTTAATGGACAACCGTGACTTCACAAATTGAGCATACATTGTACTATACTGTTGGTCACCTGGTCTTTCTCTCTTGATTAAACGTTCAAGTGTTCAAGTGTATCTAAGCACAATAATGGTCACCAATCACCATAGACTTATTCTCAAAAAAACAAAAAACAAAAATCACCAGATCCTTAGGAATTGAAAAAAGAAATTAGTTACTGGTCTTGGTCCTCGTACTAAGAAAAGAAATAAAATTAGCAAACAAAAGCAACTTTTTTGCTTCTAGAGGAAAGACAAATAGCCTTTGATTGCTTGTTGAGTCCAAAGAAGAGGTTGGTAAGATAAGAAAAATAGAACTTCTAGTCTTGGTATTTTTTTTTTCATTATAATTTTTTTTTCCACAGTTCGTTTTTTTTTTTTTTTTTTTTTTTTTTTTTTTTTTTTTTTTTTTTTCTTCTTCTATATCACTGCACTTTGCCATTAAGGCCATATTCTTTACATTTACTCAAGTTGTTCCCACGTAATTGCTTATTTGTGGGTTTTAATTAGTTTAACTGATAAAATTTATAATGATTGAATAAGATATTTAGAGTTCAAATCTCATTTACACCAAAAATCAACTGATGTATTGTTTTCATAATAAAGAGCTATTATAAAAAATGGACGCCATAGGTTGAAGTTTTTTCATTAAAAAAAAAAAAAACAAACAAAAACAAAAACAACAACAACAACAATATTGCTTCTCAATCTTTGGTTAAACTATTTCCATTTTTTATTCATGAGATATTCTGTAAATTACATAAACTAGGTAAATTGAACTTAGAACTGTTTGGGTTTACGTCGCACCCTAAATCTATGAGCCTACCACCCATGGACCCAATGGGGTATGTACTAAAACTCTTTTGAAAGGCATATAGACTGTATTGACTGACTCCTCAATAATAAGTCTAATCATTATTATAGTCACAGGCAATAAAGTCACCATGACTAGCCGCCCTTCTCACCATTTTTCTCCAAGAGAAAACAAACATGCTTCCCAAATGAAAACGTTGGGTTGTGCTGCTCGGAGTTTCACAATATGCCTCAAAAAAATAGAAAAAAGTTTCACAATAAAAAGTTGTCCCAAGTTCACCAACTTATCTTGTCATAACTCTCAGTAACAAAGTACATTAGGTCAAGCATACTCTCCTTGATTGAATCTCCGCCGTATATGAGCCAAAAATTCCGGGGTCTACATACTAGAGACTTGGACTCAAAGGTGGATCATACCTTTTCTCTCTCGTCTAATAGTATAGGCCACAGCATCACTCCAGAAGCAATGAAAATTCCCAGCAATTTACATCCCAATCTAATGAAAATTCCCAGCAATTTACATTCCAATCTATGATAGCTTCTTCTCTTCTTTCGTAAGTCATAATAGGCAATAGCTTTGTAGCTTAAGTTGTATTTTTTGGTATTTCTAATAGAGGCATCTAGAATTTAAATCCACACTTTCCATTGTAACTATAAAATTATTTTAAAAAATTCATAATATATTGGAATAAAAGAATACACAATGTATGTGTGTATATATATATATATAGACACCATCTTTTAAAAAATAATTAAAAAAAAAAAAGTAGTTCCTCAACAAGTAACTTCTTGGGGTTGAGGCCACTCATCTTCTCATGAAATCAAGTTGTCACAACGACGGTTTATTTTTTATATTCTTGACCATGTTGGAAAAGACAAATTGCAAGCATATGTGTGCTCTATTTTCTATTAGTAGCGAACAAACTCGGAGTAGACTTTCGCAAAAGCTCGTTCATATTTGTCTTTTTTTTATAAACAAATAAAGTTTGAACCTTATTTGTAGAATTGTTTAATAAATGAGCCGGGCTCAAATTTTTTTTAAAATAAAATAAAATCTTGGACATGCACGTGAACAATAGGACTCAATAAAAAAAATAAGCCATGTTTAACTTGGTTTATGGGATAAGTAAAAGTTTGCTACGGACTTGAACAATTAACTTATATCTTACTAAACTTTTAATTAATTAAGTATTTGAACCACTCATTCTAACCAAATGGGATTGACAATATATTTAATAAAGCTTGATAATGTACTTAGATTGGATCTTGATCTCAAGAGTCAAGAGCTTAATATTGAGTTTGAGTTTAAGCTTGATGTTGAGCTTAAACTGAGGATGACTAATGAATTAAGCCAAGTTCAAGCATTTGGAATTTCCTGACTAGCTTAAGCTCAGACTTTATTTGTAGGTTTGATTCAAGTTCAAGACAAACTTAAACATTTCACATTTGTTATCAAGTCAAACTTGAACATTCAATACTCAACAAAGTTTAACTCCCTTGTCCCTAAGTAAAATTAAACCTTGGCTTTAAGGTCATGTTCTTTAGATCGACTCAAAGTCACTTTAAAATGACTGTGTCTAAGGGACTACTTAGACATATAGCTTGTATTGGTTCCTCAATAAGTACAATAGTTTAATATTGTCATGTCCAATAGTATATATGATCACCTTGACTAATAGCCCTTCTTAAACTTTTTCTGTTGACAAATAGACTATTTGTTCCTCAATAACTAAAATAGTTAATATAGTGACGTTCAATGGAGTCACCATGACGAATTATTATTAGTAATTGCCCTTCTCAATCTCTATTTCAAGTAAAAACCAAACATGCTTACCCACGAAAATGTGGCGTTGTGTGCTGATAGGAGTTTCGCAGAAAGCAAGTTGTCCCAGGTTCACCTACCTAATCTTGTCATAGCTCTCAGAAAGTAACACACTTAATTAGGTCAAGTACACCCTTGATTGAATCTTGTTATGAGTTTAAATTCAGGGTCTAAACTCTAGACTTTAAGGTAGATCATACTCATCCAATGTTATAGACATAATCAAAAGCTAGCAGCGAAGCAACCCAGCAATTTACATGCGAATCCATTATAAATTTACATGATTATATCTGTTGGAAGAATCTCCTTCAACGCATGGCGGCTCATGAAACAATTATTATTTAAATAAGTACAAAACTTATTAAAAAAATTATGTAACTAAAATTACATTTGAATGATTTTAATTATCAATCACTACGTAATAATAATTTTTTTTTTTTTTTTGGTCCAAACTGGTTCACAAGTAAACTTTTCCAGATAAATAAGCTAATACCTATAAGAATAATTCTGTAACCACAACTTTCCACTGCCTTTTTGTTGCAAAGCATTTTTTATTTGCATATCAATATTGCATGGGTTGAAGGCATTTGTTGGGGAGCAATGCATAATAACTGAGCAACAAGCCAATACAAAATTATAAGATAGAAGTTAGATTACAATTTCCCACTCCCCAATTATATTTTTTTTTTCCTTAATTTTTGTTGAACTTATTTTATAAATATATATATATATATATATATATTATCATGCTTATAATTAATACATTATTATATATTTTATATATCGAAATTCATTCATAAAAAGAAACAAAGTCTTTCATATTTTATCAATGTCTTTTTAAGATTCAAAAATTATATTAAAAAAAAAAATGCTATTGTTTTGAGGATTTTCTTACATTGAATATCACTTTTAGTACTTGAGAAAAAGGTAAGTGAAATTTTATTAACTGATATCTTTTTAGAATACATCCTCCAAATCAAATGGGAGCTCTTAACATGAATGAATATCACTTAACATACATATGAATGAATTTTTATTTTTCATATGTGTATATATTTTGCCCCCTAAAATCAAATCCTAGCTCTGTCACTAATAACATAAGACCATCATTATTGAAGGTTTTTCTTTTCTCCATGTTTTTATAAACCACCTAAATGTGAACCTCAATATTCTTCATTTTATGTTTATATTGTATCTAAAAGTGTTGTTTTTGTTTAACACAAGTCGTACTTTACCCAAAAAAAGGGGGGGAAAATCAAACTAAAATGAGGGATAAATATATTTGCTATATAAATAACTAACATATGGTTAATATAATTTACTTCAACATGGAGTGGAAAAGTTTTTTTTTTTTTTTTAAATACAAGATAGAAATTCTACTCTATCCTAATATAAGTATATGTATGTGAAACTTCCTCATAGAGACTTGAACCCCGGCCCTTACCCCTCACACCTTACAAACACTTATACTTATGGAATGACCATCACACTAAGGGTATGCAGTGGTGAGTGGGAAAGATTAAATTTGTTATGGATACTTGAAAATATTTTGGAGAGACAGAAAGAATAGTGAAATCTAAATGTTTAAGAATAGTGGAATCAGCGTGTTTGCTTTCGGAAAATGTTTAAAAATGAACATCCTGAACTTCAAATTTCTCACCTCTATAATTTGTCCCCTTCAAGACTTAAAAGCTTAATTCCCCAGTTCCACAAAATAGGACATAATAGTACAATACACATAAGGCTTTAAGTATTTGTTTTGCTCCAAAGCAAAAGGTGGGAAAGATAAAAGAAAAATGAAATTTCTTTTTGATTCACTAATTAATAGTTGGGGATGGATATTTTAACCCTGAATTTCTTCATTTGAGACATTAGAAGGTAACAACTAGTTAAGTTAAAAGGCTTTTGATGAAATATGAAATTTCTAGTCTTGGTATTCTTCTCATTATGAAATTTTTTTCTAAAGTTCATTTGATTGAGGGTGTAAAACATGGTGGTAAGTTCGATTCTTTAGATTGACTCAAATTCACTTTAAAACGACAATGTAATGAGAGAGTGTTTATACTACAGTTTTCTTAAGCGCTTTTATATTGATTCGTGTAAAAATTTCTATTTATTTTAGTATAATAACATAATTTTTCTATTTTACATAATTATTTTTCAAAAATACTCACATTATATTATCTATTTTACACTATATTTTATTAAAATATTATTTCTTTATCAAATTTTTATTGTTCTCTCAAATCATCTCTCTTTATAAGTAAAGAAAATAACCATATATATATTTGCATGGGTATTATAATTAAGTATAACTAAATTATATTATGACTTATATAAATGCTCCAACACCGACTGTTTTGGTGCCTCAACCGTTTACCAAAAAGATATGTCGGTTCCTCGTCCTCCACAAGAAGAATAGTTTTTATTTTTTTTATGTGACAAATGATAACAATTAGATAGCTTTTTTTTAAAGATGAAACTGGATTTTTCAAGTAGTAGATAGCCCATAACTACTACTATAATTAGAGCATTTTCATCAAAGGTGTTAAAAATGTTAAATGCTATTTTTTAGCATTTTTAACACCTCAAATCATAAAAACATACATACAATAAAGATGCTAAATATTTTAGCATTCAGCTACAGTGAGTTGTCATTGATAATAGCTCACTGTAGCTAGATTGTAAAAAATTTTAAAAAAAATTTCTTTCTTTCACAAGTCTCTTCTCTCTTGTCTTCTTCCTTTTTCTTTCACCGGTCTTACTTCCTCTCTCTTTTCTTCTTTCACCGGCATCAACAACTGAAAAATCACGGTGGTAATGGTGGTGTTGAAGTTTTATTTTTGGTTGGAGGTAACTTGTGATTCTATTGGTGGTTGCCATGGTGGTGGTGTGGGTAAGATTTGGTGGTGGTGTGGGTAAGATTTGGTGGTGATGTGGGTCTGATTTGGTGGGTCTTGGTTGCTTTGTATCTGTGGTGCCTCAGTGATGGTTTTGATGGGTCCCGGTGGTGTTGTTGACAGGTCTGGTGGCACGGTGGGTTGTTAATGGGTTTTGATGGTCTTGGTTGCTCGGTTGCTCGGTTGTTTTTCTTTTTCTGCTTGTTGGTGGTGATGAGATTGTGGGTTTGGGTTTTGTGATTTTGGTGGTTGGGGATTGTGGCGGCTGTCGGCTAGTGGTTTTTTTTTTTGGTGGTGGTGGCTGGCAGTGGCTAACCGTGGGTGTGGTTGTGGCTGTGGTTTGTTTGGATTGAGAAGAAAGTGGTGGGTTTCATCAGAGAAAGAGAGAGACATGGATAAGAATAGTGAGAAAAAGAAATATAGTGAGAGAATAAAAATAATAATATTTAAATGAAGTTGTAAAAAAAATAGAACCTTTGATGTTTAGTATATATTAAAATGAAGTGTTAAAATTGTTAAAATAATGTTTTGAGATATTAAATGCTAAAAAAATTTACTCTCTTGATGGGAATGCTCTTAAGTCACATCTAAATTCCAATAGAATAATCATGACTAGTCGTCCTTCTAAACTTTTTTCTGTAAGAAAAATCAAACATGTACATGCACATGCTTCCCCAAACGAAATCGCTTGTGAATTGCGTGCCAATAATTGTGCGCATTTGGATTAGCAATAAAAAAAGTTGTCCCAGGTGATCACCAACTTATTTTGTCATAATTCTCAGTAACCCACATTAGGTCAACACCCATGATTGATTGAATATGGTGTGTATATACATATGAGTCAAAATCTGGGGTCTAAAGTCTAGACTTATAGGTAGATCATACCTTTCACACTCGTCCACTGTATAGACCTCACGAGATGCAGCGAAACAACCCAGCAATTTACGTACCAATAGATTCAGTGCTTCTTTCTCTTTTTCTTTTTTTGATGATAAGCGAAATATATATTATATTACAGAGAAAAGGAAATATAAAGCTGAACAAACTATACAAAATGTAAAGCACGAAAATATAAGATAAGAGTTTTATAGTTCAAATATAATTTTTTGATAATCTTCTCTCCGTCACTAATGATGGAACTAGAAAAAAACCTTTACATATATATTTAGTTTTTGTTACAAATGATTTTAGGGCATTCCTTAAGAATATTAAGGGGAGAAATAAGAGTCATCTAAATGGAATAAGTCTTCTTTTTAAAGGAAAGAAATAAGTATGTGATAACGGCCGATCTACCAACCTTATCATGTCAAATTCTAGAAAATATTTGTTAGTAAGAAATTATTCAGTACACACGCATGTATTACATTTACACCCACTCTTCAATGATGGATTTGCTTACTCCAACCTTAAAGTAAAAGATCGATGGCTTTTCAAAGTTGAACAATGGTGCAACTTGAAGAAGTTACATCATGTAAAATAAGAAAACAACGTATACTAAATAATAATTACGGATTTGGGATTAACTTTTTGTTGAAAATTTATTTGCTTATTTGTTAAAATTTTGAAAAAAGTGCAGTGATACCTAGAGCTAGAAAGATTGAAGTTTAAAAATAAAAATTGTATACAAGGAAATAAGCTAAAAAGCTGGTCCAAAAGCATATGTACTGTAAAGTTTTACGAGGTTCAACTTTGTTGAATATGAAGACCTAGCTACTTTCAATAAATTTCTTTATTAGACAGAAAATTATTTAGGTAAAGTATGATGAGTAACTATCATTGAATATTTGAATTGGATAGGTAACTTTTTGTTTTGTTCGAGAACGTAACACTTGGAGAGAGACCCATTTTAAGGGTCTATAAATACCAAGGGATCGAAGTAAAGATCATTGCAGACATGGAGAGCAGCAAGAAACGAAAGGGTTGGGGCCTCTAGTCGCAGGAGAGATGGCGCGTACCTGTCACGCGGCCTGTACGTGCCATCCTTCTGTGACTAGATACCCCTGAACCTTTTGAAACATAATGATCTCCAAATCCAACTCCATGTGCGTGTGTTTGTGACTTTGTGTATATGAGTGAGTGTTTTTGGTGTTTCTCTTTTTTTTTTCTTTCTGTTTTCTTGTCTTCCCTTTGCTAGGAAAAAAACAGAAAAGTGAAAACACTTTCCTTAGCCCAAAAGGGGCAGAGACAAAAGAGAAAACACTTTCCTAGACCAAAAGGGAGGAAAAAAAGAAAAGAGAAAACACCAAAAACATGTCTTTCTTAGAGAATTACCATGCATGCATGAATTCATGGACATGTAAAATCAAGTCTTTCTTAGTTTATCCATGGAATCTTACATGGACAGGATGTTATTGATCATGAGGAACGCATTTGGATCAAAAAGTATCCTCTAAAGAAAAATAGGATTTTTTTGGATGTCTTCTTTATGTTTCCAATTTTACCAGTTGTTCCCCGTAGGTAGGATTCTTTTTTGGAAGCCTTTTTGGATGTCTATTTTAGAAACTAGGCAAGATCTTGCATAAATATTACAACATCCTTTGTGAAAAAGTCAATCGCTTAGGATTTTTGGCCTATTTATAGTATTGGGGCATAATTGGAATCTCTACAACTACTTTCAAAAGCTCATGGAATGCGATATCAAGTGTCATAAAAAATTTGAATATGTCTTCCTTATCCCCAGTTAGTTTTGAGATAGAATGATACAGCTCACGATCTAATAAGTGGTATCTAAACCAAGGTTATGAGTGCAAGTTGTGGGAGCGTCATCCTAAGGGGGGATTGTTGGGGGAGACCAAAATTGGACTTCTTACAACCGTTCTAAAAATAGACTCATAAGATGTGATGTCAAATATTATATAAGATTTGAGTATGTATTTTTTATTATTAATTAGTTTCGAGGTAGATTGACACATCTCACTATTTGAAATATAGAAATCTAATGTGTAAGACACAGTGAAATATGAAGAATGTTATATTATTCAATACTCCGGGAATAAATAACGTCGTACTCTCTCTGCTCACTTAATAATAGAACTTACTAAATAAACTCATGTGAGACTCATCATTGATGTGAAAAGAAAGAGAGATTTTTTTTTTTTTCTTAAAACGATTTTATTATGAAAAAGCTATTTGAAATTTATTCACCGCTAGCTATCTAATGATATTTATTAATTTGAAACAAATTCAAAGGTTATGAGGTAACTATAGCAAGATGATCTATTCTGATGTCTTTCACACGCCATTATTTTCTTTAGTATCACTTTTTTTTTTTGAGAAAAGATAAGGGAAGCTTTATAAATCAAAAGAAATGTAAGACAAATTACAACGCTAAGTCACCCTGGAATACAGCATCCAGGTCCTCGGGTAGTTCTTCCACCCAAACATCCATATCTGCAGATAAAACTGCTCTACGGGCAAGGGAATGTGCTAACTTATTTCCTTCCCTCTTGACATGCTGAAAACTACAAAACTCCAAAGAAGAACCCAGTCGACGAGTCTCCTCAACCACATGACCGTACATGGTGAGACATCTTCCATGGTCGTTTAGAGCTTGTACAACTCGCATACAATCCCCTTCAACTATGACCTTGAAGACACACATTTCTGCTGCAAGAATAACCGCACGCCTAGCTGCCAATGCTTCTGCCAATTCAATCGATTGGGGTTGCTTGATCTTCTGACTTAAAGCTGCGATGATGTTGCCTCCTGAGTCTCGGACAGCCACACCCAACCCGACTAAATTCAAGTGATCAAACACAGCTGCGTCATAATTTACTTTGTACACAGTTTCCGGAGGTGGGGTCCACCTAACTGGGGGGTGATTAAAAACTGGAGTCAAAGCTTGATTCTTCACTTCAAAGAATTCATTCGTCAGGTTATGAGCTCGCTGGCCAATCTCCAATAGTGCCCACGTAGGCTGGTTCTCCCGTACACGATTTCGGCGTTGCCAAAGACACCACGCAATGGTTGCAAACCAAGCAACATGGAAGCTTGAGTTCTGCAACAACACACAATCAAACAGGTCCATGAAGGTGCGGTGATGTTTCTCATATAGTGATGCAAAACTCCTCACTGACCGCCACACCACTTGTGCTTGCTCACAGAACCACAGACTGTGAAGGGTAGATTCCTGAGTTTCATCACAGAGAGGACAACGGTCATCCCCCACTACATGTCTCCGATGCAAATTCATCTTCGTTGGTAGCGACTCCTTCACGGCCCTCCACATGAAATGACGAACACGGTTCGGGACACGGATTCGCCAAATCCCTTTCCACACGCCCTTGAACCCATCTGAAGAGGACGAACCAGCCTTGGTTGCCGAAGTGACACTTGATAGCATCTGGTATGCACTTTTAACAGAATAGCCACCGCTAGGAGTTAGGGGCCAGGTAAGGAAATCTTCATTGTTGTCATCACTAACATAAATTCCTTTAATGACATTTGCTTCCCATGGATAAAACACGTTATCAATAAGATCCTGATTCCATTGCCTGGGGTTATGTAGAAGCAAATCACCAACCTTCTCAATATTGGCATCCGGTTTTGGAGACACAACCAACCCAGGAGTAGTTTGAGACAGCCACCTGTGGTTCCAAATATCAATCATTTGGCCATTACCCACACGCCATACAGCCCCATTTTGGATGACTTCTCGGGCCTGCAAAATACTTTTCCAAGCATAAGAGCCTTTGGGATGAACAGGAGCATCTAGGATATTACCATTGGGAAAATATTTGGCACTAAAAACTCGGAATAATAGAGTGTCTCTTTGGTGAAAAAAACGCCAAACTTGCTTAGCCAGCATTGCATTATTAAATCTTTGAATGTCTCGGAAGCCCATACCTCCCACGGATTTTGGATCACACAAATTACTCCAATTTATCCAGTGAATCTTCTTATTTTCACCTTGGCCCCACCAAAACTTGCGAATCATAGTTTCGATATCCTTACACAACCCCATTGGTAACTTGAAAACACTCATAGAATAAGTGGGAATAGATTGAATAACGGTCTTTATCATGATCTCCTTCCCAGCTTGTGAGAGCAACTTCTCCTTCCAACCTTGCATTTTGGCCCAAATCCGTTCCTTGATTTGTGTAAAACAAGCCTTCTTATTTCTGCCAACAAAGGAAGGTAAACCCAAATATTTCTCATAGTGTTGGATTGCAGGGACACCAAGAGAATTTTTTATTGCTTCCTGTACGTTCACATCAGTATTCCTGCTAAAAAACAAGGTAGTTTTATCTTTGTTCACCGTCTGACCCGAGGCTTCCTCATAACATGCCAATAACTCCTGAATCTTCTCACATTCCCCCAAGGTTGATCTACAAAACAACAGGCAATCATCTGCAAAGAATAAATGGGTAAGTTTTGGCCCATTCCTGCAGATAGAAAAGCCTTGTATTTCACCATTCTCTGCTGCCTTCTGAAAAATAGCATTGAGACCCTCCGCACAAAACAGAAAGAGATAAGGTGAAATAGGGTCCCCTTGCCTTAAACCCCTTGACGGAGTGATCAGGCCCTTTGGTTCCCCATTCACCAATATCGAGTAAGTTACCGTGGTAATGCACTCCATGATCAAAGCCACCCAAGCCTCTTGGAAACCCATCTTCAGCATTATTTTCTTAAGGAATGACCATTCCACCCTGTCATACGCCTTACTCATATCTAACTTAAGGGCCATGAAACCTGTCTTCCCTGTACAATTAGTTTTCATATGATGCAGAGACTCAAAGGCAATGAGGACATTGTCAGTGATAAGCCGATCAGCTATAAAAGCACTCTGTGTATCAGAAATAATAAAATTAAGTAAGGGCTTCAGGCGATTGGCAATCACCTTACTTACAATCTTATATAGCACATTACACAGACTAATCGGTCTAAATTCAGACACTTTTTCCGGGTTTCTAACTTTAGGAATTAAAGTTATAAAAGTGTGGTTGATGGATTTCAAAATAGAGCCAGAATTCAAACATGATAAAACAGCCTGGGTAGTATCCATACCTACATCGGACCAGTAGGTTTGATAAAATAATGGAGGCATCCCGTCTGGCCCTGGAGCTTTTAAAGGTGCCATCTCCTTTATCGCCCTTTCCACCTCGTCTGCTGTGTATGGTTTTGTCAAATCTGCATTCATGGATTCTGTCACCACCTCCTGTACCCCATCTACTATTCGGTCCATAACATGAGGGTTGGATGACGTAAAAAGCTTTTCATAAAAATCTGTAAATAAAACCGAAAAGCAATGCTCCTCACTCTGCCAAATTCCATTTTCATCCCTAAGCCCTTTAATAAAATTTTGTCTCTTCCTACAGGTTGCTGTACCATGAAAGAAACGTGTATTTTGATCACCACATTGGAGCCATTGCACCCTTGAACGTTGATGCCACATTTTTTCTTCTTTCTCCAACAAGCCATGCAATTCGGCCTTGAGGTTGTCCACTAACCCTTGATCACCACGTTGCACAGATTCTGCCTCTGCCACCCATAACCTCTCCTTAACCACTTTTATTTGTTCCTTCACATTTCCAAAAGTTTCTTTGCTCCATCTCTTTAGCCGCTTCTTGCATTCTTTTAATTTAGAGGTAACAGTGAACATTGGCGTCCCTCTCCGTGGACCAGCCCAAGCTTCTTCAACAGTAGCTTTGCAACTCGGGTGTGACACCCACATCGATTCAAAGCGAAAAGGCTTCCTTCGCCATCTCTGTCGCTCACCTTTTGTACGTGAAACAAGAAGAAATAAAATTACCTCTTAAAAATTAGACGTGATATATATACCAGTCCATTGTGAAAAAGGCATGTGGAGTAGAATTCATTCTGAAGGCACAATGGAATATTATGTAAACACTTGAAACAAAAATGTGGATCACGAAGAAAAAACAATCCTTTCATCTTCCATTTTCCTTCTGATCATTGTAATTTTCTCCTACCAAATAATAAATTTCTTTGGCCTTCCTTCTCTTTTCCTCCCTTTCATTCTTTCGTGTCCCTTTTTTATATTTTTTTTTTTTTTGACAACTATTATGTGGCAAGTTGCCAAGTTGTAATTAGAAAACAACTTTTACATTTTTTCCTCTTAATAGAATATCACTTTTACATAAATTTATCATTGACAATATTATTTTATTAGTGTTAATCACAATACACTACTTTAACAATTATATATATATATATATATATATATATATATAAATTGTAAAGATTATTGTGTAACTAAACATACTAATATTATAAATCTCAAACTTTAAGAAATACATGTTGATTAGCAATAAGTCTACAGCCACAATAAATTTCAAAAAATATTTTATAGCCGTTAAAATAACAGTTATGAATGATTGAAAATAAAAGTAAGGTAGTGAACTTAATTGAGAATCAATAAAAGTAATGTTTGTGAAAATTATTATGAATTTCTTTTTTATATATATAATATTGCATAGCCCGTTGATAAGTCATATAAAGAAGCTGATTGTACGATGTGGTTGACGGATAGTGGCGTGCTTCATGTGGTCCTCGATCAATTCTTGTCCCACATTCCAAATAATTAATTTTTTTTGTTTTTGCTTTATTTAGCTGGAAATAGTCTGTTAAGCTATCAACATCAGCCGTCACATTAATGTAGAAGCTTTTTTTTTTTTAGTTGGAATTTGGAATTCATAAAATCAGGGTTTCAGCATGCATGTCTGGAAAGAGGGATAGTAAAAAAAATTTATTATAAAAACACAACACACTTAACAAAATATTTCTCCACTATTATTCGGATATTGTTAACGGTAAATAATAAAATAATAATTGTAATAAGTTTGTATAATAACTAGTAAAAACCTACGAACTTAATTGTTTAAGATTTATTGTGATTGCAATGTTATTCAAAATATTGAGGGGGACTTCAAGTTATGGTTCTGTTGCCAAGGTGCAAAGTCCATTATTGATGTTATACAATGCCATAATGGTAATTTGTGGTCCTTCCATTGACAAAGACTTAAACAAATTACCAATATACTATAGATAATATGTTGCTTGATATCATTTGCAGTAGATTCTTTATAGTGAAAAACAATGTTGGTTCCTCGATCTTACATGTACAAATAATTCAAAACTTGCATTATTGTCTGACATTATTAGTCAGTGTACAAAGTCTTTTTTCTTGGCTAAAGAAATGGAAACCAAAAAGGTCTTTTTTTGCTTGTGATGCGTTTAGGTCTGAAATTCCTTTGGCTGCTTATGATTGTGAAAAGATGTAGATGGGTTGTTGCCTGGAAATTAAGGAGGACTTCATGGAAGGCCTAGAGGAAACACCACATGGATTGAATTTTGTGAATTTGGGATTTCTTATGGTCAATATGGCAACTAACGTGGTCTTTGTTAATAAACATGCTTCATAGTTCGTTCCTACTTAGTCCTTGCTGGACTTTTTTCTTTAATTGCATGAACGTTAAGTCTACACCTGTATTTTCTTCCTTGGTGAGGGCATTGCATGTGGGTTCTAGAGATTAATTGGTAAAGTCCTTGCGGTTGATTAAGAGGTATGAAGTTTGATTATTACTTATACCAAAAATCAATTGGTTCTTAATTTGATGATAAAGAACAATCATCATAGGTGAACATCAATGTTGAAACTCTAAAATAATAACAATAATAATAATAATAGCATTGCCAAGGGTTAGATTTCAACCACTGGAATTTGGAAATTTAGTAAACTGCACACGAGTTAATTAAAAAATAATAAGTAAATTCAAGGAAATATTTAATAAAAAAATTGTAAAAATAAAATAAAAATGACAAAAAAATTATATCACGAAAGCATATAGGGTCCGTTTGAATAGAAATATTTTGCTGAAACTGAAAACTGAAAACACTGTAGCAAAATAATTTTTAAATATGTAAATAGTACCGTGGGACCCATTTTTAATGAAAAAGTTGCTGAAAAGTGGAATTTGTGGGACCTGTGAACAGTGCACGAGATCCACTGATGTGATAAAATGACGAAAAAGTAGGAAAAGTGAGACTACTGTTCATGAACAGTAGTCGCTGTCCCCTGCTGCAGCTGACAAAAAAAAAAAAAAAAAAAAATGCAACACAAAACGCAGACGTGAGATTCATTGCTATCCAAACCCACACATAGTTGATGACCAAGGGTGAGTTTGGTTTAGTTTTTGAAAATTGTGTTTTTTGAAAAAGCAATTTTTTTTTTATTGCTACTCACTTGGTTCAATTTGAAAAACCAAAAAAGAAAAAAAAATCATGTTATAGTACCCAAAAAAGATATTTGTAAATTTTATCAAATGCACTAAATAAAATTATTTTTTGTACTGAGGAAGATGAATTATTTTTTGTCAAAGTATCTACTTCTTCAATGTCATTGCAAAATGTAACTTTGCCAAACTAGATGATTTCTTAGCACTCAGTTATGATCTCTTCTTTGGAAGTATCTTGGATTCTTAAGGATATTAAGCTAACATGTGAGAGTTTTGTAAATATATCATTTGTTAGCATACCTTTGCAATGTAATCATGCTGTCTAACTCTTGCTAGTTGTTAGTATTGCAAAGAGAATGAGGAGGTCATTGTTGAAATATCTCTCTTCTCTTTTCCATTCCATTGTACAACATTATTCTGTATAAATAAACTCTACTATCATTTATGCTAAAAAAAGAAGGTGATTATCTGCCTAAAACATGGCAACCAAACGGAGACCAAGTATGCATAGAACTCCCATAATAACAATAGAAGGAGAGAAGGAAGAAAAAGAAGAATTGCCCATTTGCGATGATGAGTACAAATGACACAAGTACATATATTAGGTAAGTTAATTACTAGTTTTGTTAGTTGGTCTATTCGCTAGAGATGAGAACTTTGTTTTCTTTGTTTTTGTTTTGTTTTTTGTTTTTTTTTTAAATGATTAGAAATATTTACATAATACATATGCTGCTACCTTGGCAACTCGAACTCACCCCTCCTAATATATTTGACAAAAAAAAAAAAAAAACCCTTAATTATTTATCGCCTTTTCTTAACTATTTAAATTAAGGGAATCAATTTCATATTGAACGTTGTTTTAGTTTAGTAAAGGGAATGAAATTCTTCAATAGCGGGTAACATGTTGGTATATCATTTTAGGATTACCGATAACAAAATATATATGTATGTATGTATATATTTATTTATTTATGTGTTTATAAAAATAATTTAAACCTATATATTTATAAGCCCAAATAATTAGCCTAAGTGCATTAACTTAATGTATTAGCTCAAATAATAGGATATATAACAATTTTTTTTTTTAATATTTTCAAATTTAAAATTATTTTTTTTATTTTATCAACCAAAACATCAATATGGACCAAACACTCGAAATATATCAGATATAGTTAGTATGGAAGTACCAATACAACTCGGTATTTTATTTTGTATGTTTCAAAGAAGCATCAATACTGATTTAATGGTCTAAACAATCAATACCAGCATGATATTGACTCCCGTAGTTTGATTGACCAAATTAGGGTTGGTCAAGCTAATGTATCACGACCACCTATTTGCTTGGCAGATCCGATTTGAGCATATTATACCTGAGTTTCCTGCTTGTTAGTCCTATTTGTATTAGTTACTAATATATAGTTTAGCCTTCTTGGAATAAGATACTCTCACATTGTATCCTCCAATTCCCACTAAAATATATTTAGATGTAAGATATGTGCCATTTAAAAATCAAATAAATGTCATGTGTCACATATCTGGTTAAAAATGTGATTGGAGGATTCAATTAGTGGTGATCCCTTCCCACTTTGATAATCTATTGTAAGTGAATGGAAGATTTATAAGTCAAAAGTCAAAAGTCAAAACAAGAAAACAAGCATGATGTTTCCTAAAATTATATTTTGCAGTGATTTGAAGTTTTGAGAGACTAATTCAAGCAATAAAAAACACACTCAAGACAAACAACATGACAAATTGAAGTCCTGAAACACCAAAAGAATATACAATTTAAGCCAAATCCTTAAAGCTGATCCTCTTATAATCATGCTAGGAAAAAAATATATATTAATTATCAGAATAATTATACCCAAAAAAAAAAAAAAAAACCCTATCAGACTTAGATTACATAAATATCTTTCGAGTCTCATATGACCTTGTGTTTGAATATATAGACACGCACAAATTATATACTCTCAAAAAATATATCTTAAAAGAAACTTCTTATTCTTATTTTCATTTACACTAAAAAGAGTTGACCTTAACTTTCTACATAATGATATTTCTTAAATAAAATTATATCTTCTAGAAAAGAAATCTATCCCTAGCATAAAATAAGAAAACAGAATATTAATTAATATATAAGAGGTGCAACATGTACTAATTACTTACTACTCCTTGTGTATATGAAATTCTTTTATTTTCCTTTTATTTTTGATAATTTGTCTTTATGAAATTCTTTGGCTGCTTGCGAACTTGGAAAGTGGAGGATGAGCTTCTGTCTCTATGATATGTGGAACTTGATGTGTAAAGCATTAAGGGAGCAAACACGTGCTTGAGTTGTGTTGTGAATTCTTAAACTTTGTGAAGTCATTTCTTACCTAAGGAATACAATATCTTTTTTTCTTGGAGAATTTGGAACAAAGCTGCTCATACTCTGCCTAGTCAATGATGTATCATTGTAATTAGCATGCTTCTAAGTTCCTTCCTGGATTAATCCATGAAATTTCCTGCAGGTTTAGGCATATTCTTGACAAATCATATATAATTTATAGGGGGACAATTAATTTGGAGGTATTTCAAGCCAATATATCAACATCATAAGACACAGAATTCCCATTTATTAATATTGTTGCTGTTATTTTTGTTAAATATAAGTAAGATTCGATCTTCTTAGTTAAGTCCCTTGTTTGCCGTCATTTTCCTCTTCTTAAACATCATTCTCAAGTGTCTCATTCAAAAACAAAAAGCTTTAATAATTGAATTAATTAGCTAGTACTTATAATGATGATTTTGTTAAAACTTATTTGAAAAAAAAGAAAAGAAAAAAAGGGGGTATTGTTAAGCCGCCAGTTATGGACTGCTCCAGTCCAAAAAGGTTCCTGGGTCTGCTTTACTATTCAAACCCTTTAGACTATTATTTCTATTATGGCTTGGAATTCCTGTTATGAGTGACCTTGACCCAAGCGTACCTCGACCCTGATCGAGAGACAAGCTTGATTTCATACCATAAATTTACTTTTAATTGAAATTGTGCAGTCTTAAAAAAATAGTATTATCATAGTGGTATTAATTATTTTTGGGAATAAATTTAAAGAAGATATCTCATCCAATGTACTGACTTTAAACCATACTGTACCCAAAAAAAAAAAAAAAAATCTTTCAAGAACTGAATTGAATTATCATATTGTCTTAAAAGGTTCAGAAGAAAACCTAAGTCCCTAACAAATAACAATAACTAAATTCCGAGTTTATCAAATTTTTAAATAAGGATATTATTAAATTTAAAAGAGGATAGAGACCACCATAATAAGTTATCGTTGGGACCGGCTACAAGATAAACTAACATAGCTCACTCTAAAATACACCTATCAACATAAACCACAATTGAATATGGTCATTGGTTAAGTTACTTTCATAAAACAAATATTCTTAGTATAAGCTAACAAAATTACATAGTTAATTTCTAACAATTTAAATGAATATATGATTGTCGAAAACAATTGTCATGTGAATGTGCTCTGTTGAACATCGAGCTCAAAATTTTGCCTATATTTTTCTCACCATTTTCCTTATGGATTATATAATCTTTTCAAGGCAAAGCCTAAAATTCACAGTTGAGTGTAAAGTTTTAATCTATTAAAGCTATTGCTTTAAAATATTTAGACTTTAGAAGAGCAATTAGTAACAAAAAGAGAAATTCGGATGTTCAACATTAAATATCCGGATTCGCATAGAAAAAAAGAATTGGTCAATTGCCCCCACGACCAATAATCCTGAAATAACTAAAGATTTAAAAATATGAAATTTTAGTTTGAAAGATTAGAATGACTTCAAAAGTTGGTTTAAGCCTAGAGTACCAGGAAAACAACGTCTTTTCCCGGGAAGTTCGTCTTGGTCCAGTTTCAAAATTCCAAACCTTAAACCTAACCCCATGAACCCCATTTCTAGAGGAGGACTAATCATTGTGGACCCTGGTAAAGTAGAAAATGTTTCCTCAATAAAAAAATAAAAATAAAAAGTTATCTTTTTCTCATCCTATATATAAAAGTTAGAAAAAAGTAAAAATAAAAGACAAAAAGTTATTGCTTACAAGAGTATAAGTATAAAATGTTCTTTTAGATGCTAAATAAAAAGAATTGCTTGGTTTCAAAATCAATTAACATAATGAGATATACTATATTAATTAAGTTGTAAATACTTTCTCAAAAAATTAAGTTGTAAATATGCTCTCCTCAGCCACACACACACACACACAAACAAAAAAACAAAAAACCACAGTAATTTAATATACTTTCACACATGTTTCAAGTTTTTGATCCAAAAATGGTAACAAACGTGCATACACATTTTACCTCATTTATTGCAATTTTTTACTTTTTTTAACTTCAAAGCCAATATGTGTCTGATCTTTTCTTTTCTTTTTTTGAGAAGAATACACGTGTCTGGTCTAAATCAAACACTTCCCAATGTGAACTATAGTAGCAGCAATTTTCAAATGTGAAGTGGAAATATGTTCATACTTTGAAAGTGGAACATGCTTACGTACGTTCCCTTCTCTGACGCAATCCTCTGAGAAAAATATCCCCGCCAAAATGTAACTTCATTGTATTTCACGGGTAACTTCGTTTTAATATTAAAATAGAAACCTATGACTTTGAGAAAGACCCCTATAAATATGGGTTATGCGGCAATAGTGGAAAGCATGGAGAAGAGGAAGCAAAGGAAAAGAAGTTGGGGGATTCCTGTCGCAGGAGAAATGACATTGGCTAGGTTATATATATATATATATATAGAAAGTTCCAGCTAGTGTCATTCTCCTGTGACAGTAAACCCTACAACTTCTTGGCACAAATTTGTCTGAATGTATTTCTGCATATCAAAGGTATGAAAATTATAGCCTTTTCATATATGCTTGTCCCTTTGTTTTTTCAAAGACTTATATTCCCCTTCAGTTCTCTTTGTCTAGAATTTTTTCAGGAGAAATTAATGTCATTTTTCCTAGTTCCTTTAGTGTGCCAAAGCCATCTTGTGATTAGCACAGCTGTCAAGCTCTTCAATTTATATATCTTGTGAGTAGGTTCTATATACAAGCTGGGATTTGGAGAGTCCTCTCTCTGGTAAATCATATATATAGCAAGAAGGCAATAAGTTTGATTGATTAAAATATGAACTCAATATTAACAATTTATTTCATGAGAAATTACCTCTATGTGTGGATGTAGAAAGACAGGTTTACAGATTATCTCATGGATAGGATAGAGATCTTCTAAATCCTGTAAAGGCTCAAATCCTATGGGATTTATTTCCATATATTTTGTTATATTTCTACTAAACAGGAATTTTGAATGACTTGAACATCACACCCATATACTAGTTGTGTTTAAATTGACAAAACATATGAACTAATTATATAAATGTGTTGAAGTATGCAGTCAATGGAACTAATTAAGATTGTGGAGCTAATTCATTTAGTGGCCGATGGTGATGGTGTACTTTATATCTATATATATATATATATATATTTGGCTAAATACTTTATATTAGTTAATATCCAGAGCCTGTCCCTAATGAAATTTTTCCAATTTTTTTCTTATATACCTTGGCTTTTGGAAGGATTACTTCTGGGATTTTAATTAAAACTAATACTATTAATAAGGAAGTATGTAGTTTTCTTTCATAGCCATATTTAAGGGTGCAACTGATACTTTCCCTAGCCATTATAGAAAAACTTCAATTCGCCCCTTTTTTTACATTGATAAATGATAATATAATTTTAATTTCTTTTAAATTTAAAGCACATTCTACAAAAATTAGCACCTCCTTACACCTTTTTTCAAACTTCAGGAGAAAAATTGACAGCACTTACTTACACTTGAAACTGATTAGTTAAAGTCTTAAATGCTTGTCCCAGCCAGTCATCATAGTCATAATTGCCACATCCTGTTAAAGCTTGTTGGGAAGGGGGAAAAATGATGACCAAACCATAGGTAAAAATCAAATTTCAATTAAACATTATTGTATGTGTGTATTTGTGTGACAAAAAGAAAGAACTTTCAACTCGCTGTTGATGCAATTAGTTCTGAAAAAGAAATGATAAAATTGAAAGAAAAAGATATGGCATCGAAGATATCCAAATCTTTGACGAGTTCTGGATATGGAATCTAGGAGACACTAAAAGAACTAAAGACGGTTGCAAATCATTCACAAATTAACTACAGGATGAGAGAATATGCTTTGTTTTGTTTAGAAAAGGGGATGCGTACTAAGCATCCTAAATTAAAATGTATTGTAAATTAAAGAATCTGAATTTTTAGCCGACCCATTAGAGTAAGTTTCTGAAATTTAACTAAATTCATCACTAGGTTAAGTAGTGACCATTTTTCTTAAACTAAATTATATTCAATTCAAGAATTTGAATTTTAGCCTACCCCATTTAAGTGCCTTTTTTTTATACTCCATTTGAGTGACAAAGACAACAAACGCAAATTGTCATTTTAAAAAATAAGTATGCTTTGAACAGTTATTCTCCTGGCCATATGTGACTGTCCGCAGAAAGATTAGAAGGAATGATGCTTCCAAATTCCACATACTGATCTTATAGATTTATTAACATTTCAACACAGACTTTCTTCAAACTTCACAAACTGATCGGATATTAGTGCTTGTTCTTCCTCCACCATCATATTTATTCAAACGAATTGGGGTGGTTAAATTTCCCAAACTAAATTATTTCTTTGCAACTTGTGGAATAAAGCATCTTCTCTCTTGAGAAAGCTACAAACTACTATATGCTTTTTTACTCCCTAAGCACACAAATTTCATACTCGAAGACTTTCATTGCATTTTTCGTTGCAAATGGAAATAACACACGTATCAAAAGTGACCAGATAAAAAAATGGCCAGATTCAAGCTTCCAATTGCGAGTTAGGTTTTTGGCCTTGGAACTACGAGGTGTCCTGCATTATTGATTGACTTTTCTGATTAATCAGGCTAGATGAGGTTAAAAGAAAAACCCTAATAACTTGAAAAGTTGGGCTAGTGAAATTTAGTAAAATTTTTTGGTCGGTTCAACTTGGCCCTTATTGGTGACCCTACATTGACTAAAAAAGGCCATAAAAAAAAGTTATTTTGTTTCTATACATGTGTACACATTCTGTGTCTTAAGCAATCTAACAAATGAAGTTGAAAAAGAAAAAATGTTACTGGTCGATCATGCATTAGTCTTGTGAATATGCTTAATCTATTGGGTTCTCTTTGGTTTAAACAATATATTCGTGGGGCAGGTTCCACACCATATTCTAAATTCTAATGAATAATGATCCGACATGTCAGAGCCGCCATCATGTCCCACCGATTCCTTTTTAAGATTTCACTTTCATTTCTCTATATCACTCATACTTACGCATATATATAAACGTGCATTCTTATAAGGATTTGTCTGTAAAGAAGTGATTCCAGTCAGCAGAGAAATTGAGAAATGAGGTTAAAGCTAGGAGCTTCTGTCACAGTAGAGATGGCGCCTAGCTAGTGCATATGAAAATACAGCTATAGGTGCCATCTTTGCTTGACAGAAGTCCCCTTCAACCTCTACTCCACACACACACACACAAACATACAGTCACTTCAAAAGGTCACTTCTTTTGCGTATGTGTGTCCTTGTGTTTGTGCGGTTGTGGTGTTTTTGAGTTTGTGGTTGTGTGCATAAAATTTATTATAAGAACCTACCAAAAACAGCATAACCTCAGTCTCATCCTTGCCCTGTCTCTTTCTTGGATACATTCTATACTTTTCACTTGGTTCTTGATTTGTTGTTGCAGGTTTATTATGTAAGCATATATATATATATATATTTTTCAAGAAGTGGACCAATTGTTCAAGTCTAACCACAATGATTTTGAAAGTATGACAGACATGAAGATGGTAATGCCTTTCCTCATCATGTGACAGGTTCATCTCTACTTTCTAGCATTGCGAGTGGTCCCAGTCAAAGACTTGCATAGGCATAGCATCTAACTTGTATTATATATACAAATGCAAGAATTCATAATGAAAGGATTACAAAAGAGTAAGAGCTTGTGCAAGCTGTGATTAGTGATATTATAGATATAGATTTATTTTTATTTTTTTGATAAAAAGGTAGTGAATTCAATTAGGAATAAGTCCCTTTGTTGTTATATAAGTTGCTTTTGGTCAATGGTTTAATCAGGATTTGATTTCTGGCACTGGAGGTGGAATTTATATCCATATGCATATGCATGTACACTTATATATATTGTGCTTAAGGCCAATATAAAATATAAGTGATATTTTAAGAAAACCCAAAAATTAATAGCACATATGTTGTTTATCTATTATGGATTTTTTTTTTTTTTTTTTGGCATGAATAAGAGATTTTTCGATTTTTCTTTTTTGAAATCGAAATTCCACTTATGAATGAAAATGTTTTAAGGTCATGTCAAGTGTGATGTGTCCATGTATGTTAGCCAATTGTGCCCAAATATATTTGAGTATGTAAGTCCTTAGTGTCTAGAAAAGTCTTTGAAGATATATGTTTGAAGAAACAAGAGACTGCTAAAAAACTATTGAATTTGCTATCTTGACTTCAACTTTATTGCAGCTCGACTAATTGAGGCTCACTTAAGCTCGACACCAAACTTGATACCTTTCGACCAATTAGGAACCGCAGATTCAATTTTTGTTGTATTGTGTTTTGTTTTAACTCACAATAGAAGTGAGTTTTTGTAACCCCAATTAGGGAGCCTATATAAAGGCCCATTATGCACGAATTTTCATAAAGTTGTAGAGATAGAAACTCCAAGATATTCAAAGATAAAACTCTAGCCTCCAATCATTCAACATGTAAGTTCATATATAGGAGAGATACAAAGAGATAGTTTTGCAACTTGTGTGCACCTAGGGTTTTCTATCATGAGAATTTTTTGACACTATGTTAAAGATTTTCTACCATTCCAAGTGGAAGTTGTTGTATATGATTACTGCAATCAAGTTGTTCCTATGGTGAGTTAGTAACAGATCAAATATTTATGCACTAAAGAGATTCACAAGGGAAGAAGAGTTCAACCGAAGTTGAAGATACATGTATGTGGTCACATCAATAAATGCTACTATAGGTAGCAAATACTAGGATGGGGTTAATTATATTACTGTACTGTATACTTCCATTCTATTATAGTAAATTCTTTTGTTGAATGGTGATTAATGAACCCCAGAGACTTTTTCCCATCAAGTTTTCCTTTTGTAACCATATCAATGTGTCTTTTATATTTTCGTTGCTATTTCTACTTGCAATATGGTGTGCACATGATTCACTAAAGTGGAATACGTAGCATAATTGGTTAATTTAATCAAATTGTCTAAGCTTTCTTTTAGAAATTTTTTTAATAGTTAGATAGACACCAAGAACAAATTATGTAAAATTATGTTACTATGTTATTACTTATTATCCCAAAATTTTATGGCTTATTACACAAATTTTTATGAAGGCGAATATATTATTTATTTACATAAATAACTTGAGGTCTGATTAACATTTTTTTGAATATCAATTTTGAAAGATAAAAACTTATGTTCTTTTTCTTTTCTTTTTTTTCTTTTTTCTTTTTCCTTTTGTTAGAGCTCTAACTTTATAATTTCCCTTTTCTTTTTATCTTTGTTTTCATTTTATAGGTTTTGACTTTTGAACCTTATATCACATTAATAAAATAATAAGAAGCATTTTTGTTTCTTATTTTCATGATTTTCAAATATATGGAAATTAAAGATAATAGTGTATTGATTATTAGTATGATAAAAGAATAATATATCAACGAAAAGTTCATAAAATAAATTCACTCAAAAATTAGTATAAAAAAAAATCAGGTTTTAATTGAGGAGGACTTAAATAGTTGTAGGCTCGCTATTAATTTATTCATTTAAAAACTTACCATTAATTTATAATATATATATATATATATATATATATATATATATTAATAGGTAAAACTTAAAGAAAATCCAGTTAGATTCTACAATTGAACTATTGAAGTCCAGTTTTGCACCATGTGTTTTAAATTATTTATTTTTATAGAAAGTTTTATTTATTAATTTTGAAGTCAAATATGGGACCGCATCATAAATATCAATCCAAGTGAATTATTGCATGCCAAAACCAAAGAGTTTAAAATTAAAAAAATAATAATAATAATAATAATTAATTAATTAATTAATTAAAAAAAGGACAATTTACATTTTCTACCTAATAATATTCTTACAAGACTTTTTAAAGAGTTAATACACATACACACACACACACATATATATATATATATATATATAAATGATTATCAATAATATTTAAATTATATATGTAAGAATTACAGTGCTGACGAAATCAAAGTGGCTTTGTTCCAAATGGGACCAATGAAGGCTCTTGGCCCTCATGGTATGAATGCTCTTTTTTACCAAAAATTTTGGCACATTGTTGGTGATAATGTTATTGTAGCTGTATTAGACTTTCTAAACTTTGGCTATATGGTACCTAAAATTAATTATACTCATATTGTTCTTATTCCAAAAGTCAAGTCCCCTAAAAAGATGGCTGACTTTTGTCCTATTAGTCTTTGTAATGTCATATACAAAATTATCTCCAATAGACTGAAGCAGATCTTGCCCCAGTTAATCTCACCTACTCAGAGTGCCTTTGTACCTGGTCGTTTAATCATAGATAATGTTTTAGTTGCGTATGAAACTCTATACACTATGCATTGCAGAAAAAAGGGTAAAACGGGCTCTCTAGCTCTGAAATTAGATATTAGTAAAGCCTACGACGAAGTTGAATGGGCTTTCCTCTGAGGCATCATGCTTAAAATGGGCTTTCCAACTATTTGGATTGACCAGGTGATGACTTGTGTCTCCTCATCTTCGTTTTCTGTTCTTATTAACGGCAAGCCTTTTGGTATGATTAATTCCTGTAAAGGTCTCCATCAAGGGGACCCTCTATCACATTATTTGTTTCTTTTATGTGTAGAAGGTTTCACATTCCTACTTGCAAAGGCTAAACATGATGGAAAAATCCATGGACTCTTTATATGCAAGAGAGCACCATCAATCTCCCATTTGCTCTTTGCTGATGACTCATTACTTTTTTACAAAGCATCAAAGAATGAAGTGCAAGTGATAAATGAGGTACTAATGGGATATGCAAATGCCTCGGGCCAATGCATTAATATGGAAAAGTCATCGATGTTTTTTAGCAGTAACACTCCAAGGCAAACGAAGGAACGGACTAAAGAGATTTTGGGGGTCGAAGAGGTGGAGCGCTTTGAAAAATATTTGGGTTTACCCACTTTGATTGGTAGAGCAAAATACCAATCCTTCTCTTATCTAAAAGATAGAGTGTGGAAAAAACTACAAGGATGGAAGGGCCAGCTACTATCTAGGGCCAGAAAAGAAGTATTGATCAAAGCGATGGCTCAATCAATCCTCACTTACACAATGGAGGTCTTTCTATTGCCAAAAAAACTATGTGATGAGCTTAATGCATTATGTGCAAAGTTCTGGTGGGGGCAGATTGGAGAGGAGAGAAAGATTCATTGGAAGAGCTGGAGTGTGTTAACTCAAGCCAAAAGGGTGGGAGGCATGGGGCTTAGAGACTTGTGACCCTTTAATCTTGCTATGCTAGCCAAACAAGGGTGGAGATTCTTGCATAACCAAGAGTCGCTTGTCTACAGATGCTTTAAAGCACGATACTTCCCGCGTTGCTCTTTTTTGGATGCTGTTGATTCACCTAATAGCTCATATGTGTGGAAGAGTATTTTGGCTGGCCAACCTGTCCTGAAAAAAGGTATTTGTTGGAGGGTGGGTGATGGAGCTTCCATACATCCTTTGCAAGACAAATGGATTCCTAACCACCCTTCACATATGGTTCTTTTTCCACCAACTAAGTAACAATGGGAATGGAGGGTATCGGATCTCATTGACCCTTTCTTGAGGTGTTGGGATAGAGAAAGTGTATTGCTAAATTTTCATAAAGAAGATACGGAGGCAATTTTAAGAATCCTTTTGAGCCGTAGGCACATTCAAGACTCAGTAATATGGCTACATACTCAGGATGGGACATAAGGACCAAGAGTAACAGATAGCCTCGAGGCAGAAGCTCTGGCCTACCGCAACGCACTTGAATTTGCTGTGGACATTGGCTTTTCTGATATAGTTATTGAAGGTGACTGTGTTCAAGTGATTGATGCTATCAAAGCAAGCAAAGCTAGCTTGTCTCGACTAGGCCATGTGTTTGAAGACATTCAAATGCTGATTCCAGGCCTTAGGTGGGCAGAAGTTTGTTGGGTAAAGAGAAGTGCAAATCTGGTTGCCCATAGTTTAGCACACCACGCAAAAAATATTTCAAATGATGTAATTTGGTTGGAGGATTCTCCACCACCAGCTTTGGCATCTCTGTATAATGACTATTCAGCTATTATAGAATGAAAGTTCGGTTCCAGCTTCAAAAAAAAAGAAAAGAATTATACTACGTATCTGAATATATATCTTTTAAATATATCTATACATATGTTTAGGGTTACAATCTAGTATATATTAATTGGATTCTCAATTTTGTGCCATGTGTCTCATTTAATTTTTAATTTTGTGCCAAGTGAATTATTGATTGTAAAAATTGAAAAGTCTGAATCCAATTAGATTCAATTAGAGTCCAATTTTCTACCACATATCCATCTAAGTTTTTAATTTTTGTAACAAGTGAATTATTACTACTACATATATTTAGAAAAGTATGATTTTAAAAAAGTGTAAACTAATATTATGTATAATTTGAAAATCTTCTAACAAGACAGTATAATTTTCGTATCCGTAATAGTGCGAAAAGAAAGAAGGCCTAACGCCAAGTTGTTCAAGAACAGTGGAATAGTAGTTTTGAGTTTCTCAACCCTTTAACTTAGGATTATTCATCCGTGTATATGTACTAGACTACACACTAATAATAACAAATAAATAAATAAAGCACCTAAACCAAATTAAGATGGCGTGACCTAAATGCAGAACACAGCAAAATCAAACGGAATATAAGGGTCAATATCAGTGCTGACCGAGTATTCGGGCAGGTTGACTGGGCTGGGTTTGTAATGCCGAAGTTGGGCTCTTACTGGAACCCGTTAGTCTAGACTCTAAAGCCTATTCTGAAGGACAGAGTCAGCTGAAATCTGTTATAAGCCATTTTTTGTTATTGTTTTTATTTTTACCAAGATTTATTATTTGTATTTATTTTTGATGTTGGCTAGAGTTTGACATAAGAGCTAAACTCTAATATCACTCATTAACTTCCTCATAAAAGACAAATAATAATAATAACACTCATTAACATCTTATTTAAATGTCTTTTTGAAAATAACTTATTTAACTTTTTTATTAAAAGTACTGTAAATAAAATATAAAAGATAAATAAATGAGACCCACAAGCAATAATAAAATAAAATAAATAAAAAATAAATAAAAAAGGCTGATTTATAATTAAGAACCAACTCACACTTAGACCTCCGAACAATGACACCTACTGAATTAGAAATGCAAGGTGCCTCCTTATTGGGGTTGCCCTAGAAAAACTATAAATCCTTTTGTTTTTTTTTTTTTTTTTTTAATGTGTATATGTGTGTAGATTTCAGCCTAATAATTGGCCAGGCATTAGTGAATAAATCCAGTTCATATTATTTATATATAAGAAAAATATTTTAGTTAATAAGATTTGGTAAGCAAGCCATGCACCCAGATGTGCTTATTTATTTTACTTCCTTGCTTAGGATATAAAGCCAAATAATTGATTGGGGGGCTTTTAAAATAATCTCCACATTTTTAATTTGATAACACAAAATCCTACCAATAAGATAGTAAGGTTTGGTCAGCAAGCACCCACATCCACGTATACTCTCTATGGTTGGGGAAGAGGATTCACTCCATTGTTTTGAAATTGAGAGGGTGCTATCACCTATGTTGGAAACCCCTCGTCCTTAATTCCAAGGCCGTTTTTTGAACAGTAATTCAATTTTCTCAATTTTCCGGAGTCAAAAAAATTAATAGAGAGATGGGTCATCTGACTGTGTCTCATTTCTAACAATCACTTTCCATAAATTTTCTTGGTAGACCATTAATAAAACAGCTGCCTTAGACACTTTAGAATGTTCTCACTTAAAATATTTTTTCTGAGTAGAACAAGAAACCACCAATGAATTTCGTTATGTACCATTGTGGAGCCACACCTTGGTATCTATAAATGTATATGGTTAGTATGAGTTATGGAAGTCATGGGAAAGGTGCAAAATACAAAGAAAGAGAGATAAAAGGGTTTGTAGGAGTATTGTCACAGGAGGGATCGCGCTGCCTTTTGAAAATAGGTGCTTGCGGCTAGCGCGGCCCTTCTGTGACAACATACCTGCAATTTCTTCTGCTCATATTGTCTTCCTTTAGTTCTTTGATTTTCTTAAAAGGTGTCCCTGTCCATTATATTTTGGACCCTCAAAGATTTGTTCTCCACATTCTTCTTTAGCAATCCCATTTTTTTTTCTGTGCCCTATTTGATAAATTTTCTGACATCTAAAATGAGATTGAGGCTGTCCATGGTAGTTTGAATACCTCAACTTTTAGTGTTTGTGTGTGTGTGTCTAGATATGTGTGTGTGTGTATATATATATATATATATTTGATTTATCTTTTTAGATAGATATAACTACCATGTTGCTTCTTAAGGATAGAAACGTAGTATTAATGTTTTTATGCCTTTTTTTTTTCACCATGACTAATCTGTGTATTCATCATTCTTCTGGAAAGGAAAATTTTCTTGACTTTGTCAAGATTAGTGAAAATATATCTATCATTGTCAATTGAAAATTGAAATATCCTTTTCAAGATGATCATTTGATCATGACCATCAATTTTAAATAAAACTTAATTGGAGCTAATGGAATGTTTTGAAGAAGATAAAAGAATTGATGATGTTATCTACTTGAATTTTAGTGTCACTACTTCATCATCAAGATTTCGTCAATGTATGAGATAAGAGCATTAGGAAACTGACATGATGAATAGAATAAAAAGGTTCTGTTGATCATCTCCAGCTGTAATTAGCGTTGACAACTTACATATGTATAATTGTATATGTATAAACAATTCATAGTTTCAGATAAGGCATGTATATAGGTTTAAGAAATTAAGATCCAGTGATCATATAATTGGTTGATATTTAGTACTGAATTCCATGCTTGCCCCATATGAGCTTTTTATAATACAGCTCCCATTCGCCGGTGCCACCTACCTATAATCATATTTTAAGAGAAAGTTTTGAAGTTTATACCTGGATCTTGGGATGAGCATTAACATAGTTATTTTTTTTCTTGAAGTGTCAATTATAAAAGTGCAAGGCTTTTATTGGGAACATCATATACATATTCCTGCAACAATTAGACTCAAATAAGCGAAGGGTGAGATAAATAATTTAAGCAGCAAGGAACAATAGAAGACGTGTGCGCGCGCGCGCGTGTGGATTCTTGTTGCAGGAGAGGGGTAGCCCAGGGAAAGAGAGGAGCATTAGAAGAGATGTATAGGAACTTCTGTCGTGGGAGAGATGACGCCTTGTGCAGCAGTAGAAGACAATTTGAGCAGTAGGCATCATCTCTCCTCGACAGAAGCTCCTTCAATTTCTTCAAAATGTACTTGATTTTAAGCCCATCTCTAATTTTGAGAGGTAAGCACTTCCTTTCTTCGTTGTTTTTTCAAATAGTTTGTAGCTTTGGTTCTGATTGTTGGGTATGTGTGTGTGTGTGTGTGTTTTGAATTTCTTTGTTTCATTGTTCATATGATATACTAATAAGAAATACAATAGAACATGTGTGTGTATGTTGAATTTTCTTTGTTTCATTGTTCATAAGATATAGTAAGCAATAAAATAGAACATGAAGAGAACTGACAATCTTTCAATTTCCAAGATTTAGAAGTATTCATTTCAAGTTAGGAATTAGGAGATTTGAGGTAAGTTTCTATATTATATGATATTGCTTTGAAAAGCCAAATATAAATTTTCAAGCTAATAGAGTTTTCAGAAAGAGTTGACGCTATGTGATTTTGTACCTTTTGATTTTGGGATCAGGTCAGTTTGGATTTTTTACTTTCTTGCAACACTGAATCAAGCTTGACTGTGGAGAATTTACAGTGCTTGAGAAAAAGCCTCCTTTTTATAAGGATGTTTCTTTTAAATGCTATACCATCCCCTTCTTTTAATGTAATTAAGACCTTAAATCAGGGATACCTCATTTGGTTTACCAAATTGACACGATTATGGGTCCCTAAGATCTAGTGTTTAGATAAAAATGGCTCAGTAGGCAAGCACCTAAGTGGTTAAATTTGGTTCTTTTTCCTTCTTTATTTCCTTTTGTTTTCACCAATCACAAGTTGAAAGCTTGAAGCTTAGTAAGATGAAGCATGTTGAATTAGTTACAGTGTGTTGGCTGCGTACCTCAATTCTAACAACCTCTTCCAAAAATTTTAAGGTAGATTACTTAAAGCTTCTTGAGTGAAACAATTTAATCATATTGAACATGTGGGAGTTGACTCTTCAAATATATTTTAAACAGATGTCTCTGGTTGTATTCTAGGCAGCCAGGTCTCCAAACATTTAAAGTCAGTTTCATACGAAAGAGCTAATATTTTGTGTAAAGAGAGAGAGAGGGACACACACCTTTTTGTGTCTATAAATATAAAGGAATGGTACGAGGCATAGAAGCCAAGAAGATCATGGGGCTAAAAGAAACAAAGTTATTGAAGTTGGGGGACTCTTGTCGCAGGAGGGATGGCACTGGCTTTATTATGGCAAGCCACATGCAGCAAGTGCCATCATTCTGAGACAAGATACCCTTCAATGTCTTCTTCCTCCTTTCTTCATTTTTCTTGATTTCATTAACACAAGGTACGAATCTCCATTACTTCTTCACCCTTAAATGTCTCTCTTCTTTGTTTCTTGTTACTCTTCTTCTTCTTCTCCAGCCATGCCACCACTTTTATCACATACAAGCAGCTTTGAGGCCATCCATGGTGATATGATTCTTTTTACTGCAGCATATTTTATTCCTTTACTATTGTTGTTGTTGTTGCAGCTACTGCTACTGCTTTTGTTGTTGTTGTTGTTGTTGATGATGGTCTTGTTGCTGTTGTTGATGCTGTTATTGGCAAATATCACTTCTTAGTCGTTCCTTTACAACGTTTGTTTGTTTATTATTGTTATTTTTAACTATTTCCATGAGATTATTTTATGTTCCGAGCTTCTCTAAGACATGTTGATTTCAAGCACAGGAAATGTAGCTTATTAAATGAAAAGGTACAATCCATTTAATTATCTAATCAATCACTTACAAGTAAAAAATGCTTAAATAATCCAATCATATAACTGCTTAAAAGGGAATTTAATTTTCAAGTTGAAGATATATATATATATGTGTGTGTGTGTGTGTGTGTGTGAATGTGGTAGTGATAATAAGGTTTATGGTTATTCATCCACTTCGATTTAATCTCAGCCAGGTATGGACAAGAGGATATGAAAAACGAAATAATACATATATTAAGACGTTTTTAGATCATCTCCAGCTAAGTTATGCTGAAAACATGCATAAACAAGTCATAAATTCGTACAAGGCATGTAGGGTAGGAATATATATAGTTTTCTTAATTATGAGAAAATATAGTTTTTTATTTACTTGTCATGGTAGGGAAGAAACAGAGTGGGCTTCTATATTTGTATAATTTATTATGAACTTGTAAGAGTCTATTTGTGTAGCTTGTCCCTAATGAGCACTCCATTTTACCTAGTTCCCTCTTCCCCTGATACTACCTACCTGTAATGATTTTCTAAAAGAGAATTTTAAAAGTATAGGCCTGGCTGTTTCAACTTTTTAATTAAAAACTAGGACTATGTACAAATCCTTATACATATAGGGAAGAAGCTAGCTATGAAATAATCAGGTGGTCCAATTATTTGAATGAAGATGTGCTTTTTATGCTGAGTAGTGGATCAATGTACGCAGTAGCAGAGTTGCATCAAGAGTGATTCTCTATCAGCTTGGGGCCACATCTTTGATGACATTAAACTTATGCTGAAAAAGTAGCTGGTACTTGGGAAATTGATTGCTGCTTGCTTTTCAATGACTAATGAGGCTGCCAAAGCCTTGTCTTCTTGTATCACACTCATTTGCATTGAAGAATGTCCTCCTTTCGTACAACCATTACTGTAGGTTTTGGCCTTATTTGTGTGTCATGCTCATGTATACCTCTTTTTTTTAATCAAAATATAAAGCATCATCTCTCCCTGTTAGAAGCATACTCTTGATTCAAACCCTTCTTACACCAAGCTCAAGGAAAGGTAAGCACTTATTTTATTGCTCTAGTTGTTGGAGTTTAATATGCTTATTGATGGCTGATGCTAATATCAAAAGATGCATTAAGAGGAGATCATGTGGAGGTCTTGGAGTTACAGAAGAGGGGGGCACTCAGCAAAATGGTAAGAACTCAATGAGCTGATCACATGAACTGCACCTTGGTTTGCTTTCTTGTAAACCATGCCCCCACCAGACTCCATCTCAATTCTCAACACTTGGGCGAGTAATTATTCGGCTGACAGCCAATTCTTGGAATTTTCTTGTCTCACCAAAAAGAATAGTCAAATCATGATTTTCCTTTATTGAAGTGAGCTTTCTTTTTTTATTTCTTTTTTGAACTTTTTCTTTTTTTGGGTTTGGTTTTTCACTTTCCATTCAGTGGTGGGGAATTGAATCTGTATGGTGGTTTGGGTGGGAGGTATTCAATGAGGGGATTTGGATTTTAATTTTTAGTTTAAATGACTTGAATAAAATAAAATTTTATAATTTTTGTTTGTACTGATCAAATTTATGAATAGATTTGAGCTTATTCATATGTGAATTTGAAGTGATTAGGTATAAGATTGTTATTTCAGATCCATAACATCATGAGTTTTTTTGTTTGATTCTATCAAAATCCAAGTCATAATGTGTTGCTAAGTTTATATCAAGTGATTCATAATAATATTAATTCTTCAAAGCCCTTTATGTTAAATTCTTAAATCCAAAGGCAACTATAAATAATTCAAAGTAACAACTAATTTTAACTGGAATCACGTTTCATGGTTATTAAATTCCAGAAATTTGCTATAATACTCTTCTTCATTTTTATTTTCTTCCTGTGTGTGTGCGCCTGTGAGGGCAGAAGCAATTTGTCATGCCACTCAATTCTCTTCATTGAATCATATCATTTTGCTGACTTTTTTTTTTTTTTTTTTTTTTGGCTGACTTTAACATTCCAATGTAGGAAATCATCTCTAACTATATCAAACAAATCTTAATCCCAAATGTAATCTTAATCCCAAACATTTGGGGTCAGTTATACATATTCAACAAACTAGTCACGATGAGTTATATGCATTTTTTTCTACCATTATATTTCATCTTAAATTATATTGTTTGTTATTATATCTTAATTGACATAACTTTTTTTTACTATTTCTACTAATATTATTTTAAATCTTCATTTACCTTTTTTTTTTTTTTTTTTAAATCTTTTCAACAACAAGAGTTACCCTTATGCTTAAGCGAATTTTCTCATTTCGAATCTTATCTTCTTGTATTTTCATAAATTAATATTAATATTTTTACTTTAGTTACACCCATTTTATGAATATGTTATTTTTTTAACAATGCAACATTCAACACCTTAGAGCACCCTCATCAGGTGCGCCAAATGCCAAATATTTGGCATTTGGCACACCAAACCCCAAAATATAAGCCTCATCAGATGTTGCAAATGCCAAAATTTTTGGCACACAGCTACAGTACCGTCTCAAATATGAGACGGTACGGACAGCCATGCCAAATTTTTTTATTATTTGTTTATTCCCTCAACTCTCTCTCATATATTCAGACTCTCTCTTTCCCTTCTCTCATTTGCGTTCATTCTTTTCTCTCTGCGTCTTCGTTCTTCTCTGTTGCCAATCTCGCCGCTGATCTCGCCGAAGCCGTCGATCTCACCGCTGATCTCGCCGAAGCCGCCGATCTCGCCGGAGCCATAGTCGTCCTCCACAGCTCCCTCTTCACTCTCATTCTCTTCCTCTCTCATCCTCAAGCCGCTGAAGCCGATCTCGCCTAAAGCCACCTCAAGCCGCTGAAACCGATTCGCCTGAAGCTGCCTGAAGCCAATCTCGCCGCTGACGTCTCCTGCCTGAAGCCGACCTCGCCGCCTGAGCTGTGGGTTTGTTTGATTTGGGATGGGTTTTGAGGTTTGTGAATGTGGTGGGTTGTGGGTTAGTTGTGGCAGTGGTACTGTGGTTGTGGCGGCAATTTGGTGGTGATTATTGGGTAGTTGTGGTTATTTTTTGGGTTGTTGTGGATTTTTTTTTTTCTGGTTGTGTTTTTTTTTTTTTTTTAAGTGCCGTTGGTGGATGTGGGTTTGTGCCGGTGGTGGCTATCGGAGTTGTTGCGGCAGTGGTTGTTGGTGGCCGTTGTTGCGGCAGTGGTGGAGGAGTTGTTGTTGTTGTTGTTGACGATGAGGATGAGAATGATGGGGAGAAATTTTACCGTGTGAAGTTTTTTTTTTTTAATGATATTTTAATGTGATGGATATATTATTTTAATGTATGAGATCGAAAAATAGAACACCTGATAAATGAGATGTTGTAAAATGATGTTGTAAAATAGTAAAGTAGGTTTTTGATGTGTCAAAATGGCATTTTTTATACAACAGCTGATGAGAATGCTCTTAGAACATAACAACTTTTATAGCAATCTTATAAAAAATTTCCTTCAACTTAATAGATATTCTACGATCATATAAATAGTATCCTCCCTACTATTATCATATAATTCAATTCTTCTTCAATCTCTCAATCCCATTTAAATCCGCTGCCTGTTCTACATCAGATCTCATACCATTTAAATCCTCCAACTTTAACTAGATGTGAGACACATGGAATTTATTTGATTTTGTGTGGTATACATGGGATTTTAAATAATAAAAATTGGATTTGTCATATGCCATGTGTCTTACATCTAGATTAAAATTAGGGGAAATTGGAGGATTTAAATAAGAATGGATCATTTCTTATTGATTTAAGATATTGAAAACTGTCACTCTTTCATATTTCTTGACCATTAATTAAGTCATACAGTCCTTCATTTTTGTTTCAACTTATACTAAACCAACATTCTATATACTATGTTGTAGTCCTACTTTGTTGAAAACTTTTATATTCTAAAACATCTCACCAAAATTCTAACTTTACAATATTTTATGTGTGAGAGACTATGCCTCTCAAGAGACAGTGAAAAGAATCCTATTGTTATTATTCTCTCTCTCGGATTAAGGGTTGTACAATGGAGTAACTACTTATTTTAATAAAGTAAATAAGAAATTAAATTGAAAAATACATAGTACTCATTAATGAATTGAAAATTGTACATCTCTTTGATAATAACCAAAAATTTCATTGCTTTGGTCCTAAATACAATCTAAAATAAAAATACAATACTTTGATTCCTAGTTATAATCTTTAAAAAAAAAAATTATAAGGGAAAAACTTAATCTACTAACCTTTGATCTAAGTTCGGATGCTCGGTTAAAAGATTAGGAAGGTATTAGGCATCCAACCTACTTGGTAAAACCAATCTTTTTTACTGTGATGACCAATGATCATTTCATATCATTCAAGAGTTTATATCATCCAAAACATATAAATTACAAAGATAAAACATCTAAGAACATGATGAAACTCTATTCTAGGCATGCATATTAGATATTGAAAGAGTTGGTGAATATTAGTGATGTGTGACAAACCCTAATTCTAAGAGCATGTGAATATGTTATTGAATTGAAAACCCTTAATTCTAAGAGCATGTGAGCATTTTATTAGATTGAAAACTCTAATCATGCAAAGACTAAGAACAATCTAGATCTATCATGCTAATCAAACAAGAACATATGAAGAACCTAGAAACTAAACATGCTTGAATTTAAAAGCATAAAATAAAAAGGAGGTTAATTAAGAAACCTAACCTGCATGCACAACACTCCAAAGCACTTCAAGCTAGTTAGGAGAGAGAGAGAGAGAGAGAGAGAGAGAGGAATTTTGAATTTTCTGAAGTTTCAAAGGGATTTGTGTCTTTTTTTCAACTGAAAGTGAATGGGGGTATTTGCACTTAAAGTGGGGGAGCTAAGGCTATGTCTCTAGGCAATGTAGGACTCAAAAATTAGGTTTTTTGAGCAAAAATTGTAAGGATCAAGGTCAACTTGTCTGGAGAGCAAGTCGAACCAAAAAGGGAAGAGAATCTAGAGGCTCTAACCTAAGTGTTGATCGGCACTTAGCTCTAGATCCTTTGGATCCATACTTTTTCCGTTTTGTTAATTTCCACTTTCAATATGGACCTAATTTCTTCCAAATTTTGATTTCATTTTTTTTTTTTTTTTTGGGTCCTCAAGGTTATCAAATTAATTCCAAATATATCTAATTAATTAATCAATTAATACCTATTTAATCAAAAATTAATGAATGCTTTAACCTGGATTAAATTTGGTGCATGCAATCTTACCATAACTCCTACCATAAGCCAATATGATTATGACACATTATCTAATCTAAATTGGACTAACAATAGACTAATTAAAATTAAGAGATCATAATTACCTATTGTCGGAATCTGATTCATGCAAAAGCATCTATCTTACCATTAAAATATGTTTTTTTGATATCTTTCAATTTGGTAATCCGATTAATACTCATGAACTGTCATTTTGATCATTTTAACCTCAATATTAATTTTATAAAAATTATTTGGAGATCAAACAACCAAATTACAATCTTGCCTTGAAGATCTAACTTGACATTAACCATCAGTATAGTTTCATCCCCTTAAAATCTACAGAAAGCATGCACTAATGGACTTTTTCTTAAATAAATTTAGAGAACTCATCCATCACTAATGCAAAAGGATAGAGATTTAATATTGATTCTTGATGCAAATTTATAATGATAGGAAATCCATTTATGATGTATATATCTACTTTTATATATAGAAAATGATGTGTTTACTTGTTTTCACACTATCTTTATTTCCCTAACATACGTGTCTATTAAATCAACTTTTTTTTTTTAGAACAAAAAAATTGGGGATTTTATGGTTATATTATGCCCCCGGGCAGAGCACACAGACTTAGCGATATGATGCCCACCAACGGACTCCTGCTGGTAGCGGGAATCGAACCTGAGCGTGTTAGGCAGAGCGAACGAACCATACCCAGCTGAGCCAAGCCCCCGTTGGCTAAGTCATTCTCAAAAAAAAAAAAAAAAAAAAAAAAAAAAAAAAAAACTTAATATATGTAAGAGGATATATTAAGAGGAAAGCCTTTCCTTTCTAAAGCAATTCATCTCCCCTAGACAAATAAAGAAGCAATTTTTTTTTCTTGTTCCATTGTACTTGTCAGGAGACATATTAAGAGTCACTTTGTTAACATGATTCTTTAGGAAAGGAAATGTAAAGAACACCTGAAATAGAGACGAAACCTAATGAAATATTGAGAACTCACTATTTGATATGTCCTTTTTCTTTTTGTAGACCATGCCACGTGTGTCCGTACACAAAATAATAACATATATAATGGAGCACTACATTAACAGGCTCATTCTTTTCAATATTGAGGCCATACTAATTGTTGGCAAATCACCAAAGTATGGGAGACCCTTTTTTTTAATTTCTTTAAACTAATGGAAGCAAAACATGATTCCCTAGGAGAAATTATTACTTATCCATATGAAAGGATAAGACGAATATCTTTTATTCAAAATCATTCAGCACATTGGAATTTATAATATATATACCATCAATAATTAAGGACAAATGAGATCCGACGCCAGGTAGTTTATTATTACCCCCTCAGCGGGGAGAAATTATATATAAACTTGTGCTTGCAGTGTCACTTCTCTTCTTTAATCTAAGTGTTGAATCATTATTTGTTCTTTTTCTTCTTTTGCTTTGCTTTCCTTTTTTCAATTCCTTAAATATTCTTCAAAAGTTGTCCTTGCTATACTCAATAATTGACAATTCTGTTGGGAGTGAGTGATTGAAAAAGAGGCTATCAAATTTGTTGGGTCCGCGGGAGTCTGGACCCCTTTAACTTTTGTCTTTGTTGTTGAGCTCACATGTGATAGGTTTTGAGGATTAAAAAACACATGAAAAATGAGCTGTAAGGCACACAGCTTTTGTGATAGTCCCATTAATTTACTTACTCATGATGATGATTAATCAATTCGTTCATATGAAGTTAATGAATCACGAGGCCAATTTACATACTAATTAATCTACGTACGTAGACCCACCCAACTCAAGATTATACGGTTTTTTAACAAAATATTGCCCAAGCCCCAAGGAGTAAGGTGTGTCAAATCTCTAAAATTTTCTCTTTCATTACTGCTGGTTATGTATAATCATAGACCATCTTCCACAGAAAACCCTAGTTTTCTCTAGGAAAAGGAAAATTGTATATCTATATATGAACAAAATGACCCTATCTTGCTAGGGGGAACTCATTAATCTAATTCTCTTTGAATTTACAGACACCTTTCGTGACTAAAGGGCAACAATTTTCATACTGAATTTTGCTTTGAATGGAATTTATATATAAGGCTTCTTGTAGTAGAACATTTCTAGCAGAATGTAAGAAATTAATTAGTAATATGGACATGACAAACTGTATTCTAGCTAAGGTTCATTTTTTAAAGCTTTCACTTGAATTATTCACTATGATATCTCTCTCTCTCTCTCTCTCTCTCTCTCCCCCCCACCCTTGAATTATTAATTACTCCGACCTACTAAAATTTTAATAGAAATTTTTTTGGAACCATATGTAGAAAATAATATGGTTTTCAAAGGGATCAATGACTTTGAAAGTACTCGTAGAAGGAATTTAACAAAAAAATTAAAAACACTAAAGTACTACTACTTTGTTTTTATTATAAGAAACTTGTAACTTTTATTAAAACACTAAAGTACTTTTTTATTAGATGAAAAAATTAGTTATATATATATATATATATATATATGAAATTAAATTCTATAAGGATGTGGTGTAAAATCCATGTTTTACCCCTCCAATCCCAACATGCCATATCATCTTATCATATATTTAAGAATAAACACAATCACACTCAATCAATTCTAATACCCATATATAAATCCAACCAAATTGGAAATCTATCGAGATGTTATTAGGTCATGTGGTAGGATATATTGAATTTTAATAAATTTTAAGTAAAATGCTAATGTGGCAATCACTTATTGGATGGTGTAAAACATAGGTTTTACACCTCATCCTTATAGAATTTAATCTCTCTCTCTCTCTCTCTCTCTCTCTCTCTATATATATATATATATATATATATATATATAACCAAGGCAACTAACCTTCTACGATACCTTAAATTAACTAACATTTATACTCTTTAATGATTCTGTTCAGGCCCACTACTTTAGAATGATAAAAATTAGAAAAGCAATTTTACATTTTAAAGGGAATCTTATTGTAATTTTCGTTAAGTGATTAATAATTTCATAATCAACAAGCTTTTGATCTACTTATATTGAAAGTTGTGAGGTCAAAGACTCAGAAATCCCACGATATGAATGTTAATAGTTTTAGAAATTTTATAATGACATTACCCACCCATTACTACTTGATGGCTTATAACACAATTGTCTGTCATTACCTAAGCAAAGTATAATGGCACGAGTTTTATAGTTTAACCGGTACATTCTGGTGTCTCCAACAGAAACATTTAAAGTTTAATTTTTTCTACCCTCAACTATCAATGTATTAAAAAAAAGAAAAAGCAAAATATAATTAAAAAATATAGCTTATATGAAGTACAAATACTATAGCATAGCAAAAGAGAGAAAAAAAAAACATATATATATATATAATATGTTTATATATAAAAGTAGGAACTTCAACCATAGTGGTCTAATTTAGGTTATGCCAATTAGCGATTCCATAAGATTAAAGAGAATTCTTCTTTTCAAAAAATAAATGAAAATTCTCTTCATTTATATTACTTGCAAGTTGTGAGCTTAGAAAAGCTCCCATGATATGAATGTTAACAGTTTTAGCAATTTTATAATGCCTTTACCCACCCATTAGTAATTGATGGCTAATAATGAAATTGCTTCTCACTAACAAAGTAAAATATAATGGTGAGAGCTTTGTGGCTCAATTGGTAATTTTTGGTATTTCTAATTGAGACATTTAGAATTTAAATTTCTTCACCCCAATTATCGATGTATTAAAAAATTTTAAGCAAAGTATAACTAAAAAAAAAAATTCCTCTTAGGATAGTTTTGTAGCAGCTCTACAATTTTGGTAGTGCTTCTATAGGTTGTGCCAACTAGTGCATTCCTTGTCTTTCTCCTTTGAGAGAGAGAGAGAGATCTTCATTTAGCCTTTCACCTCATTAAAACTTTGCATTTATATCAATATATTAATTACTTGCCAGATGTTAATGTGGTAAATGCATTTATTTGTTTCTAAGTATTAATTATACACCCCCCCCCCCCCCCCCCCCCCGCGGATGGCACACTACTAATTATTTATTTACATGGTTATTTTATAAAATTATATGTAATAAAAAATTTATTTGGAATACTTATCATCAAAAACACACCAAAAAAAAATGGAATATGACATTATTCTTCATGTTTAGTTGCTTTGACAAAAATTAAAATAAAAACCTTTAAAAAGTAAAATCAAATTTAATTTTATATGCAATGAAGATATCAAAAATAATTATGTGCTTAAATTATTAGATATAATTAAATATTTGTGACTACAATAACGTAATATGTTCATATATTTTTAATTATATTAATTTAATAAATATATATTTCATAACTACAATTAGTGACACTAATATATGTAAATATGTATCTGAAGTTATGAACCAATACTAAAGTAATCTAATTTGTGCAATGTAATCAAACAAAGTACTAACAGGATGAATGCATTTATTTTCATGCATATATATTTTGTATTTGATTATTATAAGTGATGCACTATTTATTTATGAAATTAATTTTCATGATATATTTCTAAGGTTTTTTTTATACATCGATATTTTGGGTGGGGTGATTTGAACTTAAGATTTGAATATTTTTGTTGGAAATACCTGGAAGTTTCAACTAATTGAGTTATAACGCTCTTGGTGATATTTTTCTAAGATTTATATAAGAAAAAAATAAATTAAAATATGACATTCTTGCTTAAATTAACTTGCTGAGGCAACCATTTAAGTATGTACTCAGGAAAGCTGTTTGGTTGCTAAGAAATTGTGATTCCAATTTAAGTTTTATTTTATTTCCTCGAGAACTAAACAAAAAAAGAAATGAAATTTTTGAAAGAGGCATGGCACACACGCAACATCTCATGAGAGAGAGAGAATAGTGACGCTCGTAAGTATGCACTACGTGATAACAATTCTTTAGAACTCAGTGATTTGATTAAGGAAAATCTCCCTCTATGATGAGTCCACGAACCTCTTGAAGGAACCGACGGAGGTCCCAATCCCTAGCTCCAAGAAATCGTCTTTCAATGCTTTTGTTATTGAACAAATCTCATAAGCTACGTGGCATTCACTTTAGCATCCAATCAGCATAAACAGATTATTTTAATCTTCTCATTTGCCACCTCTTTTTTTTTTTTTTCTATAAATTTAATTAAAATGGCACATTTGAAAGGTTACCATGAACTATTTTGAAACATGGGACAAATTGAAACATGGGATAAAGATTGAAGACCAAAATAGTAATTAATCCAAAATAATTAAAGTGATGTAAAAAGAGGGAAGAGAAAATTAACGAAAAACAAGAGAATTAACTTGATTTGGAGCATACCTCTGTTACAAAAAAAAACTACTTCAAAAAATCATGATTTACGTTAATATATTTTACAAGAATTATATTTTTTTTCCAAGTCAAACAAGTATTATATTATATTATATTTTTTCCAAGACTCTAGATGCCGCCAGGGATAAATCTTTTAGAATAGATTTTCACAGTATAGTGTACTATAGCCATATTTTTTTTCCCTTGAAAACGTGAGCATGCAAGGAGCTTGACAAATATGACTAGCAATTCAATTCACACGTCTTGAAGTAATTTATTGATCATGATCTTTTAGACCCATTCAAATGGATATTATGGTCACATGGATGCACAGTGATTATGTTCTATAACTTAATATTTCTTTTCAGATCTCTCTCTCTCTACAGCCACATGTAGGCGCAGGTACATCTAAATAGTAAATAGGCGTGTCAGAATGATTGGAATAAAGTTTGGTAAAGGTGACGTTCTCGATCAAATTCTCAGTGGGAGCCGGATGACCAAAATTATGGGAGGAAGAAGCAAAGCGTCAACGGTGGGTTAATGTCCCGTCGGCGATGACACCCACATTACATACACATTGCATTTTTGAAGTTGGTGCTCGGTGCAGTCTCCTCTTGACAAGTGTCACCATAATTTTGGTCAAAGATCTACTCTCTAATGCCTACTGTTGCTCCATCAGTTTTGACCGAACCAACCGATCATCCTTTTGAGTTCAATCTGATCGACTTGTTGTGATTGGCGGTCGACTATGGGTCTTGTCTTCTTTCACCCGACCTAAATGAAACAAGTTTGAAATGAGACCAAAACCAACCCATTAACAACCTTAACTGAAAATTTTAAATAATGTGATACTGAATATGGTTTTTAATTTTTAATTTTTAATTTAAATTATTAAGTTAGTTTAATTTAAAATAAAAAATATCCTAATATGAAATTTTAACCTTTCCTAAATTATTAGTGACACATTAATGCCTAATGTCAAGAAAGGTGGGAAAAAAAATTAAAACTAAAACCCAATGATATTAATGTCATTTTTTTATAAACTTGAAGAAATGATGTATTATTGAATGCTTAATTCAAATTAAGAATCTTAAAGTTTAATTAGCATCTCTAGATATTTTAAACTTTTAAGGTAAATTTTTAGGATGCAAATTCTGTCTTCTCTTGTTAAAACTTAAAATAAAATAATAAAAAAAAAAAATCAACTTGTGTTATTTTTGGTCAATAACGACAAAAGAAAAGTACAAACAATTACACTTCGAAAGCTAAAGTCCAAAAAATTAAACATCGAAAGCGCAAGGAGGCCAAAATGGGAAATTAGCTATAATTTTTAAACATTATAATTAGTAGGCTAAGTTTTCAAACTATATTTTTTATTAGCATCTCGAGTCTTAGAGACTCGATTTTGGCCTATAAATCGAGTTTTTAAAACTCGATTTTCATGAGTTAATCACGTTTGATGTGGCATTTTTTTCACGTGGCACATACATGAAAATCGAGTCTCTAAACTCGATTTATATGTGTTTTTAAAAAACGGGTCCTGCAATCACGATGCCACTGATAATGTTTGAAATTTTTTTTGACTGAAAATGTTGAATTTGAATTAAAATAATAAAATAAAAGTACAAAAGTGTCAGGCTATACATACTAGCCTGACACCCAGGACAAAGAAAAAAATAAAAAAATAAAATATCATTTTGTGTACGTTTGCTTGGCAAACCAACACATCCAGGACAAAGAAAAACTAAAAAAAAAAGGAAATCATCGTTAGCTAACACCCAGGACAAAGAAAGACTAAAAAAAAAGGAAATCATTATTAGCTGTGTACGTAGTGTGCAATGGCTGGCCTTATAAATCGAGTCTTAGAGACTCTATTTTTATGTGTGCGCCACATTGAAAAAAATGCTATATCAGAGATAATCAAACCATAAAAATTGAGTTTTTGAGACTTGATTTATGGTCTCAAAATCGAGTTTCTTAGACTCGAGATGTTAGTAAAAAATATAGTTTGAAAACGTTTTCTACTAATTATAATGTTTAAAAATCAGAATTAATTTCCTATTTTGCCCCGCGCAAGGACGTTGTAAGTTTGTAACATAAAAGGGGGCCCAGAACATAGCAAAGTGTTCACACGGTCCAACATTACACGTGATTCCTAAACATATTATACAAACTACAAAGTAGCTAGGGTTGGAAAAAAATAGTACAGTGTAAATATATATATATATATATATATTTGGTAAACAATAGTACAATATATATATATAATAATATGCTTTACCTTGTGTTGCCACTTGCCAACAATATTCTCGACAACCTTTTTACTACCATTTACAAACACAAGCATGGAACAGCTGTTCACTATCCTCGAGATTGAAGAGTTGCAAAAGCCAATTTCGTGACAATGAGCAAAAAAAATCTAGCACTGCAATTTTTGTACAGTAACTTTGTTACAACTAGGGGTGTTTACCCAAATCGCAAAAATCGCACCAAAACCACCTGCAAAATGGCATAACTGCACTGCACCGCACCGCAAGTAACAGTGCACCGTACCGCATCGTACCACATAATGCAGTGCAGTTTGCGGTTTTATAATATAAAAACCGCACAAACCGCACCGCACCGCACCCTCTATTATATATTAATATATTTATTTATTTAATATTATTTATATATATATATATATATATATAAAATAAGGACAAAAGATCAATACATTAATAATTTAATACCCTAGCCACCACACTTGTCTTAGACTACTCACTGTCGTACCAATTGCTTCTACTATTGAGGTATTCATGTGTTCAATTCAAGTTTTTCTTTGTTAAAGTTAATCTATTGGCCTATTATACTATTCACTTAGGACAAGTTGTTAAAATCAATCTATTGTTAAAGTTTTTCTTTGTTCAATTCACTACCATTGCACCAGACTATTAGCCGTATCTCATTGTTCTATTGCTAAAGTTTTTCTTTGTTAATTATATTGTTTTTTTATTGATTGTTGTGTTGCCATTGGGAGGGGGAGAAGTATAGCATTGGATGGATAAACCTATTTTTTTTGTTGCATTCATGTTCATTTAAACAATTTTTTTGTTGGGTTTACAATTAATACTTATTTTGGATTTGTAATTCATTTCATGCTTTGCTTTAGAGTTGTTTACATTATGGTTTTGATAATTGAAACTTGAAATTAGTAGGCATGACTAGAATTGCTTTGAGTATGGGTAAATCCTTTTTGCTTTGTACCTGGTGTTTCACATAAACTCTTTACTTCATATTCTTGATCTAAAATGAGGACTGAAGAGCATTAGATTTTGATAGTTAAAACACTTAAGTTGCTTGCCACTCTACCTTATTCAAAGTACTTGACTTCATTACATGTTTGATGTATACTTGAGAATTTGAGATAGTGATATTACTAATACATTTTGAATTGTATGGTGATATATATGTTGAATTTTTATATAGTAGGTGAATTTTTATACACAGCACCGTACATGTGACCGCAAAAATGAGGTGCGGTACGGTTATGGTTTTGGTTAAACTATAAACCGCACCGCACCACACATGTGACCGCAAAAATGAGGTGCGGTGCAGTTATGATTTTGGCTAAACCGCACCACAAAGTGCGGTGCTAAAAATGGCCTAAAACCGCACCGCACCACACTGCGAACACCCCTAGTTACAACTATGATATTGCAGATTGTGAACAGTAAGAAAAAATAATAAATAGTTACTCACATTCTATCACATCAAAAATGTGTCAAAAGTCTTGATCTAAATAAGTTAGACATCATAACAAGAATTAGTAGGTCTCCTCACAAAAATCCTCTCAATCATTTAAGCATGCCCAACAGTTTCTCCTATTAGTTCTTTCAAATTGGAATGTGTCAACATGCTGCATTGCTTTTTTTTTTTTTTTTTTCTTAATTCAATAATTAGAGAAAAGTAAATTTGAATCTGGATATCTTTATTAAAAACATAAGACATGCAGAGTTTACAAGGCTCTTAACAATGTGCTATTTTAATTAATTTTCCCAAGTGTGCCATGCTGCTCGTGGACTCCTAGTCCCTTTAAAGCCAAGGGCCAAGGCCCAAGAGTGATGGTGTAATCATTAGGCAATTGGGTGTTTGATAAAATGCCTGATCGATTATTATAGACTTGCGATGAGGTTTTGGGCTCCTAGGCCTAGTTTTCCTTGGCCCAAATATTATACAGTAAATCCCAGTCTAATTGGCCAATCTAAGGCTAATTTAGTCATTTTGTTCCCATTAAAAATTTGACCTAACCCTAACCTGTCTATACGTATAAATACCATGTTAGGTTCCTCCTCTACTTTTTGATTATTTGCTTTTAATTTCTCTTAAACAAGGAGCATTTTTTTTAACCAGCGTGAGTGATTTCTTGGTAATCGGGTACTTTTTTTTTCTCTAATCTTCTTTGTTTTATGTTGCTGTACATTAATTGTTATTGAACTTTTATGATTGCTTTCAATTGATTGTGAGGAAAATAACAACTTGAAATATTAGAACATAGGTTGTTTGGATTAGGATCTCGAGGTTGTTTTTTTTTTTTTTTTTAAGCAAAATCTCTTAAATTCAAATCATATATAGTGTTAAATTTACACCAACAATTTTAGATGAATGATTTAAAAAAAACAAAAAAAAAAATTCAAATCCAAACACAATATAAAATTTTTAAATGAATATTTTTCTCTCTTTTTTTCCCCTAGAAATTGGTACCAGCATCTCAACCGTGCTGTTGAATTTTATTTCAACCCAATTTTGCATCAACTTAGAAATTAAATTATTTCTCTTTTATTTAATATTTCGTTTTGTAATTGTAATTTTTAAATGTATTTAATTATTTTCTCAATCTTTTTTATTTTTTATTTTTTAGTTATGTAGCTCAACTGGTATCCCGCACACCTCCTCCTCTTTTTCATTAGGACGGATTTAGCCATTGATTTTTCTGAAAATGGCAATTACTTCCTGCCAACTCTTTGCCACGTTTTGTGAATTCCAACTATATTTGATTGAATTTTTTTCCCCCTCAGGCCTCAACTCGCCAAAATTACTGTATTAAATAAAAAAACAAGTTGGTTTTTTGAATTTGGGGAAAGAATCAGACTGACATAAGAGCTAATTAATTCAGGGAATCCCAACCGAGTAATTCTCGGATTTTGAAAACCCAGTAAGATTTTTAAGGTCTACATGTTTTAGTAACCAAAAAATAATAGAATAATGAAATTAGTTTTTGTATCAATTTCAAATGGCTGTATAAGTTTTTGTTTGTGTGTTTTTTTTTTTTTTAAATACAATAGCACTTGAACCTTTGATGAGTGTAGTAGTATAATGATTGCACTTTATTATCTGATTAAGATATTAATGGATTTCTCTTTTGTATTATTTGGATTCTATTTCAAATATTTTATTGGAGAATAAAATACTTTACCAATTATATTAAATAAAAATGAACGATACCATGATGGTGACTAATGATAATTCTTTTGTAACAATCATCTTGTTTACTTCTTTGATCAACAGCTGTGCAAAATGAACACTGACGTGAAGCATGCGATTGTGACGAAAGTTGTTGGTAGGACAGGATCAAGAGGGCAAGTTACTCAGGTGAGAGTGAGGTTTACAGACGATGCAAACCGCCAAATTATGAGAAATGTCAAGGGACCTGTTAGAGAAGGTGATATCCTTACTCTTCTTGAGTCAGAAAGGGAAGCAAGAAGGTTGCGTTGATGGGTTTTTTTTTTTTTTTTTTTATCCTATGGCTCAAATTTAGATATATGACTGAGTTTTAGTATCTATGAACATTTTGTGAGAATGGATACTTTGTTTGGGATGCTATGGCAGATTTTATTTTAGAATAAATGCTATGTAGTTGGTTTAAAGTTTAAACAAGCTTGTTTTGATTTTTGCTGTAGTAAACCATTTATATCTGGATTTTGATTATATATTCCTATGCTGCTTTAGTTATGCAATTTCTTATATTTATGCTTCTCATGAGTCATGAAGATGAATTAGCTTTGTTCATTTGCTGACCTAAGTGCAAAGTCAATTATTTGTAGATTTCATTTCTTCGCAACTTTTAAGGCTCATTATAAAGATCAAGGTCCTTATATTATGTAGCAACAAGTTCTTGAGGTTTATGAGAATGAGTAATAAGGATTTCATCCCAAACTCTTTTATTTTACCAAGTCATCTGCAACCACCTTGGTCATGTAAGGAATGCCTCTTCTTCATAGAGCCCTTGATCTTAATAGAGCGTGTCATGGTGTGTGATTCATGCTAAACGCCGAGCTCTGAAATTGAAGTATTTTTTGGCTCTATAAAAAGTTTTATTTTATTTTATTTTTGGTTTGTGTTGTGACTAAAAAGTAAAAGAAAAAACATGAACAAAAAGGAATGCTTTTAGATGAATATGTTTTATATATTGACCTACTTGGTTGATCCTACCAATATTTCAAAGAGAATCAGTTTGGTCATTTTATATATTGACCTACTAGGTTGATCCTACCAATATTACAAAGAAAATAAGTTTCGTCAACCTTCACTTTGTAGAGAATCCATTACTTTGACTTTGTAGTGAAATGGAGAGAATTTGGATTCTTTTGTGTTCCTGTGAAAATGTGGCACTACCCGTGTGCAATACATAATCCAATGAATTGGGGAATTACAAATTTGATTATATAAGTTACAAATTAATGTGTAACTTTCAATTTGACCAAAGTGAATCGAAATGGACCAAATTAGACCAAAGTGAACTGAATAGATCAAACTTGACCAAAGTGGACCGATTGCATTGAAGTGGACTGAATAGACCGAAGGGACCAAAATAGACCAAATTAGACCGAACTGACCAAATTAGACCAAAATGGTCTGTAATGCTGCTTTTAGATATTATGTTGATATAAATTAAAAAAGATAAAAAGAAAATGTAAGGAATTAATGTGGTCCAGGCTCCAGCCTTAGAGGCCAACATCCACATTGGAAAGCCTTTGATGATAACTATGAGGTGTTGTGTATTACAATCAACCCATTAAAGTGTATTTATATTAGGCTAAATCCTAGACTAACAATACTTGAACTATAAGTGAGACTAGGATTGCTTTGCTTGACTACAAGTAAGACTTGGATTACGCTATTGTAGAATTTTTTTGATATTTTTCCCTTCTACGGCCACAGGATGCAACTACTCCAAACAATTTTTGATAATTCAACTCATTTTCCAAAGCTCTATTTCTTGGGGTGAGGAGCAAATGATGATATTATAAAAATTTAAGCCCATGCTCAACCCCCCAACATTATTGATACCAGGTGGTAGGTGAATTTTCTTCCAGCTACCTTAACAATTCACATAGAACAAACCATGGAGCTTCTTCTAGGTGCAGTACATCTATTTAGTTTGCTTTCGTAGCAGCTGGATTCTGACCAAATTAACTGGATTGTCATTGGCTTGCCTTTGAAGACAAATCCATTGACTATATTTTGCAACCAAAGGTTTGAATGGCATGATCATTACAACTTAAGCACAAAGGCGAGATTATTACAAGAAAAAGAGAGATTTCCTTTAGTTGTAAGTTTAACTGTACATACTACTCTCAATTAGTGAATGCTTCAAAACTAAGCCATTTTTACAAGCCTAGTGCATCAGTATCAACGAACCTCATGGTAAAATAAATTGTGTAAAAAAAATTTCATCTTGGTGTTCCTAGATACATTACTTTAGATTGTGATATGAAATTTATTAATAATTTTTTAAGTACAATTTGGACGCTCCTGCCTCCATCCCAAATTGATGGCCAAACAAATTTTTTGAATAAATCTCTTGGAAACTTGTTGAGAAGTTTAGTAAAAGAGCATTTAAGGAAATGAGATTTGTCATTTATCGAGTTGAGTTTTCTTATAATAGCTCAATCAATCCATTTGAAGGTGTCTGGCAGAAATCCACATAATTTCTGGATCTCTTATCTTTGTCAATTCAAGCAAGAGTGAGTATGGAAGTTGAAGAGTTTGGAGTACAAAAATAAAGGCAGCATATGAACAAGTTCAATAACAATTGAAGCCATCTTAAAATTTACCTGTCCAAAGTTGAAAGTTGATGCTCATAGAAGAAGCTTGGGGTTCAAAGAAGGTGGTTTGATTATGGTTTATTTGTATAAAGAGTACTTATAACGTGTTCAAGCAAAGAAAGTTTGGTCTTTGCCGAGTATTGAATAAGTTGAGACCAACTACATTTCGCACAGAGCTACCAAAAGATTCTCAATAGTACAAACTTTAATGTGAGGAATCTCTTTCCTTATATCGTGGAGATGAAAAGAAAATAACATCAAAGCCAGTAAACATTCAATGCCATCTTTCTAGTTCACCACAGGAGTCGATTGATGTACAATCTATCACTTGTAAACGTAATCACTACTAGCCGTAGCAGAAATACTAACATTTGGTGCACTGTGTTTTAAAAGGATTTGACTTCAAACTTGAAGTCAAGTTCTTTTCAATAAGGGATGAATGAAGCAGGAACAAAATGTCAACTTATAAAGCAGCCATGTATCATTTAGTTTGTGTCCAAGTTTCTTTTGATGGTCATTATTGTCATATTAATATCTGGTTAAAGTTATTTACAAGGTATTGATGATAACTGTATAGCCTAGTTATGCATAGTATTGACTGTCTCATAAATTATTTTTGCGTTGAAGTTGAGTGATTCCTCCTATCAATCATGTGCTTGCTTATGGTATAATCGCATTTGCATTTGTTTAGCATTTAATTACTCAAGATAGGATCCTAGGCAGGCGATTATATCCATTGTAATGGCTAGAATGGATTCTGAAGCCAGTTCCATAGCAGCATTCATTTCACAACTGAAGTATAGCAGCTTGAAATTGGGACGCATCAGTAAGTACGTAAGGAACCCAAATAGAATTTATGATGAATCATTCAGATTACTAAATCAACATGATACTGCATTATATGTTTATAGTGACTTCTTCTTGCCTAGAGAGCCTGGGTGAATGGGCTGCCAACATGCCTAACACATGGAAAAAAGGGGAATTGAGGTTGATGCCAAATGCCCTCTCTATGAGAAAGCTGTAGAAAGTACAAAGCACGCAGTATGCACTGCTCTATTGTGGAAAAATCTATGATGTATGGTGGAATTAGCAGTCTTGCCCAACAAACCTGTTGGCTGAAACATATGACATAATGTGTCACACCCCAAACCCCAAAGGGTTCAAAGCATGAAAAGACATCTCAAAGAACCTGTAGATTTTCCTTTTTGACAATCCAATCCACCAAAAATTATATCAAGTACTAATATTAAGAATTATCATAATAATTCCATTGAATATACTCTCAAAGTAAGTCAGAGCTCTAAGCAATAATTACAAAAACCATTGGCCACAAGAGAATAGAGGTCTGAATTATTAATTACATATCATCAGCTTGTCCCATTAGTGGAAATAAAGTCACAACCACTATAATACACAAAAGAATGAGTCAAGCCTACTCTAAGATGTACAACATCTAATATCTTCATTACAAAAGTTCAGCCTTCATCAGTAGTTAGCCTAACTACCATTAGCCACCAAAAAGCTGTTTCAAAGATTGTTGCCTACTCTGAAAAGGTTATAAAATAATAGAATGAGACAAAGCCTAGTAAGTAGCATATTTAATGGGGGTGGGGGAAATGCAAGTTTCATCTATAATAATAATATGACAAGAATGGTTTAATAATGAAACACAAAGTTTCTCAAAGTAAATACCTTGAAACTATATACTATAATCTGTGAGCATCAACAATATAATTTTCCAAGTCATAATATCTAACATATGGTAATTTATCTCAAATATACCACACTACCACATAGACCGGTCAGGAGATCCATCCATTCACAATTGACATGATATTGTCCTCTCTGGTATGCAGACTCTTGGCCCCATGGACAGCAGCCTCACTCATACCCTCAAGGTTTTTCTCTCCCCCCATGGGCAGCAAAGAGAGCGCGTCAAATAGGACCTCTCTTGCATGTGGTCTCTTGGCCCCATGGGCAGTAGCCTCACCCACACACAATCAAGGAACCTCTTCCCCCCATGGACAGCAGGAAAGAACGCGTCATCCAAAGTGAAAGGGCACTGACCTGGATTTGATTCCATTATCACAAAGACTACGGAAACCAAATCGGGGGTGATCACCAGGAAATCACACATAGCATGGTGTCAAAACCACATAAAGCTCACAGTATACATTTCCTTTCAAATATATAGTTTATAACCAGATAGTTTCAAAAAAACCTTAAATAATCTAACTTCCACAAAGTTTGTAAGGTTTTTAACTTTATTCTTGTCAAAAGATTTTTTTAACAATTTCCCACATAACAAGACAAGATAAGCATCTTTAAATTTTCTAATATACCATAAAATCTAAGATTTTCTTATCAAAGATTAAATAAAAGATGCTCATTTTTCCATATCAACAATTCATGCATTTCCCCAAATGCAACACCAAATATGATGATTTTCATATATAATCATATATATATATATATATATATATATATTAAGGTTACGACACAGTAATTCTTAGGAAAATATAGTTTTCATAGGTAATTTCCAAAAATGTGTCTAACCCAAAAACAACATTTATGTTATTTTTCAAAAATCCCATTAAAAAGCTACTTATCTCGCAACCGCAAAATCCTAATTCTCCAAGCTCCAAGGAGATTAGCTAGAACCTAAACAATATCAAGTAAACCTATCACAATAAGTATAGAACTTGAAATTGCATCTAACCACAATTTAGGAATTGCCAAAATAATCACTTACTTAGGCAAGCCTAGTATTTAACCTCATCAATAATATATCTCACTTCCAAAGTTTCTCAACAAATTGATTCACAAGGCATAAACTCCAATTTACAAAGTTAACCCATTTAATATCATCTCCAACATTATGACTAGCTTCCATAAATTTACACTACATCATTAAGAGACCCATGAAAGCAAAATCAATATATCCTCCAAGATAAGAAATTTAGAACTTCAACTAGCTCCAAATAAATCCAATGGCAATGGAAAAATTAAATTTACCAACCATCACATGTTATAACTTAAAACTCCTAAATTTTTCCACCATACATAAACCTTTAGTAGTCATCAATAGCACAAAATATATATCCACTCATTAAATAATTCCACCAATACAAAACTCATACATAAAAACACATAAATATCACTTCCAAAGCTCATAAATCACATGGGTATCATTATTAAAGTTTAGATAAAAATAACCTCAAGCAAAAATGCAAAACCCACTAAAAAGATGAGAAATTTTTACCTCAAAAAAAGGATGTGAAGGTATTTATGGGTTCCCAAGAATTTTCCGGTGATCTTGCCGGAAAAATGATGGTGGAAATGGTGATATGAAGTGCCGGCAAGAGAGTTTGAAGGAGTGAAGAGAAGCTGTCAGACGGGGAAATGAAAAAGAAGAAAAAGAAGGAAATGAGAAGAAAGGAGCCGGTCAAAGAGATAAGGGAGAATTGAAAAAGGAGTGGTGGGTAGTGGGGTTAGGTGGGGCTTGGCACGTGGGAAACCAAAATCTGACCTTACAATTTTTTTTTTTTTTTTTTTTTAACTGACAGGATGTTACATAATGGATGTTGCATTGCAAATTCTGGAATCTGGTACTAGCCATGACTTAGATCTGGTACAACCGAAACCAAGTGGTTCATGAGTCTCAAGGCCTTCCATCAACTCAAATCTGGAATTTTGCACAACAGATCCAAAGTGACTATAAAGAGGCGATAACTATTAATCTCCTTAGGCAGCAACCTCCTGAGGTTGGTTGGGTTGCGCCACCTCCTGGGGTATATAAAATAAATGTTGATGGGGCCACTTTTGAAGATGGTAGACCCTCGGGTGTGGGTGTGGTGATCAGAGACTGTAGAGGTATGGTGGTGGCAGCAAGTGCCAAGTTGCTGTCTACTACGTATGGAGTGGAGGTCACGGAAGCTTTGGTTGCTGAAGAAGGAATGCTCTTAGCTCGCCAAATGATGCTCACACAGGTTATACTAGAATCTGACTCTCTCTTAGTTGTTCAAGCCATTTCATCTAACTCCCTCCATGGAGATCTAAGGCCAATTATCCAAGGGATCCTTGATTTGCTCAGTTCTGTTGATAGCTGGAAGGTTAAGCACGCAAAAGGGATTACAACAGAGTGGCATATGAGTTAGCCAAACTGGCTAGAGATTCTGGGACAACTCAGTTCTAGAATAGGATAGAGCCCCCAATGCTGCAACACCTCTTACTAGTTGATAGGTCAAAGTGTTAGGGGAAACTTTGTAATCTGCATTTCCTTTCTCTGTTGTAATTCGATTTCCTCATTATTTAATGAGATCATGGCATATTTCACCCTAAAAAAAAAAAAAAAAATCATAGGATATAGCAAACTAAAAATGAGCAAGGACCCAAGTAACGAACTGTGCTATATGCATAAGCTAACATGCTCCAGAAAATAGAGGCACGTCAGATTGCATTAGGTAAAATACATACCAATGCTTGATGGGCAAGTTCAGCTGACGGAAATGTCATAAAAGCTGACCTCTCATTCTTCCTTCTTGAAATCCAATTACAAGCACGTTTAAGCTCAAATGGGCAACCAACTATAATGTTTCTATATTGAAACTTTTAATCAATCCAGAAAGTAATACGAAATGTCATGTTCACAGACTCGTTTCCATCCAATGAAACATCCCTGCTAATAAGGCTTTACTTTATGCTTTCACAATCATATGCATTAGATTTTTTTCAGTTAGTGTTTAAATTTTTGAGCCATGTTGCATGGAGAGATTCATTTGTTTGGGCAGGGAAAGATCAGCTCGACATTGCAGACTTACACAACAAATAAAGTTCAAATTGATCTACACATTCAATCCCAGCTCAAGGTGTGGCTTTGCGATCTGGTTCAGCTCGTTGCAGGGGGAGGGGTGCTTGGCAAATTTTTTTTCCCTGATAAGTGATAAGTAGTAACTTTTCTTATTGAGAAGAACTAGTCCCTCTCAAGGGGATAGTCCTTCCAATCGAAACAAAAGAGAGTCAATAAAATCAAATAATAGAATGGATCATATGAGCCCATTCAAACAAAGTTCTTACAAAAGACAATGTTATATTACTATATGAAGTGAACAACTGAAAATCCCACATCTGGAAAGGTTTATCGGTTCCTCTCTCTCTCTCTCTCTCTCTCTCTCCAAATTGTCCACATTAAGCAAAAGGGAATGAAATTCCAAACACTGGCTGGACCATCACCAACAGAAAAATAATATGCAGGTATTTACTAAAAATTTTAAGATAAAAGTTGTCATCAGTTTCGTCACATGAAAATATTATATTCTATAGAATATGTGAGCTCAAATCAAAACACAATTTGGGAAAAATGCTCAGACACCCCCTGAACTTTAATTTTGGCCAATTTACTCCTTAAACTTTAGCTAACAGATGGACTCAAATTTGTATCACATGTAGTCTTCAAGGAGGCACTAAAGGAGTGGTGTATTAGAGAAAATCATGATTAGGCAATAAGTGGAGAGTAACAACTAGATGTATAAAAATTCTAATATAAAAAAAAAGTGGTTGGAAGATAGATGCATCCCGAACACAAATAGGTGTTATTTTTTGTATAATTATTGATTCATTGGGTGTTATTTTTTTGAAACAATTTACTATTAGAGCACTTGTAGCAGTGAAGCTAAATAGCTATATAGCTATTTTAGCTACACCAAAACACCAAAATACATGCTGCAGCAGTGGAGGCAAACCTAAATTTTTTTAGCTTCTTGCTACAGTACACATCCATAAATAAATGTGCACTGTAGCAAGAAGCTAAAAAAAATAATAATATTTTATTAAATTTCTCTCCCTTCTCTCATTAAATTTTTCTCTTTTAATTTCTTTCTCTCTCTCTCTCCGGCTTCTCTTCTTTCTTCTGTTTTTTCCTTCTCATTTTTTTCCTCTAGCGCCTCCCTCATCTCCTCTCGACTTCGCCGGCGAGCTCGCCGACCGTGGTGGTGCTCGGGTCAATTGGCCTTCAGTTCTAGTGGTCGCGGGTCGAGCGGTTTTGGCGGGCGTAGGTTGAGCGATTCTGGCGAGCCGAGACCCCATCTCCCCAAGCCCCATCGCCGATCTGTTACCCGAGCTCCATCGCCGCCGAGTTTGTGCTAGATTTGTGTATGTGTGCTGAGTTTGTGTTTGTGTTTGTGCTGGGTTTGTGTTTGTGTTTGTGCTAGGTTTGTGTCGTGGGTGTAGTCTAATTGGATTGTGGCCTATGTGATTTTTGCCACGGTGTGATTGTTGTCGTGGTGTGGTGGTTTGCTTGCTCTGTATCAGAGAAGAGAGAGACGAAGAGGAAGAGAGAGAAAAAGATAGAGATGATGATGTTGTATATGATGAATATTTTATTGTGATGTTTATATTATTTTATTGTGTTGAAAGCTAAAATAGATCCATTGTTGCAGCATGTGTGTAGGTAAAATAGATAAAGTAACTTTTGGTAGAGCTAAATAGCTAAATTTTTAGCTCTACTGCTGTGGATGCTCTAAACGCTCATTGATATTCTAATTCATGGTAGTTGAGGAGAACATTTTACTATTTGTAAACCTTTTGGTTTGATATTTCATCGCTTAATGTATATCAAAGCAATCAAATAAAGTGATATTGTCAGTGTTAGCTAAGAAGAATGATTTTATGTGACCCATATATTGGCCTCTTCCTGATAGGATAAATTTCACTATTTTCTTGATAATTTTCTTTAGCTTTCTCAGTAATAAGCTCTCAGGAAATTTCTACTATTTTCTTAAAGGAGAAATTTTCTTTAAATTTCCATATTAGCACTTCAAGCTAGAAGCTTTTTCAAAACTCATACATTAATAGAATTCCATTAATTTCATAAGTTGAACATTACATAATTGTGAACATTTTTATATTATATTACATCTAATCTAAATAGGTAGTGTGGGAGGAACGAATCTTTCTCCAATCAGGTATTGTCCGCTTTGGGATGGGCAGAGTCGACCCTTGCTCCCACCCACACAAATTTTTTGCTCAATCCTACATCGGGGAGAGACGCCTCCCACCCTAGCCTTATAAGTACTTGGCCTAAGGAAGGATGTACTATAGTGTGTGTGATGTGAGCAAGTCTCAAAAATTGCGCACGCATGCACTATGCACTATGCACTCCTTCGCTTAGGTTTAACACTATAAAAGCAGAAAGGGGAAGGTGGGGATTTCCCCTTAAACCCCAAAAGGGGTCTTTTTGTGGGAGGAACGAATCTTTCCCCAATCAGGTATTGTCCGCTTTGGGATGGGCAAAGTCGACCCTTGTCCCACCCGCACAGATTTGCTCAATCCCACATCAGGGAGAAACGCCTCCCACCCTTGCCTTATAAGCACTTGGCATCGGCTCTTCGGCCCATTCCCAAAGCGAACAATACCTGATTGGGGAAAGATTTGTTCCTCCCATAGGTAGATATATTACATCACAAGCCTTGTTTTTAGAGCTCCTATATAGATAGTCACTACAATGTATATATAGTAAGCTGGTACTAAAGTCCAGATTTACAAAAGCCACTGAAAACATCTTCTCCATATTGATTGATTTTCTCCACATGACAAACGAGTTTGACATTTTGGTAAAATATATTGATATGTCCTCCAAGCCACTTAGGGGCTGTTTGGCTCACCATTTTTCATCACTCAATTTTCATCACTCATCACTCATCACTCTAAAATACAAAGGTTGTTTGGCACCATCACTCACTTTCCATCACTCAATATTGTTCACACTATTTGTGGGCCCCATGGCCTGTCACCCGGTGCAGCTTTATTTTTATTTTTTTTTCAGTACCCATACTCGCTGAAGCCAGTGAAAAAAAAAAAAAAAAAACAAAACAAAACAGAAAACAAAAGAAACCCAGAACAGACCAACCAGTGAAAAAAAAAAAAAAAAAAAAAGAAGAAGAATAAGAACTGAACCCAGAAACCCGGTGAAGAACAAAAGAAACCCAACCAAAAAAAGAATCCAATGAAAACTGAAAGAACCCAGTGAAAGAACAAAAAAAAAAAAAAAAAAAAAACCCAGCCAACAGAAACCAGTGAAAGAAGAAGAAAAAAAGGACCAAACCCAGAAAGTGAAAAGAGAAGAAAAGAAGAAAAAAAGAAAAGGAGAATAGAAAAGAAAAGAAGAAGAAAAAAAAAAAGAACCAGACCCAGAAAGTGAAAAGAAAAGAAAAGAAAAGAAGAAGAAAAAGAAGAAGAAGAAGAAGAAGAAGAAGAGGAGCAGACAGTCCCAGACCCGTGAAAGACAAAAAGAAAAGAAAAAAAAAAAAAAAGATAAAGAGGGAGCAAAAATCTGACTGTGGGACCGGCTATGTGATGTTATTTACAAGTTTGCCATTGAAAACTGAAAACTGAAAACAGCCAAAAGTTGTTTTCAGTTTCCACAACTCATAACTCAAAAAGTAGAGAATTGAGTATTGGAAATAGAGTTATGAAAACAAAGAAATTGTGCAGGCAAACGAGTATTCTGCTATGGGTCCCACCATTTTTTAGAATTGAGTTATGGAAACTGAGAATTGAGTTATGAAAATTGTCAATCCAAACAGCCTCTTAGGGATCCTCTATGTGCATTTCAACTTTGTTCTTCTCCAATAGCATACATTATGATCCTACACAACAACAAAATTAAATAAACAAAAAATATATATTTATTAAACTATGCACAACTTTTTTTTTTTTTTTTTTGACAGGTAAGAAACATGTATATTCAATAAACTGCTAAACGCAAAGAAGCACTAGCATATCAAACGCACAAGAAAAGAAAGAAAAGCACAAACATAAAAGAAGAAAAACACTAAGAACAAAGAAGAAGAGAGCTAAGGAAAAAAGGAAAAGAATCACTAGATGTGAGTCTCCAAGCCCTAACCCAATCAAAAAGGGAACCAGAAAAGAGAGCGAGTATTTGGTCATCAGATCTATCCAAATTTTCAAATGTCCGCCGATTGCGTTCCCTCCAAATACACCACATCAAACACAATGAAACTAAATTCCAAATGTGAGATGAATGCTTCCCCAACCAATTCCACCAGCCAAAAAGAAGATCTAACACCATACCAGAGGGGACCCATGACATCCCAAAGGTTCTATAGACAAAGCACCACAACCGATAAGTTTTTCCACAATGTAACAACAAGTGATCCATTGTCTCCCCACAACAACGACACATAATACACCAATCAACGAAGTCAAAGCCCTTAAGCCTCAAATTATCTCCTGTGAGAATCCTATCCCATGCCGCTGTCCAAACAAAGAAAAAGACACGCCGGGGTGTCTTAATCTTCCAAATACCTTTCCATGGAAAAACAATGGAAAAAGAACCATGTAACTTGTGATAATATGAGCGGATAGTAAAATCCCCGTTCTTTGTCAACTTTCATCTCATACGATCACCATCAGTCACAAGAGGTAAATTGGATGCCAAGAATCGGAAGAAATCATCCACCACATCTGCCTCCAAATCATTAGGACTCTGAATGAAACGAACATCCCAAGTTCTCCTATTCCCCACTCCTTGGCACAACAAAGAAGATTCTACAAAAGTTTATTTGTTTGCAGCAAAAGTGTACAAGATCGGAAAAGCCAAATGGAGAGGAAGATCTCCACACCACCTATCTGTCCAGAATTTCACTCTATCCCCCACCCCAACCTTAAAGTGGACATTTTTGCAAAACACTTCCCATCTCATCCGAATACTTCTCCACAAACCACACCCATGAATACCCCTTCCCAACTTAGAGGTCCATCCCCCCCCCCCCCCCCCCCCAAAATTCTTCCCCAAATTTCAAAGCTACCACCCTCCTCCAAAGCCTATTCTCCTCGATCCCAAAACGCCAAAGCCACTTCTCGAGTAAGGCTTTATTGAAAGTGGTCAACTTCCTAATACCCAAACCGCCATTAGCAATCGGCACACACACACCTTATCCCAACCCAACAAATGTGTCTTAGTGTCACCCCACAATAAGTCCCTTTGTAGCTTCTCAATTTTGTTCGCCACATGTGTAGGAATGGTGAAAAGAGATAAGAAATAAGTAGGGAGGCTAGATAGAATGCTTTTAAGCAATGTCAGTCTGCCACCTTTTGACAAATACAACTTCTTCCACCCTGCTAACTTTCTTTCAATTTTTTTCTAATATAGGGTTCCAAATAGAGGGGGATTTATGGGACGCCCCCAACGGCATACTAAGATAAGTCATTGGCAGGGCCCCAACCCTACAACCCAATATCTCTGCCAAAGCATGCACATTATTTACCTCTCCTATAGGAACCATTTTGCTCTTAACTACGTTAACCTTCAAACCGGTCACAGCCTGAAAACAAAGTAGCAACAATCGAATATGTAGGATTTGCTCGACCGCTGCCTCACAAAACAAAATGGTATCATCCGCAAACAGCAAATGCAAAACACATTCTCCTCTACCCCTCCTACCATCTGCCCTTAAGCCACTAAGTATTCTTGCCCCCTCCATTCTCTTCACCATCCTACTAAACACCTCCATCAAAATTAAAAATAACATGGGAGACAACGAATCCCCTTGTCTCAAACCTCTAGAGTTGCCAAAGAAATTAGCTGGAGACCCATTGACTAACACAAAAAACTGCATTGTAGAGATACAAGTTCGAATCCAACTACACCATTTCTCCCCAAAGCCCATTTTCTTCATCAACTTCAAAAGTGCCTCCCAATTCACATTGTCATATGCTTTCTCAATATCTAACTTACAGATCACCCCAGGAATCTTACTCTTCGTCTAGCTGTCCACATACTCATTGGCAATGAGAACTGAATCAAGGATTTGTCTACCTCCCACAAAACTATTCTAAAATTCAGATATCAGTTGATCTAACACCACTTTCAATCGATTTGCCAAAACCTTGACCAAGATCTTATACATGCTCCCCACCAAACTAATAGGTCTGAAATCTCGCATGTTAGAGGCATTATTCTTCTTAGGGATTAAAACTAAAAATGTAGCATTTAGAGATTTCTCAAACTTACAGTGCTGATAAAACTCTTGAAAAACTGCTAAAACATCACTTTCTACAACTCTCCAACAATGATGGAAAAAGGCCATAGAAAAGCCATTTGAACCTGGAGCTTTATCCCCTTCCATATCTCTAACCACTGATATTATCTCATCCTTCTCAAACCTCCTCTCCATCCAGCTCCTCTCCAACTCCCCAATTTGATCAAACTCTAGACTTTCCACAAAAGGTCTCCACTCTTCGGACTATTGATACAGAGATTTATAAAATTGAACTACCTGAGCAGCCACTTCTACTCCTTCCACATTAATCACCCCATCCACTTCTAAGAAACTCAGATGATTATGCCTTCTATGGGAATTAGCCATCTTGTGGAAGAACTTAGTATTATTATCACCCTCCTTAATGCACAACATCCTCGATTTTTGTCTCCATGAGATCTCCTCTAAAGAAAGAAAATGCTCTATTTGCGATCTCACATCATTTCTCTCACACCTCTCTGTTTCAGTGAGTCCAAGAACCCCATCCTTAGCATCTAGCGATTCTAAAGCCCCCAATAATTCTTTCTTCTTGCGACCAACATTGCCAAATTCTTGGCGATTCCACTGAATAATGTCTTCTTTCAAAGCTTTCAATTTTTTAGCAAACACATAACTAGGTGTACCCGAGAAAGAATGGCGATTCCACCATGAATCAACTCTATCAACAAACCCATCCATTTTCAACCACATATTCTCAAACCGGAAGGGACTTTTCCCCCTCACCATACCCCCTACCTCCATAAGAATTGGGAAATGGTCTGAAATAGGTCGTGGTAGAATCCGCTGGATCATATCCGGAAAGTGTTGCTCCCAATCATGTGACACCAAAGCTCTATCAATCCTAGACATGGATGGCTGGTTAGTACCACTAGACCATGTATAACTCCTCCCTACTTAGAAACCAACACAAGTAAATGAAACCTAAAAGAAACAAATGAACACCCCCCAAACCTGGTACTTTCACCACATGATTCAAAAAAGTAAAACTTTGTGTCACATGTCATGAAAATTAATGGCTCTATTCTTAGCTTGTCAGATTAAGACGTAATCTGCAGTTGATATTAGTTCATACTACTAAATCTAATAAAACCATAATCATAAATTCATTATGTTTGGGTATTGTAAAATTTTTCCTCTACAAAACTAAGTTGCAATTAACAGGACTCCAATAATGTAAGCAAAGAAGTTCTAAAGAACAAAAATATATAATTGAATCAATGAAAATGATCAGCATATAGAAGAAATATGTAATGAAATAATAGTTTTCTACATTTCATCAACCTCAACTGGATGAGTCATTGATAACGCCTTAAAATGTGTACTTGTTATATATTTATGTGGGCGTTATCTCCTTATTACTATGCTTAATTTGTATAATTAAGCCATGATTTGCATTGGTCCCTATTATTTATTTTTACATAATTTCTTGAATAAGATGCTATTCATTGTGTGTAATTTTCTACTTTCGGGAAATCATGTGAGAAAGATGAGTTTACAGGAATTTGTGAGAGAATGGAGGCCAAACTAGAATTTAAGTGGAGCTAAAGGACCATGCCTAAATGTCTAAGGAGGTGCAGCTGGAGTGCTTGGATCATCTAACATGATTGGAAGCTTCAAATAAGGAAAGAAATCAAAGAGGCAGAATCTGAAAAGGAAAAATCTGATTTGAGCACTGATCAGTATTTTGGGCGTATCTCTCTCCTCAAAAATCCAATTGACACAAGGCTGGATGGGTTGAAACCGTGACTTAAATATCTACAACTTTCCAGTTTTGAGTTTTTGGAAATTCTCAATTTTTAAAGGCCGAAATTAACTCACAAGTTACCGCTGTAAACCTGGACGGAAATTAAAATAGGAAAAGTTTTATTTTCTTTGGACACTTAGACATTAGGGTTTTAGAAGGGAGGCGGGGAGAACAAGTTTTGGCAGAGAAAAACTTGTATTTTCCTTTCTCTAATGGCAGCCTAAACTCTTTGCTAGGGCTAGGGGTATGTTTCTTCTATGCGGTATGAATATTCAATGTGATTCTTTTTAAGATTTTATCAATAACATATTTGATTGTTCAATTAGATTTCTTTTGATGTATTAGTTCTTCCATGCTTTCAATAAGTTCAATCATGTTTTTCTTATTGTTTAGAGGAATTTCTAATAGTTTCAAATAGAAATCAGGTTTTAAAGTAAATGGGTTTTTCTGAAAACTTTTCTAACCGCATTATTAATCGAGGTTATCATGCGTTCTTGAATTGTCTTAGTTCAACCGAATCATAAGTTTTTAATTGTATAAAAACAATCAATTATGAAATAGATATTTTCTTAGATCACAAAGAATTTCATATCGATATAGGGAAACACCTCGATGCCCTAGTATTTACATTATTGATTTAATCAGTTTTTATTATTATTCTTGTTAACAATCACCAAGCAAAAGTATTTTTCTTCTTCACCCAAATTGTTATTTAATTATATTGTCTTTGAATTTACTTTGCTCCTTGTGGTTCGACCTCGGTACTCCGAGAATTATATTGCTACGATCTCCTGCACTTGGGAGTGAGCAAGCAATTTTGGCGCCGTTGCCGGGGAGCTATTGCGTGTTCAGAGGCAATTTTTGGGAGCAAAGCACAACCGGTGGAAATTCTTCTATTGGTAACTTCGTTCCAATTTTTTTTCCCTTTTTTTTTGTTTTTATTTTTCTGTTTGTTTTTATTTTATTTTATTTTATTTTATTGTGGATTCATTGTTACATGAGCATTTGGGTTAGAAACAAGAGAGGCAGATTAGAAATTTTTGAAACTTATTTTGGTAATCTTTTTGACACACCTTTGCCTTCACCTTCTTCATCAATCATGGGTGATGAAACACGTAATAATCATGAGGAGAATAGAAGAACTATGTATGAATTGTTGCATCCCACACAAAATTCTGTTCCTTCATGCATCATGTTTCCACCTAATGCACCACATGTAGAATTGAAACAAGGTTTACTAGCAATACTTCCTGAGTTTAGGGGACAAGAAAATGAAAATCCTTATGTCCATGTTAGAGCTTTTGAAGAGGTAATTAGTAGTTTCTATGCACAAAATGTTATTGAGACTGCTAAGTTACGTTTCTTTCCTTTTTCTCTTAAGGATAAGGCAAGAAGTTGGCTTTACACTTTGAAACCTAGGTCTATAGGTAGTTGGGGGGAGATGGCCAAAGAGTTTTTTAAGAAACACTTTCCTCCCCACAAAGTCCAGCAAGTAAAAAGAAGGATAGCTAGTTTTGTCCAAGGCGAAAATGAGACCTTATACCAAGCTTGGGAAAGGTACAAAGATCTTTTCAATTTCTGCCCAAATCATGGGTATGAAGATTGGAGATTAGTTAGCTATTTTTATGAAGGACTTACACCTAGGGACCGACAGTTTATTCAACTCTCATGCGGAGGGGACTTTTTACAAAAAGAACCCGAAGATGCAATGGATTATCTTGATGAGATTGCTGAAAACTCTAACACATGGACTGGACCTTGCCCTATGGACTCCACTGATAGGACTAGAACTAACACTACCACTTCTAGTGGACGTGTTTTCAAGTTGAGGGAAGATGATAACATGAGTGCAAAAATTAGCATGTTAACTAAAGAAATTGAAGCACTCAAAATGAAAGGAAGTAGGAGTGGTAGTGCTACCTTTAGAGAGGACCCAATGGAGGTGTGTAAAATCTGTCATGAGATAAACCATGCTACAAATGAATGTGCATCACTTTCATCATTCTTGAATGTGCCAGAAGAACAAGTACATGCATTTAATTCATATTGGCCAAATAATTCTTCATATTCTAACAATTATAACCCAAATATGCGAAACCATCCGTATTTGAGTTATAAGAGTGACAATGTGTTGAATCCTCCTGCTCCAAGGAATTTTAATTCACCACAGGCATCATCATCATCTAGAACTTCCTTGAAGGATGCACTTAGTACTTTCATCCAAAGGCAAAGTGAACAAAATCAAAAGTTTGAATCCATGCTCACTAGGCTAGATAAGAGGTAAAAGAGACCAAGAGTCATATAACAAGGCTTACAAATTCATTGAGTGGGACAGAGAGAGGGAAGTTTCCTTCCCAAACTCAACCCAATCCCATCAATCAAAATCTAAAAATTGGCTCTAAGGATAAACATGATGAAGTAAAAGTTGTGACCACTTTGAGGAGTGGTAAAGAGATTGATAAAAGTGCTCCTTTAATAACTAAGAACTCTAAGGAGACCCCAGTTGAAGAAAGGAAGGATGAAACTGAGTCACTTGGGCTTGATGACATTGAACAATGCCCAATCTCTCCACCATTTCCACAAGCCTTAAAATTACCTAGGAAATTGGACACTGCATCTGAGATATTAGAGCATTTGCATCAAGTCAAGATAAATTTGCCATTATTGCATGTTATCAAGCAAGTGCCTGCATATGCCAAGGTAATTAAGGACTTATGCACCATCAAGAGAAAGCATCATGTGAAGAAGACTGCATTCCTAACAGAACAGGTAAGTGCAGTTATTCAACATAAGACCCCACCAAAGTATAAGGATCCAGGTTGTCCTACGATCTCTTGTACTATTGGAGATTACATCATGGAGCATGCATTGCTAGATCTTGGGGCAAGTGTTAATTTGATCCCATTCAGTGTATATCAAAAACTTGGACTTGGTGAGTTAAAACCTACTTCAGTAACTTTACAGCTAGCTGACCGCTCTGTAAGGGAGCTGAGGGGGATGGTTGAGGATGTGTTGGTAAAAATTGAACACTTTTATTATCCAGTTGATTTTATTGTTCTAGATTACCAACCTGTTTTACATCCTAGTGCTCATACCCCTATTATTTTGGGTAGACCTTTCCTTGCCACAGCTAATGCTTTAATTAATTGCAGGAATGGAAGGATGCAACTCACTTTTGGTTCCATGACTTTGGAGCTAAACATATTTCATGTGGCTAAACAACCACATGAAGATGATGATTGTGCTTATGTGAGCCTCATTGAGGCAATGGTTCAAGAAGAGTTTAATAAGAATTGTTTTTCTAATCCTCTTGAAGCTCTTCTTAATAATTCTGTTGATTCTTATGATTTAAAAAGTAATATTCATTTATCTGAAATTTGTTCTTTGTTGGATTCCTCACAGGTTTTGGAAGAACAACAGGTGATGGCAATTAATGAAGGATGGAGACCTCGCTTTGAGGAGCTACCAAAGAGTGACAAAAAGCATGTGCCTTCAAGTCAAGAGGCACCACATCTAGAACTTAAGCCGCTGCCCAGTGGTCTTAAGCATGCATATTTGGGTCCAGGTGAAACTTCTCCTATAGTTATTTCTTCTGCATTAAATGAGGAACAGGAAGGTAAGTTGTTGAATGTTTTAAGAGACCACAAATCAGCCCTAGGATGGACCATAGCTGATATCAAGGGCATTAGCCCATTGATTTGCACATATAAAATTTACCTAGAGGATGATTGTGAGACTTCTAGAGAACCCCAACGTCGGCTTAACCCAACAATGAAAGATGTTGTTAAAAACGAGGTAATTAAATTGTTGGATGCAGGTATCATATACCCTATTTCTGATAGTAAGTGGGTAAGCCCGACGCAGGTGGTTCCTAAGAAGTCTGGAATGACTGTGGTCAAGAATGAAAACAATGAGATGATCCCAACCCGATTAGTTACAAGTTGGAGAATGTGTGTAGACTATAGGAAGCTTAATGCTGTAACTAGGAAAGACCACTTCCCCTTACCTTTCATTGACCAAATATTGGAAAGGGTAGCTGGCCATATGTTCTATTGCCTCCTAGATGGCTATTCAGGCTATTACCAGATAGAGATTGCCTTAGAAGATCAGGGAAAGACCACTTTCACTTGCCCTTTTGGTACCTTCACCTTTCGAAGAATGCCATTTGGGCTATGTAATGCACCAGCCACTTTTCAAAGATGCATGGTTAGTATTTTTAGTGACATGGTTGAGAAATTTTTAGAAGTGTTTATGGATGACTTGTCTGTCTTTGGTGACTCTTTTGATGACTGTCTTAATAACTTAAAATTGGTTTTAGCCCGTTGTGAAGAAAAAGGCTTAATTCTTAATTGGGAAAAGTGTCATTTTATGGTCACTTCAGGAATTGTTCTTGGGCATGTAGTGTCTTCTAGAGGCATAGAGGTGGACAAAGCTAAAATAGACTTAATTCTTAATCTACCAACCCCTAAGACAATGAAAGATGTTAGATCCCTTTTAGGGCATGCTGGCTTCTATAGGAGATTTATAAAGAATTTTAGTTCTATATCTAGACCTCTTTGTAATCTCCTACTTAAGGAGTCCAATTTTGAGTGGACGGAAGAGTGTGAAGTAGCCTTCAAAAAGCTAGTCCACATGCTTACGTCTGCCCCTATAATGCAAGCCCCAGATTGGTCTCTACCATTTGAAATCATGTGTGATGCTAGTGATTATGCAATAGGGGCAGTCCTTGGACAAAGAAAAGATAAAAAGCCTTATGTGATATACTATGCTAGTCGAACTCTAAATAGTGCACAAATGAACTACACCACCACAGAAAAAGAGTTACTAGCTGTAGTATTTGCTCTAGATAAATTTCGCTCATATTTGATTGGTGCTCCCATTGTTGTTTTTACAGATCATGCCGCCCTTAAATACCTTCTTTCTAAGAAGGATGCTAAGGCGCGATTAATACGTTGGATTTTACTCTTGCAGGAATTCAACATTGAGATCAAAGATAAGAAAGGAGCAGAGAATGTAGTGGCAGATCATCTATCTCGACTTACTTTTGATGAGGGTCTAAAAGAAATGCCTATTCGAGACTCATTCCCAGGTGAGCAACTTTATGCTGTTACTGAGCTACCATGGTATGCACATATAGTGAATTACCTAGTCATGAATGCCATTCCTGAGCACTGGACCGCGCAAGATAGGCGAAAATTCTTTGTTGAGGTAAGAAACTTTTATTGGGATGATCCTTATTTGTTTAAATATTGCCCTGATCAAATCTTGAGAAGATGCATTCCTAATAATGAGACCCATAATGTTATGAAATTTTGCCATTCAGAAGCTTGTGGTGGCCACTTTTCTGTGAGAAAAACCGTTGCAAAAATCTTGCAGTGTGGATTTTATTGGCCTACTATGTTTAAGGACACTTACAACTTTTGTAAGAGGTGTATAGAGTGCCAAAAGTTAGGGCGTATCACACGTAGGAACATGATGCCGATGTCCCCTATCCTTGAGATAGAAGTTTTTGATTGTTGGGTGTTGATGCCCATTTTCACAAATTTGTACCCAAAGGCTTATGAGGAAGAAAGCCCAATGAAGAGCAAGGCCCAAAGGCCCACAAAGAAGACCAAAGAACAAGAAGAGTCAAACTAAAGGAAATGACAAATGCAGCAGGAAACGCATGAAGAAACAAGACAAAAACACGCAGCAGACGAAACAGAGCTAATTTGCTGCGGCAGGAATGGCGTGGGAGACAAAAAAAAAAGACAATGGAGCAAGAACAGAAGGGCCGGGGCACCACCAACCTGTACCCAGCCAATACAAGGGAGGTGGGCCCACGGTTAAAGAGATTCAGAGGGCGTGGTTTGGTGGTGGGGGGAAAAGGGGGTCTATATTTGGTTTCCTGCCATAACGTCTTTTGGGAACATATCCTGCTGGGATGATATCTTACCCAAAAGAAGTAATAAATGGTTGGGACCACTGATGCATGCCATAGAGCTAGGTAGTGAGGTAAAGGTATACGGGAGGAACAAACAAAATGGAATTTTGTCATGCAACAAACATGTTTTGAGCAGATGGCAGTGGTCGGGGCAACCAATGGGTGAGTGTGTAATCTTGAAAGGATGCCCACAACAAACCAAAAACAGTTGGTGAAGCCCTAGGGGTAAAAGGGAGAAATCCATTGAATTAGCTCACTATAAAAGGGAGGTAACCACGGCACAAAAAAGGGGGGAGCCCGAAAAGGGGAAAGGAAGAAAGGACCGAGGTAGAGGAAAAAACAGGGGAATGAGTGAAAAACAGGGGAAGAAGAAAAACACTCAGAGGGGAGCCCGAAAAAGGGAAAGGAAGAAAGGACCGAGGTAGAGGAAAAAACAGGGGAATGAGTGAAAAACAGGGGAAGAAGAAAAACACTCAGAGGGGAGAAAAAGAAAGAAAGAAAGAAAGAAAAAGAAGAGAGAAAATGCGGTAGGAATAGGGGCATGCATCAATAGACCATCTTTTCCCTCCCTCTTAGCAAACCCACTCTTTGAAATCTCCAAAAGTAATAGCTAGTAGCCATTTAGGCCTATTCTCCAAAATGAACAACTTTTACGGCAAGAGCCCATGATAAGGTTGTTGAAGTTGGAGTTTGGGTTCCTTCTTGGTTTACTTATCTTATGGGCAGATTTAATACTTAATTTTGATTGCAAATATATTTGATTTTCAACTTATATTCACTGTATTTAGTCATCCTGCCGTAGCACGTTTTCACGTCTGCTGCAGCAGTTGTCCTGCTGTGGTGCTTTACTTGCTGTATTAGTTATCCTGCCGTAGCACATTTTCATTATATTTACCGTGTTAATTATTATACAAACTAACCATTATCCTGCCGTAATTATATATATATACATATACTCTGTTTCTCATGTTTTTTGGAAAAATATATTTTATATATGTATATGTGAATATGTATAAGTATATATACTTATATATGTATGTATATATTTGAGAATATGCTAACCCATTTAAACTAACACTTGTTTGATGGGTATTTTCTTTGGGTTTTTTTTAGATTTGTTTATGCGCAGGAAGTAGAAATGTGTTTCTGCAGTAAAAATGGTAGTCATTCACATTGCCGAAGGCTTCACTGCACGGCAGGAAGCCTTAAAGCACGGCAGGCAGCTTCACTGCACGGCAGGAAGCCTTAAAGCACGACAGGCAGGAAGCTTTACTGCACGGCAGGAAGTTTTAAAGCACGGCAGGCAGCTTCACTGCACGGCAGGAAGCCTTAAAGCACGGCAGGCAGGAAGCTTTACTGCACGGCAGGAAGTTTTTAAAGCACGGCAGGCAACTTCACTGCACGGCAGGAAGTTTTAAAGCACGGTAGGCAGCTTCACTGCACGGCAGGAAGCCTTAAAGCACGGCAGGCAGAAGCTTTAATGCACGGCAGGAAGTTTTGTTGCACAGCAAAAGGCTTTACGGTAGGAAGCTTTACGGCAGACAGCTTTAAAGCGCGGCAGACAGCTTTAAAGCATGGCAGACAACTCTATTGCACCAGGCTTTACGGCAGGAAGCCTTAAAGCACGGCAGGCAGGAAGCTTTAATGCACGGCAGGAAGTTTTAAAGCACGGCAGGCAGCTTCACTGCATAGCAGAAGCTTTAAAGCACGGCGGACAGACTTGTTGCATAGCAGAAAAGTCAATCCTGCGGCAGAAACTGGAGAAAAGTTCCTGCGGCAGGAACAAAGGATAAGCCCATTTTGCAGCGTCTTCCCTTGGACTTGGACTCAACGTTTGCGCACAAGCCGGCCCAAGTTGAGTTCCAGTTGGACCGGTCTCGACTCCCTTACTCAGAATACTCGGGCCTACTACCGCGGCAGGCAGCCCAGCCCAACACACAAAAAAGGCCCCCACATTAAAATGGCGACTCCACTGGGGAGTTGAGATCAAGATGGGGAGAATGAGATATTTCTCCTCCGCAAACATGTTTCCAAGTCCTTACCAAAGCGAGACGTGCTGACGTTCTTGAACCTTCCAAGCTATACTCTCAGGGAAGTATCCAAAATGTCATAGCAATCCCATAACAGAATCCTGCGGCAGAATACATGCAGCGTTACCGCAGGACAGTACCATAGCAGAATCCTGCGGCAGAATACATGCAGCAATGTTACCGCAGGACAGTACCATAGCAGAATCCTGCGGCAGAATACATACAGCAGCGTTACCGCAGGACAGTACCATAGCAGAATCCTGCGGCAGAATACAGCAGCGTTACCGCAGGACAGTACCATAGCAGAATTCTATGGCAGAATGCAGCAGCGTTACCGCAGGACAGTACCATAGCAGAATCCTGCGGCAGAATACAGCAACGTTACCGCAGGACAGTAGCAGCGTTACCGCAGGACAGTACCATATCAGAACTCTGCACAGCAATGTTAAAACAGAGCAGAAATATTGAGAACTCTACAATAGAAGGCTTTCACAATACTTGGCCCTATCCTTTAAATGCCACTTGTTCTCCTTGTGATGCATGTGGGACATGTGGCAAGCCACTCATTCAAACATGCAACTCTCCTAAAAGCTTTCTAAGCTACTTATCACCTTTTGCTCTCATCTCTTTCAAGGAAACACTAGAAGCTTTCTAAAACTCTCTACATTTCCACCTTTGAGTTCAGCACTAAGAGGAGAAAAATCCCTTCATTCCCTCACGAGGTCTTGATCATTTTCTCATGATAGTGATTCTATCTCTACTCCCTCTTCAAGAACCAAAAGCTAGAAACAAAAAAAAAAAAAAAATGAAGCTATAGCAGCCAAAGGAAAACTTTCATCATTACTATACTATTGCAAATCACTATTTCCTCTGCAAAGTATCTCTTAGCAAACTTTTCCAAAAGTGTAAAATGTCCCTCCGCAGAAATTTCGTGGCAGAAAGTACAGACCCTTCGGCAGGCTATTTACAGCAGAATCTGCTGAATTCCAGAATGTTCTTCGGCAGACTGTTCACGGCAGACTGTTCGCGGCAGACTGTTCACGGCAGAATATTTTGCAACAGAATTTTGTATTCCAGCAGTCCCTTTTACAGAATATCCTACCACAAAATTCAGCACAACAAATTTGAGATTTGTTCTCAAAGTAAGAGAGGTGCATACAAAGCCTTTCATATTCACTTTTGCCGAATCAATTTTTTGCTACTACATCAGCAAATATATATCAGTATCAATGAAGGGAGGAGGGAGAAGTAATCGATTCGGCGATATCGAAACATCCGCTTTCAACCAAAGCATACATTGAAGGCATGTGATAGGGTGGTGAAATGTCCAAATTAAATCCAGACCTTGGGATGAAGCCAACCACTCAGTAATTGCGTACTCTCCATAAAGAAGCCCAAATCTACAAGCTGCTTGCAAGCTGCCCTTTGTCCATTATCGGGTCTAGCAAACCGATTTAACAACCTTGAAGAGTTGAGAAGTTTTCTGTGAAGCACCTCAGAGGATTTATGCCTAGAGTGGCATTAAAAACATTATCTTTATGATGTTTCTAAGAAAGAATGTATCAGATTACTTGTCCTACGAACTATGCAACTCCACCATCACTCTTCAAGTCATCAAGCTCATTGATGCCCATGTCTCATCCTAGAAGAACTCTGAAGCAAAGTGCAGAAACAATTGCTGACTCACATCCTGCCGTAAATAGAGTTGCTTGTCTTATTGCCGCAGAAAACTATTACGTGGTTTTTATTGAAGGTGTTCTGCTGCAAGGGCATTCTGCCACAAGAATAAAGAAGCATGATGTCCCAGGAAGATGTTGGCACGTCATGGGAAATTCTATATTAGAAGCCGCTGACTTTTGGCTATTACTAGCCAACCATGAAGCAAGGGACGTAGCAAGCTCCATCTAAATATTCCCATACTCAAAGCAAGCGAAGAAGAAACCCATGAAATATGGGTCTTGGTGGCAATAGCCAACAAAAGGGTCGTGGTTATGAATTCTTGGCTAAAAGCCAGCAAAGGAACCATGGTTATGAGCTCTTGGCAAAAGCCCATAATGGGGGCTACACTCAATCAAACCCTCAAAGGAGCCATGATCGCAAGTCTTTAGAAAGAATCTGCGGAAGAGCTATAGCCACAATCATATGTAGCAGAAAATACATGGGAAGCAATTGTGCTTGCAGTGGAACGAAGTCAAAGCATGCTTGGGAAAATGCATGAACCACATGACGGAGCATCAACACCAAGAGAAAGTGATATCAAGCTCATCCAGTTGTCTCACGTGCTGGGGGCTAAAGCTTATTCTCGGCAAACAAGGGAAGCCTCCTACTGAAAGCTAAGGGCTTATTCTCGTATATTGGGGGTTGTCCCATTCTGCAACAAAATTTGGGAAGTCTTCTTTAAAAAGCCAATGACTCATCCAGTTGTCTCACATGCTGGGGGCTAAGGCCCATTCTGCAGTAAATTTAGAAAGCTCGCCGCAAAGTGCTTAGAGTACCAATATGAAGTAGCAACATCATGTATCTTCTACAAAAGCTTGGTGTGTTGCGTGGTTCAAGAAAGCTTGGAGGAGGAGAGTAATGAAGGGAAAAACAAAGAAGTTGTGGCAGAAAAGGATATATAGGTTGTGGCAGAAGAAAAATTGGAGGAAATTCAACCTGGGGTTGGACCCACAGGAACCAAGACCCATCTCAATTAGCTCAAGACTTTCAGAAAAGGAGAAATCATAACTGATACTATTGCTGAAAAAATTCAAAGATGTCTTTGCATGGGATTACAGTGAAAATGCCAGGATGGGATCTTGGGCTAATAGTGCATACATTGAATGTGGACCGTGAGGCTAAGCTAGTAGCCCAGCCTGCCAGGGCATTCCACACAGCCTGCCGGGGCGTTCCACTCTGCCTACCGGGGCGTTCCACTCTGCCTGCCACGACGTTCCACACAGCCTGCCAGGGCATTCCACACTGCCTGCCAAGTTATTCCACGCTGGGATAGAAGGGGCAAAGCTTTGAGGAAAGAAATACAGCAGGCAGCCTTCAAAAGGCTACAACAGATCACGATGAACCTTCCTACTGTGCAAGCCCCAATCCGCAAAAGGCCATTGATACTCTACCTAGCCACCAATTCATGTGCCATTGGTGCATTAATGGCCCAGAAGATGGAAGAAAAGTTTTCAACTCTTGAAATAGAACATGCTCCAAGGAACGAAAAACAGTTTGCGGATGCGTTGGCCGCATTAGGCTCACAAATAATTTTCGAAGGGGATAGCACCGGGATAGAAGTCAGCAAGAGGAAAGAGCCTACTATTGAGATGTTGAAAAAAAGGGTTCCAGGAGGAACAGTGTGAAGGAGATTTGTAGATCCCCATAAAAAAGCTTTGACGAAGGAAGAAAATGACGCAAAGTATTGAAAGACTACGTCTTGGTGAGAGAAGAATTGTACCACAGGATGCCGGATGGTGTATTGTCCAGGTGCGTGCGGCAGGCGGAAGCCCAAAGAAAGTTAAAAGAAGTATATGACAAGACTTACGGATCTTGCGGGGAAGTCAGCCCTTACCGCAGACTCCAAAGGGCAGGCTTCTATTAGCCAAGTATGGGTAAAGACGCAGATCAAGTCCAAACCCAGTGTGGGACCTACCAGCTTGCGGCAGACAGAGAAGAAAGTTATACTGTGTTCGTCAGCGAAGATTGGAGAAGCCCATTCGCGCAATACCTGATAGAAGGCATCCTGCCGTAAAAAAACACAGCAAAAGATACAATCTTGAGAGGTTGGCAACACGCTACTTTTTGCATAGCGAAGTCCTTTTCAAGAAGGGGTATGATGAGAACCTTTTAAGATGTCTGGGTCCCTGAAGAAGCAAGAGAAATGATAAAAGAAGTACACTCAGGAGAGTGTGGCGAGCACCAGGGGAAGGAAAAGCTTTACAGATGCCTGCTGCAAATGGGTTACTACTGGCCCGCCATGAAGAAAGATACGACAGAAACATATGTAAAGGAACAAAAAGTGGAAATCAACGATGAAGTCCAAACATCTCTCGAGCAACGCATTCAATGGCAGACCATGAGAATTGGAGAGACACAGCCAAGCTTAGCAACATGAGAAAGAAGAATTGAGAGAAATAAGATCTGCGGAAGACTACAACAAAGTTAAGAGATTTAGTTCACAACATCTATGCCTTTTTCATCAAAGAAGCAGTGATATCCTCACCAACAGCGGCTGTGGCAGAATGACAAAGAAAGTGTTTAGAAAAGTGAAGATTTCTCGTAAAATCATCCTCATTTCCCCTTGGAAAAAATATATCTATAGCGGCACCACTTGTAGGCACCTTAAAATGAGTGGCAGACTCAGTCACTTCTGTGGGAAGAACTGAAGCAGGCACAGAAGGAATGGCAGAAACTGACGCTGTAAATATGGCAGAAGCTGGTGCAGAAAATACGGCAGGAATGGGTGCTGGGGGCGCGGCAGGATTAACTACCGCAGGCGTCCCTACGCTGGCCGCAATGCCTAGCCCTTCAAAAGTCTCTGTACATAAGAAAATAGACATGCAAATGAAAAAAAAAAAAAAAAGAAGAGTGGGCCCCGTGAATAAAGAAAGAAAAGCAAACCCAACAAAAGAAAAAGAGGGGAGTGGGGACATACCCATAAACCAGCCTCGGGTGGAGCATCCCCTTCCTCCTCGGACTCAGAAATCCTCCTCGGCAGGACGGGCTCACTATCAATATCTTCAAGAATATCCTCGGACTCCTCGGAAGACAGATCAACATCGGGTCCGCAAGTGGTCGAACTGGGAATGGAAGAAGGAGTGACTACTAAGGAAGAACCATCCTTCACGGCCTGAGACAGAGTCACAAAAGGATCACTGGTAGAGATGACAAGAGGAGCAACAGGTGAAACAGCCTCGGTCTGAGTTATGGCAGGAGGAGCAATTTCCTGTAGGGAAATAGGCATCTCGGCTGAGAAGGGAGTGGCCTCGCTAACCCCCTCAGTGTGAGTACCCTCTTCTCTGGGTACCAATCCGGTAGGAGGGCTAGGAGTCTCGGCAGGAATCCCATGTGCAGCAGCAGAAATAATGGACATCTGAGAAGCTTCACCAGCCCCATCAAAAGAATCCGCCACGGGTGTGCCCATGGAGGCGGGCAGCTCCTCGGCTGTAGGACGATAGATGGAAAGGGGCTCGGGCTGATCCTGGAAAGCAAAAGAAATGAAGATGCAGAGAAGAAGAAGGCACAAGAAAAGGGAGTGAAGTCACCCTTTGATTTACACACTTAGAGGAAGCTTTTCCTCTTGTGAAAGAACTCTACTTGAAGAAAGTGAAGTGGCAGAGTTGTTTTGATGAAACTCTTTTCAGTCGTCGGCTTAGATACGAAGGGAGTAGAAGACAACACTTTCTCTATTTTTAGAGAATGAATGAAGCCCGAAGTAAAGCAATCTTAAGTGGCTAAAAGAAAAGAAAAATGAAGACTGTAAGAAGGATCCTTGCTCCGCAAAGGTGTTGTTCGCAAAGTTGGCAGAAAGAAGAGTTAAAGAATCCAAAAGAGCCAATTTTGAGCATTCTGCAGAGATGAGAAAATGTAAAACATCATAATGAAGAAGAACCTAACAAGAAAGGATGAAGAGATGAAGAGATGATGCTAAGGAATACGTGGGGAAAGTAAGCAGTCAAGCCTAATTCTTCTGCCGCAGAATCTGCTACAACCTTCACTTCCTACAGTATAGATGATGCTCTAGCAGAAGCAGAGTAAGAGGTGCATTAACACAGAGAAATAAGTGCATGTATTGCGGCAGAAAGTGTCTACATATTCTGCGGAAGCAGAAAAATGAGTATTTATCCCTACAAAAGCAAAGAAATGAGTACGTGCTGCTGCAGAAACGTGAAGAAATAAGTATACAAATTGCCGCAGACATGAAGAAATGAGTACCATTGTAGAAGTTCAAGATCACAAGGAATTTCCAAGAAGCAAACCAAGAAACAAGCAAAGAAATGACGAAGAGAAGGATGCACACATCATCATCATCAACAATCCCTTTGAATGAAAACCATATGGGAAGAAAAGAGTTAGTAAAGTGAGAAAAAAACCATTAAGCCCAAGCGGCAGGAATAATGGATCACAGGTCCATGAAATAAACAAATGGGCCTTGAAGGAGCAAACGGGCTTAAAGGAGCCAGGAAAGAGAGAATAACAATCCCATGGGCAGTGTATGACGTGTAAAAGTAAGAATGAGCCGTGGCAGGCTCAAAAGTATTGTAAAGAGAGTAGGGGTTGATGGCAAGCCCATGAGCCCCAAGGATGAGTATACAGTAGTTGGGCCGGGGAAGCCCAATGAAATTAGTAAAAGCCCATGGGAGTAAAGAATTGAAACGGGACAAAGGAGCCCAAACGGGACAAAGGAGCCCAAATGGGACAAAGGAGCCCAAAAGTGATGAAACGGGCCGAGGATGCCCAAAAGAGTAAAATGGGACAAAGGAGCCCAAATGGGACAAAGGAGCCCGAAAGCGATGAAACGGGCCGAGGATGCCCAAAAGAGTAAAATGGGACAAAAGAGCCCAAATGGGACAAAGGAGCCCGAAAGCGATGAAACGGGCCGAGGATGCCCAAAAGAGTAAAATGGGACAAAGGAGCCCAAATGGGACAAAGGAGCCCGAAAGCGATGAAACGGGCCGAGGATGCCCAAAAGAGTAAAATGGGACAAAAGAGCCCAAATGGGACAAAGGAGCCCGAAAGTGATGAAACGGGCCGAGGATGCCCAAAAGAGTAAAATGGGACAAGGGAGCCCAAATGGGACAAAGGAGCCCGAAAGTGATGAAACGGGCCAAGGATGCCCAAAAGAATAAAATGGGACAAAGGAGCCCGAAAGCAATGAAATGAGCCAAGGAAGCCCAAAACTGCATAGTACAAGCCCAATGATAGTACTGGGCTAAGGGATTTTGGCAAAAGGAAAACATACAGCAGGCCCAAAGAGGCCTAGCAAGCACAAGTCATGAAGGGCAAAAGGAAAGCATACAGCAGACCCAACACCACCCTCATGAAGAACAACTTTTTGGCTACCCTTGGAGGGTCGTAAAATTGTAGAAAGAAAGAAAACAACTTGCCTAAGGAGAGTAAATATTGAAACAGCAGGCACGTGAAGAAAAGAAGAGAAGCATTCGCATGAGAGTTGTTAAACAACTCGCAAAAGAAAAACTGCATGAGTTTCGCATACGAATTGCAGGAGCAATCCATATGCTCAGGGGGCTAAATGTTGATGCCCATTTTCACAAATTTGTACCCAAAGGCTTATGAGGAAGAAAGCCCAATGAAGAGCAAGGCCCAAAGGCCCACAAAGAAGACCAAAGAACAAGAAGAGTCAAACTAAAGGAAATGACAAATGCAGCAGGAAACGCATGAAGAAACAAGACAAAAACACGCAGCAGACGAAACAGAGCTAATTTGCTGCGGCAGGAATGGCGTGGGAGACAAAAACAAAAGACAATGGAGCAAGAACAGAAGGGCCGGGGCACCACCAACCTGTACCCAGCCAATACAAGGGAGGTGGGCCCACGGTCAAAGAGATTCAGAGGGCGTGGTTTGGTGGTGGGGGGAAAAGGGGGTCTATATTTGGTTTCCTGCCATAACCTCTTTTGGGAACATATCCTGCTGGGATGATATCTTACCCAAAAGAAGTAATAAATGGTTGGGACCACTGATGCATGCCATAGAGCTAGGTAGTGAGGTAAAGGTATACGGGAGGAACAAACAAAATGGAATTTTGTCGTGCAACAAACATGTTCTGAGCAGATGGCAGTGGTCGGGGCAACCAATGGGTGAGTGGGTAATCTTGAAAGGATGCCCACAACAATCCAAAAACAGTTGGTGAAGCCCTAGGGGTAAAAGGGAGAAATCCATTAAATTAGCTCACTATAAAAGGGAGGTAACCACGGCAGAAAAAGGGGAGGCCGAAAAGGGAAAAGGAAGAAAGGACCGAGGTAGAGGAAAAAACAGGGGAATGAGTGAAAAACAGGGGAAGAAGAAAAACACTCAGAGGGGAGCCCGAAAAGGGGAAAGGAAGAAAGGACCGAGGTAGAGGAAAAAACAGGGGAATGAGTGAAAAACAGGGGAAGAAGAAAAACACTCAGAGGGGAGAAAAAGAAAGAAAGAAAGAAAGAAAAAGAAGAGAGAAAATGCGGTAGGAATAGGGGCGTGCATCAATAGACCATCTTTTCCCTCCCTCTTAGCAAACCCACTCTTTGAAATCTCCAAAAGTAATAGCTAGTAGCCATTTAGGCCTATTCTCCAAAATGAACAACTTTTACGGCAAGAGCCATGATAAGGTTGTTGAAGTTGGAGTTTGGGTTCCTTCTTGGTTTACTTATCTTATGGACAGATTTAATACTTAATTTTGATTACAAATACATTTGTTTTTCAACTTATATTCACTGTATTTAGTCATCCTGCCGTAGCACGTTTTCACGTCTGCCGCAGCAGTTGTCCTGCTGTGGTGTTTTACTTGCTGTATTAGTTATCCTGCCGTAGCACATTTTCATTATATTTACCGTGTTAATTATTATACAAACTAACCATTATCCTGCCGTAATTATATATATATACATATACTCTGTTTCTCATGTTTTTGGAAAAATATATTTTATATATGTATATGTGAATATGTATAAGTATATATATTCATATATGTGTGTATATATTTGAGAATATGCTAACCCATTTAAACTAACACTTGTTTGATGGGTATTTTCTTTGGTTTTTTTTTTAGATTTGTTTATGCGCAGGAAGTAGAAATGTGTTTCTGCAGTAAAAATGGTAGTCATTCACATTGCCGAAAGCTTTACTGCACGGCAGGAAGTTTTAAAGCACGGCAGGCAGCTTCACTGCACGGCAGGAAGCCTTAAAGCACGACAGGCAGGAAGCTTTACTGCACGGCAGGAAGTTTTAAAGCACGGCAGGCAGCTTCACTGCACGGCAGGAAGCCTTAAAGCACGGCAGGCAGGAAGCTTTACTGCACGGCAGGAAGTTTTTAAAGCACGGCAGGCAACTTCACTGCACGGCAGGAAGTTTTAAAGCACGGTAGGCAGCTTCACTGCACGGCAGGAAGCCTTAAAGCACGGCAGGCAGAAGCTTTAATGCACGGCAGGAAGTTTTGTTGCACAGCAATAGGCTTTACGGTAGGAAGCTTTACGGCAGACAGCTTTAAAGCGCGGCAGACAGCTTTAAAGCATGGCAGACAACTCTATTGCACCAGGCTTTACGGCAGGAAGCCTTAAAGCACGGCAGGCAGGAAGCTTTAATGCACGGCAGGAAGTTTTAAAGCACGGCAGACAGCTTCACTGCATAGCAGAAGCTTTAAAGCACGGCGGACAGACTTGTTGCATAGCAGAAAAGTCAATCCTGCGGCAGAAACTGGAGAAAAGTTCCTGCGGCAGGAACAAAGGATAAGCCCATTTTGCAGCGTCTTCCCTTGGACTTGGACTCAACGTTTGCGCACAAGCCGGCCCAAGTTGAGTTCCAGTTGGACCGGTCTCGACTCCCTTACTCAGAATACTCGGGCCTACTACCGCGGCAGGCAGCCCAGCCCAACACACAAAAAAGGCCCCCACATTGGGGAATTCTCTTCATGGGACCTTTTCCCCAATCTTTTGGTAATCTATATATTCTCTTGGCAGTAGATTATGTATCTAGATGGGTTGAGGCCATAGCATGCAAGGTTAATGACCATAAAACGGTTTTGAAATTTTTGAGAGAACACATTCTCTCACGATTTGGAATGCCAAAGGCTATAATTAGTGATAATGGTAGCCATTTTTGTAACCGTTATTTTCAAGCATTGTTGAAAAAGTATGGAGTGGTGCACCGGTTGTCCACCCCGTACCACCCTCAAACTTGTGGGCAAGTTGAGCTTGCCAATAGGGAGATTAAGCAAATTTTAGAGAAAACGGTCAATCCAAACCGTAAAGATTGGTCTTTAAGGCTAGTTGATGCATTATGGGCTTACCGAACAGCCTATATAGGACCCTTAGGAATGTCTCCTATCGTCTTGTTTATGGGAAACCTTGTCATTTGCCTGTAGAGATGGAACATAAAGCTTATTGGGCTATTAAAGCCTTTAACTTTGATCTACAAGGGGCTGAAAAATTGAGGAAATTCCAATTGAATGAGCTAGAAGAGCTTAGGAATGAGGCTTATGTGAGCACTCGCAATTATAAAGAAAGGATGAAATTATTTCATGATAAAAGCATTGTGAGGAAAATTTTTGAGAAAAATCAGCAAGTCCTTCTCTATGATTCGAGGCTTCATAAATTTCCAGGTAAACTAAAAACTAGGTGGGATGGCCCTTTCATTGTAAGTGAAGTGTTTAACCATGGAGTTGTAGTAGTTGAGGACCCTAGGGATGGTAGGATTTTAAAAGTAAATGGACAAAGGTTAAAACCATACTTAGGGGGGGTTATACCAGAGGAGGAGACTATGTCACTGGAGATCCCTGCCTATTGGGATGCTAAGTGAACTTTGAAAAAGCCTTATGAAGTTGTACCATATATTTTTTTTTTTTATTATTATTTATTTTATTTTTTTGCCTTTTGTTTTTGTTTTTGTTTTTGTTTTTGTTTATGCTTTTTTGTTTTTTTTTTGTTTTGTTATTATTTTTCTTTTGTGAGCTAACATTTGCAGGTGTGAAAGAAATTTCAAAAAAAAAAAAAAAAACCCTTGAATTTGAATGCAGAAGAGTTATAAGCTTTATTTTTATATCATGTGATGGAATGAATAATGCTGAGTTGGTTATACTATTTGTTATATTAAGACTCTTTCATGAAGAGCACAATTGGAAACTTTTGAGCACAATAGCCAGGTTAGTGGACGGTTGGATGTTGGATATGCATGGATCATGAACAAGCTAGATATAAGCTGAAACTCAACCCATATGGAGAGTTCTTGAGCCTTGCTTTTCTTTGTGAGAGTATATCTTTGTTTGAACTCTTAAATTTCTGTCATATGCTTCAATTTTTGTAAAAGATCTCTATATTTTTTTGGTTGACTACTGGAAACATTATGAGGAGATATACCATGATCCTACTTATTTTTGTCCTGAGGCATGCTGGTTTATGTGGAATTTTAGGAGATGAGAGCCTAAGGCCATTGTCACCAGCTAAACAAATATTCAACCTACCTTGACATTAACCATTGTCACCATCATTTGAGCCATAAGAAATATTTTCACAATACCACAAAACATTTTTGTTTATGGGTGTTCTCTTGGGGGTTCAAGTTTTGAGCAATTGATGTGTTTAGATACCGCCATTGTCTCTCTTTTCTTCCCCCAAAAAAAAAAAAAGAAAAAAAAAAAGAGAGAAAAAAAGAAAGAAAGATGAGACATACATAAATCAATAAATCATTGGTGTCTTACACATCTTTCATGTATTTCAGAAGGGTTGTATGGTTGAATAAAGGTTGTTTTGATTCAAGTTGGTTGTTACTGCTATGAGTTGGGTTTGGCTTGAATTTTATGCATTTGATTCATATACCTCATATTTCAAAGAGAGCAGTTTGCCTTTACCTAGCCAAAAGATTATACTATCATTGAGCCTAAAGTCCTACTTGATCCTAAAGGTGCATGGCTGGTATGTGTTTGGAATAAAAACTAGGGATGAGAATGGTATTAACCTCATGTTTCCAGGAATTCAACATCCTTTCCAAGAGATCTTTTCTCGTTGTTTTAGCGACTGTTTTTGTATACACATGTGATATTCTTAAAACTTCTTCTTTCCTTTTTGTTCACATGTGATTTGAAGAGAGAAACCATTACTTCTATGTGTGTTCTTTCAGAGTGTTGATGACCTAAGAGAGGTTTTGGAGTAGAGGCTTTAATCTAGATTATTTTTGGTCTATGCATGTTTGGAAAAGCTGGTTTGACTGGATGGGCTATACACACACACACTCCAAAAGTGAAGCTAGTGAAAGCTCTTTAATATGATGAATAGTATCCCAACTCAAAAATTGAAAGTTCATTTGTATGATATAATGATAAAGTAGACTAACATTTGCTGCAGGAATTTTCAGGAAACCTTTGACTTTTGTGGGTAGAGTCACTGCAAACCCTCACGAGAGTAAACTCGTCCACTAGGGTGACCTAGGGGTTCAAAGACTTGCTGCACATGGAAAGTGCAGTCGTGTAGCCTACGAAAATGGCTTGTATTTTAGTTTTAATATTTCACTGTTAGTAGACATGGGTGCTTTGTGGATTGCTAGGGACTAGCAAGATTTAAGTTGGGGAGTGTGATAACACCTTAAAATGTGTACTTGTTATATATTTATGTGGGCGTTATCTCCTTATTACTATGCTTAATTTGTATAATTAAGCCATGATTTGCATTGGTCCCTATTATTTATTTTTACATAATTTCTTGAATAAGATGCTATTCATTGTGTGTAATTTTCTACTTTCAGGAAATCATGTGAGAAAGATGAGTTTACAGGAATTTGTGAGAGAATGGAGGCCAAACTAGAATTTAAGTGGAGCTAAAGGACCATGCCTAAATGTCTAAGGAGGTGCAGCTGGAGTGCTTGGATCATCTAACATGATTGGAAGCTTCAAATAAGAAAAGAAATCAAAGAGGCAGAATCTGAAAAGGAAAAATCTAATTTGAGCACTGATCAGTATTTTGGGCGTATCTCTCTCCTCAAAAATCCAATTGACACAAGGCTGGATGGGTTGAAACCGTGACTTAAATATCTACAACTTTCCAGTTTTGAGTTTTTGGAAATTCTCAATTTTTAAAGGCCGAAATTAACTCACAAGTTACCGCTGTAAACCTGGAAGGAAATTAAAATAGGAAAAGTTTTATTTTCTTTGGACACTTAGACATTAGGGTTTTAGAAGGGAGGCGGGGAGAACAAGTTTTGGCAGAGAAAAACTTGTATTTTCCTTTCTCTAATGGCAGCCTAAACTCTTTGCTAGGGCTAGGGGTATGTTTCTTCTATGCGGTATGAATATTCAATGTGATTCTTTTTAAGATTTTATCAATAACATATTTGATTGTTCAATTAGATTTCTTTTGATGTATTAGTTCTTCCATGCTTTCAATAAGTTCAATTATGTTTTTCTTATTGTTTAGAGGAATTTCTAATAGTTTCAAATAGAAATCAGGTTTTAAAGTGAATGGGTTTTTCTGAAAACTTTTATAACCGCATTATTAATCGAGGTTATCATGCGTTCTTGAATTGTCTTAGTTCAACCGAATCATAAGTTTTTAATTGTATAAAAACAATCAATTATGAAATAGATATTTTCTTAGATTACAAAGAATTTCATATCGATATAAGGAAACACCTCGATGCCCTAGTATTTACATTATTGATTTAATCAGTTTTTATTATTATTCTTGTTAACAATCACCAAGCAAAAATATTTTTCTTCTTCACCCAAATTGTTATTTAATTATATTGTCTTTGAATTTACTTTGCTCCTTGTGGTTCGACCTCGGTACTCCGAGAATTATATTGCTACGATCTCCTGCACTTGGGAGTGAGCAAGCAGTCATAAGCTCATAACATCAAATATTGGTTACATACTTACACCACCAACATACTCAAGGCCAGTTAAACTTATCCTTTTCTTCTTTTTCTCTGGTAATCAAACTAACGAAATCATCAATCACCTCACTTGAACCATTTAGAAGAAGAAAATTTTAAAAACCGGTGTTACCTTTTGAACCACCAAATGTAATACAGCCACTGCTTTTTCAAATTTTCTTTCGCAAATCATTAAAAGAATGACATGATATTATACCAGAGAACAAAATCACCTCACTTGATATGTACAGTAATTTTAAGTCCCAAATTTAACGTTTGTTTCATTTTTAATTTCCATTAGCTTATATGAAACAATCAAGCTCACTTATTAATCATCTAACTACACTACATATACCACATTCACTATAGAAGAGCCAAGTAAATAGTTAATAATAGTAGCCCAGCCTATTCTCCCACCAATTAGCTCACAACCATATGGTACCAAAGTAAATTCTCATCAACGGATTCATCATAATAATATACTCAAAAAGATTAAGTTATTAGAAATGCATCAAAATAAACTAGAACTATTATCAAAAAATTTCAAACCCATCTAAAATCCTACCAAACAACCAACCCCTCTAATGGCCATATCCCTCTCAGGCATTTCATCAAACAGCTATGTAGCATTCTCAAAAAGCATTGCATTTTACATACAAAGAGCAGTGAATTGGAAAAACAACCAACTATGGGCATTTTACCACAACCAAGCCTCCCTAATCCACCACAACTAGCTATCAAACCAAGCAAAAAAAAAAAAAAAAAAAACATCGCCCAAGGAGAATTGAAAAAACAGAGAGCAGCAAAAAAAAAAAAAAAAAAAAAGGAAAGAGAAAAGTATACCAGCGGTGAACAGCCAGTGAGACGACGGTGGAACTCCAGCACCGGAGAGAGGATACCAAGGTGGATATGGACTTCTGGTTGGATCATCTCCGCTCTCTCTCTCTCTCTCTCTAAACTAAGCCTAAACTTTCTCCCTCTCTCTCAACAGTTCAAGTCATTCAGCTTTGGTTTTTATTCCCACGTGCCTCTCACGTGAGTTTTACCGTTAGTTAATTAACAGAAGAATAACACAGGGATTGATTTGGCAGGTGTGTAAAGTATAAAGAGTAAATTGGCCAAAATTTAAGTTAAGGGGATGTTATGACCACTACTTGAAAGTTCAGGGGGGTGTCTGAGCATTTTTCCCACACAATTTCAGTTATGTTTTGTACTCTATACACACAATACACAGTACATAAATTTGCAATCAACTTGAATTGACATAGTTAATTATTTGTGTGCAAAGGAGTCAACCCCTTTTTGACACAACCCATTTAACTCATATAATTAAATACATGTGCGTTTTAATTAGTTCAATTAGTAAAGTCTTTTATAGTTAAATAAAATATTTGTGATTTAAATCTTGCTTATACCAAAAATTAATTAGTATATTGGTTTGATGTTAAAAAACAATCATAATCGAGCAAATACCATAGATTCAAATTCTATCATATTTATCACAACATAACATAATATAGTATATAATATATATTTCTCCATTAGCCAAATACCATTTTCATCTTACTTGCATTTGAACTTTTTTCTTTTTCTTTTTTTTTATTAGTAATTCAAAAAAAATTTGGTGTTATAATTGAAAATTTGACAAACCCTAAAATCCTTAAGCTTCTATCCAAAAATATACCAGTTCATTTCTTACATTCTAGCTATACTGGCTCTCTCTCTCTCTAAAATTCATCAGTCTTAATTTCAAAATTATAGATTTTAAATTAAACACCTCAAATGCTTCTTCATTTGTTTCGAAGTTAAATAATGCTATGAACATAAAATTTTTAATCCTTTTTTCACAAACATCTTACATTACTCGTTATAAATAGGATAACATTAGGTTTACTATTAACGTCACTTCATCATAACCGAATTAAAATGTCATACCAACATTTGAAAAACCATGTCTATTAACATTGCACTCTTTACGTAAATGACAATCATATTTTTGTATCATCTTCATGAAAGATTTTCCAATAAAAGCACTAAGATATACCGTTCTCCCACCCCATGCTCAACCCAAAACATGCTTCAGTGTTTGATATGAAATGGCTGGATATTTAAAATTGAAATTAGAGGGAAAAAAAAAGGGAAGGAAAAGAAAGAAGAATGGGAAAGGGAATGCTACACAACCAGTTCAGCCGTGTAAACTGTGTCATTACAGCAGGTAGTAATCTCAGCTCTGTAATTCATATCGTTTCACCAAATCCATGTAATTCACATCACTTCACCAAATCCATCTCCTTCATGCTACTCTATAATCCAGAGTTGTGTATACTTTCAGCCATTTTCTTTTTCTAATAACACATGCTAAGTCCCTGACTATACTGTCTTCCATGTCAAATATAGACCACCTCATTTGGCGCAAGAGGTGCTTACTAATGTAGTTTTGGATGCTTTATTTGCACTGCCTTGGCCGGAAATTCTCACTCGATAATAGAGAGCCGATCAAACTTTCCAACCTTTTGGCTCCAGAACTGGGCCTGAGGACTGTGGTATTGCCAATAACAGAGCATGGATCAGTCCCATTTTCCCTACTTCCTATGCACCAACCGCCTGGAACAATCATGCCTGGACCCCGAGACAAGAGTTCTGAATCAACTTTGTCAAGCACTGGATCATCTTGGCGAAATTTCCGTGCAAATGGAGCATTACTGTTAATCATCCTTTGCATGTCATCAATGTTGAGGTGGTGGGGATGTTGCTTGGGAGGGTTATCCCATGATATGAAGTGGAGGTCACTGTTCACAGTTGTGTTCCTGAATTCTTGGGCATTACAGATTACAGTGTGGAAGTATCCTTCTGGGGAAGATATAAAGTTTGCGTAGTACATGAGGACAACTCGAGGTAGGTTGTCCCATCCCCATATGCAGTAATCAATGAATTGCCTAGAAAGTACCATCCAAGCAGAACCTATAACAAAAATCAAATATTTGGTTAAACCTACTTTACTTTCACAATACTAATTTGCAAAATTTCTGATTCCAATACTATAAGACTCATTTACTTTCATAACCAATTAAATAGTTGCTCAGAACAAGACTTCTAATTGATATTTATCAGTTATTTCAATCCATGAAAAAAAAGAAAGAACAAAAGAAAAGAAATGAAAAGGAGTACTCCAGCACCTTATGAGAATTGAAACAAATTTCAAACAATTAACAATAAATGAGTTCACTACAAAACTCAATGGTCAAAAATCACTTGATACAAATCATCAAGTCACCTCTACGTCATGAGTTGTGGCCCCCAACCAATTGTGCTACCCCTTGAATTTATTGACAACATGGCTTTAGCACAATTCATTCTATCCACGGGAATTTTATTTAAATTTCCACAATAAATCAGGTATGAGGAACCAGAGAGAGAACCAAAAACTTTCAGAGCTTCAACTAAACCTTCTTGTTGATTTAAAGCAGTACATGCAGTATCAGATACCACCATGCTCCTGATGCCCCTCATACAAACCTAAAGAAACTATTATGTCATAGCATGAACTATAAACATTAAATAGAGAAAGCAAGACTATGAATTAAGCTGTATCAGGCCAGGGGATGGATTTTCAAAATCTGAGCTGCTCAGAATTATATAGAATCACAAACCTAGTTTATATGCAGACTTACGATACATGTACGGTGAATATCTTCCATGTTCTTTGAAACTAAGACTCCCATTGCATATTAAGAACAAAAGTATGAGCTGCTCAGAATTGAACAGTTTCAGAACCATTTTTAAAATATAGAGCGTTAGGAATAACATGTATAGTGAGCAATCTTCCATATTTTTGACCTGACACAAGGTTGGTGTTCCTTTACATCCGGAGTCTTGGAAAGAACATAGACCTTACTGCTTGAAGATAGGAGGTAGCCCGCTTCTCCTCCAAGAGCACACCAATTTCCTTCCCTACATCAGCCGCCCTCTGCAGGAACTGAACACTTACCCACAAGCTTGGAATAAGTCCAACTTGGGTTAGGTGCCCATGGTGCAGTGCAAAGTACACAGTTTAGCTGTAAGCATACCTTATTAAGCCAAACTCCCTTATTACTTCCCATCTCTTTTGCAGGTGATACTAGTGATTCACTTTGATAATTTGATAATTGAATACCTTCAGAGGTTTCTAAGTGCAGGTAAGCATGAAGCCTGCTAGCACCTAGCAAATTGGCAAAAGATGCAGTGACAACCAACCAAGGAAACTAGCAATGATGGAAGTCTGAACATATAACTGTCATTTTGGTTGTGTACTTTGTAAAGGCATCTTCAAAAGTGGATTCATTTAAACAGGGAAAAGGGTTGAAGCATAAAATGGGGCAATGAAAGGGAAACAAGATCAACCTATGCAATATCACTATCTAGGTGACAAGGCAGCTTTGAACAAGAGAAACTAACTTGGTTTCGAGGGTTATTGTTATACTATTGATCATTAGCCGTTGTGCACCTTTTAGCCAAATCAGCCTCAAAATCCTTACGCATATTTAGTCATGCCTACTCTCTCTCACACACAACATGCTCACATACAAAGATGAGCGCCAGAAAATAGTAAAAAAATATATATTTTTTTTTAAATTTTTTGATAAGTAAGCAAATGGTAACCTAATATAATTGCAAATGATAAAATTATGCACGACACAGTCCCTCAGGATATGGGGAGCTTTTTGAATTTTGACTAGTCGTTCATATAAGATTTTGTCTTATCCAGACAAATGTCAGATGTAAAACCAAAGAAGAAACGTGCTTCTTTGTTTTCCATTATTGTACACCTCTTAACATGCTAAACCATCTTATTCAAAGCAGACAGATAGATGTCTAGATATTTTACCATACTTAATTCAATAAGAAGTGAAAAAATCTCGAGGAAATCGTTACTAAATGAAATGAGCTGCAGCTGAGAAAAGAAAAAAAAAAATTGAACAGAAAATTCTCAGGCCACCAGGGGAAACAATAAATATAGACAATGAAACAAAAACCAGGTCAAAGGCATAAGAATAAGAATCAAAACAGAAAATATTGCATAAAACTAATCAAGTAAAACAAAAATCATTATCATACTTAACACATACAAGATAAAAGAAAAGTGAATAAGAGATAAGAACAACCACATAATTACAACAATTACCATTTAATAAACCAACACAAGAGCTCTATCATCAAATAATGTATATTAAATCCAGAAGAATATGCTGTCAAGAAGAAGCACATGGTTCTTCAATGAGTGTGTGCAAACTTTATGTACTATGTACTTTAAACCTTGACAAAAATGGTTCTCACATGAAAATAAAATAAATAAATAACTCCCACGTCAACTTATTTTAACGTGACCGTAAGTTAGTTATTCATAGCATTATTGGGACCAAATACACTATATATCCCAGTCAAGGTCAGATATGGAAAGTAAGTACTTCTTGTATATATCATAAGAGTTCTTAGTCCTGGTATAGTAACCAAAGTCAGTCATGCTCTTATAGGTGGGGAAGTATAGAAAATGTCCATAGCTTCTTTGACTAAAAAATTCAATTTTGACTGCAGAATTAGGCTGGGTTCAGTTTCCACACTACAAGTTTTGCTACAAATTTGTGCTGGGATTGAATGCAATTCAACAACCGAAAAAATGACTGGATTCAGTTTGCCACAAAGATGCATATCATGTTTATGCCTATGATCTCCCAGCAGCAACTAAATGGTAAAAGATTGTGCATTGATCTATTTAGTGAGATCGATATTATATGATTCTCTCACCCAAGCTCATTCCATTCGAAATCCATAATTTGATGTCTAACCATTCACTCGTTTCTAATGCCATAATTCTCTCTCTCTCTCTCACACACTAACAAACTGCGCGATCATAATTTGATTTCTCTAACCCAAGCTCATTCCATTTGAAATCCATAATTTGATTTCTAACCATTCACTCATTTCTAATGCCATAATTCTCTCTCTCTCACACTAACAAACTGGGCGATCAGAATTTAACGAACCTAAAACTAATAAAACCAAAAATAGGAAAAAGACACAAAATTTGTACCTGTAAATAGCTTGAATGCAGTTGGCACACTTCTACGTTGTGTAACCCAAAAAACATCTGCTTTCTTCGTCATATACAACCCCGGGTCTACAATTATCGGCTTCGCCCTCTGATACCTAATCATAACACATAATAAAATCATTAATTACATTCCGCTCATTTGAGCGTAGTCAGGCTATGAATTCTCAACAGATTAGTCAGAGTCAAATCAACATACTCTTTCCACCCAATATTACTTGTATGATCAATGAAATTGAGATCCCTTGGCAAGTACGAAAATGTGTGCAGCAGATCTAATCAATCCAATCAAATCAATCAATCAATCAATAAATACACCAATCCGAATATCATTTCAAAAATATCAAATAAATAAAAACGACGACGTATTGCATTGCGTACCGTCTTGGGAGACCAGTGGATAATCAGAGGCGCTGAGATTGATGAACCAGTCCCAGTCCGGACCTTCTCGCAGCAAAATCGCGGCGGCGTGGAGCGTGTTCGCGACCATGGTGGGACCCCTATAGGTAACGAGGTTGGCCTTAGCGATCATCTTCACATTCTTGAACCGAGCGAAAACCGGGTGCTCCGAAACGAACCGGTTCAGATCGGATCGCTCTTGGACCGAGGCCTCGAGGTCGAGGTGGACCACGTAGCGATTCCGAGGGTGGTAGAGAGCTAGCAGGGTCCGCTTCAGCATGTCGCCGTCGCCGTTGGAGCCGGAGATCAGGTAAGCGAGCCGAGGCGGCTCCGGCGGTGGAGGCAGAGAGATTGCAGGGGTAGGGATGACGTGGAGCTTGGACTCGACGAAGACGGAGCTCGACGCGGTGATCGAGCGGTAGAACGGGAGGAACGGTGAACCGTCGGGTGAGGTTAGCGTGGAGAGGAAGAGAAGGAAAAGCGAAACTATTGAGCCTATTGCCAAAGGGAAGATCCATTTCCTTTCCATCGTGTGCGGTTGTGAGTGTCTCAAATTGACGTAATAGCTCTTCAGCCTCTTCATTTTTTTTATAAAAAAAAAAAAAAAAACAATACTTGTTTAGTATGTGATATGAGAGAGAGTATTCTTTTCTTTCGTTTTGAGCTGCTGATGATGAAGAATTTGTTATGGAAATGAAAATAGAATAGGATTTAGGGCCTTTTTGTAGTTGTGTGAATTTGAAGAGAAAAGAGGAGGAGAGCTTGAAAATTTGGAGGGTATGTCATAGTCTAGTATGTTAGTCTCGCCGTGACTGAAGGGGTAAATAGGTTGTGGATTTTGGGCAAAAGTCTGAGTTTGGGATCAAACGGCTGAGGATGAGAGAGAATGGGCTTTTCAGAGTTTGGTGGGGACCATGATTGTTGGAAAATTTTCGAATGTTTTCTTGACCATGATTTTGCGGTATCTGTTGACTCTAGTTCTGAATTTAACAATTTATGTTAAGACTTTTGCGTTGGTGTTAAACTAAAAGTTAGGTTAGATTAGTTTAGTTCGAATTTGAGGTGACTTTTTTTTTAAAGTTTTTTGCCTGACAAAGTAGAAAAACTGCAAAGATTTAAAGCTAATGTTAGAATAGAACTTGGTTTGTGGTCTTTGCCTTGTTTTGTTTTAACCTTCTTTAGACAACAGGCTTTGACTATAAAAAAAAAAACCTCCTATTAGCCTTGAATAGGCTTTTACAACAAAAGTAAGTGAAACAAGAAAATATTAAAGGAGTTTTTTTTATGTTTTTTTTAGAGAGTTTCAATCCGCTCCTGATGATAGCTCTTTTATCATTAGATCAAGACACCAATCAATTTTTAGTGTAGGCGAAGATTGAACCCCAGATCTCTTATACAACCATCAAAAATTTTACCAATTGAGTTAACTGAAACCCACATTAAAGGAGTTTAAGTAAGGAGAATGATCCAAGTATTATGAAAAAAAGAAAAAAAAATGAAATCTATGTTTTTGTTGGCATCCTATTTTAAAACCATATTTTTTAACTTACTATTTTTTTTTTTTAAATCTCATTGCCTTTTTAGGTATAGAATTTTAAATTTTTAATCAATTAATTTTATAAAGCTGAATAAAGAAACTGTAACAAACAAAGAAGTAGTAATTTCCTTCTTTTTTTAATGACTGCAAATGATATGAATCCATCCTAACTTCCTTTTTCTTCTTTTTAAGATAATGGTCAAAAGTTAGGTTGTTTTCTAGATAAGGGTCAAGAAGAAGATATGAAATTTAAGTTTTAGGCATCTAGAGCTATCAAAATTGAAATGAGAAAAAATTTTGATGAATCACTTTTTTTTTTTTTTTTTTTTTTGGGAGAAGAATTTTGATGAATCACTTTGATATGTTATTTATTTAAAAGTAATGTTACAGTCACAAACTACTTTACAAAATTTTTACAAAGTGCTGATGTGGCAAATTTTCACTAGTTCTAATATGAGTCCATTTGGAAAATGCTAAAACCACATCAGCAGTTTGTAAAAATGTAGTAAAATAATTTGTGCCTGTAACATTATTCTTTATTTAATGTTTAGTTTATCCATCATTTATTGGTGATTGACTTTTTTTTTTTTTTTTTTTTTTTGAGGAACTATTGGTGATTGACTTGAGAGTTAAGACCGAGAAAAATTCTTATATACTCTCAAAAAATAGAAAAATGATGACATTTCTCTCACATTCACGGTGGATCTCACCATTTATTTAATGAGTGGACCCTACTATGACTGTGAGAGAAAGGGACTTGGTTTAGGTCCAGTGCATCTAGTGTACTGGACCTGGTCAGATGGTGACACGTGTCTAAAAGTGGATACATGTAATTATCTCAACGAGTCCAGTACTACTGGACATTAAACCTAAGCCTGACCCAAGAGAAAGAAGCACTATTCTCTATGCTCCATGGGTACCTAAGAAATACTTACCCTGTGATATGGGATTCACTGAAAATAATAATAATAATAATAATGAAATTATACATAACTCTTTTTTTTTTTTTTTTTGAGAAAAAAATTATACATAACTCACAAGGAAACTTAAAAAAATAAAATAAAACTTTATAAATGACCACAAGCAGAGTAGGACTGGACAGAAATTAATTCAAAGGATATCATGGATAAATTTTTCTTTTTTCTTTTTTTGGGCAAATAAGTTGCCGTGATTAAGGATCTCCATGACCCTATCCAAAGGAAATGGAAGGAAAAGAAAAACAAAACAAAAAAGGTATGAAAATTATGTTATTTTATTATAAAAGCATAATGTAATACAAAAAGACCTTCATATTATATACAACATGAAATCTTCTCAAAAATAGCGACATGTAATAATGATATTATTATTATTATTATTAGGGGTGTTCGCAGTGCAGTTTGGTTTTGGGCCATTTTTAGCACCACACTTTACGGTGCGGTTTAGCTAAAACCATAATTGTACCACACCTTATTTTTGCGGTCACATGTGCGGTGTGGTGCAGTTTAGAGTTTAGCGAAAACCATAACCGCACCGCACCTCATTTTTGTGGTCACATATGCGGTGCTATGTATAAGGTGCAGTTTGAACGGTATGAAGTCAGTATATTTTTCAAATTTTAGGTTTTTCCTACCCAACCCAAAACTAATTTTTTTCCTTTGTTTTTGGCCAAATTTTAAACTATTGAGCTAGTTTTTCTTTATTTTGGGCTGGCTTTCCTAGTCAACACTTGATAGGATTATCAAACTTTTTTTTTTTTTTTGAAAACTAGGGTTATTAAACTATTAATAATATATTTAATATTAAAAATAAATAAATATATTAATATATAGAGAGGGTGCGGTGCGATGCACTGTTATTTGCGGTGCGGTACGGTTATGTCATTTTGCGAACAATTTTGGTGCGATTTTTGCGGTTTGTGCGGTTTAGTGAACACCCCTAATTATTATTATCTTTGAGAATCATAGCGACTTGTAATTCTTATGCATGAAGAGATTAGTGACCCGTATTAAAACCTACTTCATTAAGAAACAAATTTTTTATTTCTTATTCATGAATTAATGTGACTCACTAACCAAATACAGAAGTAGATAGCCCTTTCAACTAATAATTAATAGTTTCTCAAAAAAAAAAAAAAAACTAATAATTAATAATTATTGAAGTTAGAAGCGTTTAAAATGCTGATTTTGATATAATAAATTTTAAAAATAGACTTTCTTAAAGCAGCAGCGCCAACTGTGGACCCCAAATTTATAACTCTTCACCCTACATGCCTACCTGTTAGGAGAATTGTTCCTTCAATTTTTTTTTTTTTTTTTTTCTATTTCCCTATGGAAAGATCAAAGTCAGAAGTATTTTTTTTTATAAATCAATCATGTGAAAAGAGCTTTCACACCATGCTGATCCTAGTGAAAAGAGGATTTTTTTTTTTTTGAGTTCCATGTTTTCTAGAGGGATGCTGTAACCTGGTGGCCTAACTCAGTTTTATAGTTTTAAATTCTTATCTACAAAAGAGAACAAAAATTATATAAAGTAAAGTGGTCTAGTTCTTATTTGATGACTAGAATTTGATCATGTAATCCCCATAACAATCAACCAACAGTTTGAAATAGCTTAGCTGCTCGCCTAATTCATATAGGTTCCTTTTTTTCTTTTGGAGACTGATTCAGAGTCATTAACTCATAAATTCTATTATTTTTATCACCCTAAGGTTAACTGCCCTAGTTCAACAATTACATTACATTGGGGGTTTCCAAAAGCCAATATTTGAGTTACTGGATGTCAATGAAGCATTCCGAGGTGGTCACCCAATTAGAGCGTTTCAGTCCAATAAGGCACCAGCTGAGATATTAATTGATATAGGAATAAACTTATGGATTAGTTAATAGGTTTCATTAGGGCAATTGTTAATAAATTATTTTAGAAAAAGTTTTGACATAACTTTCATCAAAAATATAAAAAACTGTCAAAAAAAAATTTATCCTATACCAATATCTTTAAAGCATCCGTTAACATTTTTCTAAAATTATTTATTTGAGACTAAACATGTAAAACAATCTATAAGAGCAATCAACCTGTATCGGAAACAATGGTAGAATGGACACAAGCTATTCGTTAATTTGGTCATTGACAAAGTAGGATTAGATGCAAAGGGATAAGGTAGGTTATGGGAATGGCAGTAACCACAAAAGGGGTAGATGGGTAACGTGACGGCATTAGTGTGATCTTGAAGGCTCAAACTCTAGGATAAAAGCATCATTTAAGATGTTAGGCACCAAAATGATACAAACCAAGGGGATAGATATGGACTTTGTAACTCTCTGGGCCTAATGAAGAATTAAGGTGCATATTTGACCATGAATAGTGGGAATTCAAAATGATGTAAATAATTAACAATCCAGGTTCAGACTACACACTCTAGTCTAAGAGGCATCATTTAAATGTTAGGCAGCAAAAATGAAGATATGGACTCATAAGTACTCTCTAAGCCTAGCATTGAATTGAGGTGCATGTTTGAACATGAACACTGGGAAGTCAAAATGATATTAAGACTTTGCAAACCTCTGCTAGGTTTTTTTTTTTTTTTTTCAACACATTGTATGTGTTTGGCATCAATTTATTTAGTTTTTTGCTAATTTTTTTTATTTTATTTTATTGAAAGCGTGTTAAAATATGCTTGTACTTTAAAAAAATAAGAAAAGAAATGTGATTTTAAAAAACTGTACATTTACATGAATTTATATATGCTAGTATTGGTGGCACTTGCTTGCTTTATTTGAGAATTTTATTCTACCATCACTCAGCAGTCAGCACTAAGTATATAAGCAAGTAACACTACAATCAATCACATTTTCCCAACCAAAATGCAAAACATTCATATGATTTTAGCGCATTTTTTTTAAAGCTATAGTTTTAGCACATGTAACACTACATGATCAAACCATTAAGATTCAAAATCTATATATACAGGTAGACAAAGAAGATTTAGATGAATAAGAAAATAAACACATTTTTTGCTTTCAATGCATACTCTAGATTTCATTAAAAATGATAGGGTGTCCACCTCTCATCCCTGATGCACAAAATTAAATTTGTGAATAGTGGTAGAGACCACTAAATCAAGAGAAAATTCAGCATGTTTTGGAAACATGCATCCTCCCCCTCACAAGGGGGTGGACCCCACATGAAAACATGCAATACTCCCTCCTAAATCAGGTCATTTTGCAATTAATGCAACTTTTCACTGAGAACATTTCCAAATAATGCTTCTTGTGGGGTCCACCCCCTTGTGAGGGGGAGGATGCATGTTTCCGAAACATGCAATACTCCCTCCTAAATCAGGTCATCTTACAATTAATGCAACTTTTCACTGAGAACATTGCCAAAGAATGCTTCTTGTACAAGTGATGGATCAATATTGCTCTTAAGAGCAACTAAAAGGGACAAAAAAATAGTTCAAGAAAAGGTCAAAAGAAACCTTTCCAATAATAGAGGTTATCCATTCATGAAGCAGAAATAAAGGTTTTGTGATGACCTCTAATAGCTATAGATCCAAGCTTGGTAGGATATAGAGATGAAAGAGAACCTAAAAACCCACCCCATTGGTGAGCTTGCAATACCAACAATGCAATCGTCCTGCACAAAATAAACCAACAAGCATATGCTTTTCAAGGTTTTTTATTTTTTATTTTTATTTATTTTTACCCGATAGTTACAACAATGAGAGAAGGGGGATTCAAACCCTAGCTTTTCTAATTAAAAAAAAAGCAAATTATGCGATTGAGCTACAAGCCTATTAAGTCCAAAAGTTTAATATCCATATCATGTCTTAATTCTTCCATGTCAACCTCAACTCAAAAAGAAGTTTATATTACATAGAAAAGAAAAGAAAAGAAAAAAGTAACTAAAATAGTCCGTTTGGATTAAGAGGGAGGGAGGAGGAATAGAGTAGAGTACAGTAAATTTAGCTCAAAATTAGCCTATTTTTAGCCAACTCTACTCTACTCCCCTCTACTCTCCTCCTTACCCCCTCCATCCAAACGGGCCCTAAAGCACAAAAAACACTAACTGTTTAGTATTAAGTAAGTTTAGCATGATTTTAATAGCTTTACGATGTTGGCGGTCATCAATGATTAATGTTACAAACATGAGCAAAAATCTATAGTTCCTACAACATATGATAGAAAGCAAATACAAGACCTCTAAGCTTAATTGAATCGGAAGATTCTGGTACCACTACGGGAGCCATATATATATATATATATATATACACATCCATGGAGATCCTTTCTATGATCTCAATCTGCTTCTCACCGATGTATGAACAATCCTTCATGTATGCAAACTTTTGTTTGAATTGAGCTTGTGGGACAACAACCCCAGTTAATCCTCCTTTCCCATTTTCCACATTCAGCAGAGGATCAGATTCATATTCCACTACCTGGCATGATTCAAAGAATTTTTAAAAATACAGAGAGAGAGAGAGAGAGAGAGAGAGAGAGAGCTCCCAAAGCATGTTGGCTTTTTTTCTTTTTTCTTTCTTTTTTATTTTTTATTTTTTATTATACCAATAAAGGAAGAGAGTACAAAGGTTACAAAATAGTTGGATGAACCCAGCTGTGGAGGACTGGTATTCTAGTTCCTAAATCAGCTATGCAATAAACTGAGTTCAGAATGGCCCTGGGAACAAAAAGGGCTTTACAAACAAGACCATGCTGCTGTAAATCTAGTACATCAGCAACCACAGTCTTCCTGCCAACTAGGAAAACTTTCCAAGTTAAAGACCTGAACTATTCTTTCGCTACTGCACAGAAACAAAATCCTGAAAAACCCAAGGCTCTTAGCTTTTAGGGCTGCCTCCACAAGAGCTTCCTGAACTGCTTCAAAAACTGTTGCTGCTGCACAACTGACACCACCCGAGAACATGGTCATCCCCTGAAGATTGATGGCTTCATAAGCAAGGGCATTTCTTCTTGTTTTCTTTCTCCTAGCTCCAGAAACTTTGATGATTAGCTCCCAAGGTCCTCCAATTTTCTGGTTTACTGTATGGTGAGTCACAGATTGTCTGCTTAGGTTTCTTGACATGTTGAAAGCTTCCTTGAACCTGCAAGATAAGTTTTGAGCAGTTAGGATAACTTCCATGGGATTAGGAGTCTTGCCTTCATGAGTCACAAGATTCCTGTGGTTCCAGATAGTCCAGAGATAGGTGAAAATGGCTTGAAGATAATCCATCATATCTTGATCCATCTGCTTATATCTAATCAAGATGTTACTTATCCAGAGCTGCACAGAAGAGTTCCTTAAATCAGAGGTGCGTATTGCTAATGCAGATCCATGCCAACAGGCTCTAGCAAAGGTGCAATAGAGGAATAAGTGTGAAGTAGATTCATCCTCTACCTTACACAGAGGGAAAGAGCTAGTAGTTGGGATTCCTCTATTTCTTAGTGTGAGATAGGTAGGTAAACTGTCATGCATCAGCTTCCACACAAAGAGGCCAACTTTATGGGGGACATTCACCTTCCAAATGAGATTCCACACCTCTGGTGGGAACTGGGTTGGCTTGTGGTGATGATGGGAGGTTTGAGTAGAGTCCTTAAGCAAAAGATTATATTTATAGGCATTTTTGACTTTATACTCCCCTGAGCTCGAGTGTTTCCATAAGAGTTTATCCAAGACACCACCTGTCTTGGATATGGGAACGGATAAACAGCTCTAACTAGGTCAGCTTTCCAAACACCCGTATTATGGTCTATAAGGTCAGCAACAGTGCCAGTGCGTAGGTTTGGGTTCTGCAGGTTTTGAGTAGGACACTGGAACCAATCAGGGTGGTTGAGTGGAATGTTCAAACCTTTTCCAACCCACCATCTGCCTTCCCTTAGCTTTGGGTTATCCTGTTTGATGATATTTCTCCAAAACCAAGAGTGATGGGGTTTAGGTGAACAGTCATGTATTGAGCATCTAGGAAAATATTTGGTTTTGAAGGTCTTTGCTAAAAGAGCCTCAGGGTTATGGCTTATCCTCCAAAATTGCTTTGCAAGCATAGATTGGTTTATAATGCTGAATTTTTTAAGACCAATACCTCCTTCCCTTCTATTCAGGCAGATTTTATCCCAATGAAGCATATGCATCTTTCTAACCCCTTGGTCATGACCCCACCAAAAGTCTCTGACAATAGAGTCTAATTTCTTACAAATGGTTTCAGGAACTCTGAAACAAGAGAAAGTATAAAGTGGCATAGTTTGAAGTACAGTGGCTTAAAAATTAAAATACAGTGGATTAAATTCTAGGAAGTAAAAGCATGCAATATTAATAGAATAAAAAAAAAAAAAAATTAATAAAAGTGGCCAAAACCTGAAATGATTGTGCTGCTGCTTCATGAGCCTTTTGCTGACATGCATGAGTGCAAAAGTAAAAATGTGGAACCCTCCCAATTAGTGCAATTAAAATCCCTAAAATATTCCTCCAGCTAAATGGGTCATGAAGTAAGACATAAACAAATGGCAATACCAAGCAAGTCTTCAGATGTCCAAGCACCTGATAGGTGACTGCCTGACCGGAATGTCTTTCAAATTACAAGAAACGTGCTAAAATTTATAGAGACAAATAATATGTAGGATAAGATGATGAATGCTTGTAATAGAGAAAGTTAATAATATTGAGAATAATTTCAAAGATAAGAAGGGAAAGTGATTTTATTTTTTTCTTTTTTAAATCGTATTCAAAGCATTGACTAAGTTTTGTGTTTGTGTCAGAATTTTCTCAAAAAACAAACAGAAAAAGTGCAGGAAATGCAGATTTAGTCCAATTACACACATGCATAAAAATTTATTGGGTTCTACATCCTTGTTTTCCTAAGTTTGAGGTTTAAATTTAACTTCCAAAAGTAGTCCAAATTTGTTACAATACCAGTACAACACATCATTATATGTAAAAAAAATATTTTGACTGCTTACCACTCCGGAAAAATAAAAGGGCATATATCCTGCAAATTCAAAGATCCTTTAGTTTAGTTCGTTCACTTGAGGTAGGTGTATATTCCTAATTCTATATTTGTTCATCTCTGCAAATATTAAATTGCCATAACAGTTGCTCATATGACAGATATCATACCACTTCAGCAATCTCTGTAACCCTAGATTTAATAAACTATATACTACTTCTTTCCATTCCAATACTTCCAAATATTCAATATATAATGCATATTTTATTTCCAGGAAAAACTGTAAGTTCAGCATCGGGAGATGGGAGATGGGAGACGGGAGACCTCACTGTCTCTTACTTGTCTATATCAAATTATCAAGTAGAATAGACACAAAACTTTGATTTGAGAAATAAAGATGAAGAAGAACTACACCTTCACACTGTATTAAACCTTACCTGCTGAAAGGAAATCATCAGGCAGTTGAAGCAATTTAGCAAGCCAATCCAGGACATTTATTTCAAGCTTTGTTTCTGCAGGAGAAGTTATCAAACTCAAACCCACCATTTTAAGACCAGCACTGAGCATTTCTCTTACAAATATCATGATGCTGCTATCAGAGGGATAATATGCAAAATAATTGAGGTTCTACTAATGGGTCATTCCAGCCTCCAGGTAATATCTTTGCCTGAACATCTAGAAGCCACAAAAATACATGACACATGTTTTTACCAAAACAGGGGGGGGGGGGGGGGGGGGGGAGGGGTGGGGGTTGTGTTAAAATTAGAATTGTAGATCAGACAAAATAGCAAGACTCAATTTCTATGATAGGGTCATTTAGAAAAGCCATAGTCATTCTTACTTTGTTAGTAATTACTAATTAGGTGCTTCATACACCATTTTAGGATGATTTGGAAAAGCCAAAGTAAGGTTAGTTCTTATGCACATTAAAAATGGCAGCAAATATCAAAATAGGCCTGAAATAAAGATTGGAAGAAGTAAGATGCTTAAAGTGTTCTTGTCTACTCAACTATATGTCATCTTCCCTGCCTTGTGCTACAATAATCATTAGTGAGCTGAACAACTCAATGTGATGGACGTGTTGGAGATATGAGAGGTTCAAATACAAGATTTACAAAATTATCAGCAGAAAAGAATACATTTTACAATGGTTTTGCAAAATTTACAAGACACAGACAGATGTGGACTTCTAAAAATGGTCATGTCCAAGTTCTTCTTTCATTTATTCTGTTCATAATTCTGGATGCATCATTAAGCCTATTTGCCCTTTCATAGATGCTCGCAACCACAAGATGCAACTCCTTCTTGTTGATATTGGGATCAGAGTCCAGTTTCTCAAACAGTGACTCTACCATCTTAAAATCCTTCCTAGCACCATAGAGACTGAGCATCTGGAAGTGAACTTCATCTGGGAAAACACACCCCTCTTCCTGCATTTCCATATATATAGCATCTGCCTTCTCAAATTCCCGCAACTTCCCATAAGCATTCAGAACCAGAGCAATGACATTTGAATCAGGAAAATATCCTGCCATTCTCATCTTCTCAAACACCTCAATGACATTTGTATGCTTCCTGTTCCTTGAGAAAAGATCAATCATGCACCCAAACACAGATATATCCTTCACCTCCCCAGCATCAAAAGCTTGGCGAAAAACCCACATAGCCTCTTCAATCCGACCTGCTCGAGCAAGAATTGTAATTGCAGTCTCCCTAGGGATATTGTCTGGGCGCTTGAGTTCATGAAGCAAACGCTTAGCATGGGCAACCAAACCTGCCCTTTCATAAGCCACAATCATCGTCTGATAAAGAATCTGATCAATCTCAACCCCCGAACTCCTTAGCTTCTGAAACAACATTGCCGCTCGATCCAATTTCCCTGCCTTATCCCATATCGATATTATTGTTGAGTACGTAATGGCATTTGGTTCAATCCCTCTATTCTGCATCTCTTGCACAAGATTCGTAGCTTTTTCATGCTCAAGAGTCATCCCATAAATCTTGATCATGGTGTTGTAGGTTACAACATTCTGCTCAATATCCTTCCTCTGCATCAACCGGAAAAGATGGATGGCTTCCCCAAAAAGCTCAGCCACACCATAAACCCTCAAAAGGGTATTGTAACTAACGACATTGGGTTCAATTCCCATCTTCCTCATGCTCCAAAACAGCCGGTCAGCCTCCTTTGCCATATCTAGCTGCCCATAAACATCAATCATTATATTGCACGTAGTGAGGTCAAGTGGGCACTTCACCTCAGTCATCTCAGAGTACACAGATAATGCCTCAACAAACTTCTGGTTCTCAACATACATTGTCAGAAGTGTCGAATAGCTCACTGTATCTGGCAAAACACTCACCTCCCTCATCTCTTTTATAAGAAGCCGCGCCTCTCGAAATAGCCTAGCTTTGCCAAATACATTAATCATTGAGTTATAAGCCACCAGGTCAGGCACAATACCGGACCCTTTCAATCTCGAAAAGATCGAAATAGCCTTGGAATAATCACATAACTTCCGTGAAAGCTCAATCAAATTACTATACAACACAAGGTCCCCAGACACACGGTCTTGCTCCATTTGCTGCAGCCACCCCAATGCAGAATCAAACATACCCTCCTTCCCAAAATAAGTAATAAGCGTCGAATAAGTATACCTATCGGGCGCTAGCGCTCTTTGGCGCATTTCATCAAACAGTCCACGCGCAATCTCCCACTGCTTCGCGCGAAGCACATTTCTCATCACCACGTTGTACGCGAACACCGAAGGCGAATACGAAGCCTCCTCGTTGATCCAATCAAGAAGCGCGAGCGACCTTTGCCAGTCGGGCTCGCGCGAGAGCAACGAGACCATGAAACGAATCGAGAGCTGTCTACCTTTGTAAGGTGACATTAGCGCATACAGTTCATGCTCGTTCTGGGTTTGACCCATTGAGGCCAAGAGCTCGTCCATGTCTACACTGTGATCCAAGTGCACTTGCTCTTGTTTCTTTCTAGAGTATCGTTGGTGCTGATGAGAAGGCGAGGACGGCGCCGTTTTGTGAAGTGGAGTTCTTCGCCACACATCTTTGGCTGTTGAAGAAGCTGTAACTTTGAGTAACAGCAATCGGGTTCTGGGTTTTCTTTTGGATTTCTTCTTGAAGGGTATGGTGGCGTAATTATTGGTTCTGATGAGGGGCAATGATGGGACGGAGAAAGAAGAAGAAGAAGAAGAAGAAGGAAATGAATCTAATAATTGCATGGAAGTAGCAGGAGAGAACGAGACTGTACTCATTTGTTTTGTTAACACAAATACTAGAGTCAAGAGATTTGAGTTAAGAAGAGTTTAGGACTAGAGAGTAGAGACCAGGGCAGTGATGTTCATGCGCTGTTTACTAGTTAATGTCCGCGCCAAAAATGGAGGTTCAAAGCCAAGAGCCCAAGATGGTCGGTTATAGATTTAAGTAGGGAAGACCCACACGACACGACAGGATATGAGTTGAAATTTAATGGGTTCTAATCATATTCGGGTTGATACAATTGACCTGTTTAATAAACGAGTTAGATTAGCGTTCAACTTATAGAATCTGTTTGACCTGTTTAATTAAATACAATTTTACTAATATAACCTTCAAACCTTAGGTATATAAACTTATTAGTTATTGTGATTTATTTTTTTGACATATTGTGATTGATTATTTGTGATATTAAGATATGCTTTAGTTTTGAGTGATTATTTGTGATGTAGTTACTCATTAGTTTTGAATTTTACATTAAAAATATTTATTTGTTTGTTTTATCATAAATTTTTTTTTTTCATTTTGATAAAATCTGATAAATAGGTCGCCACGACTAACCTGTTTAATAAATGAATCATGTAGGATGATAAATCTTGACCCGTTTAATAAATATGTCAGGTTAGTATTGACTCATATAGTGGGATACTTATGAGCAAGGTTTTCAGACCCAGACCGTTCATTGAACCGTAAAAGAGAGAGGTTCAAAGTTTTTGAGGTTGAACCGAGGTCGAACCGGGGTCGAACCGTGATGACGTCATAATTAATTTAATAATTATTTTAAATATATATATATAAACATTAAATTAATAAAAAAATAGAAAAATTAACTAAAATAGTCCAAAACAAATATAGATAGTAGTTTTTATAACATAACTTTCATAATACAAATAAAAATTATTAAATTCTAAAAAAAATAAATAACTATTGAGTTTCTAAATTATTTTTAAGTCATAACAAAGCACATTTTAATACCCAATAATTTTTATTTTATAAAACCCAATAAAATAGTTAAGAGATAAATTAATTTATTTGCTCGTGACAAAGCCCATTTGACTGCCGATTATATTTTTTTTCCCAAGCCCATTTGAATAGTCACTGGTGACCATTTATTATGAATTAAAAAAAAAAAAATCAAAAGCTAGACCTGAAGAATGAAGATGTCCATGCATTTAAAAATAGTTAAAGTTAAACAAATAACAAAACCCAACAATGAAGTGCTTGACAACAAGCAAGCATTTATGTGAGTAGTTGACACGCACAGCAAAGAAGAAATCTTCAGAAGCTGCGAAAGAAGCCTACAATATTTTGAGCAATATTTTCACAATAAAATTTATATAAAAAATTGTTACTAATTCTAATTTTAACTCACTATTAAAATTATTTTTTTACACACTAATATTAACTAATAACAATCTATTACTTAAAATTTATTACAAAATATTATAAAAATATTATAGTAACATTTAATGGTAACTTTTTATCCTTTTTATCATTATTCCCTTCTTTCCTGGCAGGCTGGCATCCATACGTTTTTTCTTCCTTTTCTTTTCTTTTTTTCTCTTGTTTTTTCTCCTTCACACACGTATCCCCCATCCCTATCCCCACTCCTCTCAAGTCTCATCTTCTTTTTATTTTTCTAGACTCTTCCTTCTCCGCACAGAGTCCTCTGCTTTTATTTTTCTTTCTTTATCTCTAGCTCTCTGTTTCTCATTCTCTTTCCCTCGTACTCTCACCCTGTCACACACACATTACTGACGGAGAACAAAGCTAAAATTTAAAGCTTGCTTCGCCCAAGAGAAGAGTTTCTGAAGAGAGGGAGCTGCGTGATGTGCTCTGAAGAGAGAAGAAGAAGAAATATAAAAACATGCTGTGTTTCTCTGGAGATGGCAGTGGCAGACATGATGTACTCCCCAAGTCCCAGCAGTTGTGTTTCTTTTTCTTTTGATTTTCCTGTGTTTTTTTTTTTTTTTTTTTTAAAGGTTCAGATTCAAAGGAAGCAGGGAACCGTGAGGAACGGTCCGATCACGGTTCTCAAAACTGTGAGGTCCGACCGCGGTTCTCACGGGTCCCTGTTTTTTTCACATAGAACGGTTCTTGATGCTTAAAGAACCGCAAAAATGAGCGGTTCGAGGTTTTCCCGATCGGACCGTACGGTCCGGTCCGGGTTTCAAAACCTTGCTTATGAGTTGACATAATACAAACCCGACACGTGAACACGAATTGCCACCCTAAGATTTAAGTGTCTATTACACACTTGCACACACACTTACACACATAGTACATACACTTTTGCAAAAAGAAAAAAGAAAAAAGGGAAATAATTGGGAGTGTAGTTCATAAATTAGATCGGATGAAAAATAGTAATTTTAATTCATACTACTAATTGATAACTTTAACAAGATATTATTATTATTATTATTGTTTTTATTTTTTAAATTTTGTTACTTATTATAAAATTGGGTAAACTACACATTTGGTCTTTATCATTTATACCATATTTTAATTTAGTCCATAGTCTTTCAATTGTGTCAAATTGGTCCATAGTTTTTCAGTGCAATGTCATTTTAATCATTGACTCACTGTCATTATCTTTTGGATAAAAATTGCTAATGTGAAAAATGACCAAAATAAAAAAATAGTTTTTGTTAATATGGCAACAAACTCTTTTTTTTGGCCGTTTGTCATGTCAGCAATTTCCATCTAGAAGAATTGCAAGGATTAAATTGACACGACATTGAAAGATTAGGAACCAAATTAACTCAACTGAAAAATTATGGATTAAATTGAAATATGGTGTAAATGATAAGGACCAAATACATAATTTACCCTGTAAAATTTTATTAAAATAATAATTATTAATATTAAGAAGCATTTATTATAATTTTTTTTTCATATATGGAACTATATATTATATTACTATTTAGAAAAAATATGATTTGGTAAAAAATAGAATAGAATACTGATGTCTAAAATTATGATACCTTAAAAATTTATGTTGCAAAATATTACGAGGTTAACTACAATAGTCAAGCACCTTTGATTTTGACACAAATTTAGTTATAAAAGGTAATAATTACTATATAAGTACCAAATTACAAAGATTAATAATATGTTCACAATATTTTCACAACAAATTTTAAATGGTAAGCTATTATTGGTTATAATGTCGGCCCACCACTGACATCAATTTTTTATCCATCAATAAAAACTTACCATCTAAAATTTATTGTGAAATTATTATAAAAATATTGTATCTATATCTCAACAATGTTACAAGCTACTACAAACACACATAATATCCCAAATAAACAATACAAATCAAATAACAATGTTTCCAACCACCTTCCACAATGATAAGTTTCTTGTTAGCAACTAACAACATAAGTATATTCATTCTTTGTTGAATGAAGTATGAAATTGTTTGAGTGGAGTTGTGGTGTGCCTTTGTGTTAGAACCCCTTTCCCTCTTCCCTGTGTGTGCGTGTTTGTTTCTCAAAAAGTATGAAATTGCCCCCAGCCCGCCCCAAAAAAAATCTATTATTTATTACAATTAACACAATCTAAAATAAAATTTTACACTTTTAATTTTTTTTTTCTTTGGTGAAATTTTCATGTTAATATAACTAACTGTTATATGTCAAATTCATTAAAATAATATATATATATATACATATACATATTTCAATATATATTACAATTCAAAACCTATAATTAGAAGAAAAATAATATTAGCTAGCAGGAATGATAATAGGATCTCATTCATCTTTTAATAATTTACTCTCTTTGATAAAAAAATTGGTGCATATATAATAAATTACGGAGATAATTACATATTAACTGTAGAGTAATTATATAAGTTGTGGAGTATGATATCATTTTCAAGTTAAACTTGGCAGTTTCATCTAAGTTTTCATAGTATAGTTTTAAATTATAACAATTTGAACATTTTGGATTGTATAGTAACCAAAATAACAAAAATTTACATAATTAATTAGTTAATACTTTGTACGTACTTATTTAATTAACTACTAAAAAATCTTTCCATTGATATTTGGTAAGTAGAATTTTGAATTTGAAAAAAATTGGGTTTATATGATGAATATAATAACTTTATACCTTTATGGGTTTTCATGCATTATAATTTAACATAGTTTTCAAATGAATAGCTTTTTACTTTTGAAATCTGTCACATACATTCGGATGCAATTGTTAACATGCATGTGTGTTAATAGTGTCATACATAAATTTTGCCCCTAAATTGAATTTCTGATAGTCACTTATACATTCTATTTAAGCAATTTGAGGTTCATAGGAATGTCTACGATGGTTGAACAACTGGTAATGTTGTGTTAGTGGGTTCCAATTAGTTCTATTAGTAATGTTTCTAATGGTTGAATAAGAGATCTAGGGTTCAATCCCCATCTACACAAAAAACTGATTGGTATCTTGGTCTGATGATAAAGAGCTATCATCGAGAGCGGACGTCATAGGTTGAAACTACCTTTTAAAAAAAAAAAAAAATTTAAGCCTTTCTTTCTTCTTCTCAAAAATTAAAAATAAATAAATAAAAGAAAAAAAAAAGCATCTTTTTCTTGCTCAGAATAGACATGTTACGGTTCAAACCCCACCAATACCAACAACCAATTAGAGTTTCAGTCTAATGATAAAAAACTAATTATCATAAAGTGGACATTATATATTAAAATACTAATCTATATAAGAAGAAAGACATGCGAAATGTCCGTAGGAAGCAATGCACAGTTGAGGTTGGAGTGGAGATCCCGTCCAAGGAGGTGGTGCCTGTTGCTGTATTTCGAGCACTAGGTACCACCTCTCTTGAAACAGGAAGCTCCACTGTGACCTCATTTCTCTTTCCCAGCTCAATTGAATCATCATCTTTCATTCTTTGTGTCACACTTAGAAGCAATTGAAGGGTTTCATGTCACAGAAGGATGGCTCTAGCTGAGACTATGCGTACATAATGTAACCCAGCCACTGTCATCTCTCCTATGACCGGAATCTCTCAATCCTTTCACTTTCTTCCTTACAGCTTTCTCTTTTACTTGCCTCTCATACTTATAGGCCAAAATTAAGCTGAGGCTCTTTCTCTGTATCTTCGTGGAATAACACAATGAAATTACTCATACAATACAATGAAGTTGCTAACATTTTTTAGGGGATTTTTCCATCAAATAGTTCGATAGGGAACGGTCATATAAACATGGTCAATGTTCAAAGTTTTAAAATACCTTCTTCGAATATGAAAGATGAAACTTACTGGTAATTGAGTTTGCATTGGAGAGTAGTTGATAAGGAAAAGAGAGGACAACTTCGACCCTTTCATCAGTTTTGCCGTAAGCTTCTCTTTAATCAGGACGACTCTCCTAGTCTCCTTAGTTCTCACCAATAACCTTCTCAGTTCTCACGACTAAATAGTCTTTCTATTTTTTTGAAATTTAGTTCTTTCATGATCATTGGGTTGAGACGATTACTTTTTCTCTCTCTCTCTCTCTCTCTCTTTTATTTTTTTTTTATGAATACTTTTTCTCTTTTAATGATAACAAATATAGGAAAATTTAGCTGATGCTCTAAGTACATTTGTAAGTAAACCATTTTAAGAAAGATTTTATAGAAAATAAAAAAAAAAAAATTTGACAGTTTTTTTTTTCTTCTTCTTCTAAGAAAATAGTCCATTAACAAATGTGTTAAGAGCAACTATTAACACGACCCAACAAATATTTATTCGTGAAAGCCAATCAAAAAAGAAATATAAGATGTTATAAGATGTTTATTTATTCGTGAAAGCCAACAAATATTTATTGACCAAGTGTTATAAGATGTTTATTTTTTTAGAAGATAATTTCTAAGAACTTATTAGTACATTTTGTAAATAAATAAATAAATAAACAAAGAAAAGTACATGCTTTCATGGAGTCTTAATTTTTAATGTAAATTAATGATTTGATTAACTCTGAATTCATTTATTGCAATTAGATTTTTTTTTTTTTGGGGATGAATTAGATAATTTTTCAATACACTTTATCATCCTTTTAAGCTTTAAGATTAGACAAAGTGAGATTCAAATAATAAACCAATAGTATTTTTTTTTTTTTTTTTTGGTTAAAAGGGGAAAGAAATAACATTAACTAGCCAAAAATGGCGAAGTAGTAGCTAAAAGCCTTAGGGAGTACAAGCCAGAAGCATTCGAATTTAAATTTACATATAAACTTTCATAAGGAGGAGAATCAAAAACAACAAAATCCTTTAACAGGGAGCATCCTCCTTTAGCAAGTATGTCCGCACAACAATTGGCCTCTCGAAAGGCATGGCTAACCCTGACTTGATGAAACCAATAGTAATTACATATTTTGTGATGCTTCGTATTTGTGGTTTGAATATATCCAACCTTCCCTCTTCCACTGTCTACTTATCTCAAAAGAGGGGACAAAGTTAATTTGATCATTTTTTTTTTTAATTTTTTGTTTTCATGCATTTTAGATTTAGCTGTCACAATTTTTAATGGTTTAGTATGTATTAAATTGGAGCAAAGAAAATATTTATCTTATCAACGTATTAGAGAATTAACATGCAGCATACAATATACGTGGGTATATGATATGAATTATATCAAATTGGTATATAAAAATATGTATAGGCCCATACATATACGAGGGAATTTAATTTAGGCCTGCGAAAATTTATTAGATTTAGTCAAAGAGAGCTTAATAACCCCAAAAAATATATACCTTCTTAGTTGTTTTCATGAAAGGATAGGCTTACAATGTCCACTAAAAAAAAACAAAAAGAACTCTTTATCTTCTTTCTATCCACATGAATCATAAGGCCACAATATGACAACAAAAACATCATTTATTTTTTATATATAGACAGAAACATCACTTTTAAGGTAGCCAATTTAAATGAAAACGTTATAATTATATTCTTAAGTCTTAACCGAACAATTATTTAGAATTACTTAATTATATTTGTTAAATATTATTACGTAACTGATGATAAAAAAAATATATTAATTGAATATATTTTAAATTTGTAACAAATATTTTAATATATACATATTTATAATTTTTAATAAATTTTATAGAATATTCATATATCAATACATGATATATATAATGCACGATTCAAAAAAAAAAAAAAAAAAAAAACCAAATTGATGTGACAATGATATGTTTGGAAACTCCTTAAACAAGATAATAAATGAATTTTTTTTTTTTTTTTTTATATATATATACTGGTGATATGATAGTTTGTAAGGTCTATATAGTAAAATATGTAGTATTCCTAACATCACTGTAATGGTACATGCTTTGCATGGAATCCTAATTTTTAATTTAAAATAATAATTTGACTAACTCTCTATTCTTTTATATGTTGTTGCAATTAGATTGTTTTGAATAATTAGATAATTTTTGAATTCACTTTATAATCATTTATGAGTAGGTAAAGTGAGGTTCAAGTAATATTTAGTGGTAATGACACCTTTTACAATGCCCTTATTTGTGATTTGAACCCAATTTGCCCCCTCCCTCACTACCCAATATCTACTTATCTCAAAAAAGTGGACAAAATTAATTTGATTTTTTGTTTTTGTTTTTATTTATTTATTTTGGATTTAGCTATCACAATAATACTTATAATTGTTCAATGTGCACCACACGAAAAGGAATGTTGTTGTCAGGGGCGATGGTACGTTGAGGCCAAGGTGGTCCTAAGACCACCCTGACTTGAAAAAAAAATTTATATGTAATAATTAAAATTTTATACTTGTCTACCCTTAAAAAAATATTTGTGACCACCCTGAGTTTTTTCTTTATGCTCAATAGAAATAAACTTTGGTCCATAATTTGGTCCACTTAACAATGTATTGGGGCCTTTCAAGCAAAAAGAAAAAAGGCCAAAAAAAAAAAATTTGAACTAAAATATGTAAATTTTTTTTTTAATAATAATAGCAAGCCCAAATGCCTAATAAAGACCTTAGGGGAAAAAGCCCAAGATCAATCCTCCCTTACCACTACTCAGACAGATTTTTAAATGAACAAAAATAATAATAATTAAATTTTTATAAACTATATACCCATCAATTTGCACCACCAATTGAATCAAATTTTAAACCAAAATAATTCCTAACCTAAAGGGAAATAAGAACCTCAGTCGTCAGCAGTCACTGGCCTCAACATACTGCTCGCTACCGCCCCTGATCCTAGAGCACATCGGCGATGGTGACGACAAGATTGGTTGGCCCAGAGCAACGCTAAAGGTAACCCAGCCAGCCTATCCAGTTCTAAGTTCTCAACATGCAGCAGTGCAGCCTATCAAGGTATTTCAGTTCTCTCTTTTTTTCTTTTCTATGTCATCTCTGCTCTGAGAGCGGCTCTCTCTCTCTCTCTCTCTCTCTCTCTTTGAAACTAAAAAATTTGGTTCTCTAAATCTCTTTGGAATTGATTCAATTGAATAGCTTTGCCTAATTGCCTTTATTTGACTTTATTGGTTTGTGAGTTTGTCGTTTTGTGTATGTTTTATATTTCTTTAATGTTTTGTGTAAGTGTATGACTGTATAGCCTATATGTAATGTAATTGTTAAATTGTGTTGATTGGCTAGCACTGACTCTTGTCTCTTGAGTGGGGTGGATGGGGCCAGCCGTGGCATTGGATATTTGAATTGGGGTAGTGGAGGCATTAAAAGTTAGTGAGTAAGACATTATAAAAGACAAAAAAAATTAAATTATGTTAGGCAAAGACAAATAATGAAACTGCTAAACAACTAATTAATAATTGTAAAACTTTATGTATTTGCTTGTTTTTTTTGTTGTTGTTGTTGTCTGATGTGGATAATTTTCAATTGAACAAGACCTGGGGGTGCCGAACCTTTCTGTCTACACTAAAGGGGGACGACTCACTGGGGGACGATCTACCCATAGGCCAACGGGTCAGGCAGCCCCTGACCTCGATAACCCATCCCCCTAGGGTTGACTTGCGTGGGGCCACTCACACATCCTAACATGGGGGTTACTTGCACATCACGACCAAAGGTCCTACCACACAATCAAATCTTCCATATATGGAAAGGTGATCTCGAGTATCTCGGGACCTTTCTCTTTACAAGGAAATTCCCCCTTATCAAGGGATTTGGGGTGGTTCCCTGCCACTATATAAACTGTAAACCTTACCTTTCTTGAGGTACATGAATTCTCCCTAACTCTGGCACTCTTGAGTTCTTGAAGATTCTTCTATCACTGACTTAACTTTCGGAGGGCCTTTGGCCAATACCCCATTGGCGCCCTTTGATTGGTTCTTCTCTTTTGTTCTTCAGGTACATCCATTGGCACGTGTGTGGACGATCAACTCACTAACAATTTTTGTGCATCATCAGTTGGCGCCGTCTGTGGGAAATGAGTGATAAGCCATATCACTGTTTCAAAGACAAAGAATTGTATGGTCCTGACACAATCAATGGCCACCACTAACCAAGAGACCGGAAACCCGCCGAATGCATTGGAGAGACAGGTGCAAACCCTCAATGTGGCGGTTGAATGGCTAACTCAGCAAAATCACGAGTTGGAATGACAATTGGAGCAACGGAATGATCAGGAGCCAAATGACCAAAATGACGAATAGGAAAGGGACGAACGTGATAACAATCGTCCCCCAACAAATGATCACCAAAAGAGGGACGACCAAGAGGAAAGCAATGCCATCAGTAGGCTGGACCAGCAGGACACCAATCGTCCCTTTGAGCTAGAGGTCGGCGTGTTGTGCATGACGCAAGAGATGCAGATGATGAAAGAAAAGATGGATATGATGATGAATGCCTTTAAGGGTCGGGTGTCCACTAGCTTGGACGAACTAGTCCATCGTACCGATTCTCCTTTCACCGCACTAGTCACATCTTTCCCCTTACTAGCTAAGTTCAGAATGCCACAAGTAGAAGCATATGATGGGTTGAAGGACCCCCTCGACCACCTAGAGTCGTTCAAAACTCTCATGCACTTGCAAGGGGTGTCGAACGAAATCATGTGCAGAGTCTTCCCCACCATGCTCAAAGGGCCAGCCCGAGTATGGTTTAGTAAGATAGCCCCCAATTCTGTCTCAACTTTCAAGGAATTAAGTGGGCTCTTTGTCACACATTTCATTGGGGATCAGTAACATAAGAGATCCACAGCAAGCATCCTAAATGTCAAACAGCGAGACGACAATAGCCTCAGGTCGTATGTCACTATGTTCAACAAGGAGGCAAAACTGATCGACGAAGCAAACTACAAAGTCCTGGTCACGGCCTTTACCAATGGGCTTCGCTCAGGAAAGTTTTTGTTCTCTGTTTACAAGAATGATCTGAAGACCATGACTGACATGCTGTACCAAGCCACGAAGTATATGAAAGCAGAGGATGCTGTAATTGCCAGAGAGGGCAGACCAAAGAAGCGAGAAAAGCATGACAATCCTCGTCCTAACAGGGGAAGGAAGGCTACCTGAATAGGTGATAGAAGGGATGAACGAAGGTCAAGGCCCCTGCCAGGGCGAATGACCAACTTCACTCCTCTTAACGCTCCGCTCGATCAGGTCCCGATGTAGATTAGGGATGACCCTGTCTTAGCGTGGCCCAATAGGCTGAAGGGTGACCTGAACAAAAGACTGAGGAATAAGTACTGTCGCTTCCACCGTGACCATGGGCACGACACCTCTGATTGCTATGACCTAAAACAACAGATAAAAGCTCTCATTAGGTAAGGAAAATTACAGCGGTTCGTAAGGCAAGAAATGATAGGAAAAAACCCACCAAGGGACCAAGAGCCGAACCAACGAGCTGAGGAACGACCCAGGGCCCCACTTAAAGAGATAAGAGTGATCAGTGGGGGTAGCACAATGATCGGATCCTCGAGGAAGGCAAGGAAGACCTACCTACGGACAATACAAAATGTCCAACTAACCGGTCGTCTGCCCAAGCTTACTCGGATGGATGACCCGATGATCATTTTCACTGAGGAGGATGATCGACGAGTCCACCACCCCATGACGATGCCTTGGTGATCAATTTGGCCATTGTAGACTTCAATACCCGACGCATCCTAGTGGACAACGAAAACTCAGCTGACATCCTCTACTATCCAACCTTCCAACAGATGAGGATAGGTAGGGAACGGCTCAGGCCATCGAACGTCCCTCTAGTAGGCTTCGGCGGAACAAAGGTCATGCCCGTTGGATCTGTCACATTACCAGTCACCATTGGCACTTATCCTCAACAAATCACCAAGGATGTCACCTTCTTGGTAGTGGATTGCTCGTCAGCCTAGAACGCCATCATCGAGCGACCAACACTCAACGCATGGAGGGTAGTTACATCCACGTACCACCTACTACTAAAGTTCCTTACGGATTGCGGGATAGGAGAAGCCCGTGGGGATCAAATGGTGGCCCAGGAATGCTATGTAGCCATGTTGGAAATGTATGAACAAATGACCACCATAAACATTGAAGAGCGACGAGTGAATGTAGAACTGATGGAAGGATTAGAAACCATATCCCTAGACAACGAACACGTAGAGCGGATCACGCACATCAACACGCAAGCTAGCCCTTCTGTCCGAAAAGGATTGATCCTTTTCCTACGGGACAATCTAGTCGTCTTTGCCTGGACCCACGAAAACATGCCCAGGATCGACCCAAATACCATCATCCATCAACTCAACGTCTCCCCATCCTTTCCACCCGTTCAACAAAGAAAGAGGGTCTTCGCATAAGAAAGGGACAAGGCCATAGCTGAAGAAGTTCACAAGTTGTTGGGCGTAGGCTTCATTAAAGAAGTCTACTACCTTGAATGGTTAGCTAACATAGTAATGATTAAAAAGGCGAATGGGAAATGGAGGATGTGTGTGGACTTCATCGACCTGAACAAAGCTTGTTCAAAAGACAGCTACCCCCTCCCACGAATCGACCTCCTTGTAGATTCGACAGTTGGGCACCAGTTGTTGAGCTTCATAGACACCTTCTCTGGTTACAACCAAATCAAGCTTGAGGAGTCTGACTAAGAGAAGACATCGTTTTTCACAAGCCAATGCCTGCTTTTCTACAAGGTCATGCTATTCAGATTGAAGAATCCGGGGGCAACGTATTAGAGCCTCGTAAACAAGATGTTCGTTCGACAGATCGGACGGAACATCAAGGTATACTTAGATGACATGCTAGTGAAGACCAAAGAAGAGGACCATCACCTGGATGATCTTAGAGAGACATTTGAAACTTTTCGCCTCTACAGAATGAAGCTAAATCCCAGCAAATGTGTGTTCGCGGTATCATCGGGAAAGTTCCTTGGCTTCATGGTATCCCAACGAGGTGTCAAAGCCAACCCTGATAAGATTCAAGCAATCATAGAGATGAGCCCTTCGAATAACGTCAAAAAGGTACAAAGCCTAAATGGAAGAGTCGCAGCACTTAACAGATTCGTCTCGCGGGCTATGGATAAATGCTTGCCATTCAGAATTTTGAAGAAAGCTTTTGAATGGACCTACAAATGTCAGAAGGCATTCGAGGAGTTGAAGGCATACCTGCCATCCCCACCGCTCTTAAGTCCATCCAAACCCGATGAAGAGCTCCTCTTATACCTAGCCGTATCTCCCATGGCCGTCAGTTCAGCTTTGATACGAGAAGAAGACCGTGTGCAATTAACTATGTACTACATCAATCGAGCATTAAGGGGGCAGAAGAGAGATATTCCCCCCATGGAGAAGTTAGTCTTCGCTTTGATCACAGCAGCCCGTAAACTCAGGTCGTACTTCCAAGCATATACCATAATAGTTCAAACGGACAAGCCCCTTCAGAAAACAATGGATAATCTGGAGGCCGCCAGACGATTAGTCTTATGGGCAATAGAATTGAGCGAATTCGACATATAGTACAGCTCGAGGACCGCGATCAAGGCCTAGGCCTTGGCTGACTTCATCGTTGAGTTCACAACTGGCGAAACTGACGACTAGGGGGCAACCCCATGGAAGGTTCAAACAGACAGATCATCCAACAAGCATACTGGAGGGATCGGAGTAGTCCTTCAATCCCCCAAAGGGGACACCATCGAATGTGCCGCTCGACTCCAATTCTCGACGACAAATAATGAAGTCGAACACAAAGCCATTCTCACAGGTTTTGATTTGGCCAAAGCAGCTGGGGCCTCATCTGTTGTCCTTCATAGTGACTCCCAAGTTGTCATCGAACATATCAATGGGGATTACGAAGCCAAGGGGGAATGAATGAAAAAGTATCTCAACCTTATTAAGAGACAGTCAAGCTAAGCATTTGCAGTAGAATTCATACAAGTCTCAAGGGAAGAAAATGAGCATGTCGATCGATTGGCTAAAGCTGCATCTACAAAACATATGATGATCGGTCAATAGGAACTATCCTTCATTAAACCATCCCCCTCCATTGAGGAATTGGAGATACAGATAATTCTGAAGGGCGCTGATTGGACAACTCTAATTGTCTCTTACCATAAGAATGGGACTTTTCAAAGACTGCGATGAATCCTGATGATTGAGAGTTCGAGCAGCACGCTTCGTGCTAGTAGCGGATGTGCTATACAAGAGAGGTTTCTCCCAACCATACCTAAGGTGTTTAACCCCTGACGAAGCGGACTACGCTATGAGGGAAGTCCATGAAAGGGTGTGCGGAAACCACTCAAGGGCATGATCATTGGTCCACAAGTTCATATGAGCGGGGTACTATTGGCCTACAATGCAGAAGGATGCCCAATCCTACATGAAGACATGTGACAAGTGCCAACGCTTCAGCAATGTCGTAAGGCAACTGTTCGAACCATTTACCCCGATGAATGCCCCATGGCCTTTCACTCAATGGGGACTCGACATCATGGGACCGTTTTCGATGGCAACGCGACAGCTCAAGTTCCTTGTTGTTGGGATCGACTACTTCACAAAATGGGTAGAGGTAGAGCCATTGGCAACCATCATGGAAAATAATGTCCGTAGCTTCGTCTGAAAGAGCATCATCTACCGGTTTGGGATCTTTTGGGCCCTCATCTTTGACAATGGTAAGCAGTTCAACAACGATGCATTCAGAGACTTTTGCAATCAATTGGGAATCAAGAACCATTACTCTTCACCTGCCCACCCACAAGCCAATGGGCAAGTCGATGTTACAAACTGATCCTTGTTCAAGTTGATCAAGAATCGGCTGGAGGGGGCAAAGGGGATATGGCCGGACGAACTACCGAGCGTCTTATGGGCATATAGGACAACCGCTCGGACACCCACAAGAGAAACACCATTTCATCTAGCATTCGGGAGTGAGGCTGTCATCTCCACAGAAGTGGGAATAACAAGCTACAGGATAGCCCACCATGCCGAAAGGAAGAATGAAGAGGGGATTTGTTTGCACCTGGACTTGCTGGACGAGGTAAGGATGACTACTGAGCAATGAATGAATCGATACCAAGACCTCATGGCCAAACACTATAATGCCAAGGTAAAGCCACGACACTTCAACATCAGGTACCTTGTCTTAAGAAAAGTAACCACAGCTACCAAGGATCCTACCCAAGGGAAGTTAGGACCCAACTAGAAGCAGTGGCGACTCCAAGAATTTTGTCCAGGGTGTTCCTATTCAACTTTGAAAAAATTTTGGGTCATTTCTGTCTATTTCGGGTGTTTCGGGACGTTTCGGTAAATACTAGCCGAAATTCAAGATTTGGCCTTTAAAAAAAAAAATTCTTAAAACCAAAACAAATTTGCATTCTGTACACCGAAAAACCTCAAAAGGAAAAAAAAAATGAAAAGAAAAGAAATGAACAAAGGTACCTGTACAATAAACTATAAGTTCATTTGAAATATTAATAAAGTTATTAATTATTATTGTTTAGTTGTTTCATAAATTTGTTTGTCTTTTATAAACTATAATTTGTTGTATTGTTGTTTCATTAATTATTAAATTATTAATTATTTTTTAGCCTAACATAATTTAATTTGTTTGTCTTTTATATTGTATTAGTTAATTAAATAATTAATTATTGGTGTTTAGTTGCTTCATTAATTTTTTTTACTAACTACTAGCAGTCTAGCTAGCACACACCCCACTGTGCATTAGCACACACTAGCACATACCTCATGTGTGCACACACCCTTGCCTCTGCATGCCTTTACTTCCCCAATTCAAATATCCCACCCTTGACCCTCACCACACGGCCCCATGGCCCCATCTACCCCCACTCAACAAATAAGATTCACACAAGAGGAGCCAATCAGATAAATTCAACATTAAAAGACAAACTCACTAACATCAACTGACCAACACAATGACACACCAACGGCTAAAGTAAAAAAAAAAAAAAAAAACAGGGGCAAATAAATTGAATAATTATAAAGACTTAAAGAGAGAGAATCAGTTCAAAAAGAAAGAGAGCTCTCTCTTTCTCTCTCAGAACAAAACAGTCCACACTCCACAGCAAATGAGCAAAACCCAAAGATTAAGAGAGAAAAAGAGAGAGAAGTAGTGTAAAATACCTTGAGGGAGGCTTGAGAGGCGACGTTGAGGGCCGCGGCAGCATGCCGAGGCATCGGAGGCGAGGAAGGATTCAAGGCCAAGCGTCGGCGTCGCAAGCTCTGATCCGATCGGACCGATCTTCGATCTCCGATGGCCAATCCATCATCCAAGCTCTGTTGCTTGAGTTTCAGGCAGAGGCGCCGTCGTTGCATCGCGCCTATGTGCTTGATAATGAGGTTTTAGGTAGAGGCGTGCATTGTCGTTGATGAGCCTCATCAGATGAGGTTTTTTTCTTTAGGTTAGGAAAGGTTTCTGATTTTAGGTTTTGCTTTTACCATTTGATGATTGAGGCGGACACGTATTTGTATTTTGTATTGGGTTTTACCGTTTTGGTTGGTTGGTTTTTTTTTTTTTTTTTTTTTGTGTGTGTGTGTGTGGAGAATACGTTTGGGTTGGGCCTGTTGGGTATTTGTTTAGGATTGAAGTTGGGCTTCTTTTTTTTTTGGGCTTGTTCTGTTACAATTTTTTTTTTTTTTTTTTTTTTTTTAAGATTTTAGTTCAAAATTTGTTTGGCATAAAAATTTTGAGGGTGTTCCTGATAGGGCTTGAGGGTGTTCCTATTTTATTTTAAGGGTAAACAAATAAATAAATTTAAATTATTATAAATAAATTTTTTTTTCAAGTCAGGGTGTTCCTAGGAACACCCTGGACTTTGAGTGGCATCACCCCACTGACTGGAAGGGTCCATACAGAATCATTGATTGCAACAGAAAGGGTACCTACCACTTGGAGATGCTCGACAAACAAAGGCTGCACCATCCTTGGAATATCGAGCACCTTAGAAAATACTATCAGTAGCACACCAGCAACAACCTATGTTATTGCTTATGTTATCGCTTTTCTTTAGGTTTTTGTTTAAGTAGTTGACAGACCAATTTTTTGGCTGATAAAACAGCAAGTTATCAACATTTTGATTAAGTTTATTTTCAAACAAAGTTATTATTATCTACAATAAGAAAAGGCTCATATAAAAAAAATGAAGCCTAGTTTAAAAGGTAAATAGATGATCAAGGATGCCCTCGTGCACCTGATCAAATCCTAAGTCCTGCCTAAAGGATGGACAGACGATCAAGGATGCCCTTGAGCACCTAATCAAATCCTAAGTCCCACCAAAGGGATGAACAGACGATCAAAGATGCCCTTGTGCACCTGATTCTTATCAAAACTCAAAACCCTACCTGAAGATACCTTGAGCACTTGATCAAATCCTAAGTTCCACCAAAGGGATGGACATACGATCAAAGATGCCCTTTGTGCACCTAATCAAATCTTAAGTCCTACCTAAGGGATGGACAAATGATCAAGGATGCTCTCGTGCACCTGATCCTTATCAAAACTCAAAACCCTACCTGAAGGGTAAAACCGACAACTCAAAGAAAGAAGGAGTGGATTGCAATAATCGACAAGTCGTACCCATTAGTGCCCAACACTAAAATAAACCCTCCAAAATTGACGATTAAATAAGACGCCGATAAGGAATAAAGAAATCGACGAGCATGAACACTAAAACAAAATGCAAAGAAATTTAAAAGTGAAAGCTTTGTAAGATTAATGGAAAGTATGAGTGTTAGCCTAAAACAAGGCACCACCATTGTTTTTGAGTTACAAACCAAAGACTAAAAGACAAGAAGCAATAGAAAAGAAAAAGTATAATTAAAGTTTTTTAAGGATTGGCAGGGGGGTTGTTAGTCTGCTCTGGAGGGTCCACAGGGTCGTCGACCACACCACTAGGTCCGTCGGTCACCAGCACCTCTTCATCAGTCTCCATATCATCAGGAGTTAGCTCGGCAGTAGAAGTCGTCGAGGCAGTTAACTTGATCTGGATTTGGGAAAAGTCCAGGTTTGGGAACATGAGGATAACTTCTTTGCGAAAGTCCTCAAACCCGTCCCCATAGTAACCTTCATTTCATTGAAATAGGGTTGAGACACCTGGTACTCCTTAATGGCCTCCTCCTTCACTTTTTCTATATGCTTATGTAGCGCATCCACCTTAGATTTCAAATTGGCGTTCTCCTTCATCAGATTGTCGGTTTGATGGGCCATCCCACTCAACTTGGCCTCTAGATCAATCACCTCCTAGCCAAGAGCCCGAGAAGAATCCTTGATTTTCTTCAAGTTATCTACTTCGGACTCCAAACGATCCTTTAGGCGCTTGATTGACGCTTCGCGAGATAAGCAATGAATTTGTTAAGCTTGCATCCTTACCAAGCCCTGAGTAAGAAGGGACGAGTTAAAGTAAAAAAGGGACGAACAACATAAAGGGACAAGTCTACACAAGGGGACGAATGAAATGGAAACATACCCTCATTATGTCATGAAGATCGGAGTCACCCAAAGGGTCGGTTTTGTGGAGGAGGGACGACAGGGCCTTGGGAGGTCATGAGACCCTTCCCCTTTCCATGACTAGGAGCATCAACAACAACCTCGCATGCCTTCGGATGAATGGATGAACCACTAACACCTTTACTTGACGATTGAACATTGGAGGTGTGCTTCCTCTTCTTAGAGGCATGAATGGGTTGGGCCGACGATCCCCCGCCTTGAGCTCTAAAGGCAGTGGCTTTCTTAATCTCCTCCTGCCTATTCTTTGCTGCCTGCTTATTCTTTGCTGACTCCATCTCTGAAACCAATGAGTGGGTTAGAAGAGGCACAAGTATGAGCTAAAGCAAAGCAAAAGCGATGATAAAAAATACTTACGAACTCGTGAGAAACGATCCAACCGTTGGGCTTCTTCAGAGGGGACGAGTCCACTACAGAAGGCGTGGAGTGTGTCTAAATTAACAAGCTTCTTCCAAGACCTTTCCTCAAAAGGTATCTCGAAGACCCTCTCCAAAAATGCCTCCTGCTCAGGAAGGAACGCCGGATGCATTGTAGCTGAAACAAGTAGAAAAGATACGTTAGTTAAATAAAGAATGTAAACCGACGACCCAGACAGCATCGACGACTCACCAGACTTGTTCAACAGCCCCCAAGAGTGGTCATAAAAGGACCCTATGCTATTCCACTTATTGGGTTGACACACCCTGTTAGGATTGTATTGAGTGATAATTGTTGATTGTATTAAGTGATAATTGTTGTAATTGGGAAGGGTGGTACTGATTGTAATTGTTAGTGGAAGTGAGGGTAGTTAGTAGTTACAGCTGGCATCAGTTAGTTAGCTATTCTAAAGTTAGTTAGAGGGTGAGAAGGGTATAAGACCAACAGAGCTTGGTGGACTGATTCAACCATTGACTAAGCACCATCATAATTCAGTTTCTTTCTTTTATTCTTCTCTGTTCTCGTCTTTCTTCTTCTGGAGGACCAGCTGACCTCGAATCCAGCTAGAAACTCAAACTCCATTCTCTGTTCTTATCAATTGGTATCAGAGCATCGTTCCTGTGCTACCATGACTGAAACAAGAGCTGCGGCCATGAGTACAGTGAATGAAGCTATTGCTTCTCTTCGTACTACTTCTGATCACCATAACAGGGACATCCAAGAAATGTAAAAGATTCAAAGCATTCATACCAGGACAATGAATGAGATGAATCAGAATATCAATTCAATGAATCAGAATATCAATGTAATTTTACAAAAATTGAATTCCATAGATGTGAATTAAGATTCTCCGCAGAGAAATGTACAATCAAATTCAATTCCAAGTTCTTCAACCTCGTCGTTTGCCAAGTCTGTGAGGTTGGATTTTCCACGATTCTCAGGTAGTGATCCTGCTAATTGGGTTTACAAGGCGAATCAGTATTTTGCGTATTATCAAACCCCTATTACAGAAAAGCTATTGATAGCTTCCTTTCACATGGATTTGGAGGCATTGATTTGGTTCCAAGAAGCAGAGGAAGCAAGGGTGTTTGCGGATTGGGAATCTTTTGTACCAGCGTTGCATGTGAGATTTGGAACCAGTGCCTATGATGATCCTATGGAGGTATTGACCAGGATGAGACAAACTTCAACAGTGGCTGTGTATAAGGCAGAATTTGAAGCTGTATCTAACCGAGTCAAAGGCCTTTCTCCCTTACATAAGCTTAGCTGTTTCCTAAGTGGTTTAAGGGATGAAATAAGGTTACCTGTAAGAATGCTCAACCCTCAGTCCTTGAATGAAGCTTTCGGATTGGCCAAGATTCAAGAAGAATATGTGTGGAGCAGCAGGAAGAGCATAAGGAATCATCAAGAATTAGGTAACACTTCAATTCTTGGTTTGCCTAAAAGTAATGCAATGTTAGACAATAAACCAAAAATACCAGTTAAGAGACTTACTCTTGCTCAAATGGATGGTAGGAGAAAGAAAGGTTTGTGTTATAATTGTGATGAGAAATGGGGGCCTGGGCATAAGTGCAAAAATGTTAAACTGTTTCTTTTAGAAGGGATTGATATAATATCTCAGGTGCAATCTGGAGTTCAAATTACAGAATTAGATGAGGAGTTTTGCAGTAATAAACCAATTGAACAGGAAGAAGATGTGGAAATTACATTGTATGCTTTAACTGGGACTCCTACACCGGGCACTATGAGGGTTAGAGGTAGGATTAAGGGCAGTGGGCTGGTGTTACTGGTGGACACAGGTAGCACTCATAACTTTGTGGATGCATTAATGGTCTCTAGTTTACAGTTAAAGGTTGATGTCTCAAGAATCTTGGAGGTTAAAGTGGCCAATGGCACTGTGGTGAGAACTCAAGACTTTTGTAGTAGTGTACCAGTGTGTATGCAAGGAGTGGAATTTTGTGTTCAATTTCATGTGTTAGCATTAGGAGGTTGTGATGCTGTGTTGGGCACTCAATGGTTGAGTACCTTGGGTATAATACAATGGGACTTTCAGTTGTTAACTATGAAGTTCCATTACAAGGATCAACAGGTCTTGCTGCAGGGTTTAAGTCCCTCCTTAGGCACTTCTTTCATAGATTGTCATCAGTTGCTTAAGGGATCAGTGAGGAAGGGATTGCTGCTTCAAATTTACTCTGCAGCTGAGGGGGTGTTGGAGGAGAGTGTACCTGCAGAAGTGGAGTTGTTATTGTAGGAATTTGGAAGGGTTTTTGAGACTCCTACAGGTTTACCACCTATGAGGGTTCATGAGCACCAGATTACTCTCATGGAGGGCTCTCAACCAGTATGCCAGAGACCTTATAGATACCCCTTCTATCAAAAAAATGAAATTGAAAACATTGTGAGGGAGTTGTTGACTGCTGGGTCAATCAGAAACAGCACTAGTCCTTTTGCTTCACCTGTTTTGCTAGTAAGGAAAGCAGATGGGTCTTGGAGGATGTGCATTGACTATAGGGCATTGAACAACATTACTGTAAAGGATAAGTTCCCAATTCCAGTCATTGATGAGTTGTTAGATGAGTTGAATGGAGCAACTGTTTTTTCCAAGCTTGATCTAAGGTTCGGATACCATCAAATCAGGATGAAGGAGGAGGATGTGCCTAAAACAGCATTCAGAACACATGAAGGGCATTATGAGTTTTTGGTGATGCCATTTGGTTTAACCAATGCTCCATCAACCTTTCAATCCTTGATGAACCAGGTTTTTAAGCCTTATCTCAGAAAATTTGTTTTTGTTTTTTTTTATGATATTTTGGTATACAACACTTCTTTATCTGAGCATGTGAACCATTTGAGATCTATTTTAGAGGTGTTAGCCTTACATAAACTATATGCTAAGAAGTCCAAGTGCAAATTTGCTTGTAATGAAGTGGAGTACCTAGGGCATGTCATCACTAGTGCAGGGGTTCACACTGATCCTAAGAAGACTGCGGCCATGCAACAGTGGTCTACCCCCACTGATCTTAAGTCCTTGAGAGGGTTTTTGGGGCTCACAGGTTACTATAGGAAATTTGTTAACGGTTATGGACATATTGCTGCTCCTTTAACTGCCCTATTGAAGAAGGATGCATTTTCTTGGTCTGAGGAGGCTGAGCAAGCTTTTTAGAAATTAAAGGCTGCCATGGTTCAACCACCTGTGCTAGCTCTTCCTAATTTTGATATGCCTTTTGTCATAGAATGTGATGCTTCAGGCAAAGGGTTGGGAGCAGTGTTGATGCAACAAGGTAGGCCTATTGCCTTTCATAGTCAAGCCTTCAAGGGTAGAAATTTGGCCTTGTCTACCTACGAAAAGGAGTTATTAGCTCTGGTTGTTGCTGTCAAGAGGTGGAGATCTTACCTGGTTAGTAGACCTTTTATTGTTAGAACTAATCAACAAAGCCTTAAGTACCTATTAGAGCAGAAAATTGGTACTCCTACTCAACAGAAGTGGTTTGCCAAGTTATTAGGATATGCCTTTGTGGTTCAATATAAAAAGGGTAAAGATAACCTTGTGGCTGATGCCTTGTCCAGAAAAGTTGAACCTGATGATGATTTGAATACTGCTGGACCTTCTACTAAGGTTGGATCTAATTATCTTACTCTTGGGACTGATTTAGACTCTCAAGAAGGAGTTTTGTGTATGATCTCATTTCCTTCCCCAACTTGGCTTAGTGATCTCAAGGCAAGCTATGCCACGGATCAGCAGGTGCAGGGTATTATACATGCCTTGGGTTCAGGACAAGCTGCTCTTAAAGGTTACTCTCTGCAGAATGGTTTGTTGTTGTACAAAGGGAGGGTTTCCTTAGGCACTTGTGATGCTTTGAAGACTGCTGTCTTGCATCAGGTTCATGGCAGTCCATTGGGGGGTCACTCAGGTTTTCTTAAGACCTTGTATAGGGTAAAAAGGGATTTCTATTGGCCTGGTTTGAGGACTGATGTGAGGAAGTTGGTGAGAGAGTGTGATATTTATCAAAGATTGAAATATGAGACTTGTAACCCAGCTGGTCTTCTGCAACCCTTGCCGATACCAGAAAAGCCTTGGATGGATGTTAGTATGGATTTTGTTGAAGGGCTCCCTAAATCTCAGTTCAAGGATGTGGTGTTAGTGGTGGTGGATAGGTTCACTAAATCTGTTCACTTTGTACCCTTGTCACACCCTTACTCTGCAGCCAAAGTAGCTCAACTTTATATGCAAAATGTCTTTAAATTGCATGGTATGCCTGCCACCATTGTGAGTGACAGAGATCCAATTTTTACATCACATTTTTGGCAAGAATTGATGAGGCTTCAAGGGGTTCAACTTGCCATGTCTACAGCTTATCACCCCCAAACAGATGGCCAAACAGAGGTAGTGAACAAGAGTTTGGAGCATTATTTAAGGGCCTTTGCTGCAGACAAACCACAGTCTTGGGTGGAGTGGTTACCCTCAGCAGAATTTTGGTTCAATACCAATTTTCATGTCTCTCTTAAGATGACACCCTTTGAGGCATTGTATGGTTTTGCTCCACCAAGACTCTTGGATTACATTCCTGGCGCTACTAAGGTGGAGAGTGTGGAGGTGCATTTGAGAGATAGACAGCAGCTTATTGCATTACTGAAGCAGAACTTGGTGGCTGCTTAGGAGAGAATGAAGGTTACTGCTGATAAGCATAGAACTATGAGAGAATTCGAAGTTGGAGATTCGGTTTATCTTAAGCTGCACCCTTACAAACAGATGTCCTTGAGGCAGAAACGTTTGGAAAAGCTATCACCTAGATTCTATGGTCCTTTCCAGATATTGCAGAGAATTGGTATTGTCTCCTACAAATTGGACTTACCACCTGAATCAAAACTTCATCCCACCTTCCATGTTTCTTGTTTGAAGCAGAGATTGGGTCAACATGTGGTGCCCTTGCCATCCTTACCACCTGTGGATTCTGAGGGACTTCTCAAGCCTGAACCTGTTGCTGTGTTACAAGAGAGGACTCATCAGCTGCGGAATAGGTCTGTCACTCAGGTCTTAGTTCAGTGGCAAGGAGAACGAGTGGAAGATGGTACCTGGGAGAGTCTATACTTGCTGCAACAACAATTTCCACACCTTGTGGGCAAGGTGTTTTAATGGGGAGGGTATTGTTAGGATTGTATTGAGTGATAATTGTTGATTGTATTAAGTGATAATTGTTGTAATTGGGAAGGGTGGTACTGATTGTAATTGTTAGTGGAAGTGAGGGCAGTTAGTAGTTACAACTGGCATTAGTTAGTTAGCTATTCTAAAGTTAGTTAGAGGGCGGGAAGGGTATAAGACCAACAGAGCTTGGTGGACTGATTCAAGCATTAACTAAGCACCATCATAATTCAGTTTCTTTCTTTTATTCTTCTCTGTTCTCGTCTTTCTTCTTCTGGAGGACCAGCTGACCTTGAATCCAGCTAGAAACTCAAACTCCATTCTCTGTTCTTATCACACCCAATTAACCCTTTGCACAAAAAAGAACCTGGCTTTCCACTGATGATTGGAATCTGGCATATCAGATATCAACCTTAGGGCAGCCCAACGACACACAAAGTTATAAAAACCCTTAGATCGAGGGATCCCCTGGGGTTTATAACAATATAAGAACTCCTCTAGAGTTAAGGAGCGACGACCTCCACTGAGCTAACCCCACAGCACCTCAACCCTAATGAAGATCCTCCAAGCATTAGGGGTTATCTGGCTGTTAGACACGCCCATGAAGGAGGCTAATCAACGATGCAGGGAGAAAAGGGGCAGACGAAGCCCTGCTATGAAGGCAGTCTCGTAGAAGCCTACGTCAGACGACCTCCCGTCATAGCACTTCTCCCCTATGACATCTTTCCTAATGGGCACATTGTTAGGTATTTGGAAATAGGGCCTTAGTCTGCCAAAGACCTCATTGCTCATATCAATTGGAAAATCATGGATAGACCAATCGTCGGGAAGGATAACCTCTCTTGGTCGTCGCCCTAAAGGACTGGCCTCCTCCAAGGAGGGATCAAATGCAGACTCCCTATCGGATACCGATGAGTCGTCTGATGAATACTCAAGCCTAGAGTGACTAGACAAGTCATCATCTGAATTCATGCGGACTGACGGGGTACGTTCACTCATCGCTTTACAATCTCCAGACATCTCTCACCTATAAGCGACAAATGAAAGCTAAGATTCTACTCTACTTCCTAAATGTGCAACTAACAAACAAAAAAGGAAGAGGGAGAATAAAAGAAACCAATGAAGCATACCTATGGAACAGACGAACGAGTGACCAACGAAGCAAGGGAACCGACGATTGAGCTCTAGGATCAGAATGGAAAATTTTCAGGTAATGAGGACAATAATGACATTGGACTATTTATAGGATGGTCTAGCAAAAGAAACGAAGCGTCGCGACGTTTGGCTCCCCCAATCAGGAAGTGACACGTATCATTAACCCTATCAGAAGGACATAATTTCCCCTATTTATGACGTAACGCATTTATGACAACTTCGTGACCCGTCGGCCATCCCGACGACTCACGAAGTAAGGGGCAGTTGATGAAGATAATTTTCAATTGAACAAGACATGGGGGTGCCGAACCTTTTTTACTACACTAAGGGGGGATGACTCACTAGGGGACGATCAACCCATAGGTCGATGGGTTAGGCAGCCCCTGACCCCGATGACCCATCCCCCTAGGGTTGACTTGCGTAGGGCCACTCAAACATCCTAACATGGGGATTACTTGCACATCACGACCAAAGGTCTTACCACGCAATCAGATCTTCCATATATGGAAAGGTGATCCTGAGTATCTCGGGACCTTTCTCTCTACAAGGAAATTCCCCCGTATCAAGGGATTCGGGCTAGTTCCCTGCCACTATATAAACCGTAAACCTTACCTTTCTTAAGGTATGTGAATTCTCCCTAGCTCTGACATTCTTGAGTTCTTGGAGATTCTTCTATTACTAACTTAACTTTCGGAGGACATTTGGCCGATACCCCACCGGTGCCCTTTGATTGATTCTTCTCTTTTATTCTTCAGGTACATCCATTGGCACGTGTGTGGACAATCAACTCACTGACGATTCTTGTGAATCATCATTGTCAATATATGAATTTCTCTTATTATTAGATTGTGTAATTTATGCTTTTTAAGGACCATTTTGAAAAAAATTCTTGAAACCGTCACTGGCTGTTGTGAGTTTATATCGAAGTAGGGTGTACGTTACTATGTATTAGAAATTTTCCATGCAGTACATGTATCATATAAATCGTATATTGAATTGTTTTATCAATATTTATATGCCCATATGTATGAATTTATTTTAGGCCTGTGCAAATTTATTTGATTTGACCAAAGAAATTAACAACTGAAACAAGGGGAAAGGCTAACGGGTTGGGGAATTGATTTAGGAATTTTTTTTAAAATTTTTTTATAAGAAAATAGAAAAGTAATTAACTTTTTTGATAAATTTTTATATTTTCTATAAAAATAGTATCAAAACTTTGTTAAAATAATTAATTAATAAATACCCTATGAAATATATATATATATATATATATTGAGGCTTACCAAGAATTTTCACCTTCTTCTTTTATTTTTAATGAACTTTTTGGCTTCTTTGCATACATCCTATTATTTAAATTTAAAAGAAGAATAAAATAATTTTTTTTTATAAAAAAGTTGGCCAAGGGCTTTCTGCACCTGTCCTCTGTCCTCGTTGTCGTAGCACTGTACACACCTCATTTCGCAACAATAAAATTAAAGGTCACCTTTTTAGTACTTAAAAGCAAATTGATAATTTCACATGGGTAGAAATTAAAGTTCATAATTGATCCAGCATCAAAATTCACATCACATGATATCTGATGGAAATTTAGACCCCTTAAACAACCAAATTGCGTAGCCTAGATTAATTAGCCAAGTTGTTACTTAGTCAAATTATGCAATTCTAGGTTAAAGCAATCCAACAATCATATCAAGAATAATAATGCAGCGGAAAATAAATGAACACAAGATATGATCACCCAGGAAACCACACGGTAAAAACCTGGGGAGGATTTGACCCACCGATCCTCAAGGCATAACAGAATTCACTATGAAAGAATTGAAGTTCTTACAAAAGGACTACAAGCTCCCCGCTCGACTTCCTAATGCTACCCACCAGTAGAACTTCCTGACACGACCACGCGCAGGCTCCGAATCCACGGACTACTTCTTTCTTGAATTCCTCAATCAGCTACAAGCTCCCCGCTTGCTTTTCTTTTAAGTTCCAATGGTTGCAACGGTAATGATCTTCAAGATGTTGAAATCATCTCTACCTTGAAAACCCTAAGTTTTGTGTAAAGGAAAGCTCCTCAAAGATCTCACAAGAGATTCACACAAAACAGCAATGTATGAGCAACAAAGCAATATGGACAACCTTAAAAAACGTGGCTAGGGTTTAGTTTATATACCTAGGGTAAAAACATAAAACCCTAAACATTTAATGAGGTAGGGCTGAGTTGGAAATTCTGCAGAATAATCAACTTGTGCGATTTTCGATCGATCGAGTCTATTCTTCGATCGATCGAGCCAGGCCAAAAGTCCCAAGTACTTCTGCAGCCACTCGATTCCAACTTTACAATAATAAACCAACTTTGAGCAAGCCTAAACAAGACTAAATACAATGTTTTGATCATGGTTTGCCAACATTACAAATTAGAGTTCTAAATACATAAAATCCTAAGACCTTAGAACCTAACAAACTCCCCCTTTGGCAATCCGTGACAAAATCCTAATTAAAAGCTCAAAGTTTTACAAATAAAAAGCCCTTTACAAAGATAATGCTCATAAATTCAAATTCAACCTAACTACTATCCATCAGTTGCAAGTGTAGACAGCAGCTTAGTTGAATCAACCTGTATATTCCTGAAATACTCAACAAACGCATAAACGCATGTGTGACAGAAAAGAGTAAAACAACAGGTATAACATTCTTGTAAGATTCACACAACACAAAATAAAGACATATAAGAATGATTAACTCATAAATATAAATTAATAAGCAGTGAATCACAAAGCAACAAGAATCAATAAAAATAACATGTATATCAATCAATGTTACTCCCCCTAACATGAATATCCCCAAAAATGATATACAAAGTGAAGCACCTAGATACAATCTAAAAACTCCACAAGCTCCTCAAAACAAAAAAGAAACAAAAAGTCTCAAAAAGTCTCCCCCTAACTACAAAAACTCCTTTACAAGTCAAAACTCCACTCCCCCTTTTTGTGACGGAATGCCAAAGGGCAATCACAAGTCGCCATCAAAAGGAGGTGGTGAGGGTGAATGAAGACGCGCAAAATCGGCTCGGAGAGCACGAATCTCGTCTAGTAAGTCCACCAAAATCTGACCATGAGCCGCTTGAACGGTCATGACAGTCTCCAAAGTACGACGAACATCGAAGTCGGCCGAAGGAGGTGGAGGAACATCAGCAGCAGCAGCATCATCACCAACTGGATCAGGAACATCCTCACCAGCAAGACCTGCAGAAGAAGAAGGAGGAGGTGCGCTACCAGACGGCTCAAACCTATGGTGTTTAGAACCAGCTCGAAGATGAGCGGCCCTCTGTCTAAGAAAAGACGCACCTATGGGAGCAATCACATGAACGGGCTCAGAGGAAGGGAAGCCACTAATATCAAGATAAAGAAGAATCCTATGAATGAAAATAGGATGTACAAGAGCATGAGCAGTGGATGAACTCCTATAAACATCGTTCAAAGAACGAAGAAAAAGATGGGGAAAACTAATAGGAGCATCAGTAACCAGAGCGTACAAAAATACACACCTCTCAAGAGGAATGGTGTGAACATGGGAAATGGGCTAGATAGAATGACAAGCTATCCTAAAGAATAGATAGTGTAACCCGGAGAGCTCAGCAGAAGTGATCCGAGGATCAGAACCCCACTGGACAGTAGTCCCAGTGATGTAAGACAAGACATCACTAATCTCGGGAGACACGTCATATGGATAGACAGGATGCCGAACCAATGGTACCCCTAGAGCATCAGCCACTATCTGAGGAGTAATGGAGTACTCTACGCCTCGTATCCAACTCTTGACTAGAGTGTTGGAATCATAGATGCGGATAGAGATGTTCGAGTAGAACTCTCTAATCAAGGCAGAAGGTGGAGGAGGATCAGAAACATCCACCAAGGGTAACCAGCCCCTACGCTCAAAGTTTGCCCTAATGGCAGGATCAAGTTCATCTAAGTGAACAGAACGCTCAGCCCAAATCTTTCTCCTAATGTTTAGCTTCTCAAAAATCTCTTGGTTTTTCTCACTCGGAAATTTCTCACGGTCAAAGGAAGGAGGGGACGGAGAAGAAGAATGAATAGTCCTACGGGCTCTAGTTTTCCTAGGCATGATGCTAAAGAAAGGACATAGACACAAAGAGAAAACCAAAAAGAAACACAAGAAAAACAAAACCAAGGACAGACTGCAAGTTAGCACAAAAATCAATAGAATGAAAATCTATATGATGCATGAACAAATTCAATGCCATGATGCATGTACTAATGCAATGAGCAATTAAGTTCAATTGAGATTAAATTGGCAAAATTGGCTTGAACAATGAATTTCTATCAAAAATCCCAAAAATTGAAAACCACTTGTTGAAATTTTTGACCAAAAAGATGAATTGAGCATTATAAAACACATTACATAGATTATAATGCTTAATTACAACTACACAACAAGCCAATTTCATCAAATTCTTCCCAATTTAACAAAAACCCCAAATCGGATCAATTAGAAACCCTAGAATTTTCAATTTCACACCAAACTCAAAATTGATCAAATTAAACTATTTCGATCATGTCTATAACATGTCCCCACAAAAACCCATGAATCAATTGCATAAAAAATGGCGTGAATCAAAAGAAAATTCCAAAATAGCAAATTGCGAAAATCGCCCCTAAATGCATGAATATATGCATGAAATGATGAAAATTAAATCAAAAGGAAGGGCAAAAGGGTCTTACCGGCTTGAGGAGAGAGAGATTTTGCAAAAACTTCGGAGGAAAACGACAAAAATCTCTATGTGGAGCCTTGCCAATTCGGAGAGAGAGAGGAAAAAGTTTGAAAAGTTTGAATAGTGAGTTTGAAAAAGTCATATCTGAACTTTTAAAAAAGCTTTTCAACGATATTCGATTGATCAAAAATCAGATTCGATTGATCGAAACACACAGTCATTTTGAGACAAATGAAAGTACTTTTTCGATTGATCGAAAATCAGATTCGATTGATCGAAACACACCGTCATTTTGAGACAAATGAAAGCACTTTTTTCGATTGATCGAAAATCAGACTGGATCGATCGTAATGGGCAGAGGCTCACTAAATTTTGAGAAAAATCACAGTTTTGAAAGACACAAACCTAATTTTGAAAAACAACTCCTCAAAGCATTAAATTACAGAAACAAAATGCATGAGTATGAGATGGAATGTTTTTTTCAAAAACCCAAAATTTTAAACCCAATTTTCTCAAAAACAAATTTCAATCATTCTTCCATTTAATTTTCTCAAGCAACAGATATGTTGTGCACAAATCTCAAGATATTCTCAAACTTGGTTGGTCAGACCAAAAACACACACACTAGCATGTACAGTGTTTAACAAAGAGTAACTTGTGTAGTGTGTGATACTAGCAAAAACTTGAGATACATGTGGGGTGATATGTGAATAGCAATCAAACACAAAGTCTACACAATTCATCACATAGAATTTAAAAGAGACTATCACCTAAAGAGTTACATCCTATAACTCCCACATCTCCTAGAACAAAAGCTTGCAATCATGTAAGTTTCTTGTATTTTTGCCCCATTAGTATGTGAAATATATTCTGTGAAATGGCATCAAGCCTAATAGCACACACCGGTTTGAATTAAGTGAATTTGGCATCAAGCCTAATAGTACACACCAGTTTTAATTTAATTGAGGCTACACCTTATGTTCTTTTTGTGCATGAGCTACACTTTCTCGAGCACAAAATCTTATGATATGCACTAAGGTGTTCATGATTGGCTAGTGAACAGTGGTGAGATGGTTATTTATGCCTTTCTCAAAAGAAACAAGTCCGACAGTCAAATAACATATGACTTCATGATTAAGACAAAGTGATTAAAAATCACACACATCTTTCCCACACAACATGCACTACAAAGTTTCAACTAGTCAAGTGCAATGAATAAGTTCATCGAAGTTAAACAAGGTACACAGGACATGACATGTGTAAAAAGATAGACTAACCTTGTTTTTCAAAAATCAAGAAAAATAGTGTCAAACATAATTTTTTGCTTTCTCCTTTTCCCTTTTTTTTTTTATTTTTTTATTTTTTATTATTAAAAGAGAAAACAAATAAATCCTAGAATGAAATGCATGAATGTAATGCAATGCAAGTCCTAGAACAAAAAAAAACAAAAACCAAAGAACAATGGTCACAAAAGAGTAGAGCAATGAAGCACAAGGACCATGTCAGAAAGACTCAGTTAGTTCGAGTCTTTTGCATCCAAAACCTTTTAGATGCACCATGAGCATTGGAGTTCTTATTCACATTCGAGTGATTCCCAACTCCAGGATTGGAATAAAGGTTTAACACCTTTACCAATTCACCAATTAATGCCATAGGATCTTGTGCTTGAAGCACAGGCACTTTTGGTTTATTTGCTCTCTTATCAGCTTGAAGCTTGTAACAGTTAGGACGAATGTGTCCAGACTTACCACAATAATGACAAACCCAAGCAGGTTTACCATGCATCTTGTCCTTAGATTTGGTAGGCTCCTTAGGTTTAGATTCTCTTAAGTCTACCCTAATCTTCTTAGGTGGTGAAACTTCTACGGGTTTAACTACCTCACTCACAGGTGGTTTGACGGTTTCACTCACAACCTCACTCACAGAAGGTTCAGAAGAAGAAGGAGGAACAAACTTAGTGGAATGTGGTCCAGAATCAAAGATGCTTTCAACATATCCTAACCCAGTTTTATCAGAAGGATACTTTTGAACATTCAGCATGTGATCAAGTTTAGAACTAGCAGATCTAGCAATAGATAAATCATGTTCCAAAGTTCTAACTTTATCAAGCAAAAGCATGTTCTCAGATTTAACATTATTCAAAAGCTCATTAGCATCAAACAGTTTAACAAGCAAATTTTTCTTTTCAAGTTTAAGAGAATCAATTTTCTTTAGGCTAAGTTCAACTTTCATAGCATCCTTTGCAGCAACTTTGCAAAGTTTGTTATAGGCCTCTTGAAGATCTGCATCTTCAGAGAGTTCCCCATCAGAAGGGTTCTCCTCAGCAGATATGCTTTCATTGACTATAGCAGTAGCCGTGAAAGCAATGAAGTTTCCATCCTCGTCACCACCGGACTCATCATCAGAAACCTCATTATCACTAAGGGTTACAGCCATAGCTTTACCCTTAGTCCTCAAAAATGTAGGACATTCAGATTTCACATGACCATACCCTTGACAGCCAAAACACTAAGGACCCAAAGAGTTATTTGAAGATTGACCAAAATTTTCTCTAGGTTTTTCAAAATTGTTAACCTTAGTGGGATCATTCTTCCTAAAATTTCTAGGTTCAGCAGTGTAAGTACCTCTTGCCTTTCTATTGGTATTTCTAAGAAAGTTCTTAAAGTTTTTGGCAAGATAGGCAATCTCTGTAGCAGAGAGCTCATCATCAAATCCACCACCATCAACATCATCAACTGACTTAAGAGCCATTGATTTGGATTTGTTCACTTTAGGTAGGTCAGACTCATAGGATTGAAGAGATCCTACAAGAGTCCACATCCTTGCTTTCAGTGATGGCAGTCACTTTGGGTCTAAAGTCTTCAGTTAAAGATCTAAGAATCTTCCTAACAATTTTAGGTTGATCATAGATTTCACCCAAATTAAAAGCAGAATTGACAATATCATTTAATTTAGCATAGAATTCATCAAAAGATTCATCATCAGACATTCTAATGCTTTCAAATCTAGAAGTCAATTGTTGCAGTTTGTTTATCTTAACTGCCTTTGTGCCTTCATGCACAATTTGGAGGATTTTCCAAGCAATATGAGCAACCTTAACATTAGAGATCCTCTTAAATTCCTCCATAGAAACAGCATTAAAGATGGCATTCATAGCTTTGCTATTGAAGCCTGCTGCTTCTTTTTCAGAAGTTTGCCACTCACTCACAGGAGTAGTGGGCTTCTCCCATCCGTATTCAACGGAATTCCAAACCCTCTCATCAATTGATTTCAGGAATGCTTTCATCCTTACTTTCCAATAAGCATAGTTGTTCCCATCAAAGTGAGGAGGAACAAACATAGAGTGTCCATGCTCCATGACAACAGGGGTCAAGGATCAGCTCAGAGATTAAAAATTTCAAACAAAAAGAGCTTCCTGCTCTGATACCACTTGATGGAAATTTAGACCCTTTAAACAACCAAATTGCGTAGCCTAGATTAATTAGCCAAGTTGTTACTTAGTCAAATTATGCAATTCTAGGTTAAAGCAATCCAACAATCATATCAAGAATAATAATGCAGCGGAAAATAAATGAACACAAGATATGATCACCCAGGAAACCACACGGTAAAAACCTGGGGAGGATTTGACCCACCGATCCTCAAGGCATAACAGAATTCACTATGAAAGAATTGAAGTTCTTACAAAAGGACTACAAGCTCCCCGCTCGACTTCCTAATGCTACCCACCAGTAGAACTTCCTGACACGACCACGCGCAGGCTCCGAATCCACGGACTACTTCTTTCTTGAATTCCTCAATCAGCTACAATCTCCCCGCTTGCTTTTCTTTTAAGTTCCAATGGTTGCAACGGTAATGATCTTCAAGATGTTGAAATCATCTCTACCTTGAAAACCCTAAGTTTTGTGTAAAAGAAAGCTCCTCAAAGATCTCACAAGAGATTCACACAAAACAGCAATGTATGAGCAACAAAGCAATATGGACAACCTTAAAAAACGTGGCTAGGGTTTAGTTTATATACCTAGGGTAAAAACATAAAACCCTAAACATTTAATGAGGTAGGGCTGAGTTGGAAATTCTGCAGAATAATCAACCTGTGCGATTTTCGATCGATCGAGCCAGGCCAAAAGTCCCAAGTACTTCTGCAGCCACTCGATTCCAACTTTACAATAATAAACCAACTTTGAGCAAGCCTAAACAAGACTAAATACAATGTTTTGATCATGGTTTGCCAACATTACAAATTAGAGTTCTAAATACATAAAATCCTAAGACCTTATAACCTAACAATATCATTATTGAATAGGGGAAAATTGTATTTTTCTGAATCCAAATAAAATGAGCAATTTTTATAGGTCAAGGAATGGTCTTATCATAGGCATACATGCGTAGGACCATCCTAATTAATTTTAATTGGTTGTCCAAAAGATTAATTGAAATTTAATTAAAAACAATATTTTTATATTGATCCCAATCATGAATATAATGGTAGACATGCAATCACGAGAAAACCCATGCCAAGAAGATAATGTGATTTTTTTTTTTTTTTTAGTTTTATATATAATTTAATAAAATTTAGTGGAGAATTTTATTTAAGTCCTTTAGGATAAAAACTGTTTATAATTGAATCTTCATCTTAAAATTTATTATTTAGAGTTTTTTTTTTTTTTTTTTTATAGAAAAAATTCTCGATCTTCTCAAATCGTAGTTCTCCCAAGTACCAACATACAAATCACATACAGGTACCTCTCTCTCTCTCTCTCTCTCTCTATATATATATATATATATATATATTCTAGACATTGACATTGACAAAATACATTGGCATAAAAAATATATTGAGCAATTCCAAATTTTCAATAGTGCTAAATCATAAGAGAAAAAAGACTTATTTTGTAGGTATAAGTGAGACACATATAATGCAATACTAAATTATTTCTCTACTAATGTACTATGTTTAGTAAATTCATTCACGTTGATTAAATATCTTAAATCTAAAGGTTATGTGATGTTATATCATTTAATATAAAATTTTAAATGAGATGATATTTTGTTTAATGCTATATAACCTAAATTAAACGTCATTCTTAAGATGTCAGAACTATGAGAGAGAGAGAGAGAGAGAGAGAGAGAGAGAGAGAGTATTAACAAAATATTACTGATTGTCCTAAAAGTTTAAGTTATTAGAAAATAGTATTTTAACACAACATGGTATATAGAAATTAGACAAAAGTATCCGGTCGAGGAGAGATGGTGCCTAACTGCCTATTGTTGTATTTTAATTTTCAAGCACTGGGTGCCACCTCTCCTTGAAAAATATGTCAAATTCATTAAAAAAAAGATATATATATATATATATATATATATTATCAATGTATCTTATAGTTTAAAACCTATAAAAGAAAAATAATATTAACAAAAAAAAAGCAAGTATTTTAATAGAGGATAAAATTAAAAAGAACATTATTCATACATTTCAAAAGTTATATAAAAGATAATAGGATCTCATTAATCTTTTAATAATTTATTCTCTTTGATAAAAAATTGGTGTATATATAATAAATTATGGAGATAATTACATATTAAATTGTGAGTAAATATATATATTTGTGGAGTATGAAATTATTTTCAAGTTAAACTTGGAAGTTTCATCTAAATTTTCATAGTATAGTATTAAATTATAACAATTTGAATATTTAATATTTTATAATAACGAAAATTTAAATAAATTGCACTTTGTACTCTGTTTTTTTTACACTTTGTACTTATTTAACTACTAAAGCATCTTTCCATTGGTAAGTAGAATTTTGACTTTGAAAAAATAGGGTTTATACGATGAAGATAATACCTTTATGGGATTTCAAGCATTATAATTTAACATAGTTTTCAAATGAATTACTTTTTATTTTTCACATTGGTCTCATACATTCAGATCCACACACGTGTTATGTTAACATGCATGTGTGTTAATAGTGTGTCAAACATATATAAATTTTACGAAATTCTAACTATCACTTACAGAATCTATCTTCAGCCTCTCTCTCTTCTGCACACAATAGACACGTGTGAATAAAATATCTAGGATTTGCCCATAGCTTATATCAATAATCAATTATTTTGGTCTGATAAAAAACAATCATAAAACACGGATATCATAGTTTGAAATATTATAAATAAATAAAAAAACAGAGAAAAAAGAAAAATGAAAGATATATACTAAATATCCATACGAAGCAATGCACAGTTGAGGTTTGAGTGGAGTTCCGTCGAAGGGAGGTGGAGCCTGTTGCTGTATTTCGAGCACTAGGTGCCACCTCTCTTGCAACAGGAATTCCACTGTGACCTCATTTCTCTTTTCCAGCTCCATTGAATCATCATCTTTCATTCTTTATGACACACTTAGAAGAAATTGAAGGGTTCCATGTCACAGACAATGCCATCTCTCCTATGACAGGAATCTCTCAATTCCTTGCCTCTCATACTTATGGGCCAAAATTAAGCTGAGGCTCTTTCTCTGTATCTTCATGGAATAACACAATGAAGTTGCTCATGTCTTTTAGGAGCTTTTTCCGTCAATGGATTGAATGAGGAACGGTCATATAAACATGGTCAATGTTCAAAATTTAAATATTCCTTCAAAATTAAGCTGAGGCTCTTTCTCTGTATCTTCATGGAATAACACAATGAATTTACTCATACAATACAATGAAGTTGCTCATGTCTTTTAGGAGCTTTTTCCGTCAATGGATTGAATGGGGAACGGTCATATAAACATGGTCAATGTTCAAAATTTTAATATTCCTTCTTCAAATATGAAACTTACTGGTAAATAAGTTTGCGTTGGAGAGTAGTTGATAAGGCAAAGACAGGACAACTTCGATCCTTTCATCAGTTTAGCCGTAAGCTTCTCTTTAATCAGGACAACTCTCCTGGTCTCCTGAGTCCTTAAAAATAACCTTCTCTCTACCATATTGTCTTCTTCTTTTTTTTTTTTTTTTTTTTTAGACAGAATCATCACTTTTAAGGTGGTCAATTTGAATGAAGACGATATAAATACATTCTTAAGTCTTATCCAAATAATTATTTAGAATTACTTAATTAGATTTGTTAAATGTTATTACAAAACTAAAGATAAAAAAAAAAAAAAAAAAAATTGAATATATTCCAAATTTGTAACAAATATGTTTTTAATATATACATATTTAGAATTTTTAAAATATATATCAATTCACAAGTGTAAAAAATTCTAGAGTTACTATAAATTTTACTACCAAAAAACTTACCAAATTGATATGACAATGATATGTTTGGTATCACATAAACAAAATAATAAATGAATGTTTATTTATTTATTGTTTTTGGTGATACATTAATTTGTAAAGTTTTTGTAGTAAAATATGCAGTATTTCTAACATGACTGTAATGGTACATGCTTTGCATGGACTCCTAATTTTTAATATAAATAATAATTTTACTAACTCTATTATTTATTAAATCATCGCAATTAGATTATTTTTTAATAATTAGATAAATTTTCAATTCACTTTATTATCATTTATGAGTAGGTAAAGTGAAGTTCAAGTAATATTTAGTGGTAATAACACCTTTTATAATGCTCATATTTGTGGTTTGAACCCAATGACTCCCTCCCTCACTATCCAATATGTATTTATCTCAAAAAAGCTGATAAAATCAATTTGATTTTTTTTTTTTCCATTTTGGATTTAGCTGTCTCATTTTTTATAATTGTTCAATGTGCACCACACGAAAAGGATAGTTGTTGCGGTTAAGGTTGTTAGGTATAGTATCTACTAAATCGAAGCATGAAGATGTTCTTCCTATGCATATGTAATTACGTATTAGAAAATTGTCATGCAGCATGCCATATATGTATGTGTATTGTATGAATCATATATCGAATTTGTATATCAATATGTATAGGCCCATACGTATGAATTTATTTTAGGCCTATGCAAATTTATTTGATTTGGCAAGAGATATTATCAACTAAGAAAAAGGGAAAGTTAACTAATAAGAGAATTGATTTTGGAAATATTTTCAAAAACTTTTAATGAGAAAATAAAAAAGTAACTAATTTTTTTGACAATTTTTTATATTTTTTATGAAAGTAGTGTTAAAATTTTCTTAAAATAGTTATTAACAATACCTTAAGAGTACCTATTAACTGGAAAAATAAATAAATAAATAAAAGAAAATCCTATTAGTTGGTTTCTTGAGAGGAAAGGCTTACCAAGCATGTTCACATTCTTCTGTTTTTTTAATAATCTTTATGGCTTCTTTTTGTCACATCCATCCCTATTGTTTAAATTAAAAGAAGGATAAATTTATTTATTTATTTATTTTTTTAATGTTGGCTAAGGGCAACCGTGTTTCCGCTTTTCAATAAAAGTTTCTCTTTCAATATTAAATAATGATAATAATAACAATAAAAGAAAAGAAAAGAGGTGGCCAAGGCAAAGGCAATCCTCTTTATGCGACAACCAGGTTTTGAATCTTTTGAATACAAAGTATGGTTGTCCCTCTATACAACCACTTTGAAGTCTGAACTATAGATTACAAGAACCAAACAAAGCAGCGAAGAAGAACTCAAAGAAACAACGATCTATATTACTATATATATAAAAGGATTGCTCAAGTACACCTTACAAGTTCAATTCAAGGGAGGGGGAACCCAGTTGTTGGAATAAATTAACATGGTTGTAACGAGTAAGACAAAAAACTCTATGGACCCCATTGTTGCCTAGAATGAAGATATCTTCATGTTGTCCTCGATCACCAATAAAGAATATGCACCCCAGTGGGTAGATAGTGTATTCTAATTGTCTCTTGCTTCAACGCTGCACTGGATGGGAAAGTTTTGAATACCATCGTCTCTTTAGGCTTTCTGCACCTGTCCTCGTAGCATTGTACACTCCTCATTTCGCAACCATTAAAGGTCACTTTTTTAGTACTCTAACAGCAAATTGATAATTTCACATGGGCAGAAAAATTCATAATTGATCTAGCATCAAAATTCACATCACATGAGATCATTATTGAATAGGGGAAAATGGTATTTTTCTGAGTCCAAATTCCAAATCAGTGTCTTGACTCTTGACCAAGTTAAATAAAATGAGCAATTTTTATTGGTCAAGAAATGGTCTTATCATAGGCATACATGCACAGCCAGTATGAATAATGTAGAGTTGTAGACATGAAGTCACGAGAAAGCCCAAGAAGATAATGTGAATTTTTAAAATATTTTTAAATATATAACTTAATAAAATTTAGTGGAGAATTTTATTTAAGCCCATTAGAATAAATTCATGGAGTTTTTTATTTTTTATTTTTATTTTTTTATTTTAGAGAAAGAATCTCGATCTTCTCAAATTGTAATTCTCCTAAGTACCAACATACAAATCGCATAGAAGTACCTATATATATCCGAGACATTGACGTTGACAAAGTATATTGGCATAAAAAATATATTGAGCAATTCCAACACTGATAAATCATAAAAAAAAAAAGACAGTCTTATTTTGTAGGTATAAGTGAGACAAATATGAAATGCAAATACTAAATTATTTCTCTACTAGTGTACTATGTTTAATAAATCAATTTACAGTGATTAAATATCATAAATATTCTAAAGGCTATGTGATGTTATATCATATAAAATAAAATTTTAAATGACATGATATTTTGTTTAACGTTGTAAAATTGAAATTAAACATTAATTTAAAGATGTTAGAATTATGTATATATCAAAGAGAGAAAGAAAGAGAGTAAGCCTATTAACAAAACTTGGAAGTTTCATCTAAATTTTCATAGCATAGTTTTAAATTATAACAATTTAAACATTTAGGATTTTATAATAACCAAAATAACATAAATGTACATAAATTGCAGTCTACATATTTAACTACTAAAAGATCTTTCCATTGGTAAGTAGAATTTTGACTTTGAAAATAAAAACAAGGGTTTATATGATGAAGATAATACCTTTATATCTTTATGCATGGGTTTTCATGCATTGTAATTTAACATAGTTTTCAATTGAACAACTTTTTAGCATAGATTTCAAATGAATAGCTTTTTATTTTTCAAATCAGTCACATACATTTGGATACGTGTTAAAATGCATGAATGTTAATAATGGGTCATACATAAACTTTGCACCATTAAAGTGAAATATTGATGGCCCTTTAAACAATCTATTTAAGCATACCATTCTTGTATATAATAAAATAAGAGATTTGAGATTTGAATTTAGTCTACATTAACAACTAGTTAGTGTTTTGGCCAAATAAATAAAGAGTAATTAATTATTTTTGAGCGAATGCTATAAGTTAAAATACTGTTTTATTTAATATTTATCAATAAAAAAAATGTGAAATGTCCATACTAAGCAAGGCACAGTCACTTCCTCCAAAAAAAAAAAAAAAAAAAAGAGGCAAGGCAAGGCACAGTCAAAGGTTGGAATGGAGCTTCCGTCGTAAGGAGGTGGAGCCTGTTGCGGTATTTCGAGCACTAGGCACCACCTCTCTTGCGACAGGAAGTTCCACTGCGACCTCATTTCTCTTTCCTGGATCAATTGAATCATCATCTTTCATTCTTTGTGACACACTTAGAAGAAACTGAAGGGTTTCATGTCACAGAAGGATGGCTCTAGCTGAGACTTTGCTTACATAATTTATAACCCAGCCAGTGTCATCTCTTCAATGACAGGAATCTCTTCCTTAGCTTCCTCTTTTTCTTGCCTCTCATACTTAATTACTTATAGGCCAAAATTTAGCTGGGCTCTTTCTCTGTATCTTCATGGAAGAACACAATGAAATTACTCACACAATACAATGAAGTTGCTCACAATTTTTAGGGTTTTTTCCGTCAATAAATTGAATGGGGAACGGTCGTATAAACATGGTCAATGTTCAAAGTTTTAATATTCTAATTACTTCAAATATGAAACTTACTGGTAATTAAGTTTGCATTGGAGAGTAGTTGATTAGGAAAAGACTGGTCGACTTCGATTCTTTCAGTTTAACCGTTACCTTCGTTATGCTGGCATTTGAAGTCATCCTAATTAATCTTTCTATTTTTTGAATTTAGTTCTTTCATGATCATTGGGTGCAGATCAGTTTACTTTTTCTTTTCTTTTTTAATGATCAAAAACAGATATTAAATCCTCGGTGCCAATCAAGAAAGAAATATAACATAGCTTATTGCGGTAGGACTACTAGGAAAATATATGTTTTCTAACTTTTTGACGAAGTATCATATCATTAATTTCTAACTTCTAAGAACTTAATACTTTATTAAGAGTACATTTTCTCAAAAATAAAAGTACATGCCTCGCATGGAGTCTTAATTTTTAGGGATAATTACACTTTGCCCACCTGTGGTTTGCCTCTAATTCTATGTACCCACCCGTGATTTAAATTTTGACACTTTGCCCGCCTGTGATTCTGACCGTGAGTGCTCCGTAACCCATCTCAATATTTTCCGTTACTCTAACATCAAATAAGTAAAAAACACATCCCAAAACAGATCAAACAACCAAAAAAATAACAAGAACATACCCAAAACACAAAAATCAACAAAATCAAGTTTTAAAATTTTGATGCTTTTCACATGAATATTCTCACTAGACTAGTTTTAAATTTGAAATTTTCAGATGCATATGTTATTAATACTAGATCTGAGCTGATTCTAGATAAACTTGATATAAAATAAACTGATTTGGTTCAGCTTGTATCAGAACTAAACTAATTCCGAGATTTGCCAAGCACCCGCACTATCCTCACTTGAAAATAAGGTGAAGAGACACAGTGTTTCAAAGTGGATATAGAGCAAGAAATTAATCTGAAAAATACAGAACGTTCCATACCAGCTTCCATCATCAGTAGCTGATTGAGTGCATCTATCAAATCCATTAAACAAGATGATTTCTTTTGGATACCAATCAATTGAGGATAGCATCTAATGATTCCCCACAGCAGAGCCAATTTAGTCTCATGAATATGAGTTGATGATGGATCTATGCGCACAATTTCTTTTATTTCCCTTATCCAATCAGAGACAGCCTCCTGCAAACAACTCTGAATCTTTGGAAATCCTTTTCCAAATGTGCCGACTAAAAAGTTGGACCCTTGCGCCTTTGCTTCCATTATTTCACAGAAGGACAGTAATAGATAAAGGATTTTACTAATGTGTGCCCTTAGGGCACACATTAATTTTCATTTTTGGAAAAAATTTTCTCGAGAATTGAAAAAGTAATGACAGCTTTTTCAATTCCCGAGAAAATATTTCCAAAAATAGAAAGGTTAATGTGTGCCCTAAGGGCACACATTAACCGGACCCATAGATAAATAACTTCTTCCGAAGTCTCTACCTATCTCTAGGGCACACATTAACCGGACCCATAGATAAATAACTTCTTCCGAAGTCTCTACCTATCTCTTTCTTTTCAAGCGCCATAGATTGCCGCTTTTCACGTGGCAATATCTTAGAAGTTCTATGTGAAGTCAAAAACAGTTCTTTGAACTTCACGCAAAATGAAATGCATCTATGTATACAATTTTACAGTACAGATCAGAGAGAGAAGGTGGGTAGTCACATGGGGAAAAACTTGAAAAGTCGTTGTTCTTAGCTGAAGCTGAGAGTAGTTGAGACTTGCGATCTGTGATTTATTTGTGCTTGTTGAGATTGTTTGTCCTGGGTTTGTGTTTGTTGATTTTTGTGTCATGGGTATGTTCTTGTTATTTTTTTGATTGTTTGATCCGTTTTAGGATGTGTTTTTTACTTATTTGGTGTTAGAGTAACGGAAAACATTGAGGTGGGTTACGGAGCATTCACGGTCAGGATCACAGGTTGGCAAAATGTCAAAATTTAAACCATGGGTGGGCACATAGAATTAGAGGCAAACCACAAGTGGGTAAAGTGTAATTATCCCTAATTTTTAATATAAAATAATAATTTGATTAAGTCTGAGTTTGTGATAGTTATCAATATATTTTGTGATGCATCATGTTTGTGGTTTGAACTTTGAACCCAACTTCTCTTCTTCGGCTATATAAGCACTTATCTCAAAATAGCAAGAAACGTTAATTTGATCTTTTTTATTTTTTGTTTTCATTTTGGATTTAGCTGTCACAATTATAATGGTTTAATACGTATTAAATTGGAGAAAAAAGATATTTATCTTATTAACATATTAGAGAATTATCATGCAGCATATGACGTACGTGTGTGTTTATCATATGAATCATATCAGCTTGTTATAAGTAGTATAGATGTATATTGTATAGCAGTATAGGCCCATACATATATAGACTTGTGAATTTAATTTAGGCCTGCGCAAATTTATTAGATTTAGCCAAAGATACCTTAGCTTTTTAGTTAGTTTCTTGAGAGTATAAGCTCACAAATTACAATGTCCACTTTTTTTCAATGAACTCTAGGCTTCTTTCTATCGATTCCTTCTATTCGTTTCTCTTATCTCCTTTCGTTTTAACAGTACATATTAATCATATATAAGACCACAATATGACAACAAAAATATCATTTATTTTTTAAAGACAAAAACATCACTTGTAAGCTTCCTCAGTTTGTTGTTAAGGCTGGTCCAACTTTGAGTAATATATACGGTGCAGATTGGGAGAACAGACTAGAGGTATTGGGGTGACAGCAATTTATGCCTATAATTAAAAAAATATATTGTGTAAATATGTGTCTGTTTATTTGGGCTTTTATTCATGGTTTTGTTTTCATTTTTCTCCGATCAGGCAAAAGAAATGCCTATGTTTCTCTTTCTCTCCATCACGCCGCCGTTTCTCTCTCTCTATCACGCTGCTTCAGTACTGTTCTTTGCCGTTCTCTTTTTAGTGTGTGTGTGTGCGCGTGCGCGCTACTTTGCTTGGTGCTTGGTGTTTGGGTGGTGAGAAAACGTGGGAAAGCAAAAATCCTAAATTTGTAATAAACTTAAACTCTGGGGCATATAAATAATATTATTTATTCTTGACCAACAACCACAACAATAACATCAAACAATTATAGGCATGTTGCCGTGAGTTTCAGTTAGTTCAACTAATAAAATCTCTAATGGTTGAATAAGAGATCTGGAGTTCAATCCCTGTCTACACCAAAAACTGATTGGTGTCTTGGTCTAATGATAAAGAGTATCATCAGGAGCAGACGTCATAGATTGAAACTCTCTTAAAAAAAAAAAATTATAGGCATGTTGCCATGTTGCCACCAATTTAGCCATTTTGGCTGTCTAGTTTTATTTATATTTCCTTTAAACCAAAAAAAAAAAAAAAAAAAATCAAACAATTATATTTTACAATTTTTTTTTTCTTTTTGAGAAACTTATATTTCACAACTTGAAAGCCTACAAATAATTGATGGAATCATGGAAAATACAGCCCATGACTCATGAGAATGAACATTTGAAAGAATCTATGAACCTTGGAACAAAGCCCACAATTGCCCAAGCTAGCAGCCCGCTGTATAAACTCCCTAGGGTGGTAATTAAAAGGACCAAGTTTCCAGCCCATGACCCACTCAAATTGGTCCATCACCCATGTTAATAAAGGCTTAAAATTGGCCTGAGCTGGGCCCACAAGAACCCAAGAATGGCCACAACCTATGCGGCTGAAATGTTTGGGCACCTGAAATTAATTAGGCTTGGCCTCACCATGATAACAACACTTGCTACTAAAATAGGGAGTAGCTGAAGTCAAGACTCACAAAATCATAAACCATGGTCCACATGTTTGGCTGAATCAACAAAGCCTAAATAAACTCTACAATATCAACTCCAAAGCCCATTAGCATGACACCTACTAATGCCATTTCTAAACAAATATTAAATTCCAAAGTGATTAAGGGAATTATGCATGTGCAGGAGTAGTGTTTCTGGTATTAGATTGTAACATTTTCCCGCCCTTCAAGATTATCAAAAAAGAAAACCAGCCCTTCAAAAAAAAAAAAAAAGAGTTTGTCTGTATTAACTTTTTCCATTAGTTTTTTTTATAAACTTATTCGTTTATATACCACTTTTTAAAATCTCATCATTTTAGGTACAATTATAAGTATTTTTGTCGACTTTCAGCAAATAAACTTCCCAATAACAAAACCTAATCCCAAACACATTTTAGAGACCTGCATGCTTTTCTTATATATAGCTAGGTTCACTATATATTATGGTTTCAATTCACTGTAAGGGGTTATTAGTAATTTAGTTGGCGATTTCGTGTCAAACAAAATAATTACAACCTTTATCATTTCATGTCACATGGATGTTAAACTTACTCTCAAAACATTAATTCCCATGTGGTCATGGGTCACGGAAGCAATTGTTTGTACTTAGAAATCATGGTAATGATTGCATTAATGGAATTGCAGTTGGAAGAAATGTGTTATTTATTAAAATAATAAAGTTCTTACCATCTTTGAAAATCTTATTCTGTTGGAAATTTTAGGTTCTAATGAAATTATTTATATGCCGTAGAGTTTAAGTTGATTACAAATTTAGGATTTTTGTTGGTTATTAGAAGCTTACATGCATATTCTAATGAACGTAGAAAGTACAAAAAAGAAGAAGCAAAAAGGACACACACTCTAAACACCTTCACACAACTCTGCAAGCACTTTCTCCATCCTCCAACTCTGCATGTTGATAGATGAACATGCTGGCCTCTTTCAAATTTTATCTCAAATTTTGGCAAATTGACACTTTTTTTTTTACTTGTGGTGGATAGGTTTTCTATGTCTGGTTTGATGTGCCTATCGGATATGTTTCTATTACTTCTTGCCACACACCTGAGTGGGAGAAGTGGTGGAAGAATCCTGAAGATGTAGAGTTGTATCAGTTTATAGGCAAGGACAATGTGCCCTTCCACACTGTAAGTGTGTTTTGGTTAAAATTTTCTGATAACTCTTAGAAGAGGGCAAGATACTAACTCAAAGCACTAAGATTAGTTAGAATGTTAGATTTTGTTTTTTTGTCAGATATATGCTTATCAATGTTTTCCCCCCAGCTGAGAAACTGAAGTTTAATTATTTTTTAAAGAAATCTTCTTACGGCCACACATCTATGTTTTTCTTTTCCATGTTTTTTCAGTTTTTGCCTACTAATTCTAATTTTTCTTTTTGTCTTTTTGGTTAGATATTTCTAGAAATGTCTGTAGTCTTTGCATCTTGTAAATAACATACAATTTGTTATTGCATCTTAATGTTTTTAAAAGTTTACAGTAACCATTGTATCTTTTAGATGAGGATGTTGGCTGGAAATCACCCTTTGGCTGCCCATGAAACAAATTTTTTCTCTCCTAAGGTGTACTTTGCTCATGATTGCTATGCAGGAAAGCCGATTCTGGAAGCTTTACAATGACGATCGACCTTCTTGCTCTCTTGTCATAAGAACTTCGGCTGGGCTAGTATATCTTCTTGCATGTTTGTTAGAACCTTTTATGCCATCTTTTTCACTTGAGGTAATTTAACCTGCCAGTAGATCTCTTTAAGGCACTTAGGGCAATGCTAGTATTCTTTATCGTGAGTTAGCTAATATGGTTGCGCATGCTGACAATATTTGTATTGTTGGTTGTGTTGAAGGTACTTAAGCAGCTTAATTTGCCTCCAAATACTCCCATTTTGCTTGAAAAAGGAGATATTGATAAGGTAAGCCGACCTTGGGAGATCCTACTTGCTGGTCACAAAATTGGGACACTAGAGCCATTGTTTAAGGAATTCGTATAACTCTCCTACTTCTATGATTTGTTTTGTGAATTGTGATGGAGATTTTTTGTTTGGAATTGAGGGTTTTTTGTTTCAATTGTAAAATCTGCTCAAGGCTTAAAACAAGATGTTGGGAGATAATTTCCTTTAAAGGAAAGTTAGATAGTGTCATTTCATTTGTACATATTCATTATTTCCCTTGGATCATTTTGGAACTAAGAGAAGAGTTGAAGTTGGAGATAGTGTCACAATTACTTTGTTCATTTATGTCACTGGATTAGTAAAATATATTTGCACTTAACCCTCATCATTTGGTTATGTTTTACTTGGAATCTTGCTTTTGTTATAGTTCAAAAAAGCTGTATTACATACATAAATACATATATATCCAATGCATTTGCCATATGGCAAGGAAAATAAAAATAATAGAAAACTATAGCCGCGTTTTAAAAACGTGGCTATAGCCAAATTAAAAAAAAAAAAACAAAAGGGTTATAGTCGCGTTTTTAAGATGTGGCTGTAGCTGTCCCCTATAGCCGCGTTTGTAAAACGTGGCCATTGGTCCTGGCTTATAGCCGCATTTGTAAAAACGTGGCTATAGACCTCTCATACCTATAGTTATGGGTTTTAGGCCATGGCTGAAAACGCAGCTTAAAAAATGCAGCTATAGGCCGAATTGACCTATAGCCACGTTTTCAAGAGCTATAGCCACGTTTTAAAAACGCGGCTATATGACTCTTTTTTTTTTTGTAGTGAAGGTAGCCCAATTTGAATGAAGACATTATAAATAATTCTTAAATGAATATTTAGTTAGATTTGATAAATATTATTGCATAGTTGATGATAAAAAAAAAAACATTAATTGATGCATGATACAAAAATTACATAATAAATGAATGTTAAATTTATATTTATATGATTGATGATATGCCATTTTGTAAGGTTTTATGTAGTAATATTAATGGTACATGCATTGCATGGAATCCTAATTTTTAATATAAAATAATAATTTGACTAACTCTATATTCTTTTATATATCATCAAAATTAGATTTTTTATTTGAATAATTAGATAATATTTCAATTCATTTTATCATTTAAGAGTAGGTAAAGTGAGGTTCAAGCAATATTTAATAGTAATGACACCTTTTATGATGCCGTATATTTGTGATTTGAACCCAATCTCCCCCTCCCTCACTATCTAGTATCTACTATTTCGAAAAGTGCAGACAAAATTATAATTTGATGTTTTTTTTTTTTTTTTTTTTGGATTTAGCTATCACAATTATAATGGTTCAATGTGCACCATATAAGAGGGATTGCTGTTGTGGATAACGTTGTTAGGTACAGTACGTATTAAATCGAAGCAAAAAGATGTACTTCTTATGTGTACATATTAGAAAATTGCCATGCAACACATACGATACATGTACATGCATGTAATATACGAATCATATATCAAATTGGTATATCAACATGTACGAATTTATTTTAGGCCTGCGCATATTTATTTGATTTGGCCAAAGAACTTAACAACTAACTATTAGTTGATTTCTTGAGGAGATATGCTTGCCAGGCATCACTACAAGAAAAAGGGGCTATTGTGGTGGGCCAAAAGCACCACTAAAGCCCAAAAAAGCGCCGCTAAAGGTACATTTGACCTTTAGCGGCGGGTGCTATTACGGCACTTCCTCCCATCACTGTTGCAGTGCCATTGTAGCTCTATTGCGGCGGTAACAAAAACGCTACTATATATGCACCTTTTAGTGGCAATTTTGGTTTATTGTGGCAGGCAGAAAACCGCCACCATATGAAGTTAAAATTCGTGTCAATTGACTTTTAGCAGCGGGTTATGTACACTGCTATTGGTGTTCACTTTTAGCGACAGGCACACGGTGTCGTTATAGGGAATCAATTAAAAAGGACTAATTGCACTTTTAGCGGCGGGGAGAAATGCCGCTATATGTCTGAACCTTTAGTGGCGGGCAATAAGCGCCACTATAGGACTTCATTTAAATAATAACATGTGCAACTTTAGCGACGCTTTTTGACCGCCACTATAGGTTCATTTTTTTTTTCAGTGGGTTTTAAAATCACTATTTATTGATAAATTGTTCACAAACCTGTTACAAAGAACCTGTAATAGTTTTAGCTAGACATGGCAAAACGGGTCAGACCCGTTTGACCCGACCCGTTTGACCTGCAACCCGTTTGACCCGTAACCCGTTTGACCCGTAACCCGTTTGACCTGCAACCCGTTTGACCCGTAACCCGTTTGACCCGTTTAAAAATGACCCGTTTTGACCCGTGACCCGTTTTGACCCGCGACCCGATTGACCCGACCCGACCCGCCCGTTTTTCCACGTCTACCAACGTTGAGTAGATTGAGATTGATGTATAATTCTTATAAGATATTTACTTATTCTTCTTCACTTACTATGTTATGTACTCCATTATAGTTTGTCATTCTTTACTTGCCACCTTCATTTTCTCTTCCTACTTTAAACATATCAAAAATTATACCAAGATTAGCTTCTAGAAAGCTGGAATAAGAGTTGCATCAAATTTAGGTATCAAGTATTTAGTGGTAATTGGTAAGTGGTAATAGTATCACCAATGAAAATTTAATCACAGTTAAGGAACTTAGAAACAATTGACAAATTGCATCTATTTCCAAAAAAAAAAAACAAAAAAACTTGTTTGAAAAATACGGGTCAGCTCGACCCGTCCCGCGACCCGTTTGACCCGCAACCCGTTTGACCCGTTTAAAAATGACCCGTTTTGATCCGCAACCCGATTGACCCGACCCGACCCGACCCGACCCGCCCGTTTTGCCATGTCTAGTTTTAGCTCTACTAACACAATACCACAAATGTAACTAATTAACAACACCACAAATATCTCCAAACTAACATAATATTAACATAGAAATATATTATCAAATACATAACATTGTCAATAACCATCATCATAAGATTAACAAAAAAAGATGTGGTCCTTTGAATAAACAACCCTCAAATTAAGCTAATACTATAATCGAAGTTCCAAAGTGATATTACCAAGGAAAAAAATGGGAACAAGTTAAATGAAGACATGTCTCTAATGTTTGAAACCTCTACAATGTAGTTTTATAGTTCTGTGATTCCAATTTTTAAGTCCATTTGTTTGATTACTTTTGATACTATACATGCCACCTAACAGAAAATTAACCAATGTAGGCAAGACGACTGCAATATACATGGATATTTTGTGTGGTCCTTGCTTGACAACTGCGAATGGAACATGGACTACTCAGTAATTTACTGTAATATACATGGATATTCTGGAGGACCTTAGTGATTGCCTAAGCAGTAACTAAAGCCGAAAAAAGGGACACATACTTCCTTTCTCTCTCTCTACAAATACATCTAACGTCAATTATGTTATTTTTTAGGGATGTAATATCTTCTGACATAGATTAATTGTCATCTATAGATATTGTGTTTAGAACTTGCAGAGACAACTAAACTATTTCCAGCAAGTTATAGTAGAACAGGAATCATATACAGGATAGGAATTGACAATTTTTGCTAGATTTTTTATTATCAAAAAGGTATTTCTTGACTTTCAAACAGACACCCCACATCTTCCTTCTAGTTCATATGCATATGAGAGGCACATAATAGGCGATCTCCTTCAGTAATAGGAGGGGAGGGATGTCAAGGATCACCTTCATTGTATAACTTACAATTACCATTTAATAAAAAAAACATAAGACCATTACACTAGCATGAATTTCTACAACCTCAAATAGTGGTTTAAATTACTAATCAGCTACCCTTGACTTTTATGTGCATAATGTTTATGTGAAAGAATACATTGGTAAACAATAGATCCCATAACTTTTTTAGCAAGACATAAACATACCTAAGGTCCTACCTAGAGTGGCACTTTTCATTTGAATGGCAGCTTCAGGGAGAATCCTTATTATAGAATATCTTAGGAAGCACTGTGTCTTTGTGATTGATTGCCATTTGAACTAGAGCTCATTGACATAATATAGGGATTTTAGTAGCAGCCTACATGGCTCACAAACATTTATCAAGTACTTCATAAGGTGCTTTATTTGTCCAAAGAGAGGGAATTCATAAATCATGTTAAATCCAACCAGGAGCATAGTTAGTCTGATCCAGATCTCATAACACCAAATCTAATAGTTTCTCTTTACATTCAACCGATTCACACTTTTGTTCACAGCAATCAAAGGGAGGAAAAAGGATAGAGAAAAGGGATAAAAGAATAAACCACAAGTAAGGAAAAAGCATTGTCTCAAATCAATCGAACTCTGTAAAGCCACTCAAATATATTCAGTATCCAAAGACTCCTACTTAAACCCCAAATGATGCATAAGTTCATCATACAAACCCCAATAACTCTTTTGTGTATACCCAAAACGGCAGATAATTAACATAATGGTTTATTAATCAAAAAAACCAAAACACAACATAAATATAGTTATTTAATATACCAAGGCCAAAAACAGATGGCCTAAATCGAATGAGGCATCAAGCTTGAACAGCTACTACTCAAAAGATGTACTCTATTCACACACACACACACACACACTACAAAGGAAAAAAAAATAGTAAAAGGGTTCTGGGAAGTACCTTGAGATGTTGCCATTTCAACATCTTCCATGCTAACTAGACCCTTCTCTATAGCATCCTTCTGCCCCTGATTTTTTCAAAAAAAAAGAAAAAAAAGAAAAAGAAACAAAATCTTAAAAACCAATAATAGAAAATAAGTGCAACAACCATTCACTTCACCAAATTCAAACCATAATTTCACAAAAATCATAAATAAATAAAATTAAATAAAGAATTTACATGTTACAACAAAAAATCCAAACCCATATTTCACAAAAATCAAAACTGAAAATTAAATAACCTAAATGTTAAATATCCAAATCCAAACCCAAATTTCACAATAATCAAAACGAAAAATAAAATAAATAACTTACCAAACAAAAATCAAAATGGGTATGGGTATGATGAGGAAAAAGGAATGGGCATGGGGGTGGCAGAAGGTGGTGACTGTGGCTATGGCAAGAGTTGGTGAGGGGAGAGAGGATCTTGTGGTGAGGGAAAGAGGGCCGATGGGTACAGGTTGACGGTGGAGAGATCGAGGAGGAGAGGAGTCGACGAGCTGGGTTTTGCTCGTCGACTTTGGACTGGGCTCTGCTCGTCGGCGCTAGCGGGGCTGTGTGTGTGTATGTGTGTGGAGTGTTGTGTGTGTGAGTGTGAGTGTGAATGTTGCTAGAAGCTGTGTGTGTGTGTGAGATACAGAGAAAATGAGAGAGTTTTTTGTAGTGGGAAAATGAAAGTTTTGTGTAGTGGGAAATGAAAGAACGAAATTGGAATTTAACCATAAAATCTCAACTATGTAGTTAATAGTCATTAGTTTCAAACTATATTTTTTACTAGCATCTCGAGTCTAAGAGACTCGATTTAGGAGCTATAAATCGAGTATTTGAGGGTCGATTTTCATGTTTTGATCGGGTTTGAGTTGGCACTTTTTCCATGTGGCGTCCACATGGAAATCGAGTCTCTAAGACTCGATTTACAAGCCCATATATATTATCACCACAACACAGCAAAGAAAGAAATCAGAAATCAGAAATCAGAAATCAGAAATCAGAGCAAAAAAAAAAAAAAAAAGCTGAAGAAGAAAACAAAGCCCTAGGCAGCAGCGACCCAGGCCGCGCGAGCCCAGGCTGCGCTTGAGCCCAGGCGGCACGCGAGCCCAGGTAGCGCGCAAGCCCAGGCGGCGCGAGCCCAGGCGGCGCGAGCCCAGGCCACGCTCGAGCCCAGGCGGCGCGCGAGCCCCAGGCGGCGTACGAGCCCCAGGCCGCGCGACCCAGGCCACGCGGCCTCTTTCTCTTGATCTGATCTGATCTTTCTCTCTCTCTGATCTGATCTGAACTGATCTTTCTCTCTCTCTGATCTGGTCTTTCTCTCTCTCTCTCTCTCTTCTCTGATCTGGTGACTGATCTGAACTGATCTTTCTCTCTCTCTCTTCTCTGATCTGGTGAGGTGAGGCGTGTCTGAGACTTAAAATTTTTTGAAATTTTTTTGGCTTAGAAGAGACTCGATTTCCACGTGGTTGCCACGTGAAAAAAATGCCACATCAACCCATAAAAATCAAGTCCCAAAAACTCGATTTATAGGCCCAAAATCGAGCCTTTTAGGCTCGAGATGCTACTATGTTATATACTTTCCAAACCGGGCCAACTAACTATAAAGTTTGATATTTATAGCTAGTTACCCAGATTCTCCGAAATGAAAGGTTAAGTGGAAAATGGAATCTGATTTGAAAAGGAGTTTGAATCTGATTTGAGGCCTCGTGGGTAGGTGGTAATGTGTGGTTATAGATTTAAGGGAAATAAAAAAAGAAGAAAAAACAAAAAAGAAAACAAGAGTAAACGTGTGTGAGTCAGTGAGTGTGACAATTTCTATGAAAGTATGCTATGAAAGTAAGAGAGGTAATGAATGACTTGTCTAGTCATTTTGACATTTAGAACTTTTTGGATTTGGAAGGGGCCTTTTGTAATAGAATGATTTAACTTTTATGCATATATCCTCCTTTACCAAAAAAAAAAAAAAGACATTTAGAACTTTGGTTTTTGGTTATTTATTTATTTATTTATTTTAATAAATAGTTAAAAGTTGAAAGTTAAATATCAAACTATTATTTATATAATTCAGCAAAAAAAAAAAAAACTATTATTTATAATATATATATGTGTGTGTGTGTGTGTGGGGAACTTAAATAGCAAATTATACTTTTTCAACAATTATTAATTAGGAAAAAAATGAAGAATAAAGAAAATCTTTCATTTTAAAAAAATATTTTCTTAATATGAAAAATAAAAATTCACATAAAATTTATTTAAATATTTCAAATTAAATTATTTATGAAATCATCTGTTCGACCATCGGTTTGATTCCGGTCGGACCATAAAACTGGTAATCAGTCCCTTTACCGGTTCTTTGACCATATCAATTTTTAAAACGATGGTCCCCCCCCCCCCCCCCTCCCTTTTATTCCATTAAGATAATTATGACATAAAAAAATAGTGGTTTTAATAATTAATTAAGTATACAATCTTAAAATTCACTTAATTTTTCTTTAAAATGAATGCATAATATATAGACCATTTTGAGGGAAAAAATAAACCTAAAAGAAGGGTGTCACTAAATATTATGTTTTGAAACTAATTTTTGGTTATTGTTTATTTACATTTCGTTATTAGTGTTTTCTACATGTAAGATGTAAAAACTCACATAATTTTTTTTTAAATATGTTATATATATTTTTTAACATAATATTATAAGTAATAATCTTATTATATATTTTATTAAATATTTTTATAATTTTAAAATTATTAATTAAATATTTATGACGTCACCGGTTCAACCACCACAAAGCCAGTAATCACTCTCTTTTTTAGTTCTTTGACCATACCGGTTTTTAAAACCATGTAAAAAATACAAAGTGGTAAGTATAGAAAAAAAAAAGAGTGAAAAAGAAAAAAAACAAAATAACCAATTTAGGGAAGTTAGGCATGGGTTTAAAAAAAAATTTGAAATAGATAACCATTTAAGGGAAAAAATTTGCAGCCAATTAAATTTAAAAAAAAAATCGAATGAGAAATGAAAAGGTTGGGTTTTGAGATCAATGATGTGAGATTTTAATTTGAGAGAGAGAGAGAGAGAGAGAGAGAGAGAGAGAGAGAGTGTGTGTGTGTGTGTGTGTGTGTGTGTTTTTAGAGGGAGACAAACGGATGAGAAATGAAAAGGTTGGGGGCTAAATTGATAGATTTAGGTGAGGGAAGGGAAAACAAAAAAACAAAATAGCGGGGGGAAAAATTGGACTTTTGGGAAATTAAAAGGTTGTTAGGGTACATTTTTTTACACCTAATATTATTTAAATACCCTTTATTTATTCATTGAAAAATGAAACATCATCGATAAGTTATTGGGCCTCACTAGTATTTTTATGCTAGCCCACAACTATTTTTGCTTACCACCACAAAACCGGGCTACGAATATAAAGCTCACAAGACCCAATATTTTTCGTAAAGCCTATAATTTGGACTCATCCCCAAATTATTTATTTAATTGGGCAAGTTGAAATTTCATTCTTTTAAAGAAGCCCAAAATGCCTATACTTAACAATATTTGAAAAAAGCCCATGATCCAACTCATGGCAAAGTATTTTATCCAACGTCCAAGGACCGATTCATGTGCCAAGCCCATGAATCCAAAATGGGAAAATTTGGGAACATGTGGTTTGGAGGGCATAAAAAGATCTCCAGCAAAACCTCTGAAGTGGACTTAGAGCTTGACACCTAGCTTGGGGTGTTAAATTCCACTTTTATGGTTTCAATCTCAGATGCAGCACCCAAGATCTTCTCTAATACCTACCTTAATCCTATTGGTTAAGCCAGCCTCAAAAATCTTGGCATTTAATGCAAGATTATGCTGAGTTTTACCCGTGTGTGACATTGCCCAAAGAAGCAAAACAGCCCAAAAAGCAAATCTCCCATTTTAGGCCAAATTCTAGGATAATTATATCAGCTATTTTGCCCCTGAATCAGTCCCACGTTTTAGACTTTTGCTAATTAATGCTCCCTTAAACTCCCCTATAAAAGCCTAAGCATACCAGCCACAAGACACACACCAACCCCCTGAAAATTTTGTTATTTTGTTAGAATCTCAACTTGCCTAAACTCTCCCCAACTCACATCCACTCAAACACAGACATTCCCTTTCCTTTTCTGCATATTCTAAGCTCATAAATGCCCCTCTAATCAACCACAAATAAGCCTTTTTCCTTCATCAAAGTTCGGCCAAGCCTCACCTTCACAACCCCACAATAAGCCTACACACCCACTCACTCAAAACATTCCTCTCACTACCCTACTCATGTACCACCTACATGCTTCATGAGAATCTTGGTCTACATTTGTTGCACTGAGTTGGAGTTTCTTTCTCTCTCTTCACACCATGCCAAATAACCATTTTCTTCTCACTATGGAACCACTAGTTTTTACTTTTTGCTTTATTATTGAAGGATACGATGTATTTGTAACTATGAAATTCTTTCCTCATATTAATGTAATAATGGCTGAAAGTACCATAGACCCAATTGACCAGGACACTCAAGTACTCCCAGAAGTTAATACTTTCTTGAACCTGTTCAATAATTGACTGTTGGACTCTAAGTACAATTTTACCCTACCACTGGAAAGTTTTACCTTACTGTTGGAGAATTTTTCACCTTACCGCTGGAGAATTTATTTTTCTTGTATTGTTGTAAGAGGACCAATAATCTACTAATTAACTATTGTGAAGTGTTTTATTGGGCTTTTTTTTTGTTGTTTTTTGTTAGGGCGCAACCTTTATTTCTTACTTGGATAGGTTATCACTACATTGAAAGCCTTTGGGCTTTATCTCAAGATCCCATCGTTGAGTTTTGGCTTGGCTTCCCCACATCGTACTTGGGAACATCAAAATTTTCCCCTCAACAAAGGTCTATTACGGCGATCACTTAAATTGCTGCTATAACTAAAAAAAAAAAATGCCGCAAAAAGACATTGTGGTGGTCTGATAATACCACCGCTATAACTAAATCAAACTCCGCTAAAACACATATATTGTAGCGGTTTTATATACCGCTGCTGTAGTATGCCACAAAAGGCTATATCTATTATGGCGGTTTGATGGAGCGCCGCTATAGCTATGTCAAACACTGCTAAATCACATATATTGCGCGGTTTTATATACCGCCGCTGTAGCACGCCTTGGCAATCCTCTTAAGTTATGCGAAAACCAGGTTTTGAATCTTTTGATACAAAGCATTGTGGCCCCTCAATACAACCATTCTGAACTATAGATTACAAGAACCAAACAAAGCAGCAAAGAAGAACTCAGAGCAACAACTCTATATATTAAAGGATTGCTCAAGTACACCTCACAAAGTTGAATTGAAACAAACATAGTTGCAACGAGTAAGACAAAATGTACCCCACTGCTGCCTAGAATGAAGATATCTTCATGTTATCCTCACCAATAAATAATATGTACCCTAGTGGGTAGATAGTGTACTCTTGCTTCAATGCTGCACTGGATGGGAAAGTTTTGAATACCATAGTCGATCTCTTGAGCTTTTATGCACCGGTCCTCATAGTACTGTATACACCCCATTTCGCAATTATAAAATGTCACTTTTTTTTTTCCTGTACTCAAAGGCAAATTGATAATTTCATCTGGATAGAAAATTTTATAATTGATCTAGCATCAAAATTCACAACGCCTAAGATCATTATTGAATGAGGGAAAAATGGCATTTTTCTGAGTTCAAATCAGTGTTTTGACTCTTGACCAAAAGTTAAATAAAATGAGAAATTTTTACTAGTCAAGAAACGGTCTTATCATAGGCATACATGCATAGGAGCATCTTAATTACTTTTAATTGGTTGTTCAAAAGATTAATTAAAATTTAATTTAAAAATATAATTTTTTATTGGTCCAAATCTTGAATAATGGTAGACATGCAATCAGAAGAAAGCTCAAGAAGATAATGTGAAATTTCTTTTCTTTTTTTAATTTTAAATATAACTTAATAAAATTTAGTGGAGAATTTTATTCAAGTTTCTTTGCCTTTGGATAGATACTATTTATAATTGAATCTTCACCTAAACAATTCTTCTGAAATTCCAATCACAACAAAAAATCTGAGTTTAGGCGGCGTTTGTAAAACGTTGCAAAAAAAAAAAAAAAAAAAAAAAACCTCGCCGTAGAAGTACCTATAAATATATTGGCATAAAAAATATATTGAGCAATTAATTTCAATAGTGTTAAATCATAAAAGAAAAAAAAAATTGTCTTATTTTGTACGTATGAGTGAGACAGATATAATACAAATACAAAATTATTTCTCTAAAATTTATCTGACGCGCGTTACATTAATTATAATAAAATTTTGAATGACAACAATATCTTTTAACAATGTGTAACATAAACTTCAATCTTAAGATATCAAAGCATGTATATGAGAGAGTTACCAATTGTTACAAAACTTTAAGTTATTAAGAAATTGTAAATTAATTATTTTACCATATTCTAACATTGCATGGTATATAGAGATTAAATTGGGGCATCAGGTCGAGGAGAGATGGTGCCTATTGCTATATTTCAAGCTCTAGGTGCCACTTCTCCTGTGACAGGAGCTCCTCTGTAACCTCATTTCTCTTACCCAATTCACTTGAATCATCATCTTTGTGATACACATACTCAGTACTTATCAGAAGTTTAAGGGATTCGCGTCACAGAGAGGATGGCACTAGCTGAGGCTATGCATTGCATATATAAACCCAGCGAGTGCCATCTCTCTGCGACAAGAATCCCTAATCCCCTTTTCCTTTCTTCCTTAGTTTCTCTTTTCCATGACTCTCGTACCTTGTAAAACCAACGTAATTTATAGAGACTAAAATTAAGGTGGGCGTACTCTTTTTCTCTATCTTCATGGAATATTTTCAATGAAATTACTAATACAATGCAATGAAGTTGCTCATATTTTGGAGGGACTTTTACTGTCAATGATTTGAGTAGGAACGGTCATAACTAATAAGCATGGTCAATGTTCATAGTTAGAATATTTCTACGAAACTTACTGGTAATTAAGTTTGCTTTGCGGAGTAGGTTAGCGTTGGAGACTTGTTGGTTTGGAAGAGACTGGTAGACAACTTCGATGCTTTCAGTTTGGCCGTAACCTTCTCTTCTAATTTCATTGGTGACTTGTTGAGCTTAGAGCATCTCCAACATATTAGCTAAATTTTTGTACTGTTTGAATAATGAATAATGACATTTACCTTAATTTTATCTATCTATTTTTTCAAATACATCTTCCAACAGATTCTCTATCTTTTCTCCATCTCATTTAAATATTATTTCTTTATTCATTCTTTATTCTTTTTTAATCTTTATTTTTTCTTCATCTATTCATTCTCAACAATTATATTTTTCAACAAAAAATGTTACATCCACAATATTTTTTGTAATACTTTCACAAGAATCATAACAAAATCTTATATGGAAAGTTGTTACTAGTTCTAATTTGAACCCACCACTGAAATTATATTTTTACTCACCAATATTAGCTAATTACTTAAAATTTATTGTGAAAATATTGTAGTAGTATTTCTTTGTGATTTCTTATTCTTTTCCTTTCTTTCATCCATACGTTTCCTTTTTTTCTTTTTCTTTTTTCCCTCTTGGTTTTTTCTCCACCACACACGTATACCCATATATCTCCATCCTCTCCTTTATTTTTATCTCTACTTTCCCCTTAATTATAGAACCTCCCTCTCTCTTTCACCTCCTCTATGCTTACCTTTTTGTTTCTATTTTCTTTCCTCTTCAGCTCACTTCACACACACAGCTGACCATGATCTTTTTTTTTTCTCCTTCTTTTCTTGTTCTAATTCACTTTGTTATTACAATGGAGCTTATATAGGCTTTCATGTTTTTGATCTGTTGTTTTTGTTTTGATTTTAGATTTGTTGTTCTAATTAAATTTGTCTTTTTCCCGATTCTTGATCTGTTGTTTCTATTCTGATTTTAGATTGTGTTTGTGTTTTGATTGTGTTACCATTTAATACATTTGAGAGAGAGACAGATGAACAAAGAAGAGAGGAGGAAAAAGAAAGATTTGATATAATAGTAGCTGGTATGATTTTTTAATTAAAAAAAAAACCAATTGCTAATGTGCAGTAGCCCATCAGAGTTGATGAGCTACTATTCATGAGCCAAAAAAAAAAAAAATTTGGGATTTAGAGAATCCACTGGAGACATTTTTTTGGGTTTCATTCTCTATTATAGAGAGAATTTTGGGTTTAGCTACACTATTGGAGATGCTCTTAAGAACGGTCATATATAAAGCATGGTCAATATTTCCTTGTTATGCCCGCTTCAATTTATATATATATTTTAAGGATCATGCTAAAGAGTGTCCTTAGGGCATTGGTTAACAATCTAGTTAAAAAAAAAAAAAAAGCCAATTAATATTTTGACAACTTTTTTCATTTCCTATAAAAGTAATGTCAAAATTTTCTTAAAATTGATTGTTAACCAATGCCCTAAGGACACTCATTAACATTTCTCATATTTTAAATAGAAAACTTTTATATTTACATTTATCTTATAATATAAATTTACATTATAAATACACAAAAAATGATAAATATTGTACACATTTTCAAAACTAGTAAATGTTTTTTGTTTTTTACAAATGTATATAACATTTTCTATTTTTTGTGTATCTATAATGTAAATTTACATTGCAAATACAATATAAAGTTATAAACATATAACGATCCTTTTAAATATTTAGTTCTTTCATGTTCATTGGGTGCACAGTTGTACTTTTTCTTTTTCTTCCCCCTTTTCTTTAATGATCATTAAGTATTAATTCCTGCCAAGAAAAATATAGCTCCGCCTGGTCGGACTTCTAGAAAATATTGTATATATTTTCAAACTTATTGACGAAATGTCAAATCATTTCTAAGTTAAACTTAATAGACTTAGACTATATGCTTCGTACATGGAGTCTTTCCATGGACCATGACAATTTATTGGCTGTATTCTTTTTTTAACATAAAATAGTAATTTGATTAACTCTTGTAAGGACGCAATTTAGGTCCCTAGCCTAAGTGATGAATAAACTTAGTCCCAAAAAGCTCAATACAATGAATTTATAGAGAGTAGGTTGGAAAACTGGGTTTTAACGAGTTGAACAATAAGAATAGTGGATTCAAGTGACAAGAAAATGAAAATAAACTGATTTATGCTAAAGAAAATTGTCCTCGGCACAGTCCAAGGAGATTAGTTTTCATATATTTCTCTCAAGTTTGATTACAAAGTCTATTCTTGATGGCTACAGTATTTTTCTCTTAATTTCTCCCTCCCCCTTTCCTCAGGGGTTTCTTACATTATATTTCTCCTTTTGAATGATCTTGTCCCTTCATTTGTTAATCATCCAGGCCACTACTTGAATGCTTGTTGATAGACCACAATCTGAATGATCCCTTGTAATTAAACCAATTAATTAATTAGCCAAGTTGTTAATTAATCAATTAATCATGCAAACGCGTGGAAGCACAAACAAATCACCAATAAACTAATTAAGCAGCGGAAAATAATAACACGATGATTTGTTTACGAATGGGGAAAACCCTTGCGGCAAAAACCCCACCGGGTGATTTTCAGGTCACCACTCCCGAAACTCCACTATTATCAAATCAAGCGGTTACAAATAAAGGAATCCCAAGTACCTTACCAACCTACAGTTGAACCCTTACCCCAATACCCAATTGAACTTGATCTGTAGTGACAATTTCCACCTTTGATGCACGGCTCCCAAGTACGTGACTAATCAATGCGCGGATCTCAGTACGCGACTTCAAACACCAACTAAGAAGGAAAGGTTGGCTGCAAAGTTCTTCAGTTCATCCTACACGATGAAGATCAGGAAGATGCTTGGTCACAAAACCCTTTGGTGCAAATACACAGCAACTTCTTCAGAGAAGATGAACTAGGTCAAGAACTTCGTCTTTGATCACAATTTGCTTGAACAGAGATTGCTCAATGCTTTTGCAACTTGTGTATTATTTGACGGCTCTTAAAACAATCCTTTTATATGTTTAGGGTTAGAAGAAAAAAAGGCCCAAAAGCATATTCATGGATCCCAAGAAAATCAGATCAGAAAATCTGAAATTATAAATCTCGACAGATAGCAGGTGTCGAGGTAGCTATCGAGCAGGTGTCGAGAATTAATGAATTTGCACTTCAGCTTGCTTTTTCTTGGACAGATTTGATGACTCAACACTTGATCTTGAAACCTTGTTTCTTGAAGTATTAAAAACACATAGAACTACCCAATTACAAGTAGAGTGCGTTTTGTCAAAAGGATTAGCCAATTTACATAAATAAGTGACATATGTTCTTAACAAGTGAAAACACATATGTCCTAACAATCTCCCCCTTTGGCAATCCGTGACAAAACCACAACAAACAAATGAACATATGAGAGAAGTCATAAATCACTCAACTCATATTCGTTTGTTGAATATAATAAAATCTATCCTAACACAAACTCTTGAAAAACTTTGCAAGAAGAGAGTTTATGGCAAGTAGACTTTGACAACCTGTATTTCTGAAACACTTTAAACAAAACTCATCAAGGCATCTTGTGTGAAACAGAAATAATAGATTGCATACAAGTAATAAGAAACATGTGTATAAAGATAGAGAAGAAACAACACATGGAGAGAGAGGTGAAAGAAACATACATCCACATATAGAGAAAATAAGTACAATGTATGTAAAACTGGTCACAAGACCTCATATACAAGAACAATGTATCTATAAAAAATAGAAAAGCAAAGATACATCAAAACCTCACTACATCCCTCAAAAATATCAACACTCCCCCTATCAAAAATATCCTATACTAACTCTCTCCCTAAGATGACTACTTTCATAACCCAAAACTACTCCCCTTTTTGTCACGAGTGACAAAGGGTAGAGTGTCATGTAGACATCTCATCAGTAGAGCTAGCATCTCCATCATCATCATCATCATCATCCTCAGAGTCTGAAGCCGCTGGAGAAGGTGGTGAAGGAGTAGCCTCTGGAGCAAAACCACCCATAGTTGCCTGCCGTCGTGCAATACGACCAACACGAACATTCACCTAATACAGCTCAGAGGAGAGTGTATCGAGGCGAGCATCCATGCGCTGCAGCTGTGCCATGATGTCTCCAAGAGATACATCGCCCGTAGAGGAAGAAGGAGCAGATGTAGATGGAGCAGATTTGGATGGAGCTGAACGTGAGGGAGGAGTGGAATCCGTCTGTCGCGACCTAAACTGAGCCTCACTACGTTTTACGGTAGCGGCATCTATGGCACATATGTGTGTGAAGTGGTTGGACACAGGAAAGGGGATAGAAAAATGGCGTAAGATTCTCGTGATAGCGGAAGGAAAGATGAGCTTATCACGGGACGCTGAATCTAGATGAACATCTATGATAGAAAGATGAAATGAGAAGTAAAATCTATAGTCAGATGCTCAAGAAGAGATAACAAGAATCGAGCATGAGGCTCTATGATGGAGTTGTAGTGAAAGAGTGGATGGAGCACAAAAGTCATCACCATGTTTAAGAATCTAGGACCTTTAGCAAAAGGCCTACATGATGTGTATTGATGTTCACCCCAATCAGCAGGGCGCTCATAAAAAGCAGAGATGAGCTCATCTTTGGACACAATCCTCAAACGCTCACAAGATGGATAGTCAGGAAACTCTATCCTAGGAACCCTAAGTACATCCGCAACTAGCTGCGGTGTAACAGGGATGCGCGTACCTCGAACGCGAGTGAAAAAGAGAGGTACTGAATGATCTATCCCATGCATGTTGGAGTAAAACTCCTGAATGAGCAGGAGAGGACAGGTGACCGGGACGTCACACAGTGACTCCCATCCCCTACTGTGAATGATAGAGGGAAGGTCAATGTCGGCGAAGTCTGCCAAAATGACTTAGCGTTTCGAATGAACACCTCGTCGAGAAAAGTTCTCCGAAAATGCCTTGTGGGCATCTCCATCCCGGAACCGAAGGTTAAGAGGAGCAAAGTCAGAAGAAGAGGAAGCTTCAGAATGCAGAGGTTTTCGAGCCGGTGTGTATTTACGTTTGGGTGCCATAGACACTACTAACGTAAAAGAAAGAGAAAGAGATAGAGATAGAGAGGGAGACAATCAGAAAAGTCCCAAAACAATTCATATATATCAGATATATTGAACAAAAATTACGTATGCATGGGAATGCATGAACATGTGACATGCAAAGGAAAAACATCATGGGCTCAGCCCAATCCAATCCTAGCAGCACATAAACATAGAACACACATCTAAATGCATGTAAATACCATTCTAATGCACATGAAATGCAATGTATGACATTTTGAAAACATTTAAGTGAAAACCCAACCCAAAATTTCAAGAAAAACTCATTAATTTTGAAAAACCCCAAAACCTAGGTTTCAAAACATGAAATGCATGCGAAAGGAAGGAAAAAGTGAACTTATCAAGTGATTAGAAGCAAGGAATGGTCAAGAATCAAGTGGGTTGGAAGTTTGGAATGAGAAAATCAAGTTTGGGAGAGGAACCGCCACGGACAGATCGAGAAAGATCGAGAGAAATGAGATCAGAATCGCAATAGGAGCTTAAATAGACACCTCAGTAAATCTCGACAGCTGAGGTGTCGAGAGGTATCGAGGAAGCTGTCGAGGAAATGGCCTTCGACAGCTGAAGGTGTCGAGGAATGAACACCAGAACCAAGAACAGAAGCTCGATCGATCGACAAGGTATCGAGAAGGTATCGAGGAGACAGGAGATTTTTCGATCGATCCATCAGGTGTTGAAGAGCTGTCGAGATTGCGATAAGAAAAAGGCTTGAGAAGCTCGACAGATAACCAGGTATCGAGGAGGTGTCGAGGAGGTGTCGAGCCATCTTTAAAAAGCAGTTTTTCAAGAAGTGAAAAACACAGACATGAATGCAATCCAACATACACCTCAACCATTGATCCAATCAACATATAAAGCTCTCAAAATCATCTCTCGACAAGAATTTAAGCACATGGATCCTCAAAAACACACACACACACACTAAACAAGTCTAACCAATTTTATTTTTCAAAAACAAGTTAAGACAGTTTAGTGAGCATACACTACCACATGTAAAAACTTGTGATGGCCAAATCACATTGTACCTGCACATGTATCAAAAGTAGCAAAGAATATTGCGTGTTGTGTGTGAAAAACATCGCAAGATTGCATATGTGTATACATGTTATAACGATTTGAGATATGAGAAAATAACTTTAACTCACACACAATTATAACTGTTTGATGGGGACTATCACCTTCGAGGTACATCCTATGACTCCCACATCTCCTAGAAAACACGCTTGCAATCATATTTAAAGCATTTTAATCTTTTCGTTTTTTATTTTCTTTGCATATTTTCTTTTAAGCATATCATGCATGGGCATAAAAAGAGAGAAAAGAAATACCCAACATGTTAAGCATAGACATTGCACTTTTGCTATGCCGAAGCATACGGATGTCTTTGATACTGCACTTTTGCTATGCCGAAGCATACAGGTGTCATACTATGATTGGCGGGCAACAGTGGTGAGATGGTCATTTATGCCTTTCTCTTAGGATTTTCTAGTCCTACCCGTCAAAAAGAGTGATATGAGTGTTAAGTTTTAAGAGATAACTTAATCTTACTCATCACAAACAAGAGCCACAAAGCTCACTTGCTTAGTTGTGCATAGAGATGCTCATCTAAGCTACAAGAGATACAAAGTTTAGAAAACTCTGTTTCATTGGCCATCCAAGGTACACAAGTACCAAAGTACACATAACACACACTGTTTTTGTATTTTTCTGATTTTTCAATTTTTATTTTTATTTTTATGTCAAAAACAAAATAAACAAAACTAAAAATAAACAAACAAAAACATGTTATCAAAGCAAAGCATAAAACTAGACTGACTAAAAAAAAATGCAAAACACACAAGCAATGCAACAAACAAAAAAAATACAAGAAGGGAAAAGAAAGTGATGAAATCACTTAGAGTCCTTTTTCTTCCACACCTTGGAAGAGCCTTTCCTTTGATTGAATCCTTGAGCCGGTGGTGATGGGGAAAAATTGAAACCGTTCAGGTTCGAAAGGAACATGAGGGCTTTTAGAAGATCTCCAAGAGGAGCAAGAGAGGATTGAAGCTGATTTTGGCTTCCAGATGCTATCATGCCGTTGCTCTGTTGAGTGGCTAGCCACTTATAGCAATTTGGCTGAGTATGACCGGCATCTCCACAATGATGACAAAGATGTTGCTTCTTTTGTTTAGGCTTTTGAGAGTTAGCCTTCTTAGCCCTAGGGTTTTTAGCATCTTTCTTATCTTGCTTTGGGGGTGCTCCTAAGATAGATTTACCATTGTCTAAGTTCTCACTAGCTAATTCAATTTTAACATCAGTGTTCTCAATTTCAGTGTTATTAGCAGGAGAAACAAAAACAGTATTACTAGTAGAAGCAGTATTAGAGACAGAAAGACCATACCCTAAGCCTGTTCGATCTGAAGCAGATTTTTGATTGCTAAGCATCTCATCAAGTTTTGCACTTGAAGTCCTCTCCAGTTGAGCTCTGACTTGAAACAGCTCCGCTTCAAGCTTCTTGGTCTTCTCAGCCAAGAAATTGTTCTCAAACCTCAGTGCTCCAATAGTTTGATTCGCCTCATCAAACTTTGTGGACAACTCTTCATGATCAAGTTCCGCATCACTGAGCTTCTTGGTGGCCAGCCTATATAATCTCTCATGCTTCTCAGAGAGCTTGTAAAGCTTCTCATAGGTTGAATGGATATCATCTTGATCATCCATCTTCTCAAATTTGGACTCCACTAGTTCTTCTTCTTCATCCACTTCTTCAACAATCCCTTCAGTAGGATTGACTGTGGCAGTGAAGGCATTTAAGATTTCGTCATCCTCATTGTCGGAATCATCTTCAGGCTCAGTGTCACTCAAGGTTGTAGCAAGTGCCTTACTCTTCCCAATGCTTTTGAGATATGTCGGGCATTCATGCTTCATGTGACCGAATCCATGACATCCAAAACACTTTGGTCCTGCGGGAACAGTGTACTGACCGCCCTCCTTAGCATCCTTCTTCCCTTTGTCTTGGCTTTTAAACTGAGAAGAACTAGATTGCCTGCGGTCCTTGTCGAAGCTCCTTCCATTGGCATTCTTCATGAACTTCTTGAACTGCCTTGTAATGTAGGACTTCATCTTGGAATCTTCATCATCGGAAGACTCATCTGTATCACTGCTCTTTGCCTTCAAGGCCAAGCTCTTGCCTTTACTTGACTTGCCAATCCTAGATAACCCTATTTCATAGGTTTGCAAGTTTCCAACCAGCTCAGTCAAAGGAATTTTGTCAATATCCTTTGATTCTTCTATTTCCGTAATCTTGGCATGGAATCTCTCAGGTAGAGATCTGAGCACCTTCCTTACAATCTTGGGTTCAGGGATGGTTTCCCCAAGATTGAAGGCTGAGTTCACTATGTCCTTGAGCTTGGCATAGAACTCATCAAACGACTCATCCTCCTCCATCTTAATTTCTTCAAAGCTTGTAGTGAGCCTCTGAAGTTTTGAATTTTTGACAGCCTTCGTTCCTTCATAAGTTGTCTGGAGGATGGTTCAAGCCTTCTTAGCAGTTTTAGTTGAGGATATCTTTTTGAACTCCTCATTGGTGACTGCGCTAAATAGGGCATTTAACGATCTGCTATTGAAGTTGGCCTCCTTGATCTTAGCATCATCCCAATCGGCCGGTTCTTCTTTTGGCTTGGTCCAGCCAATCTGTACAGCTTGCCACACCTTCTCATCTAAAGACTGCAAAAAAGCTCTCATGCGTACTTTCCAGTATGCGTAGTTAGTGCCATCAAATAAAGGAGGTATGATTAATGACTGTCCTCTATCCATGACAAACAGGAGTCAATGGATCAACACAACAAAGATTAAACCTAATCAGAGTGTGCTCGCTCTGATACCACTTGATAGGTCACAATCTGAATGACCCCTTGTGATTAAACCAATTAATTAATTAGCCAAGTTGTTAATTAATCAATTAATCATGCAAACGCGTGGAAGCACAAACAAATCACCAATAAACTAATTAAGCAGTGGAAAATAAATAACACGATGATTTGTTTACGAATAGGGAAAACCCTTGCGGCAAAAACCCCACCGGGTGATTTTCAGGTCACCACTCCCGAAACTCCACTATTATCAAATCAAGCGGTTACAAATAAAGGAATCCCAAGTACCTTACCAACCTACAGTTGAACCCTTACCCCAATACCCAATTGGACTTGATCTGTAGTGACAATTTCCACCTTTGATGTACGGCTCCCAAGTACGTGACTAACCAATGCGCGGATCCCAGTACGCGACTTCAAACACCAACTAAGAAGGAGAGGTTGGCTGCAAAGTTCTTCAGTTCATCCTACACGATGAAGATCAGGAAGATACTTGGTCACAAAACCCTTTGGTGCAAATACATAGCAATTTCTTCAGAGAAGATGAATTAGGTCAAGAACTTCGTCTTTGATCACAATTTGCTTGAACAGAGATTGCTCAATGCTTTTGCAACTTGTGTATTATTTGACGGCTCTTAAAACAATCCTTTTATATGTTTAGGGTTAGAAGAAAAGAAGGCCCAAAAGCATATTCACGGATCCCAAGAAAATCAGATCAGAAAATCTGAAATTATAAATCTCGACAGATAGCAGGTGTCGAGGTAGCTATCGAGCAGGTGTCGAGAATTAATGAATTTGCACTTCAGTTTGCTTTTTCTTTGACATACTTGATGACTTCAACACTTGATCTTGAAACCTTGTTTCTTGAAGTATTAAAAACACCTAGAACTACCCAATTACAAGTAGAGTGCGTTTTGTCAAAAGGATTAGCCAATTTACATAAATAAGTGACATATGTTCTTAACAAGTGAAAACACATATGCCCTAACACTTGTCCCAATAGACACCCCCTCTAGCCCTTTATGAGTTGGGGTAGCCAAGGCAGCACTGTTCAGGGGTCTTTTTCACATAAATGCGGCCAGAAAGTTAGCTGCAGAGCATTCAATGCGGTAGCAGCAGTTTTTCCTTAGATATTTCCTAGCTCCCATTCTTCCAGTACGTTCACAGTGCATGTCTTTATCAATGAAACCTCCTAGTATGTCACCCTGGATGACAGGAGGCACATCTTGATTTTCGTTGCTTTTAGCCGAGGGGGTATTTCTCCTCGGACAACCTCTCCCAGCCATTACAGTCACAGTTTTCTTGTGAAGTTCGAAGTATCACGTCTCTCTTGCTATTGATCCATTCTTGGACCTTTATGCCTCCTCGAACAAGGCCCAAGGCCCAATATATATTTGGGCCTGCGTCCCCACAATAGCCCCTCAAAACTCTGGTTTTCCCTTCCTATCCGAGGAGGAAAATGAGGTTTTGATGTATGAAAAAGAAGTCCCACATGTTCCTTTGATTTTCACGCGTGAAAGTGCCGTTTCGCATGTCCCATAACTGCTCCTGACATTTCAGAGTCCGCGATGTCTCATTAAATGCTCCAGGCGGCGCTATGTTCCTCGTATCCTACGGTGAGATGTGGATCCTACGGTCGACATTTCTCCTTGAATTTTGAGCGGGATAACTCCCACTCAATTTCGCCTCTTATATAAGACACCAGGGGGAATCATTTTCCCCATTTTTACAAGTCTTCAAGCTCTCAAGAAATTCCTAACTCCAAACCTTCAAAGCTTCCTAAATTTCTAAAGTCTCTAAGTCTTTTTCCTTAAGAAATTTAAACTTTTAAGAAGTACTAGAAGCAATACACGGGCTTATTCTCGTAAGTTTCTTCCTTTCTAGGTTCTTTTCTCCTTGGCCGGTCTCCTCGGCCTTCCATTCCTTACTTCCTTTCCTTAAAAACTTCAACCATTTCCCTTTAGTTTAACCAAATGGGTAGGTTTAAGCACCTCGTAAACTCTCCAGCCGGTATGGAGGGTTTTATGGCTAAATACCACATTTCACAGGGAGTAGCCCTGCAGTATTGTGCTCCAGACCAAATAGTTACAGATAGAAAGGAAGGGGATGTTGTCATTCCTATGATTGCTTTCATAGAATGAGGAATGACATTTCCCATGGGTAGGGTGACCCAAGACTATCTAATCAACCATAGGTTGTGTCCCCACTAGTGCACTCCTAACATGTTTAAGGTCTTAGGTAGTGTAGATGCTCTCAATGAGCAGATAAACTTGGGACTTACATGGCACGACGTCGTTCACATGTATGAGTGTCATTCTCTCGCCGACGCGGGATATTACCTCAAGTCTCGGTCCATTGTTGTTAGGCTGGTATCGTGTCTTCCCAAGTCTAATAAGGGCATGAAGGACGACTGCGTGATCGCCTCCGGGGAATGGCACGGCGGTCTTCACTGCCCAACTCAGGAGGGAGAGCCAGGTGGGGTACCCTAGGTTTAGGTCCCTTGGCATTGGATTTAGTTCTTTTAGATTTGCAATGTCTTCTTTTAATATCTCGTTCTCTTTTGGTAATGGATCTTGTCGGTCTGACCATGATTTGCTCCTCGGCTGTTTTTGTAGATGAAGGGCACGTTGCTCTCAGACTCAATCTTGTTAATGTCGCGGGTCTCAACAAGGTGCTGTGGTCCAAGATTTTTGTGAGTGAAGACGGGCAATTGCGAGCCGCCGACTTGATACTGGACTTCGAGCCCTTGTCCAATACATTCCAAGACGTGGGCCAAGCAATAAGGGTAGGTGACCCTAGACTTTGCTGGATAGACGTCTCACGGCCCAGTTTTTTGGCTCAAGAAGACCTCCCTCCGGTTGAATTTCCTCTCCCCCGTGCTCTCCCTGAAGTAGCAATCCTGAGGGAAGAGATTGCCTCCTCCCGCCTATCCTTGGAGGCTAAGATACACCAATTTCACCTCGAGGAGGAAGAAGAGGTGCAAGAAGAGCCCGTTGAAATCTCGGACTCTAAGGACGAGCCTGACAGAGCCTCTACAGTTCACTCTCCCAAACTAATAGTTGCCCGAGTAAATTCTAGCTCCGAGGAGGACGAGGAGATGGACCTGAACCCAAGGAGAGGACTGAAGGACCTCCTCGCTTCGAGGAACAAGGGCTCCTCATCCAAGGAAGCCCCAAAGACCCAGCTTCCCCCCAATCTTCCCCTTCCCCCTCTTCCTTCTTTGCTTGGCCTGTACCCTTACCCAAACTTGCAAAAGAAGAAGAGGAAAGAGAAGGACATTGAGGAGGGGGAGATTGCTCCACCGAAGAGCCTGAAACAGTAGAAGATAACCAAGGATAGAGCACGGGACACTTCGGTGGAGAGTAGGGAGGTTGAGCACTCGGCCAATGTACGTCATCCAGTTTGGAACTAGATGGCACGACATTGCCCTGGAATTCCTCCATCAGGGAATTACAGAGAGGCCATGCCTATCATGTGGCTGAGGCTTTAGAGCGCCCCCTACTGCTTCCTAAAGACATGGATGCCTTGAAGAAAGTAAGGCAGCCCGAGCACTTCCTGTCCCTGAAAAGGGATCTGGCCATGGTAAGCCCCTAGGCACGCTTCACTAGTTTCTTTTCCCGCTCTTTTGTTTTGTCTCTAACACATCTCTTTGTTGCTTATGTGTAGGTTATCCAGGAAGTTTCCGTGGCCGAGGAATGGGTCAATGATGCCCGAAACGAAGCTAGGGTCGAGGCCAACCTCCGCGCTGAGGCCAACAAGGCCTTAGGCGCATCTAAACAGAAAAACAAGAAGCTTGCTAGCAAGCTGATTGAAGAGGAGAGGGCACGTCTGAGTGCCGTGGCGGGTCTGAATACCGTTGAGAGACAGGCCGAGGACAAGCGCTAGAAACTTCACATTACCGAAATAGAGTTGGCCACCCAAAGACAGCTAGTCCTAGATCTCAAGGCCAAGCTCCAGAAGGCCAAAGAAGCAGCTAGGGTGGTTAAGGAAGTTTCTGAGGCTGCGGAGATAACGTCCTACGAGTGCAGAGTGCAAGAAACAGAGCTGCGGTTGGCTGATGAGCTAACGGTGGTGTGTAGAGATTACTGCAATGAGGTGTAGGTAGAGGCCCTCAATCGAGTAGGAGTCACTGCTACCTCCGAGTGGAGGCTGGCTGAGAACATCTACTATCTAGAGGACATCCAAGAGTTTCCAACAACGCTCCCTCATCCTGCCGTTCTTTCCCTTCCCTTCTCGGATCAACCCTCTACCACTCAAGTTTCCCTTCCTCCTCCTGAGGTAGCTGAGGGTAAGGAGGCTGGTTAGGGGGGGCCTCAGCCCGAAGATAAGGGTAAGGGCAAGGAGACTAAAGCTTTGTTAGAGGCCAAAGGCAAAGAGGTTGCCCTCCCGGTCAAGGATGCTGATCCCAAAGCCAAGGACGCTGCTGCCAAGGCTAAGGAAGTTGACTCCAAGGCCAAGGATGCTGTTGCGAAGGCTAAGGAAGCTGACTCCAAGGCCAAAGAAGCTGACTCTAAGGCCAAAGAAGCTGCCAAAGATGACCTGCCTCGCGCTCAGGCATTGCTCTAGGATTTTCATTTTTCTGTACTTCTTTTTGTTGTGGCAGTTAGCCACAGTTTATAATGTACCTTTATTTTGATCAATGAAAAGACTCCGCTTTTTATTTCATAAATCACTCTTTTTTCTTAGTAATCTTTACTCTCGGATTGATGTAGTTATTGTTTTGCCCACTGATGAGACTTAAGACTAATAAGGTTGTTATCAGTAGTGGATTGTTGCCACCCAAATTTTAGCAAAAGCTAACAGTAATGCATTTCTGCTAATTCAAATAAATTAAACACGGATAAATGGTAAAGAGAATGACCATGTGTTTGTACTGAAAATCGTGCAACCAATAGGGACGGCTATGTCTTTATGTGGATGAACAAAACACTTAGTAAAAATAAATATCTAAACAGGTGTTGACCTATCCGAGGAGTGTGATCTGAGGAACCTAACATAGCCCTTGACTTGCCCTGTACTTAGGCAAATAACTAAGAATATCAACTTACCCAAAGCAAGCTATCCGAGAAGCTGGTTATAATCTAGGATCTGTTTTAACACTTAGAAAAATAAATAGAGGGCGTTAGTTTATACAAATTATGCGGTCCAAGAGACCAGGCATGGTTAAGATTATGTTCAACACTTAGAAAAGTAACTCGACATATCAATTTACCCAAGGTATATGGTCCGAGGAGCTAGGCATGACAAAGGTTCTGTTTGATACTCAGAGAAAATGAGCTGAAGTGTTAATTTACCCAAAGTATGTGGTCCGAGAGACTAGGCATGACTATGGTTTTGTTTAACACTTAGAAAAGTAACTTGACGTATCAATTTATCTAAGGTATGTGGTCCGGGGAGCCAGGCATGACAAAGGTTCTGTTTGATACTCAGAGAAAATGAGCTGAAGTGTTAATTTACCCAAAGTATGTGGTCCGAGAGACCAGGCATAACTAAGGTTCTGTTTAACACTTAGAAAAGTAACTTGACATATCAATTTACCCAAGGTATGTGGTCCGGAGAGCCAGGCATGACCAAGGTTCTGTTTGATACTTAGAGAAAATGAGCTGAAGTGTTAAGTATGTGGTCCGAGAGACCAGGCATGACTAAGGTTCTGTTTAATACTTAGAAAAGTAACTTGATGTATCAATTTATCCAAGGTATGTGGTCCGAGCAGCCAGGCATGACCAAGGTTCTGTTTGATACTCAGAGAAAATGAGCTGAAGTGTTAATTTACCCAAAGTATGTGGTCCGAGAGACCAGGCATGACTAAGGTTCTGTTTAACACTTAGAAAAGTAACTTGACGTATCAATTTACCCAAGGTATCTGGTCCGGGGAGCCAGGCATGACCAAGGTTCTGTTTGATACTCAGAGAAAATGAGCTGAAGTGTTAATTTACCCAAAGTATATAGTCTGAGAGACCAAGCATGACTAAGGTTCTGTTTAACACTTAGAAAAGTAACTTGACATATCAATTTACTAAAGGTTTGTGATCCGGGGAGCCATGCATGACCAAGGTTCTGTTTGATACTCAAAGAAAATGAGCTGAAGTGTTAATTTACCCAAAGTATGTGGTCTGAGAGACCAAGCATGACTAAGGTTCTGTTTAACACTTAGAAAAATAGTACGTAGCGCATAATGTCATTAACAAAAGTATGGCAAAAAAAAATACTTTCATTAATAATAGTACCTTCGCAGGTTATTTACATTCCAAGGGTGTGGGATAACATGTTTGTCTAGGTCTTCAAGATAGTATGCACCTATTCCAGCCACTGAGATGATGCGATACGGCCCTTCCCAGTTGGGTCCTAGCTTTCCCCATGCCGGGTTCTTTGTTGTACCTAAAACCTCTCTAAATACCAGGTCCCTATGTGCTAATGGTCTAAGCTTTACATTGGCATTATATCCTTGCTTGAGCTTATGCTGATAATACGCCAATTGGACCATGGCATTTTCTCTTCGCTCTTCAATTAAGTCCAAGTTCTTCTCTAACAACCCGTCATTGTTGCTCAGAGTGAAAGAATTTGTTTTCAGTGTTGGGAATCCAGTTTCTAAAGGAATAATAGCATCGGCTCCATAAGTCATTGAAAATGGTGTCTCTCTTGTTAATCTGCGAGGTGTTGTCCGATATGTCCAAAGGACATAAGGTAGCTCTTCCACCCATTTTTCCTTCGCATCATCCAACCTCTTCTTGAGTCCGCCCACTATGACCTTATTGACAACCTTGGCCTGTCGTTTCCCTGTGGGTAAGCTGGGGTGGAATACTTGTTCATAATCCCCAAGTCACAACAATACCTCCTGAAGGCTTTGCTATCAAATTAAAGTCCATTGTCCGAGATGAGTGTATGGGGGATCCCGAACCACGTGACAATGTTTTTCCAAACAAATTTCTTAGCATCTACATCCTTGATATTTGCCAATGGTTCAGCCTCAATCCATTTGGTGAAGTAATTCGTACCAACTAATACATACCTCTTATTTCTTGCGGCCTTAGGGAAAGGACCTACAATGTCCAGGCCCTATTGAGCAAATGGCCAAGGATTAGACAGAGGATTAAGGACTCTTCCCGACTGGTGAATGTTTGGTGCAAATCTTTGGCATTAATCACACTTCTTCACATATTCATGTGCCTCCTTCTGCATGTTCGGCCACCAGTACCCCTGAGTGAGGGCTCTGTAAGACAAAGATCTACCTCCTGTATAGCTACCGCAAATCCCTTCATGTAACTCTTCAAGGAGTAGTTCTAATGCTTCGGGGTGTATGCATAGCAAGTAGTGCCCGTAAAATGAGCGTTTGTACAATTTTTGGTCCTCAGACAGCCAGAACCGAGGAGCCTTTCTCCGAACTTTGTCGGCTTCTGACTTCTCCTTGGGCAAAATGTCCTCTTAAAGGAAGAGCACTATGGGGTCCATCCAACTAGGCCCCACCCTGATTTGATGGACTTGGACCATCTGTTCCTTTATTTCGATAGGCTTGCTCAAGTCTTCAACGAGGATGATCCGAGATAATCCTTGTGACGAGGAGGTCACAAGAGTGGCCAGAGAGTCAGCGTGTGTGTTTCCATTCCTAGGGATATGCAGCAGGCTGAAACTCGAATCCGAGAACATCTCCACTGCTTTTCCGCCCATTTTTTAAACCATGGTCATCCTTGCCAATAGAGCCTCATACTCAGCCTCATTGTTCGTGGCCGAGAAGCTCAGTCTCAAGGATTTCTCAATAGTGATCTTCTCAGGAGAAACCAGGACTAGCCCTACTCCAGATCCCCTCTGATTTACCGCACCATCAACATATACCCTCCAGGATAAAGGCTCCTGCGAGGAGACCATGCCAACCAATTTTCCATTCATGCCCCGCTTCTTCGCCTCTTCTTCTTTTGGGGATTTAGCTAACTCGGCTACTAAGTCTGCGAGGACCTGACCCTTGACAAAGGTGCGAGGTACATACTTGATGTTAAAAGCCCCCAGGATTGTACCACATTTGGCAATCCTCCCTGTGAAGTTAGCACTTCGAAGTAGTGATCGAAGTAGAAGTTAGGTTAAAACAACAACTGTGTGGGATTGGAAGTAGTGGAGGAGTTTACGTGTAGCATGTACCACTGCTAAAATGGCCTTCTCTAACTGTAGATAACGAACTTCTGCCTCATGCAATGACTTGCTCACATAGTAAACTGGCCTCTGCACACCATTATCAATTCGGATCAGCACCAAGCTTACAGCATGAGAAGCCATAGCAATGTAAGCAAACAGGACCTCGTCCATCTCAAGCCTGGACATGACAGGTGGTCGAGAAAGGTACTCCTTAAGCTGCTGAAAGGCCGAGGCACACTCCTCGGTCCACTCAAATCCCTTCCACTTATTCAACAATTAGAAGACGGGTCTGCATCTGTCTGCTGATCGAGAGATAAACCGATTTAGGGTAGTGGTCATCCCTGTTAGTTTCTGGACTTCTTTGGGATTCTAAGGTGGTTGTAGACTTTTTATTGCCTTGACCTTATCAGGATTGACCTCAATTCCATGGTGGGTGACCATATAGCTTAGAAATTTGCTTGATCCTACTCCAAAAGAGCACTTGGAAGCATTAAGGCGCAGATTGTGTTTCCTCAGTATTCCAAAAATATCCCTAGGGTCTCCTATATGCTTAGACACCACCTTGTTTTTTACCACCATGTCGTCTATGTAAACCTCAATGTTCTTGCCTAATTGTGGTTCGAACATCCTGGTCATCATCCTCTGATAGGTAGCCCCTGCATTCTTTAAATCAAAGGGCATTACTTTGTAATGGTAATTCCCAATAGAAGTAACAAAGGCTATCATCTCTTGATCGTCCAAAGCTAAAGGTATCTGATGGTACCTTGAAAGGCATCCAAGAAGCTCATTCGAGGATGGCCCACAATTACGTCCACTAGCTTATCAATCCGAGGCATGGGAAAGGGGTCTTTTGGACAAGCTTTGTTCAAGTCTGTGAAATCTACACATATCCGCCACTTCCCCGGATGAATATTTGACCTTCACATGCAGAGTGGAGGAAATGGCTCCCAGGGCATGAAGCTAGGGTCTTGCCACAATGGCCGTGTAAGAAGAATAGGCGTCCACTACAATGAAGTCCACCTCAACCACTTCTGAACCTGCCTGCACGGGCAGTCTAATCTGACCCTTCGGAATGAGAACCTTCCCATCAAAGCTTACCAAGGGCTAATCGTAGGCTGTCAAATCCTCGGGCTTTAGGCCCAGTCCATTGTACAAGTCGGGGTACATAATCTCTACCCCACTTCCTTGATCCACCATCACCCTCTTAACATCGTACCCTCCTATTTTGAGGGTGACCACCAAAGCATCGTCATATGGTTGGATAGTTCCAATCTTGTCCTCGTCTGAAAAACTCAGCGCCGGTCGAATTCCCACTCTAGCCCTCTTCGGCTCAGAATTAGAGTCCTCGACTTATAGCCGAGCCACAGACATCACCCTAGAAGGATAAGAACCAGTTCTCCCAAGTGTAGTAAAGATGAAATTGATTGTGCCTAATGGGGGTCTTGAAGAAGCGTTCCTCTGAGCCCCTAACCTTGATTGGTCTCCTTGCTTGTTAGGCCGATACAAAAATTGTTGTAACCTTCCCTCTCTGACTAGCTGCTCCAGATGGTTCCACAGGGTTCTATAGTCCTCGGTGGTATGCCCCCGTTCCTGGTGGTATTGGTAGTGAAGGCTCTGATTACGCCTCAAAGGGTCTCTACTCATCTTGTTCGGCCATTTGAAGTACGGCTCGTTCTTGATCTTCTCCAAAAATTGATGTACCAGTTCTCGTAATACAGTGTTAATCGCTCACGGAGATGTAGGCCCAGATTGCCCAGCAAAATCCCTCCAGGGTCTGTTATTGTTGTAGCGGTCCGAGTTGAAATCCCTTCTCTCTTGAGGGATAACCTTGCCCTTTCCCTTGCCTTGCTGTTAATCCTCCTCAACCCTCTTATACTTATCTATCCGATCCATGAGCTGGCGTACACTGGTAACAGGTAAGACTTCCTTAAACCATGCTCAGTAGGTAGGCCAACCTTGAAAGTTCTGATGACTACGTCGTCAAAATTACCATCTATCTCATTGAACATCTCCTAATATCTGTCCGAATATGTTTTCAGGGTCTCCCTTTCTCTCATAGATAGGGACAACAAGGAATCTAAGGGCCGAGGAACCCTGCTGCACGTAATAAAGCGGGATTTAAACGCTTGAGTGAGTTCCTTGAAGGAATCAATGGAGCCTGCACTTAGGCCATCGAACCACCTCATGGCCACAGGCCCTATACTAGAGGGGAACACCTTGCACATCAGCGCCTCATTCCTAGAGTGCACAACCATTCTCTGGTTGAAGTGGCTCACATGCTCTACAGGATCTGTTCGACCAATATACATGGTGAACGTGGGCTGGGTGAACCGCTGAGGAAGTCTCCCTCCCTCGATTTTGAGCGTGAAGGGTGACTTGGAAATTTGATTGAGTGCTCTACTTATAGCATCATTTCCCGAGCTTTTGGAGGATGAGTTTCTGTTTCTGTGCTCATGATGGTGCTCCTCATCATACGAGAAGGATTCACTGGGAGGAGTCCTTGATCTGCGTCTATAACTACCATCCTCTTCACCGTCAGAAGAGACGTCAGAAATGGAGGGAGTTCGCCTTCTCCGTTCATGGCGCAACTTCCTCTTTAAATGATCAATTTGCAGCTGCATGTCCTTAATATTTTTTTCATGAGAGACGTGGCTCCCACCCCGAGACTACCTCCTAGTATGGGTAGTGTGCACATTTCCCTCCCGATCTCTTCTCTATTCGAGATCACGAAAGTGATCTTGACATTGAGACCCCATGGATTCTGCTTGGTTCGAACCTGAATCTACCATAGTTGAACGTCAGACTCACTACAACACCAGTATTCCCACAGATGGCGCCAATTGTAAGGACGCAATTTAGGTCCCTAGTCCAAGCGATGAATGAACTTAGGCCCAAAAAGCCCAATACAATTAATATGTTAAGAGTGGGTTGGAAAATTGGGCTTTAACGAGTTGAACAATAAGAATAGTGGATTCAGGTGACAAGAAAAGGAAAATAAACTGATTTATGCTAAAGAAAATTGTCCTCGGCACAGTTCGAGAAGATCAGTTCTCATATATTTCTCTCAAGTTTGATTATAAAGTCTATTCTTGATGGCTACAGTATTTTTCTCTTAATTTCTCCCTCCCCCTTTCCTCAGGGGTTTCTTACATTTTATTTCTCCCTTTGAATGATCTTCGCCCTTCATTTGTTGATCATCCAGGCCACTACTTGAGTGCTTGTCTCATCGGACACCCCCTCTAGCCTTCTATGAGTTGGGGTAGCCAAGGCAGCACTGTTCAGGGGTCTTTTCCACATAAATGCGGTCAGAAAGTTAGCTGCAGAGCATTCAATGCGATGGCAGCAGCTTTTCCTTAGATATTTCCTAGCTCCCATTCTTTCAAAATGTTCACAGTGCATGTCTTTATCAATAGAATCTCCTAGTATGTCACCTTGGATGACAGGAGGCACATCTTGATCTTCGTTGCGTTTAGCCAAGGGAGTATTCCTCCTCGGACAACCTCTCCTAGCCATTATGGTCACAGTTTGCTCGTGAAGTTCAAAGTATCACGTCTCTCTTGCTATTGATCCATTCTCAGACCATTGTGCCTCCTTGAACAAGGCCCAAGGCCCAATATATATTTGGGCCCGCGTCCTCACAACTCTAATGTTTTTTTACACATACTAATAATATGTTTTACATTATATATCGCATTTTGATAATTTTGCAGTTCACGTTATTCTCATTTAAGAGAAGGAAAAATTAATTTGGTCTTTATATATTTAAAAAAATTTCTCAGCAAAGAATTTTTTTTTTTAATTTTTTTGTGGTAGTTGTCTCAATGATGGTTCAAAATGCATGATACAAGAAGGGTAGTGTTGTGAGTAAGATTGTTAGTATCGATTGGCATAAACTGTGTTTATTAAACACAAGATGAAGAAGAATGCAAAAGGAGAGATGGACAAAAAAAAAAAAAAAAAAAAAAACTGGTGGTCAAAGTCTATAACTAGTGGTCATGTATTGACTATGATGAGTTATTTTCCCCAATTGCTAGTTCAGAAACCATACAATCTAGGTTGTCAAAATAGGGATCCTACGTAGGATCGTTGAAGGTAGGTAGAATCGTAAATCGTAGGATCGGATCGTGAATCGTAAGATCCTACATATTTTCAAATTTAAAGCAAAAAACACATTGATAATGGCTTTGTATGTTGAATAATCACGTAAATTATAAATTCATCCATAAAAAAACTTAGATTCGCATCATATGATGTAATTTGCATGTCATACATCGCTAAATCTATACTAACGAAACAAATATATTTAAGTTTTGACTCAATGTATCTGAAAAGTTCAATAAATATTTAATTAGCAACCAAATACCAAAATATTTATCAGAACAAATGGAAAATATTTCTAAGTTCTAAGTTCCAAATTTGAAATCCAAAATAAGTTAGCAAATGAAAACTAGCTAACTACAATATGAAATCAAAAAGCAAGATGAATATTAAGGTGAAGTGAATATTTAATTATTCTCATTCTAAGGTTCTTATAACCACCGTCCTAAATTTCTAATCATCATCATCCATTTCATCATTTATGTAGAAATTATATATTTGTATACTAGAGTTGTAAAAGGCATCAAGATACAATTTCACACTCAACTATTCAAGTTATACCACTCAGCAACAATTAAAGAGCATGCTCAAAAAAATCAATCAATCAATATACAAATACAAGCATAACTAATAAAATTATATAAAAAAAATATTTTAGTAATATTAGAAACACAAATTAGTATATTGATCAAACAAATTAAACAATATTATAGCTTAAAATGCAGCAAAGCCAACGCCAAATTCTTCATTTAGAAATGATGAAACATTCTTTCATTTTGATTACAAGTGAACTAGAAACTAGAAAACATTTGCTTAGGTTGACGTAATTTTATAAAATAAAAAATAAAAAGTCATACCATCACAACATGAAAAAATAAAAACCCTTAAAACTTCATCAAAACAAAAAATTTATCCCGTAAAAAAAAAAAAAAAATTATGTTTTTGGTAGGATCGATAGGGTCCTATACGATCCTACATGATCCTACGTACAATCCTTCCATTTTTACAATCCAAGTGTGATTCTAAATGTTTTGGTGAGGTGGGATCGTAAAATCGTGTGATCCTGCGATCCAAATCGCGATTTTGACAACCATGCATACAATTGCTAATTTCATTCAACTCATAATAAATGGAGAATATTTTAGATGGTTATTAAACCTACCATTTTGAGTAGGCCATAGGCTATGTTGTGAAAAGGCATGAGACAAAGTTCGTATGCTAAAAGAAAAAATATAAATATGGCTTCAAATTGGTACCAAGAGCTGAAGACTTTGAGTCAATAGGATTGACAATTACTTTTAGGAGAAGTGATTCACCATATGACCACATGAACACACACTTTATAGTTAGGTGAATCAAATTGGAGATATTTTGATTTATTTATTTATTTTGTGGATGATTTAACTTTTACAATCAAGAATCCAAATTTGTTCGAAGAGTTTAAGAAGCATGTGAGTTTAAAATGATATATATTTATTGGCATCAAGGTGAAGCAAATGAAGGATAGGATATTATTTTCTAAGAATATATGATATGCTAAAGAGATTTATAAGAAATTTGAGATGTAAGATTACAAGCCAATAAACACTTCTGTGAAACGATGAGTTAAGTTGTCAAAACATGACAACAAAGTAAATCCAACACTTTTTTAGGAGCTTGGTTGGAAGTTTAAGGTAACCAATATGCACAGTAGGTTACGATACCATGTGAAAATATCTAAGAATTCTAGAGAGAATCTAAACTGAATTTCTATTGTTGAAAATTTGAATTTTACAAATCAAGAATCAGATTGAGTTAGCCTCTGTTTTACATTATATACTATTACTAACAGAGTTGCTAACAGAAAATAAGAGGGAAATCTAACTAACAAAAATTTTATACGACATAGTTTGGTTAAATTGCAACGGCTCAGTTTTGTTTTTGAAATTAACATCTCCAAAAAATGATTGTATTTCTTCGTTCTTCTTGGGCGTTGATACACTGACTTGATGTCTCTAGCTCTACATGCCTGAATCGATATAGGGATTCTGGTGAAAGTAGCTTCCTGTGATTAATGAAGATCTTACCAGCACCATTAATGTAGGGAATATTGGGTACTGGAGCTCATAGACGTACCTCAAGGGAAGTTGGAAGGTTTTGAAAAGAAATGCATGGCCCTCATAAGCATGCCATCCATAGTTACCACCCTTAGTACGTGGCAATATATACTCGTGCATAACCTACACATTATGTAGAAAAATGGTTACTATACACACGCGTGTTCACGGTTCAGTTAAAAAAATAGGTTAGAGTTATTTCCCTATTATTTAAGCCTCAACCTTAAGATATAAGAATTGTGCGTGTGTCAACAATGTGTGAGAGAGAGAGAGAGAGAGACAGAGTAGCCATTAACAAAACATTTACCTATTCCAAGCAACGCAATGTGGTACAGAGGTTGGAGTGGGGCATCCGGTCCAGGAGAGATGGTGCCTATTGCTCTATTTCATGCACTAGGTGCCACCTCTCCTGCGACAGGAGCTCCACTATTACCTCATTTCTATTTTCCAGCTCACTTGAATCATCATCTTTGTAAATTTTGATACATGCACCTACTAATTAGAAATAGAAGAGATTTGTGTCGAGGAAGAGATGACCCTAGCCGATCCTTAGCATTGCATAATATATAACCCAGCTTGGGCCATCTCTCCTGCGACATAAATCCCTCAACTCCTTTTCCTTCCTTTGCTTCCTCTTTTCGATGCCTCACATTATGCCTCATAAACTTCATTTTATAGACCAAAATCTGGGATCTTTTTTTGTCCCTTCATGTAATAATACAACGAAATTACTCACACAGTGCAATGAAGTTGCTTACATTTTAGCTTTCTCTTTTCCATGACTCTCCTACCTTAAACCCCACGAAATCTACAGACCAAAATTAAGCCGCGGACTCTTTCTCTCTATCTTCATGGAATATTACTAATGCAATTACTACAATAAAATGAAGTTGCTCACATTTCGGAGGGGCTTTCGCCGTCAATGAATTGAGTGGGAACATTCAAACGCATGGTCAATGTTCAAAGTTACAATATTTCTAATTCAAAGTTCAAATACGAAACTTGCAGGTAATTAAGTTCGCTTGCTGAGTAAGTTGGCATTGGAAAGTAGTTGATTAGGAAGAGAGTGAGCAGAAACCTCTTTTCTCCATTGGTGACTGCCGAGTAATTAGGAAACGGTCATAAGCATGCATGGTCAATTCCTCGTTATATATGCCGGCTTTTAAAGTCATCCTGATATATCTCTCTACCTAAAATTTCTATTTAAAAAAAAAATATTTAGTTCTTTTTTTTTGGAGATAAAATATTTAATTCTTTCAGGTTCATTTGGTGCAAACCGCACACGTCTTTCTTTTGGGGGGGGGGGGGGGGGGGGGGGAGAGGTGTTAAGTATTAATTCCTGGTGAAAAATAGAGCTTAGATTGGTAGGATTGCAAAGAAATACATATATATTTTATTATTTTTTCTAACTTATTGATGAAGTGTCACATATATAATTTCTAGGAATGTACGTACGTAATAGATTTTCATGCATGTTTCGAACATGTCGTCCTTCCATGACAATTTGTTGGCTATATTAATTTTTTATAATAATCTGATTAATACTAATTTTTTTATATTACATATTGTGATTAGATAATATTTCAGTATCTTTGGATACATTAGCATGGTAGATTCAATAGACTTGAAAGACGTACCATATATAAGTTTAGAAGTCCTAAATTTCATCTAGCACACAACTAATTAATTCATTTAGTTTCCTCCTTACCATGACTTCCCTTTCTTGTAAACCCAACAATATTTGTAGAGTAGAATTAATTAGTTGGACTCTTTCTCTCCATCTTCATGGGATTCTACAAATTACAAATTTAAAATGTTCTTCAAGAAATGACTTCAAGGCAGTAACGAATGACTTGTCATTGTTGGCTATCAGGATATCGCTTACATAAACAAACAAGGCCACAAATGATGAACTTTGAGTGCAAGTAAACAATGGGTAATCACAACAAGACTGAGAAAAGCCATGTTGCAATCACGTTGTAGGAAATTTTGAAAAACACAGGCGTGATGCTTACTTGAGTCCATAAAAGGACCGGTGCAATTTTGCAAACTAGAGGCTAAGATTGAGATTGACACTCCCCATGACCATGGAACCTAGGAGGAAGAGACATGAACACCTCTTAAAACAATTCGCCATGTAAAAAGGCTGTTTTCACATCGAATTGAACAAGATGCCATCTCTGAATCGCAACAATAGCAAAAAAACGTTAAGCACAATAACAAATTTGGCCATTGGAGAAAAAGTCTTGAAATAATCAAAATATTGGATTATTGAGTGTAGCCCTTTGCCACGACTCTTGCATTGTAACGTTCAATGCTACCTTAGGATAGGATATCTTTCTCCGAAGAAGGATATATTAAAGAGATGCTTAAGAAATTTGAGATGTCAAATTACAAGCCAACAAACCTCCTCGTAGAATGTTTGAGTTAAATTGTTAAATCATGTCGATGGCCAGAAGGTAAATCTAATATTCTTTAAGAGTTTAGTTGGAAGTCTGAGGTACTTAATATGCACAAGACCAAATACTTTCTTTTGCATTGGACTCGTTAGTCGCTACATGGAAGTACCAATCATGACTCATTTGAAAATTGCTAAGATAGTTCTTTACTTAATTTGTGAAAGGTACACTTGATTTTGAATTCTTTTTCACATTCTTTACACGTTATGTGACAATCATATTTTAATAGAAAGCATTGTCGCCCCTCTTTACACCAACTCTTAGCTATAGATTACAAGAACCAAACAAAGTTGTAAAAAGAACTCCAAGCAATAGCTCTATTAAAGGATTACTCAACAATACCCCTACAATAAATCGAATTGAAACGAGATGGAACAAATGTACGTTGTTGCAGTAACTTTGACAAACAACTTTATATGCCCCATTGTTGCTATGATGATACAATTCTTTCTGGCAATCCTCACCAAAAAAGAGAATATGTACACCCCATAGGGTGAGAGAGCTTCTTGCTTCAACACTGCATTGGAGAGGAAAGTCTTGAGCACTACTAGCAGGAATTTGAGCGCTATTGAAGTTACCAACACATCTCCCTTGGGCTTTTTGTACCTACCCACATAGCACCAGAATACAATCTTCGTAAAGGTACCTGTACGCCCATGACATTGATAATGGCAAAATACATTGGCGTCAAATGTGATTTTGGATTTGCTTTCAGCTGATATTTTGAAAGTGGGTAACACTAGTTGAGTAACTCAGGGGCGGAGCTACGTTTTACAATGGGGGGGCCATGGCCCCCCAAAAATGCTAAAAAAATTTATTATAGCTGCTAAAAAATAGGTTATACAAAATTGTTGTAAGAGCTGACCCCTCCAATTGAAACTAACTGGCCCCCTGTGTCCTTAACTACTTGTTTCATTCATATTTACTTAATTACTTTGACTATTTTTCAGTCTTTCCTCCATCTCTCCTCCCCCCAACACATCGACAAGCCCACAACTTTTATAAGTTTTACAGTTTTACTCACTTTTACTATTAGCTTCTCTTTTTAATATGTATTTTTCAATGTTCACTCAATGCAAATGTTCTCATAGTCTTACACTAACTCTCTTTAACCTCTTTACAAAAATTCATTAGAGCATTGATGAGTGGATCATACATACAAAAATAGACACATATATTTTTTGTGAATCAATATGATTACTTAGTCTTGACCGGCCTCCCCAAAGATAAATTTCTAGCTCCGCCCCTGGTTGAGTTGTGTTTTTCATAAAGTGAAGCTTTAAAACAAAATGCTTAAACTACTGTCATCTTTACTATAAAATGCTTACAAATTAAGATTTTGGTAAAAGCTAGTAGATTCCTTACATGCATCATTTTTACATCAGTGGTTACATCCCAGGAGCTAATAGGCTTATCCTAGGAGAAGTTGGGGGGTTTGAAAAGAACTGGACCCTCATAAGAATACCATCCATAGTGGCCACATATATTTTTCTATGTCTTATTATATGACACCAACTCGTGCATAACCTAAACATTATTTAAGCCTCAAGGCCCTCCAGGGACGGAGCTAGAGCCTTGAGTTAAGGGGGGGGGGGGGGGGCTTTTCTGTTGGTTGTGTGTAGTGATTTCAACATTTGAATCTATTCTACTTAGTTGCTGAGTTTTTTTTTTATTTTTTATTTTTTTATTATTATTATTATTTTTTTTTTTGTCAGTAAGAACAAAATTATTTTTGTTTAGAATTTTTTAAGTGACAGGGTTGTTTATTTTAAATAAAATTGGTTAATTGAGCTTAATATATATATATATATATATATTTTTTTTTTAAGTTTTACTATTTGATAGGCTAAGAATGTATTAATCCATTCAGTAACTTAATCAATTAATTTAGCCAAGTAAAATTAATTAGATTCAATTACATGCAATAAGCGTGGTAGCACAAACAAATCACCAAATAAGTTAAATGCAGTGAAAAATGAATTTGACACAGGTGATTTGTTTACGAATGGGGAAAACCACCGAGGTAAAACCCCATCGGATGAATTTAAGGTCACTACTCCCGAGAATCCCCTATTAGCAAAACAAGCGGTTACAAGTAAAAGAATCCCAGTATCTTATACCAACCTACAGTTGAACCCTTACCCCAATACACAATTGGACTTGTAACGTAGTGACAATCTCTCCTTTTAATGCACGGCTCCCAGTATGTGATTAACCAATCGATGCATGGATCCAAGTACGTGACTAACACACCAACTTGAGAAAGATGTTGGCTATAAAGTTCTTCAATTCATCCACACGATAAAGATCAAGAAGCTTCTTGGTTACAAAACCCTTGGCATACAAACGTAGCAGCTTCTTCAAAAGAAAGATGAACTAGGGCAAATTGTCTCCGGTCACAATTTGAGTGAATAATCACTTTGCATCACCTTAGACAGCCCTTAAAATAATCTTTATATATGTCTAGGATTGTGAGAAAATAAACCCTACACAAATAGCTTGGATATGTGTGAAAAATAGATCTGAAAATCTGAATTTCGTTATCCTCGATAGATATAGCTATCGAGCTATCTGTCGAGCTTTAAATATTAAATCTCGATAGATACATCTGTCGAGATATCTATCGAGCTTTAATGAGCAGCACTTATTCACTTGATTCTTGGACAGATTTGCATGGTTTCAATACTTGAACTTGAACTCTTGTTCCTTAAAGTATTAAATACATCTAGATCTATTCAATTATAAGTAAAGTGCGTTTTGTCAAAGGATTAGCTAATTTTATATGACATATGGTAATTTTTATTGTTGAACTATTTTTTGGGGGCTTGTATATTTTGTTTTAGATTTTAAATCTATAAATTTTTTTATAGTCACTAAAATGAGGAAAATACTAGCGCTACAAACTTTTTTTTTATAAATTATTGATGTAATAAGTAGTTACTAGTAAGTAAAAAAATTATGTGAGTGATGGGTCCATGTGCGAATCAATAAGAATTTGCTACCAAAACCGTTTGTGAAAATATTGTAAAAAAGTTTGTGAGTATAGCATTACTCTTAAAAGAATCAATGATATTATTTAAGGGAAAAAAATGTAATTTTATAGAACAAAATTGCTAAAATTATTACACACATATATATAATAATAATAGTTTAAAAAAAAAATTGGGGGGGGGGGGGGGGGGGGGGGTGTGGCAAAGTTAGCTATGTCCCTGAGGCCTTCATCCTTAAGATATAAGAACAATGTATCTCTCGCTCTACATGTGTATATGAGAGAGAGATTAGCCATAAACAAAATAATAGTGTTTATTATACACACTCCAGAGCAATTTTTGTGAGTCTAAAAGTATGTGCAACAATGTGTATGAAACAGGAATTTCCCAAAACATCCACTCCAATCAGCACGGCATAGTAGAGGTTACAGTGGGGCATCCTGTCGAGGAGAAATGGTGCCTATTGCTGTAGTAATTCAAGCACTAGGTGCCACCTCTCCTGCGACAGGAGCTCCACTGCAACCTCATATCTCTTTCCCAGCTCACTTGATCATCATCTTATTAATTTGCGTATACATGTACTTACTAGAAGTTGAAGGGATTCATGTCACAGAAGGATGGCCCTAGCTAAGCTTTTGCTTGTATAACCTAGCGTGGGCCATCTCTCCTGCGACAGAAATCCCTCAACCTCTTTTCTTTTCTTCCTTTGCTTCCTATTTCCATGCCTCTCATCATACCTTATAACATTCATTTTATAGACCAAAATCTGGGCTCTTTCTCTGTCCCTTCATGTGATAATATATACAATGAAATAACTCCTATATTGCAATGAAGTTGCTTACATTTTGGTCAAAGTTCAAAGTTTTAGAATTTTTCTACTTCACATTTGAAACTTGCTGATAATTCCTTTAGCTTCCTCTTTACGATAACTCTCCTAATACCTTGTAACCGCACGAAATCTATAGACCAAAACTATCTATTTTCATGGAATATTACAAAGAAATTACTAGTGCAATGCAATGAAGATTACAGGGGCTTTTGCCGTCAATGAATTGGGTGGGAACGGTCATAAAGCATAGTCAATATTCATTGTTATACAATTTCTACTTCAAATACGAATTTTACTGGTAATTAAGTTTGATTTGCCGAGTAAGTTGGCGTTGGAGACTAGTTGATTTGGAAGAGACCATGGAACTCGATGCTTTCAGTTTGACCGTAAAGTTCTCTTCTTCTTCTTCTTTTATTTATTTATTACTTATTTATTATTTTTTTATTTTTTTATTGGTGACTTGTTGAGTAATCAAGAACGGTCATAACTATAAGCGTGTTCAATTCCTCGTTATGCCTGCTTATTTTGAAGTCATTCTAATCATGCTACCTAAAATTTCTATTTCTAAAAAAAATATATATTTAGCTCTTTCATGTCCATTGGGTGCATATTATTATACTTCCACTTTTTTCTTTTTTCTCGTTTATTAACGTTAATGATGTATTAATTCCGGGGATGACTAAGAAAAATATAGCTAATTATAATTAGCTTGGTAGGACCATTATGAAATATATATATATATATATATATGAGATAAGTTCAAGTTACTCCTGGTGTAACTTGACTAGAGTTACACCTATTTTAGACCATTGATTCTCATTAAATCTAACGATCAGCAAAAGACTACCTCTCACATCATTAATATGTAATTATTATTTACCATGTCAAACTCATTTAAATTAAATTCCCCACATTCATCGCCTTACTATTAACAATCATCTTCCTATCCATCAAGCAAATCACCTCAGCAAAGATTGAGGATTGGCAAGCAGTGTTGATATTAGACGCAGTTGGTAGTTTCAAGAGGTTCATTGAACAAGTAAATTCAACAAAACACCTTGGCAATGATATTAAAATTATGTACATTCAAGCAATATAATCTGATTCTATTGACCAATAGTTCAATACTCTAATATACTAATGTGAATTGCAGCAATATATTCACCACCGATGGTCCAATATTACACCAAATAAGGAGGAAGCAGAAAGAACTATTGAATATTGATGAGATGTTTACAAACATCTTCTATTAATTTCAAGGTCGGATTTTATTGACCTAATTGAATAGAATTAGAAGTGGGCGGGGAGAATAAGATTTTTTTATTTTTTAAATAAGTGGAAGATGATTATTAAGGAGAGAGAAGTGGCGAATGTGGGGGGATTTAATTAAAACAAGTTGACCTATCAAATAATAATCAAATATTAATGATGTAAGAAGTAGTCTTTTACTAACCGTTGGATTTAATGAGAATCAACGATGTAAAATGGGTGTAACTCTAGTCAAGTTACACCAGGTGTAACTTGAACCTAGATAGAGAGAGATGAATTCAAGTTATACCTAGTGTAACTCTGAAGAGTTACACATTTTTAAATCATTGAATTTAAGTAGATCCAACGGTAAAAAAAAAAGACCCCCATTAATGCTAATATTCTATTTCATTTCATTTATTATCCCTTATTTAATACATTTCATACTTGTTTTTAAACCCAAAAAAAAACTATATTGTTATCTCTCTCTCTCTCTCTCTCTCTCATGTTGTTGAATAACACATTCCATACAACATAATTGTTGTATTCTATTTCAACGTCTCTGGCCCTTGGTTATCAATTGGTTGTGTGTGTGTGTGTGTGTGTGTGTGTTTTAATGAACGTCACTGAAGTCTATATCTACAACTATATGAACGTCTAGGAGTTCATATAAGAGTTGATTAATCATAAAAATAAAAAAAAGAGTAATCAACTCCTAATGAAGGTCACTGAAGTCTATATCTACAACTATATCTCACTGAAGTCAATAGATTGTAGTCTTTTCAATAGGATTTAGAGTTTTGTTGTTCCTGTCAAGTTCATACCTTACTTCACTTGCTGCACATACTTCAGATATATATTGTTGCAACAACATAAACAATGTCGCCAATCTACAAGTGATGATTGCCAGCTATTATATTAATAGAAGAGGATTGGAGCAATTCTTTCTTTATGGAGTATATTATTAGGATAATGTGTTTAATCTACTGCCTTATTTCAATGGAAATCAGGTTGTGGGAGAGAGCTAGTCGGTTGCAAAACTATACTCTCTCCATGTACTTAGAGCTGTAACCTTTATAGCACATTTTTGTAACATTACTCATCAAATAGAAGAAACTAAAGATTCTCCAATATAATCATTTGATAGGATAAAACAAAGAGTATAGAATTTCTGGAAAATATGAAAAAAAAGGTGTCATAAACACACCGTTAATGACATTAAATTAAAGCAAAAACAAATGAGTAATTGTAACCAAAATTGTGGCTGCTACTAATAGCTAAGGATCTTAGTAGAAAAACAAAACAAAAAACCAAAATGTATTGTTTCATCATGATTAACAACATAGATCCTTAAACAATTATGTTCTAAGTTACTTGGACTCAATATATGTCTCAATTCCACAAAGACGAAGCTCATTTTGTGATTCTCTTCAACCACATGTACCTAAAGTAGAAAAAATAAGAAGGTACAAGTAAATTTGAAACATGAGATATATATTATTATAACCAAAGTTTTTTTTTTTTTTTTTTTTTTTTTTTTTTTTTTTTTTTAAGTGACTAAAAAATTGTAATGAAAAAACTCACTTTATGCTAAATAATCAATATTATTGTCATAAACTCTGTCATGTTTTCTTCATCTTGGCAATCACTTCCTTCACCATTATATTGTTTACAAGTACAACGATTATGACCATAACCCCCACAAAGTTGACAAGATCGTCTTTTTGTTGTTGTACGAGCTAAGGATATTTCAAGCCCACCTTTAATTCTCCCACTGGGACCCTATTTCTCGGTACTTTTCTTTTGACATTTGGTTTGTGATACATGTGGATCTTTTATATTCAAAGGAACAATGAGAGAGCAATCTTCGACTTCAACAATGTCAGTTGATTCACTACTCTTGTGATGCATATCCATTTCATTATTTTCCTTATCTTCAAGCAGTTGATTTTCCATTCCAAAAGCTTTCTTAAGGGTGTGGTCTAAGTCAAACATTATCATTTTACATGTGTATATATATCTTCAAATTTTTCAGCAAGGGAAGACAATTGACTTACACAATGATAAACATGGATGCTTCGTAAGGCTCTTGACATATGATGCTCATCCTCACTGCTTGATCTATATTCTACACTTTTGATTTCTTTATTGGCTTCTTTTGTCTAGCGTTGTAGGATGTAGTGGCTTGGAATCTCAAAAATATTTTTAATCTGGAAGATTAATAACATGTGCCTACAAACAATTCCCATAAACTCAAAATGTTGGTAGTCACATTCACAAACTTTTGATTCCAAGTTCAACTTCACATTAAATGCATCATCAGGATCAAAGGAACTTGTTACTTTGTACTTATAAAGAGTTCCATTTTTCTCAACAATTTCCTTTGTAAAATGATTACAACTCACCAATTCTTTTTGGAACTTGCTAAATATGGTTCTCATGTATATAGAAGCAGCTTGATGCTCTATTTTTAAGCCAATTACCAATGAAGGTATTTTATGTCTTGAATCAAAATCTTCCTTTCTTTCTTTCTTTCTTATAACGACTATCCATTGCTTTTGCAAATTCTACCACAAAATCCTGTAATGTAGTTCTTGAGTTAACAAAGGAGTCAAAGAACACATTGATGCTTTCACTTCTCTGGGTAGTGTTCATTCTTGCAAAGAAAGTATTTCTATTGTAAACCGGTATCCATGACTCTCGAATATTATATAATCCTTCAAGCCATTCATTTCTCTCCAAGCCTTCCAAGCCTCCTCAAATATTTCCACACTAGGCGACTCATGTATGCATCTCTTCAAGTCACATTTGAATATTGACTTCTTATGATATATATGGGAAAGTTTCTCTGGAAATTTCTTTTTAATATGCCAAAGGCAAAGAGGATGATGAGTTCTTGGAAATACATTTGCAATAGCTGCACCCATGGCTAAATCTTGATCCGTAGTAATAGATTTTGGTTCCTTCCACCACATTGCTTGAAGCTAAGTTTCAAACAACCACACAAAAGTTTGTTCTGTCTCATCCTGCAACAATGCACAACTAAATAAAATTGATTGACAATAATGATTTAACCCTGTAAAAGGAGCAAATGTCATATCATACTTGTTTATTTTGTAAGTCGTGTCAAATGTCACTACATCCCCAAAGTATTGATAAGCCATCCTTGATCGCGCATCCACCCAGAAAAAAAAATAACCATATGGCCAACATCATCGCATTGAATTGCATAAAAGAAATTGGAGTTTTGAGCTTGTTGATTTTGGCAATAATTAAGGACAGCTGAGGCATTTCCAGCATCTAGATTTTTTCCCCTAACATCTCTCAAGTGATTCCAACAATCTCTACTTGTAAATGTCTGGTCGCCTACATTGAACACATGGCAACTTTTCCTGTTGGAAGACCTTCTTCACCAAATTTTTCAACAACACTCTTAGCAGCAGTAGACATTTTTTTGTGGCATCAGAGGTATGACACACTTTTTGGACTAATTATACCATGATTGTGGTTGTTGTCAAATCCCTTCACAACCCATTTCTGCAACTTCTTATTCTTCATTGTAAAGTTGTTATTTACAACTATGTGTTTTGTTGGCTTTTATTTCGTGCCAAATTTGATTGTAATTATTATTCAATCTTTTGTACCCTGTATTTATTATAGGATTTGATTGTAAGGGTTGTGTGATAGAGAGAGAGAGAGTGTGTGAAGACTCAAGCAATTGAAGACTGAAGAGTTTTCGCGGGTAGCTCGCGACTAAGCATCCCGCGAAGTGACTAATGTGCCTTGCACAAGTTGGAATGCGAAGAGTCAGGCCAGGATGGAGACAGCTATGTCTTGCGAGTATCTCACGGGTAAGGCCATCCCACGAGACAACCGCGAGACATTTTGTTCTGCCAGCCTATCCATTCTGATACACACTTTCTGTGCATACACTATTTATACCCACATTACCCACAAATGTTGAGCAGTGCTTCTGAGAGAAAACCCTAGTCAAACACCTTGAGAGTTAGAGATTGTTATACCCACAATCCTCTACACATTTGCTTGTGGAATTTCCTCAACTCCTACCTCTCCATTTCCATACCATTGAGAGGTTAATAGTCCAAACACTTATCACACCCTTTCAGAGTGTCAAGTGAAGTTTTGGTGCTGCTGGGAAGTATTGGAAGAAGCCAAGGATGGCAGATGCAACATGGAGCTTGTTGCGGGATCCGGAGAACTAGACAAGACACGGTTCCGAGAAGCCTTGTTGGAGTAGGAGGTTGGAGGGCTTAGGTACATCGGGTAGATTAGGCTTGGAAGGTCTCTTGCTAACCCATGTATCCCAACTGATTGTCTAGTGGATCAATTACCGCTTGGAGGGCGGTGGAGAGGTTTTTTGCCGAGTTTTTCGGTTTCCTCTTTGATAACACATCAGCGTGTTATCTTGTGTTTGCATCTTTCTTCCTTACTCTTTTACTTTCCATTTTACTGCTGTGTTGCTTTGATTATGGATTAGAGTATCTTGTTTGTTTATCTGGTCGCTTTTACACTATTCCGCACTTAGTATTAAGTTAGTATAAAATCAATCGAGCTGTAACTTTAATTTGGGGGTCTAAACGGCTCTTGTGTTTTCGACACATTTTCGAGCTTTTAATTGGTATCAGAGAGGGTACACTCGCTGTGGTTTAACTACCTGAGTGTGTTCCTTGACCCCGTTTGAGATGGACCGGTCTCAATCTTTAAATGTTCCACCATATTTTGATGGTAGTAATTATGCCTTTTGGAAAGTCCGAATGAAGGCATTTTTGTGTTCAATTGATGATACTATTTGGGATGCGGTAGAAGTAGGATGGACTAGGCCGAAGGCCGCTAAATCCACTTGGGATAAAGCAGCTCTTGCGGCAGCTAACGTTAACAGTAAAGCTTTGAATGCAATCTTTTGTGGTGTTTCTCCAGATGAGTTTCACATGATCTCTCACATAACAGTAGCCAAGGAAGCTTGGGAGATATTGGAGACCACCTATGAAGGAACAAAGAAAGTGAAGGATACAAAGCTTCAAATGCTTACCACCAAATTTGAAGAGTTTAAGATGGGAGATGATGAGTCCTTTGATTCCTTCTATGGGAAGCTCAACGAAATTGTAATTGCTAAGCTCAATCTTGGTGAGAAGATTGAAGATGCTAAGGTTGTAAGAAAAATTTTGAGGTCCTTTCCGGAGAGCTTCCGAGCAAAAGTCACAGCTATAGAGGAAAGCAAAGATTTGGATGAGATTAAAATCCAAGAACGCATTGGATCTCTCCAAACGTATGAGCTAGGACTGCCTTCTCATAAGTCGAGCAAATTTCTTGCTCTTAAAACCATCACCGAAAGAATGGATGATTCCTCCGAAGAAGATGGAGTGGAGAAGGAGGTAGCATTTCTTGCAAAGAACTTTTGAAAATTTCTGAAGATGAAGATGATCGATGCATGGACGTGATGAAGATGATCGATGCATTCACCACTTGCTTTGAAAGTTTCACCAGAAGGTTTGAGAGTCCTAACTCTCGTACCCAATCCTATAGGGATATCACCCCAAACGCACATGTCGTGTGAGTGAAAAGGGGTACTCATGCATAAGCATCTCAATATGTCCATGCATTAATAGATCTTCAAGCTTGTCATAAATGATTGGTCAATAGTCTTGATAATCTTGATATTTGCATAGACTTGTGCCTATATCTCTTCCCACTTTATTTTTATGTTTTTACAAAAGAGCTCACCAAATGTAAATCTCCAAATGAAAAGAGATATTGAGCTGCAAAAGCCTGTCGCGCATACTAATATTTGACTAGGAAAAAGGGAAAGCGACTTTTGTTTTGAAATGTATGGTGCTCAAAAAGCCAAAGGCTAATTCTAAATGTTGAAATATGAAAAATTTCAAGCACCGATCTCAAAAAGAGATGTATTATCCAAAATGTATCAAATGTTATGATTTATGCAGAAGCCAAATGAAAAGCTTCTAAGTTTTGTAATCAATTTGTGGCAGGTCATATATGTTCATTTCTATAATTGAGATAGACCACTTGATTTAGTACCAGTTGTGTATGACTTGATTGAATTGATCATTGAAGCTTCACTCTTAGGTGTTTGATAGAATGTCCGAATGACATCTCTGTGTTGAATTGGACTCAACTGAGTTCCAATGTTTGATTTTGGTCTTGAATGGTCATGTTTACCATGCTTTGGTCAATGGTTGTGTGTTTTACACACTTTGTCCATTTTGTGCCTCAATGACATGCCATGCACACACTAGGCATACACCTAGGCACCCTCTGGGCACACCTCATACATCTCATGCTGCATCCTCATGCATCAGCACATGCACACATATGCACACACATGCACATCTACTTAATTTCATGCATTGTGTCTATGTTTACTTGTTTTAACTGTTTTAGCATGTTGTTTTGAGTTATTTATGCTCTGTTTTAGGTTATTTTACCTTTGTGTTAGAACTAACTTGAATCTAAACAAGTTTTGTGTTCTGTTTTGTGTTTTTGCACGTGTTTCTGGTCTATTCTGTGTTCAATTGTGCAGATGTCTCCTACCAAACATTTTGCGACCAAGAAATCCACAAAACGCTCTCGCACTGATTCAGACAATTTCAAGTCTGCTGATGCTGATATGAAATACAATGATTGCTACAAGAGAGCAACCATTATTATGGAGAGGGTGGTCCAACTAGAAACCCTTGAGGATACCTTCATCCCTGAGGTGTTCAAAGAAAGGACATGGACCAAGTTGTTGAACCCGGTTGGGGTTGTGTACTCAGAGATCATTCAAGAATTTTTCTCAAATGCAACTGTGGAAGAAGACCATATAGTTTGCTGGGTGAGGCACAAGGAATTCATGATTACAAGGGATAGTATTCAAGAATTTTTGGAGATTCGTCCTCCCTCTTAGCCAATCTCAGTTCAATATGAAGATAGATTGGGCTCTACTGAGGAGATGATTAAGATACTTGGTGGTACACCGAAGAAGACATCCATGAATACAATCCAATTTTCACCGAAGATGAGGACATTGGCATATGTGATGATCCATAACTTGTACCCGGTCACCAACCTCACTACACTATCTGCTCCAAGGACAAGGTTTCTATACGATCTTTTCACGCACAAGGAGATAGATATTTGTGGACATATCTTCCACATTCTAAAGAAGAGCATTGAAAAGCAAAATTCCAAAACAGTTATGCTTTTTCCCTCACTGATTATGGGACTGATTGCAAAGACTAAGTTGAAACTTCCGAGTGGTCTCACTGTGGTTCAGAGGGACTATCTCATTGGTGCACACACAGTCATTAGGAGCACAGCTCACATCAAGGGCTCCAAAACAGGTGTGCATCCGATACCACAGGATCGTGTTGAGGACATGGGTGGAGATATAGAGGAGGAGATTGACAGATTCACTTCTGCTCCAGAGTCTTTAGCTCAGCCATCATCTTCAGCACCAGCATGAGGATTAGACAGACTCGATCGCTTACTAGCAAAAATGGACCAGATGTCTTTAGTACTTAACTCCCATGTGCAGCACACCGCGACACAGTTTGCACACCTCCAAGGACAAATCACTGCATTGTCTTCATAGATCGATGACATGTCCATGGCGCAGGGATCAGATTCAAAGTCTAATCAATTCTAGCCCTTCGGCCATTCTGGTCAAAAAAGGGGAGCTGAGGCAGAGCCTGCACAGTGTTAGGCGGAGCATAGGTTTAGGCTTAGAAACATTGGTTATTGGTTCACAGGCGGTTTAATTTTATTTATGTTTTGGTTCAAACTGTTTCAGCCTTTATATCTTTTGTTTACAGTTTTTATTGCTTTTGTTTAAAACTTAAATACTCTGCTTTTAATTTCAGTTTATTTTCAATGCTTGTGTTTATCTCTATGCTTTGTAGCATCTTTTTGTACTTTTAAGATATTGCAAATATGTCTTAAGTACCTCACTCTTGTGCCCTAGTAGGATCTTATATCCTAGATGCAAATACTTCGTGTATTTTGCATTGGTTGAGTGTTGGACATGCAATTGATCTTTTGGATTGTTCTTAATTGCATTGCGTGTCCGAATGAGCATTTACTTGCTAAATGTTCATTATAGTCATTCTTTAATGACTGTTTTTGTTTGATCAAGATATGCTTACGTGTTTTATAGTGTTTACAAACTTGATCGCACTTTACTTGCTCATTTACGTACCTTGTGTTCAACTTGTCATAAGCTTAATGAAAGTTTTGTTTGTGTGCAAGTGTTTTAGGTTACAAGTATATACGTGCAAGTGCTTCACAGCTTCTAGATTAGGTGTGAGTGAGTTTTGCCACTGTTCCCAAACTCACGTTTAAGTCTAGAGTCTGTTTTAGGGGTTTTGTCATGGAATAGCCAAAAGGGGAGATTGTAAAGTTGTTATTTACAACTATGTGTTTTGCTGGATTTTATTCCGTGCCAAATTTGATTGTAATTATTGTTCAATCTTTTGTACCCTGTATTTATTGTGGGATTTGATTGTAAGGGTTGTGTGATAGAGAGAGAGTGTGTGAAGACTAAAGCAATTGAAGACTGAAAAGTTTTCGCAGGTAGCTCGCGACTAAGCATCCCGCGAAGTGACTCATGTGCCTTGCACATGCTGGAATGCGAAGAGTTAGGCCAGGATGGAGACAGCTGTATCTCGCAGATAAGGCCTTCTCGCGTGACAATCGGGAGACATTCTGTTCTGCCAGCCTATCCATTCTGATACACACTTTTTGTGCCTACACTATTTATACCCACATTACCCACAAATGTTGAGGAGTGCTACTGAGAGAAAACCCTAGCCAAACACCTTGAGAGTTAGTGATTGTTATACCCACAATCCTCTACACATTTGCTTGCGAAATTTCCTCAACTTCTACCTCTCCATTTCCATACCATTGAGAGGTTGATAGCCCAAACACTTATCACACCCTTTCAAAGTGTCAAGTGAAGTTTTGGTGCTGCTGGGAAGTATTGGAAGAAGCCAAGGATGACAGATGCAACATGGAGCATGTTGCAGGATTCGGAGAACTAGAAAAGACATGGTTCCGAGAAGCCTTGTTGGAGTAGGAGCTTGGAGGGCTTAGGTACATCGGGTAGATTAGGCTTGGAGGGTCTCTTGCTGACCCATGTATCCCAACTGATTGTCTAGTGGATCGATTACCGCTTGGAGGGCGGCGGAGAGGTTTTTCGCCGAGTTCTTCGATTTCCTCTTCGATAACATATCGGCATGTTATCTTGTGTTTGCATCTTTCTTCCTTACTCTTTTACTTTCCATTTTACTTCTGTGTTACTTTGATTATGGATTAGAGTAGTTTGTTTGTTTATCCGCTCGCTTTTACACTATTCCGCATTTAGTATTAAGTTAGTGTAAAATCAATCGAGCAGTAACTTTAATTTGGGGGTCTAAACAGCTCTTGTGTTTTCAACACATTTTTGAGCTTTCATTCATGACCCAAAGTATTGCTGCACATCCAGTTCTAAGACTTAAGCAACTTCTACGAGCCTTTTTTTCATCATCTCTGCTCTTTCTACTATCAAATGTATTTTTTGTTTTGCGTTGCCGTTCACAACAACATACATAAATACGGCTTGTTACATTATCACTTCTAAACTGGAAACTAGAAAACATTTGCTTCGGTTGACGTAATTTTATAAAATAAAAAATAAAAAGTCATACCATCACAACATGAAAAAATAAAAACCCTTAATGTTTCATCAAAACAAAAAATTTATCCCATTAAAAAAAATAAAAAAAAAATTATGTTTTTGGTAGGATCGATAGGATCCTATACGATCCTACATGATCCTACGTACAATCCTTCCATTTTTACGATCCTAGTGCGATTCTAAACATTTTGGTGAGGTGGGATCGTAAAATCGTGCGATCGTACGATCCAGATCGCGATTTTGACAACCATGCATACAATTGCTAATTTCATTCAACTCATAATAAATGGAGAATATTTTAGATGGTTATTAAACCTACCATTTCGAGTAGGCCATAGGCTATGTTGTGAAAAGGCATGAGACAAAATTCGTATGCTAAAAGAAACTACATAAATATGGCTTCAAATTGGTACCAAGAGCTGAAGACTTTGAGTCAATAGGATTGACAATTACTTTAGGAGAAGTGATTCACCATATGACCACATGAACACACACTTTATAGTTAGGTGAATCAAACTGGAGATATTTTGATTTATTTATTTATTTATTTTGTGGATGATTTAACTTTTACAATCAAGAATCCAAATTTGTTCGAAGAGTTTTAGAAGCATGTGAGTTTAAAATTATATATATTTATTGGTATCAAGGTGAAGCAAATGAAGGATAGGATATTATTTTCTAAGAATGATACGCTAAAGAGATTTATAAGAAATTTGAGATGTAAGATTACAAGCCAATAAACACTTCTGTGAAACGATGAGTTAAGTTGTCAAAACATGACAACAAAGTAAATCCAACACTTTTTTAGGAGCTTGGTTGGAAGTTTAAGGTAACCAATATGCACAACAGGTTACGATACCATGTGAAAATATCTAAGAATTCTAGAGAGAATCTAAACTGAATTTCTATTGTTGAAAATTTGAATTTTACAAATCAAGAATCAGATTGAGTTAGCCTCTGTTTTACATTATATACTATTACTAACAGAGTTGCTAACAGAAAATAAGAGGGAAATCTAACTAACAAACATTTTATACGACATAGTTCTGTTAAATTGCAACAGCACAGTTTTGTTTTTGAAATTAACATCTCCAAAAATGATTGTATTTCTTCGTTCTTCTTGGGCGTTGATACACTGACTTGAGGTCTCTAGCTCTACATGCCTGTATCGATATAGGGATTCTGGTGAAAGTAGCTTCCTGTGATTAATGAAGATCTTACCAGCACCATTAATGTAGGGAATATTGGGTCCTGGAGCTCATAGACGTACCCCAAGGGAAGTTGGGGGGTTTTGAAAAGAAATGCATGGCCCTCATAAGCATGCCATCCATAGTTACCACCCTTAGTACGTGGCAATATATACTCGTGCATAACCTACACATTATGTAGGAAAATGGTTACTATACACACGCGTGTTCACGGTTCAGTTAAAAAAATGGGTTAGAGTTATTTCCCTATTATTTAAGCCTCAACCTTAAGATATTAGAATTGTGCGAGTGTCAACAGTGAGAGAGAGAGAGAGACAGAGTAGCCATTAACAAAACATTTACCTATTCCAAGCAACGCAATGTGGTATAGAGGTCGGAGTGGGGCATCCGGTCCAGGAGAGATGGTGCCTATTGCTCTATTTCATGCACTAGGTGCCACCTCTCCTGCGACAGGAGCTCCACTATTACCTCATTTCTATTTTCCAGCTCACTTGAATCATCATTTTTGTAAATTTTGATACATGCACCTACTAATTAGAAGTAGAAGAGATTTGTGTCGAGGAAGAGATGACCCTAGCCGATCCTTAGCATTGCATAATATATAACCCAGCTTGGGCCATCTCTCCTGCGACATAAATCCCTCAACTCCTTTTCCTTCCTTTGCTTCCTCTTTTCGATGCCTCACATTATGCCTCAAAAACTTCATTTTATAGACCAAAATCTGGGATCTTTTTTTGTCCCTTCATGTAATAATACAACGAAATTACTCAGACAGTGCAATGAAGTTGCTTACATTTTAGCTTTCTCTTTTCCATGACTCTCCTACCTTAAACCCCACGAAATCTACAGACCAAAATTAAGCCGCGGACTCTTTCTCTCTATCTTCATGGAATATTACTAATGCAATTACTACAATAAAATGAAGTTGCTCACATTTCGGAGGGGCTTTCGCCGTCAATGAATTGAGTGGGAACATTCAAACGCATGGTCAATGTTCAAAGTTACAATATTTCTAATTCAAAGTTCAAATACGAAACTTGCAGGTAATTAAGTTCGCTTGCGGAGTAAGTTGGCATTTTCTCCACTGGTGGCTGCTGAGTAATTAGGAAACGGTCATAAGCATGCTGCATGCATGGTCAATTTCTCGTTATATATGCCGGCTTTTAAAGTCGTCCTGATATATCTCTCTACCTAAAATTTCTATTTAAAAATATATATATATTTAGTTCTTTTTTTCTTTTTCTTTTTTGAGATAAAATATTTAATTCTTTCAGGTTCATTTGGTGCAAACCGCACACGTCTTTCTTTGGGGGGGGGGGGGGGGGTAAGTATTAATTCCTGGTGAAAAATAGAGCTTAGATTGGTAGGATTGCAAAGAAATACATATATATTTTATTATTTTTTCTAACTTATTGATGAAGTGTCACATATATAATTTCTAGGAATTTACGTACATAATAGATTTTCATGCATGTTTCAAACATGTTGTCATTCCATGACAATTTGTTGGCTATATTAATTTTTTATAATAATCTGATTAATACCAATTTTTTTATATTACATATTGTGATTAGATAATATTTCAGTATCTTTGGATACATTAGCATGGTAGATTTAATAGACTTGAAAGACGTACCATATATAAGTTTCGAAGTCCTAAATTTCATCAAGCGCACAACTAATTAATTCATTTAGTTTCCCCTTTACCATGACTTCCCTTTCTTGTAAACCCAACAATATTTGTAGAGTAGAATTAATTAGTTGGACTCTTTCTCTACATCTTCATGGGATTCTACAAATTATAAATTTAAAATTTTCTTCAAGAAATGACTTCAAGGCAATAACGAATGACTTGTCATTGTTGGCTATCAGGATATCGCTTACATAAACAAACAAGGCCACAAATGATGAACTTTGAGTACAAGTAAACAATGGGTAATCACAACGAGACTGAGAAAAGCCATGTTGCAATCACGTTGTAGGAAATATTGAAAAACACAGGCGTGATGCTTACTTGAGTTCATAAAAGGACCGGTGCAATTTTGCAAACTAGAGGCTAATATTGAGATTGACACTCCCCATGACCATGGAACCTAGGAGGAAGAGACATGAACACCTCTTAAAACAATTCACCATGTAAAAAGGTAGTTTTCACATCGAATTGAACAAGATGCCATCTCTGAATCGCAACAATAGCAAAAAAAAGTTAAGCACAATAACAAATTTGGCCATTGGAGAAAAAGTCTTGAAATAATCAAAATATTGGATTATTGAGTGTAGCCCTTTGCCACGACTCTTGCATTGTAACGTTCAATGCTACCTTAGGATAGGATATCTTTCTCCGAAGAAGGATATATTAAAGAGATGCTTAAGAAATTTGAGATGTCAAATTACAAGCCAACAAACCTCCTCGTAGAATGTTTGAGTTAAATTGTTAAATCATGTCGATGGCCAGAAGGTAAATCTAATATTCTTTAAGAGTTTAGTTGGAAGTCTGAGGTACTTAATATGCACGAGACCAAATACTTTCTTTTGCATTGGACTCGTTAGTCGCTACATGGAAGTACCAATCATGACTCATTTGAAAATTGCTAAGATAGTTCTTTACTTAATTTGTGAAAGGTACACTTGATTTTGAATTCTTTTTCACATTCTTTACACGTTATGTGACAATCATATTTTAATAGAAAGCATTGTCGTCCCTCTTTACACCAACTCTTAGCTATAGATTACAAGAACCAAACAAAGTTGTAAGAAAAACTCCAAGCAATAGCTCTATTAAAGGATTACTCAACAATACCCCTACAATAAATTGAATTGAAACGAGATGGAACAAATGTACGTTGTTGCAGTAACTTTGACAAACAACTTTATATGCCCCATTGTTGCTATGATGATACAATTCTTTCCGGCATTGCTCACCAAAAAGGAGAATATGTACACCCCATAGGGTGAGAGAGCTTCTTGCTTCAACACTGCATTGGAGAGGAAAGTCTTGAGCACTACTAGCAGGAATTTGAGCGCTATTGAAGTTACCAACACATCTCCCTTGGGCTTTTTGTACCTACCCACATAGCACCAGAATACAATCTTCGTAAAGGTACCTGTACGCCCATGACATTGATAATGGCAAAATACATTGGCATCAAATGTGATTTTGGATTTGCTTTCAGCTGATATTTTGAAAGTCGGTAACACTAGTTGAGTTGTGTTTTTCATAAAGTGAAGCTTTAAAACAAAATGCTTAAACTACTGTCATCTTTACTATAAAATGCTTACAAATTAAGATTTTGGTAAAAGCTAGTAGATTCCTTACATGCACCATTTTTACATCAGTGGTTGCATCCCAGTAGCTAATAGGCTTATCCCCGGAGAAGTTGGGGGGTTTGAAAAGAACTAAACCATCATAAGAATACCATCCATAGTGGCCACAGACATTTATCTATCTGTTATTATATGACTCCAACTCGTGCATAACCTAAACATTATTTAAGCCTCAAGGCCCTCCAGGGACGGAGCTAGAGCCTTGAGTTAAGGGGGCGCGGCTTTTCTATTGGCTGTGTGTAGTGATTTCAACATTTGAATCTATTCTACTTAGTTGCTGAGTTTTTATTATTATTATTATTATTTTTTTTTTTTTGTCGATAAGAACAAAATTATTTTTGTTTAGAATTTTTTAAATGACAAGGTTGTTTATTTTAAATAGAATTGGTTAATTGAGCTTAATTTTTTTTTTTTTTTTTAAAGTTTTACTATTTGATAGGCTAAGAATGTATTAATCCCTTTGGTAACTTAATAAATTAATTTAGCCAAGTGAAATTAATTAAATTCAATTACATACAATAAGTGTGGTGGCACAAACAAATCACCAAATAAGTTAAATGCAATGAAAAATGAATTTGACATAGGTGATTTGTTTACGAATAGGGAAAACCACCGAGGTAAAACCTCACCAGGTGAATTTAAGGTCACTACTCCCGAGAATCCACTATTATCAAAACAAGCGGTTACAGGTAAAAGAATCACAGTACCTTATACCAACCTACAGTTGAACCCTTATCCTAATACACAATTGGACTTGTAATGTAGTGACAATCTCTCCTTTTAATACATGACTCCCAGTATGTGACTAACTAATCAATGCACGGATCCAAGTGCGTGACTAACACACCAACTTGAGAAAGATTTGGCTACAAAGTTCTTCAATTTATCCACACGATAAAGATCAAGAAGCTCCTTGGTTACAAAACCCTTGGCATACAAACGTAGCAGCTTCTTCAAAAGAAAGATGAACTAGGGCAAATTGTCTCTGGTCACAATTTGAGTGAATAACCACTTTGCATCAAGTTGCATCACCTTAGACAGCCCTTAAAATAATCTTTATATATGTCTAAGGTTGTGAGAAAAGAAACCCTACACAAATAGATTGCATATGTGTGAAAAACAGATCTGAAAATCTGAATTTTGTAATCTTCGATAGATATAGCTATCGAGCTATCTGTCGAGCTTTAAATATTAAATCTCGATAGATACATCTGTCGAAATATCTGTCGAGCTTTAATGAGCAGCACTTCTTCACTTGATTCTTGGACAGATTTGCATGGCTTCAATACTTGAACTTGAACTCTTGTTCCTTAAAGTATTAAACACATCCTAAATCTATCAAATTATAAGTAAAGTGCGTTTTGTTAAAGGATTAGCCAATTCTATATGACATATGGTAATTTTTATTGTTGAACAATTTTTTGGGGGTTTGTATATTTTGTTTTAGATTTTAAATCTATAAATTTTTTTATAGTCACTAAAATGAGGAAAATATTAGCGCTACAAACTTTTTTTTTATATAAATTATTGATTTAATAAGTAGTTACTAGTAAGTAAAAAAATTATGTGAGTGATGGGTCCATGTGCGAACCAATAAGAATTTGCTACCAAAACCGTTTGTAAAAATGTTGTAAAAAAGTTTGTGAGTATAGCATTACTCTTAAAAGAATCAATGATGTTGTTTAAGGGAAAAAATGTAATTTTATAGAACAAAATTGCTAAAATTAGTACACACATATATATAATAATAATTGTTTAAAAAAAATTGGGGGGGGGGGGGGGGGGGCAAAGTTCGCTATGTCCCTAGGCCTTCAACCTTAAGATATAAGAACCATGTATCTCTCGCTCTGCATGTGTATATGAGAGAGAGATCAGACATAAACAAAATAATAGTGTTTATTATACACACTCCAGAGCAATTTTTGTGAGTCTAAAAGTATGTGCAACAATGTGTATGAAAGAGGAATTTCCCAAAACATCCACTCCATTCAGCACGGCATAGTAGAGGTTAAAGTGGGGCATCCTGTCGAGGAGAAATGGTGTCTATTGCTGTAGTAATTCAAGCACTAGGTGCCACCTCTCCTGCGACAAGAGCTCCACTGCAACCTCATATCTCTTTCCCAGCTCACTTGATCATCATCTTATTAATTTGCGTATACATGTACTTACTAGAAGTTGAAGGGATTCATGTCACAGAAGGATGGCCCTAGCTGAGCTTTTGCTAGTATAACCTAGCATGGGCCATCTCTCCTGCGACAGGAATCCCTCAACCTCTTTTCTTTTCTTCCTTTGCTTCCTATTTCCATGCCTCTCATCATACCTTATAACATTCATTTTATAGACCAAAATCTGGGCTCTTTCTCTGTCCCTTCGTGTGATAATATATACAATGAAATTACTCCTATATTGTAATGAAGTTGCTTACATTTTGGTCAAAGTTCAAAGTTTTAGAATTTTTCAACTTTACATTTGAAACTTGCTGATAATTCCTTTAGCTTCCTCTTTACGATAACTCTCCTAATACCTTGTAACCCCATGAAATCTATAGACCAAAACTATCTATTTTCATGGAATATTACAAAGAAATTACTAGTGCAATGCAATGAAGATTACAGGGGCTTTTGCCGTCAATGAATTGGGTGGGAACGGTCATAAAGCATAGTCAATATTCATTGTTATACAATTTCTACTTCAAATACGAATTTTACTGGTAATTAAGTTTGATTTGCCGAGTAAGTTGGCGTTGGAGACTAGTTGATTTGGAAGAGACCGTGGAACTCGATGCTTTCAGTTTGGCCGTAAAGTTCTCTTCTTCTTCTTCTTTTATTTTTTATTTTTTATTTTTTATTTTTTTTATTGGTGACTTGTTGAGTAATCAGGAACGGTCATAACTATAAGCGTGTTCAATTCCTCGTTATGCCTGCTTATTTTGAAGTCATTCTAATCATGCTACCTAAAATTTCTATTTCTAAAAAAATATATATTTAACTCTTTCATGTCCATTGGGTGCATATTATTATACTTCCACTTTTTTCTTTTTTCTCGTTTATTAATGTTAATGCTGTATTAATTCCGGGGATGACTAAGAAAAATATAGCTAATTATAATTAGCTTGGTAGGACCATTAGGAAATATATATATATATATATATATATAAGATAGGTTCAAGTTACACAAAGTGTAACTTGACTAGAGTTACACCTATTTTAGACCGTTGATTCTCATTAAATCTAACGGTCAGCAAAAGACTACTTCTCACATCATTAATATGTAATTATTATTTACCATGTGTAACTCATTTAAATTAAATTCCCCACATTCATCGCCTTACTATTAATAATCATATTCCTATCCATCAAGCAAATCACCTCAGCAAAGATTGAGGATTGGCAAGCAGTATTGATATTAGATGCAGCTGGTAGTTTCAAGAGGTTCATTGAACAAGTAAATTCAACAAAACACCTTGGCAATGATATTAAAATTATGTACATTCAAGCAATATAATCTGATTCTATCGACCAATAGTTCAATACTCTAATATACTAATGTGAATTCCAGCAATATATTCACCACCGATGGTCCAATATTACACCAAATAAGGAGGAAGCAGAAAGAACTATTGAATACTAATGAGGTGTTTACAAACATCTTCTATTAATTTCAAGGTCGGATTTTATTGACCTAATTGAACAGAATTAGAAGTGGGCGGGGAGTTCTTCTTTCTCTCTGTCTCTAAGAAAGAGATATCTCTCTTCTCTTAGGCAGTAGAAGTTGTTAAGTCCCTTCTTTAGAAGGAGAGTTTTTGTCTTCTCTAGTGGTAACAAGTTTACTTCTAGAGCTTGTTGGGGTTTCTTTTTTCGGGTTAAAGGGAAACACGTATCTTTTCTTGAGTATTCCATCACCTTCTGTGAGCCATGGAGGATTTGGTAGATAAATGGAGTAACTTCTCCCTGTCAGACAGAGAAAACACTGGGTTTGTTCTTCAAAAGGATCATCGATCAGGAGAGTTTATCATCGCAGCACAATTTCTGACTCCACGCTTCTTGAATATGGAGATTCTGGCAAGGACTTTCAAGCAACTGTGGAGGTCCACAAAGGGTTTCAAGATCCAAAATCAGAAAGATCACAGAGTTCTCTTCGTCTTTGACAACTTGAACGATGTTGATCGAATCCTTCAAAGCCAGCCTTGGAGTTTTGACAAATACTTAGTTATGTTACAGCGATATGATACAGATGTCCTAGTCCGCGACCTGGTGTTTACAAAAGCACTCTTTTGGGTGCAGGTCCATAATATCCCGGTACGGTTTATGAAGACAAACGTTGCTGAAGGAATCTGTGACATAGTGGGAGAAGTGCAAAAATCAACCAAGGTAGTTGATGATGATGGTGGATACTTTATTCGGGTCCAAGTTAGTATCAACATTACCCTCCCCCTCTGTCGAGGAAGGGTTATAACCATGGAGAATGATGAGAAGCATTGGGTTAGTTTTAAGTACAAGCGCTTGCCGAATTTTTGTTTTTGGTGTGGTCGTTTGAATCACAGTGACAAAGATTGTATTCTTTGGATTGAGAGCAAAGGAACCCTCTCGCTGGACAGTCAACAATTTAATTCTAGTCTGAAGGCAACCCATATACGACAGACGGGAAGAATGTTGTCTATGTCCCAAGTTTCTACAAACGACGGCAATCTTATGTCAATTCGGAGCCTTCTGAGGTGGTGCCCAACCAAGCTCCGGTGATTGAATTATCGGAACAAGGCCCGGCCAGGGAAGTCCAACCAGCAACGATTACAAAGAACAGGGTTGAAGGAAGTAATGGCGGGGAAGAGGCAGACTTGGTAACGGACGTAACTGAAAGCAATGAAGGGGGCTAGTTGTCAGAAACAAATTTGGAGCCCGAATTATTGCCAATTAATGTCCCTATCTCCAACGAATTGTCACCTATTAAAACTCCACTTATTGAGGGAAAGGAAGTTAATGCAATGTCATTAAACAGAGAAGCCGTTGATTCAGCAAAATTATTTGAAATCAAAATCAATGCAATTGATGAGATTTTAAATATTCCAAGTCAGACTTTGGGTTTCAATGGATATTCAATGCTAGGCAATTATGATGGAAATAATTCACATGCAAATCCTAGCCGCCCCATAATGGAAAATATGGTGCACAATCCTGAAGTTAATGCTCCTCCAACGTCCAAAGTAACAAGTTCCCACGCAGCCACCAGACTGAGCACTAGGGGCAGAGGCAACAAACACTTCAAGAAAAAGGCAGTAGGTACCAAGGAACACAACAAACTGAGTGGAGGGAAGAGAAGTGAGGAAGCCCATCTGGAGTTACCAAATAAGCGTAGGCTGGTTTCAAAGGATGATGAAAATTGCTCAAATTCAATGGTGGAGGCGGAGGCTCAGCCCCGCCAATTGTAATGAGTTGCTTAGTCGGGAACTGTCATGGGCTTGGGAACCCATGTACAGTGAATGAGCTTGCTAGTCTGGTGCGGGCTAAAGATCCCTCTGTCGTGTTTATTGCCGAGACATGGACAGATGAAGCTAGGCTAAAGGATGTGAAAAGGAAAATTCAGTTCGATAACATGTTTGTAGTACCAAGAGTAAATCGGGACGGTGGTCTAGTGCTATTCTGGAAGGAATCAGTTGAGGTCTCAGTTGAAGGGTCTGATGCTATTGATGTAACTATGGAGGTTTCAGGCACAAATTACATCGATGAATTGTTTCAAGGAGATGATAGGGCTGGGATGGGATTGATTATTCGAGATTGCCAAGGTCGGGCTTGGCACAGGGTCGAAATCATCCCTCTTCCCTTAACTGTCATGGATTTTGAAACTTTGCCTATATCGAGTGCTCTACAGTTAGTTACTGATCTGAGTTTAATAGTTGCCATCCCAGAATGAGATTTTGACTCATTCTCTTTGATTTCTTTTAGTTTATTTAGTCATAAGGTTAAATGTTTTGCAAATTTATCTCATTGTTTTAGGTGTCCACATGTTCGTAGAGAAAGGAAAAGTGTAGCTCACAACCTAGTTTGACATGCACGACATGTCACTGGTTTTCAAGTGTGAATGGAAGATGTCCCATCGCACACCATTAATATTTATCTGACTATTTTGCTTACTATTTAATAAAGTTCAAAGTATTGATTCTCAAAAAAAAAAGAAAAAAAAAAAAGAGAAGTGGGCGGGGAGAATAAGATTTTTTATTTTTTAAATAAGTGGAAGATGATTATTAAGGAGAGAGAAGTGGTGAATGTGGGGGGATTTAATTAAAACAAGTTGACCTATCAAATAATAATTAAATATTAATGATGTAAGAAGTAGTCTTTTACTGACCGCTAGATTTAATGAGAATCAACGGTGTAAAATGGGTGTAACTCTAGTCAAGTTACACCAAGTGTAACTTGAACCTAGATAGAGAGAGATGGGTTCAAGTTATACCTGGTGTAACTCTAAAGAGTTACACATTTTTTAAACCATTGAATTTAAGTAGATTCAAAGGTAAAAAAAAGACCCCCATTAATGCTAATATTCTATTTGATTTCATTTATTATCCCTTATTTAATACATAGCATATTTGTTTTTAAACCCAAAAAAAAAACTATATTGTTATCTCTCTCTCTCTCTCTCTCTCTCTCTCTCTCTCTCATGTTGTTGAATAACACATTCCATACAACATAAGTGTTGCATTCTATTTTAACATCTCTGGTCCTTGGTTATCAATAGGTTGTGTGTGTGTGTGTGTGTTTTAATGAACGTCATTGAAGTCTATATCTACAACTATATGAACGTCTAGGAGTTTATATAAGAGTTGATTAATCATAAAAATAAAAAAAGAGTAATCAACTCCTATATGAATGTCACTGAAGTCTATATCTACAACTATATCTCACTGAAGTCAATAGATTGTAGATTTTTCAATAGGATTTAGGGTTTTGTTGTTCATGTCAAGTTCATACCTTACTTCACTTGCTGCACATACTTCAAAAATATATTGTTGCGACAACATAAACATTGTCACCAATCTACAAGTGATGATTGCCAGCTATTATATTAATAGAAGAGGATTGGAGCAATTCTTTCTTTATGGAGTATATTATTAGGATAATGTGTTTAATCTACTGCCTTATTTCAATGGAAATCAGGTTGTGGAAGAGAGCTAGTCGGTTGCAAAACTATACTCTCACCATGTACTTAGAGCTGTAACCTTTATAGCACATTTTTGTTACATTACTCATCAAATAGAAGAAACCAAAGATTCTCCAATATAATCATTTGATAGGATAAAACAAAGAGTATAGAATTTCTGGAAAATATGAAAAAAAAAAAAAAAAAAAGGTGTCATAAACACACTGTTAATGACATTAAATTAAAGCAAAAACAAATGAGTAATTGTAACCAAAATTGTGGCTGCTACTAATAGCTAAGGATCTTAGTAGAAAAACAAAACAAAAAACCAAAATGTATTGTTTCATCATGATTAACAACATAGGTCCTTAAACAATTATGTTCTAAGTTACTTGGACTCAATATATGTCTCAATTCCACAAAGACGAAGCTCATTTTGTGATTCTCTTCAACCACATGTACCTAAAGTAGAAAAAAATAAGAAGGTACAAGTAAATTTGAAACATGAGATATATATTACTATAACCAAAGTTTTTTTTTTTTAAATGACTAAAAAATTGTAATGAAAAAACTCACTTTATGCTAAATAATCAATATTATTGTCATAAACTTTGTCATGTTTTCTTCATCTTGGCAATCACTTCCTTCACCATTATATTGTTTACAAGTACAACGATTATGACCATAACCCCCACAAAGTTGACAGGATCGTCTTTTTGTTGTTGTACGAGCTAAGGATATTTCAAGCCCACCTTTAATTCTCCCACTGGAACCTGTTTCTCGGTACTTTTCTTTTGACATTTGGTTATTGATACATGTGGATCTTTTATATTCAAAGGAATAATGAGAGACAATCTTCAACTTCAATAATGTCAATTGATTCACCACTCTTGTGATGCATATCCATTTCATTATTTTCCTTATCTTCAAGCAGTTGATTTTCCATTCCAAAAGCTTTCTTAAGGGTGTGGTCTAAGTTGAAGATTATCATTATATATATATATATATATATATATATACTTCAAATTTTTCAGCATGGGAAGACAATTGACTTACACAATGATAAACATGGATGCTTCGTAAGGCTCTTGACATATGATGCTCATCCTCACTGCTTGATCTATATTCTACACTTTTGATTTCTTTATTTGCTTCTTTTGTCTAGCATTATAGGATGTAGTGGCTAGGAATCTCAAAAATATTTTTAATCTGGAAGATTAATAACATGTGCCTACAAACAATTCCCATAAACTCAAAATGTTGGCAGTCACATTCACAAACTTTTGATTCCAAGTTCAACTTCACATTAAATGCATCATCAGGATCAAAGGAACTTGTTACTTTGTACTTACAAAAAGTTCCATTTTTCTCAACCTTTTCCTTTGTAAAATGATTACAACTCACCAATTCTTTTTGGAACTTGCTAAATATGGTTCTCATGTATATGGAAGCAACTTGATGCTCTATTTTTAAGCCAATTACCAATGAAGGTATTTTATGTCTTGAATCAAAATCTACCTTTCTTTCTTATAACGACTATCCACTGCTTTTGCAAATTCTACCACAAAATCCTGTAATGTAGTTCTTGAGTTAACAAAGGAGTCAAAGAACACATTGATGCGTTCACTTTTCTGGGTAGTGTTCATTCTTGCAAAGAAAGTATTTCTATTGTAAACTGGTATCCATGACTCTCGAATATTATATAATCCTTCAAGCCATTCATTTCTCTCCAAGCCTTCCAAGCCTCCTCAAATTTTTCCACACTAGGTGACTCATGTATGCATCTCTTCAAGTCACATTTGAATATTGACTTCTTATGATATATATGGGAAAGTTTCTCTGGAAATTTCTTTTTAATATGCCAAAGGCAAAGACGATGATGAGTTCTTAGGAATACCTTTGCAATAGCTGCACCCATGGCTAAATCTAGATCTGTAATAATAGATTTTGGTTCCTTCCACCACATTGCTTGAAGCCAAGTTTCAAACAACCACACAAAAGTTTGTTCTGTCTCATCCTACAACAATGCACAACTAAATAAAATTGATTGACAATAATGGTTTTGTTAGGTTCTAAATGTTTAGAACAATTGGAAAATCGTGAACACAAACTTGTCTAGATATAGATCTTAGAGTCTATAGGTTTTATTAGACAATGCTTAAGGTGATTCAAGTCAAGATTCAAGAACATACAAGCTGCAAGAAGAAGACTTCATATTCTGCCTGGTTCGATCGATCGAAGAATAGGCTCGATCAATCGAAAATCGTATCTGCAGAATTTTAAGTCGGCCCAAACAGCAGCTTAAGCCCATTAAGGATTAGGGTTTCAGATCTACTTCTCCCATTATATAAAGGAAACCCTAAGCCACGTTTTTGAGAGCTTTTATAGAGAGAAGAGTGTGCCTCTTTTGTATCTGGGGTTTTGTACCCAAACCTCTCTAAGTCTTTGTTGCTCATACTTTGCGATTTGTGTAAATCTCTTGTGAAATCCTTGAGGAGCTTTCCTTCACATAAACTTAGGGTTTTCAAGGTAGAGATTATATCAACATCTTGATGATCAACTCAGTTGCTGCCATTGGAGCTTAAAGAAACACAAGCGGGGGTGCTTGTATCTTGATTGGAGAATCCAAGAAAGAAGGAGTCCGTGGATTCGAAGCTTGCACGTGGTCGTGTCAGTAAGTTCTACTGGTAGGTAGCATTAGAAAGTCAAGCGGGGAGCTTGTAAGTCCTTTTGTATGAACTTCGATTCTTTCATATAGTGGATTCAAGTTTACCTTGAGGATAGCTAGGTCAAATCCTCCCCAGGTTTTTACCGTGTGGTTTCCTGGGTCATCATATTATTGTGTCATTTATTTTTCCGCTGCTTTATATTCTTGATATGATTGTTTGATTGTGATAACCTAGATTTGCATAATTTGACTAAGTTAATTACTTGGCTAATTAACTAGGCTAATCCAATTGTGTTTTAAGGGGTCTAAAACTGTTCAGGTTTAACCCCGTAAAAGGAGCAAATGTCATATCATACTTGTTTATTTTGTAAGTCGTGTCAAATATCACTACATCCCCAAAGTATTGATAAGCCATCCTTGATCGCACATCCACCTAGAAAAAAAAATAACCATATGGCCAACATCATCACATTGAATTGCATAAAAGAAATTGGAGTTTTGAGCTTGTTGATTGTGGTTGTTGTCAAATCCCTTCACAACCCATTTCTGCAACTTCTTATTCTTCATGACCCAAAGCATTGCCGCACATCTAGTTTTAAGACTTAAGCAACTTCTACGGGCCTTTTTTTCATCATCTCTACTCTTTCCACTATCAAATTTATTTTTTGTTTTGCGCTGCCGTTCACAACAACATACATAAATACGGCTTGTTACATTATCACTTCTGGGTGCCTTTTTACTCGTATGAATACAAATTCCAAACCTTTCTTTTTTGGCAAATTCTTTGTAAAAAGTTTCAACACTAGCAAGGGAGTCAAATTGCATTCCGACATATGGCTTGCATTTCAACTCACAATCACCATAACCTTCAAGTGGTAATGTTGACACCCCATTTTGCAACCCGCATTTAACCTCACATGGAGGGTAAAAGGGTACTTTCACTTTGGAAATATGCATCTTGATTCTAGCTATTAGATCATTGGACTCATTTCACCAAAATGATCTTGATGTTGTAACGATTAAATCGACTGGTCATAAGTCCTAATCGGACCACCCGATTGAAAGTTATCATCAAATCAAGTTTTAATGGCTAAGATGTACTATCACAAATTGAGTCCGACTATATGTGATTATGAACAATTGATTTCAATTGGTTATAGGTGTAATCAATTTGAGATCAATGATGTGTCATAATTTGATTGGTTAGGACTACATTTTATGGTGAGGTTACATACACCTAATTAATTAGATAGTTAAACATTAATTATTCAATGAGTAATTTGTGTAATTATCTTTTAATTAGAGTAAATTTGGAACCAATTAAGTCTGAAATGGGAGTGATTGGAGTCATTTAATGTTAATTGGGAGCTAATTTGGGACCTATTAATGTTGATTGTGCTGAAACCATTTTCTATCAAATGACCTCTGCTCACCATTTCATCAATATCTCTCAGAATATTTTGAATCTGTGAATGAGGTTAATTTTTTCAGAAACTAGACATCCGGGGCTTCAATTTGAGCACAAGAACGAGGCAATTCCGATTAGAATTGAGTCAGATATGATTTTTCGAAGTTGGCTCTACAAGCTGTTACAGCAGCTACGGGAAAACCGAATTTTGGCTTGCTCCTCACTCCCACCAATCTTTCCATTTAATGCACCAGATTTTCCCCAAGGCTAAAATGAGGTCTAGGTTCATAATTCTTTGTCAATTCTCATTAAATAGCCTTCCAATCATATTTCATCCACCACTACTATATAAACCCTTCCCCTCCTTCATTTCAGGGCACACCAAAACCCCCTCTCTTCTCCTCTCTTGAGTTCTAGTGAAGTTGAGTAGTCTTGTCATATTTTGGTCTTCCTGAGACTCATTCTTCCTCTCCTAGTTCTTCTTTTCTTCACCCTTAGGACCTCCACTAAGAGTCTCCTCCTCCATCGTCTGGATCTTGCATAAAGGTATAATCCATTTCCCTAACTTGTTTATTGTGTTGCCATGATGAGAATTTAGGATTAAAGCATGATAGTGATTATTTAAATTCTCTTGAATATGTTTGAATGTTCTTAAATGTTCTTATGTGTTCTTTACATGTTCTTGGTTGTTCATCATATGTTCATGCATAAACATTAGTTTTGATCTTAAATCCACATCAAAAATATGAAAAACATGTTTGTTTCATAATTCTTTCAAGTCCTTGAATCTAGGATGTCACCATACACACACATTCACTAGAATTTATTTTTCAATCCAAATGCAATGCTTAATAAATTGAATTAGGGTTTATCACATGCACACACTTCAAATTCAGCATGCAAATTGATTGATAACATATTGGATGATGTGATATGTATGTTGGCCACCATAGTCTAGAAGACCGGTTTCACCGGGTAAGGTGGGTGCCTAACACCTTCCCACCTTGTAACATAGCCTCCGAACTTAGATCAAGGGTTAGTAGATCAAATGTTTATCCTTGTAATTTTCAATTTCTAGGTTGTAACTAGGAAACAAAGCCATGTACTTTATCTTAGATTGTATCTAGGACCAAAGCCGTGTGATTTTCCTATGATTAATGTAAATTCAAATTTCATATTAATAAAATGAGGAATTTTTCAATTATGGTTTTCTTATTTTTCCAATAATTAAATAAGTGGCGACTCCATTATAAAACCCTTAATCTAAAGGGGAAAATATAACTAGTTGAACCTCCATTTTGAGAGGCAATAACACGACTCCACCCATTCATGTGGGTTTGGCCCAACATTCATAAAAATGGGCCGGGGGCGCAGCCTCTCACAGGTAACTCTTACTTTGATAGTCTTGAATTGTTCAGGGCATCATATAACTCTTCACATTCCATTTGCTATTTATTAACCGTAAGAATCAATATAAATAATGAATGGAAATAAAAAATATGCAAACTTCTATCACTCAGACTCCTTTAAGTAATTGAACTTTTTTTCTTTATTCTTTTTCAACTTCTATTACTCAAACAAATAAGTAACCACAGTCAAGATTTTAGGATTAGTTGCAAATCAAATTCCATCGAGGTTTAAACATAGTTTTCAAACCCGGACCGGATCGGGCGATCCGACTGGGTTAACCGGGAACCGGATAGGAATCTGGTTTTTTAAGCTTCAAGAACCGGGCATCATAGGTAATTTCGTGAACCCCTTGAACCGGGATTGGACTGCCCGGTTCATGCAGAACCGGTGGCATGAACCATACGGTCCAACCCCGGTTCAAGCATGCCTCTTAAATAAGAAAAAATTCGAAAATGCGCTTACCAGGATTAGAACCCATGCACGGTCAGATATACAGCTAGAGCCTAACCACTCAGCCAAGCTTGCAAGTTGGTGCTCAACAATAACAAAAAAAATACTTAAAGTAAACTTAATGCATTTTTTTTCTTTTTTTATAAAAACAACTTAACACAATTCTATTCTACTTTATTAAATTATCCATCTCTTTCAATGAATATAAAAAAATTATAATTAAAATCCTTCAAAGATATTCAACTTTACTTCAAAAATTAATCATAAATTTTAATATTTTCATGGTTATTATTTTATTTTATTAACTTTCTTATTTAATTATTAAATATATTCTTGAAAATCATTAAATTTCCCTCACATATATAGATATGTTAGTCAATTTTACTACTTTTATAAATTTAATATTTATATTTAGGCTTTAATTAATTATTAAATTAATTATAACATCATCACGGTTCGACCTCGGTTGGACCTCAAAAACCTTGAACCTCTCCCTTTTACGGTTCAATGAACGGTCTGGGTTTGAAAAACCTTGGGTTTAAATATAGATGCAATGAATAAAATATCAATGATAGAGAATGATAAAAACAAAGTCTAATATAATTTTTGTTTTTTTTTTAAGATTTCTTATTAGTGATTCATGTGAGAAAAAAGATGTCTATATCTAAAACTACAATTACATGCCTATATCTACAACAGTGACAAAAAAGAGTAAATAGGATGAACGTTGTCATCCTCTCAATGATTATAGTAATAGAATAGTAATCAACCCCAAGTCCTACAAGCCCATCTGTTCCGAAATCCTAGCCAAAGTACAGAAACTGGAGATAGAGACGTGGAGATAGAGAACAAAATAGTCTAGAGACCAATTACAGTCACATGCAATAGAATAAAATAGTTCATCGACTCAAAAAAAAAAAAAAAAAAATTCATACCCCGAACCAAGGACCAAAGACGTTGAGATAGAGTACAACACGTCAACTCTATATTTGTGTTATTCAACAACCTATAAGATTCAGGACAATTGAGTTCAAAAACCTCAAAAAACTGTTCATAAAAATTTAAAATAAAAAATAATAATAATAATAATAATAAAAGCAGCACACAACCTGTTGATAACCAAGGACCAGAGACATAGAGATAGAATACAACACTTCAACTCTTAATTTGTGTTATTGCACAACACGGCAGCCTGTGCTCTTTTTTTTCTTTTTCTTTTTCCTATTGCTACCAACGACCTAGCCGTGGAGGAGACAGAGGAAGAGCCGTGCAAATCAAGAGAGAGAGAGAGAGAGAGAGAGAGTATAGTTTTTTTTTGGGTTTAAAAACAAGTATGGAATGTATTAAATAAGGAATAATAAACGAAATCTGTTAGGACATATGTGGAACTTGTTAGAACATATATTATTGTAAATTGGCTAATCCTTGGAGAAAACACACTTTACTTGTATTTGGGTAGATCTAGGATGTGTTTAGTACTTAAAGGAACAAGAGTTCAAATCTAGTACTGAAGCCATGTAAATCTGTCCAAGAAACAAGTGAAAAAGTTTTGTTCATTAAAACTCGACAGATAGCTCAATAGATAATCTATAGAGGTTTAGTGTTTAATTCTTGATAGCTCTCGACAGAAGCTGTATCTTTCGAGAATTACAAAATTCAGATTTCCAGATCTGTTTTTCACGCGTATCCAAGCTATTTGTATATGGTTTATTTTCTCATAACCCTAGACATATATAAGGATTATTTAAAGGGACGTCTAAGGTGATGCAACTTGATGCAAAGTGATTATTCACTCAAATTGTGACCAGAGACAATTTTCCCTAGTTCATCTTCTTTGTAGAAGCTACTATGTTTATGCGTCAAGGGCTTTGTAACCAAGGAGCTTCCTGATCTTCATCATCTGGATGAACTGAAAAATTTTGCAGCCAACATTTTTCTTAAGTTGGCGTGTTAGTCACGTACTTGGATCCGTGCATCGATTAGTTAGTCACGTACAAGGAGCCATGCATTGAAAAGAGAGATTGTCACTACATTGCAAGTCCAATTGTATATTAGGGTAAGGGTTCAAGTGTAGGTTGGTATTAGGTACTAGGATTCCTTTTACTTGTAACCGCTTGTTTTGATAATAGTGGATTCTCGGGAGTGGTAACCTTAAATTCACCTGGTAGGGTTTGATGGTTTTCTCCATTCGTAAACAAATCACCTGTGTCAAATTTAATTTCCGCTGCATTTAGTTATTTGATGATTTGTTTGTACTGCCACGCTTATTGCATGCAATTGAATCTAATTAATTCACTTGACTAATTAATTGATTGATTTACCAAAAGAGGTCAATACATTCTTAGACTATTAAAAATCAATTAGAATATTAGCATTAATGGGGGTCTTTTTTTGACCGTTGGATAAACTTAAATCCAATAGTTTTAAAAATGTGTAACTTTAGAGTTACACTAGGTGTAACTTGAACTCATCTCTCTCTTCTCTCTCTCTCTCTCTCTCTCTCTCTATATATATATATATATATATTGTTAGGACATATGTGTTTTCACTTGTTAAGAACATATATCACTTATTTATGTAAATTGGCTAATCCTTTGACAAAACGCACTCTACTTGTAATTAGGTAGTTCTAGGTGTTTTTAATACTTCAAGAAACAAGGTTTCAAGGTCAAGTGCTGAAGTCATCAACTCTGTCCAAGAAAAAGCAAGCTGAAGTGCAATTTCATTAAAGCTCAACACCTGCTCGATTGCTACCTCGACACCTGCTATCTGTCGAGATTTATAATTTCAAATTTTCTGATCTGATTTTCTTGGGATCCGTGAATATGTTTTTGGGCCTTCTTGGGATCCGTGAATATTGATTGATGGCCACAACATGGCAATCAATCAATATATTGATTTTTCTAAAAAAAATAAATCTTAACTAGTAGCAAAGTAGAACGTGTCATTCCAATCAATTTCCTCACCTATCTCAATACTTCTTTCTTTCTATTTTGCTGTTGACCAACTAGTTTCTCTCTCTCTCTCTCTCTAAGTCTATGGAGATCGCCAGCAAACCATAGCCCATGAGTGTTTCCTCTACTGTCTACAACTAGCATGGCCACCACTAGAAGCCACCATGATAGAGGGACCTCCTCTGCTGCAAAGCTGCGAAAAAATGATCTCCTCCACTGCAAAATGAACATTTCTCTAATCCTGCATTGTGAATTTTTCTATATTTTCATCTTCATCTTTTTCTTTTTTCTTTTTTGGGTTAGGGTGTTCAAGTTTATATTTTAGGGGGTCAAAACAAAAAAAATTTAAAAAATACACTATATAATTTTTTTTTTCTCCCTTCAGGTCAGGGGGTTCATTTGAACCCCCTGCCATCAACGTAGCGCCGCCCATGAACTTAAAAGCCGTACCATATATAAGTTTTGAAATCCAAAATTTCATCTAGCACACAACTAATTAATTCATTTAGTTTCCTCTATACCATGACTTCCCTTTCTTGTAAACCCAACAATATTTGTAGAGTAGAATTAATTAGTTGGACTTTTTCTTTCCATCTTCATGGGATTCTACAAATTACAAATTTAAAATGTTCTTCAAGAAATGACTTCAAGGCAGTAACGAATGACTTGTCATTGTTGACTCTCAGGATATCGCTTACATAAACAAACAAGGCCACATATGATGAACCTTGAGTACAAGTAAACAATGAATAATCACAACGATCGCGAGACTGAGAAAAAGCCAAGTTGCAATCACGTTGTAGGAAATTTTGAAAAACACAGGCGTGATGCTTACTTGAGTCCATAAAAGGACTGGTGCACTTTTGCAAACTAGAGGCTAAGATTGAGATTGACACTCCCCATGACCATGGAACCTAGGAGGAAGAGACATGTACACCTCTTAAAACAATTTGCCATGTAAAGAGGCAGTTTTCACATCGAATTGAAGAAGATGCCATCTCTGAATCAAATAATAGCAAAAAAAAAAAAAAGTTAAGCACAATAACAAATTTGGCCAATGGAGAAAAAGTCTTGAAATAATCAAAATATTGGATTATTGAGTGTAGCCCTTTGCCACGACTCTTGCATTGTAACGTTCAATGCTACCTTAGGATAGGATATCTTTCTCCGAAGAAGGATATATTAAAGAGATGCTTAAGAAATTTGAGATGTCAAATTACAAGTCAACAAACCTCCTCGTAGAATGTTTGAGTTAAATTGTTAAATCATGACAATGGCAAGAAGGTAAATCTAATATTCTTTAAGAGTTTAGTTGAAAGTCTGAGGTACTTAATATGCACAAGACCAAATACTTTCTTTTGCATTGGACTCGTTAGTCGCGGCATGGAAGTACCAATCATGACCCATTTGAAAATTGCTAAGATAATTCTTTACTTAATTTGTGAAAGGTACACTTGATTTTGAATTCTTTTTCACATTCTTTACACGTTATGTGACAATCATATTTTAATAGAAAGCATTTTTGTCCCTCTTTACGCCAACTCTTAGCTATAGATTACAAGAACCAAACAAAGTTGTAAGAAGAACTCAAAGCAATAGCTCTATTAAATGATTACTCAACAATACCCCTACAATAAATTGAATTGAAACGAGATGGAACGAATCTACGTTGTTGCAGTAACTTTGACAAACAACTTTATATGCCCCATTGTTGCTAACTTGCTATGATGAATTGATGATACAATTCTTTCCGGCAATCCTGACCAAAAAAGTGAATATGTACACCCCATAGGGGGAGAGAGCTTCTTGCTTCAACACTGCATTGGATAGGAAAGTCTTGAGCACTACTAGCCGGAATTTGGGCGCTATTGAAGTTACCAACACATCTCTCTTGGGCTTTTTGTACCTACCCACATAGCACCAGAATACAATCTTCGTAAAGGTACCTGTACGCCTATGACATTGATAATGGCAAAATACATTGGCATCAAATGTGATTTTGGATTTGCTTTCAGCTGATATTTTGAAAGTGGGTAACACTAGTTGAGTTGTATTTTTCATAAAGTGAAGCTTTAAAACAAAATGCTTAAACTATTGCCATCTTTACTATAAAATTAAAATGCTTACAAATTAAGATTTTGGTAAAATCTAGTAGATTCCTTACATGCACCATTTTTACATCAGTGGTTGCATCCCAGGAGCTAATAGGCTTATCCCAAGAGAAGTTGGGGGGTTTGAAAAGAACTGGACCCTCATAAGAATACCATCCATAGTGGCCACAGTCATATTTCTACCTCTTATTATATGTCTCCAACTCGTGCATAACCTAAACATTATTTAAGCCTCAAGGCCATATTTTGTTTTAGATTTTAGATCTATAAATTTTTTTATAGTCACTAAAATTAGGAAAATACTAGCACTACAAACTTTTTTTATAAATTATTGATGTAATAAATGGTTACTAGTAAGTAAAAAAGTAATGTAAGTAGTGGGTCCATGTGCGAACTAATAAGAATTTGCTATCAAAACAGTTTGTAAAAATATTGTAAAATAGTTTGTGAGTATAGCATTACTTTTAAAAGAATCAATGATATTGTTTAAGGGAAAAAAATGTAATTTTATAGAACAAAATTGCTAAAATTAGTACACACATATATATATAATAATTTTTTTTTTTTTTTTAATTTAGGAGGGGCAAAGCTAGCTACATCCCTAAGACCCTCAACCTTAAGATCGATATAAGATCATGTATCTTTCGCTCATGTGTATATGAGAGAGAGAAAGAAAGATCAGACATAAACAAAAGAATAGTATTTATTATACACACTTCACAGTAATTTTTTTGAGTGTCTAAAAGTGTGTGCAACAATGTGTATGAAACAGGAATTTCCCAAAACATCCACTCCAATCAGCACGGCATAGTAGAGGTTAAAGTGGGGCATCCGGTCGAGGAGAAATGGTGCCTATTGCTGTAGTAATTCAAGCACTAGGTGCCACCTCTCTTGCAACAGGAGCTCCACTGCAACCTCATATCTCTTTCCCAGCTCACTTGATCATCATCTCAATTTGCGTATACATGTACTTACTAGAAGTTGAAGGGATTCATGTCACAGGAGGATGGCCCTAGCTGAGCTTTTGCTTAATTGTATAACCTAGCATGGGCCATCTCTCCCGCGACAGGAATCCCTCAACCTCTTTTCTTTTCTTCCTTTGCTTCCTATTTTCATGCCTCTCATCATACCTTATAACATTCATTTTATAGACCAAAATCTGGTCTCTTTCTTTGTCCCTTCATGTAATAATATATACAATGAAATTACTCCTATATTGCAATGAAGTTGCTTACATTTTGGTCAAAGTTCAAAGTCTTAGAATTTTTCTACTTCACATTTGAAACTTGTTGATAATTCCTTTAGCTTCCTCTTTACGATAACTCTCCTAATACCTTGTAAACCCCACGAAATCTATAGACCAAAACTATCTATTTTCATGGAATATTACAATGAAATTACTAGTGCAATGCAATGAAGATTACAGGGGCTTTTGCCGTCAATGAATTGGGTGGGAACGGTCATAAAGCATGGTCAATATTCATTGTTATACAATTTCTACTTCAAATACGAATTTTACTAGTAATTAAGTTTGATTTGCCGAGTAAGTTGGCGTTGGAGACTAGTTGATTTGGAAGAGACTGTGGAACTCGGTGCTTTCAGTTTGGCCGTAACGTTCTCTTCTTCTTCTTCTTTTTCTTTTTCTTTTTTTCTCTTTTTTTTATTGGTGACTTGTTGAGTAATCAAGAACGGCCATAACTATAAGCGTGTTCAATTCCTCGTTATGCCTGCTTATTTTGAAGTCATTCTAATCTTGCAACTTGAAATTTTTATTTCTTAAAAAAAAAATATTTAGCTCTTTCATGTCCATTGGGTGCATATTATTATACTTCGACTTTTTCTTTTTTCTCGTTTATTAATGTTAATGATGTATTACTTCCTGGGATGACTAAAAAACATATAGCTAATTATAATTAGCTTGGTAGGACCATTAGGATATATATATATATATATATATATATATGGGGATTTTAACTTATTGATGAAGTGTCTTCGTAGGTATATGGAGTATTTTCATGACATTAATATGTTGGCAATATTAATTTTTTAACATAAATTATAATTTGATTAACTCTGATTTTTTATATTATTTTATATATGCGAATTTTTTTTTTAAATTATATATATATATATATATATCGCAATTAGATAATTATTATGTTGTATATGATTTTTTTTTTTATAGGACACGTCGTACACGATATTATGTGTGTATCATAGAAATTATATCAAATTGTGGTATCAATATGTATCAACCAACAATTCATAGACGTACCAATTCATAAACGTGTGAATTTATTTTAGGCCTATGAAAATTTATAAGATTTTTCCAGATCTTGTTGAGCTTAACAATTTAAAGGTATAACCTTTTAGTTGATATCTTGAGAGAATAGGCTTACAAAGCAGGTCCACTTTTTTTTTTTATTATTAGAAAAAAATGGTCTTTTTGGCTCCTTTCTCTCCATTTTTTTTTTTTTTTAATATATATTATGACAAAAAAAACTTCACTTTTAACTGTGATCATTTTTTTTAATGCATATGTTATAATATATATATATATATATATATTCTTTAATCGACTTATTTTGTCATATTATTAAATATTAATATATAAATAAAATTACTCGCTTTGTAGGTATACCACAAGACTCGCGACATACTTGCCTTGGGGACAACGCTCTTTAAAAGTAGGGGTAATAATTGGTACACAAGCTAATTTGAGGGATAAGGTGGGAACTTGAAGAAAACGATTTATAGTCAACTGTAATCACACTTCCAATTCATCTGTTGAAATTTCCAAATTTTGTTTCTTAAACTTAATTGTCTTGCATTAGAGGAAGAGACTCCCTTAAACCTTACAATCCTGGAATCCTAACTACCATACATCCTAAGCCTTTTTCCCTTGAAGAAACCATCTCAAACTCTTAATACACTTGCTTCTCTAGCCTCGGAACCATCACTTTCATCTAAATCTCTCATTCTAGTCCTCACGTCAACTACTACTTACATCCACACTGCTGCATTCAAGTATAATCCCGCTTAAATAGCGCAGAAATCCTAATCCCTTAATGTTTCTATTCAAGATTCTATTTGACTTCTATTAAGAACACTCATGCCATTATTGTGTTCCTAGGAAGGGTTTGGCTTAGAAGGTTGTCATTTGCTACAAGCATAAGCTACAAAGACATTTGTGGATAGTAAATTAGTACAAACTCTTACAAAGAATCCAGTTTTTCATAATCAAAGAAAGCACATCAACACAAGGTATCATTTTATCTGAGTGTGCGTCATTAAGAGAGAAATTCAACTACAGTGCATAAGATCTAATGTTCAAGTTGTAGATATTTTCAATAAGCATCTTTAAGAGTGAGACTGTCTATAAGTTATGAGTCTTACTTGGAGTCACTAAGAAATTAAGTTTAAGGCAAGGTGTCATTGAGCATTAATCTATATTATGAAACTCCATTTAATTTATGAAATAAGTTAGAAAAAAGAGGATTTGTTTTATTAAAATTTAAAAGTTATATAATTTAGTATGGTGGAAATTAAGGTTACATGGCGTGTGTAGCATGTATAATTATATTTACTCGTGCTTTCCTCCATTCCAAACATATATATATATATATATATATGGGTTAGATTCAAGTTATTTCTAATGTAACTTTAAGCAATGTTACACCATCTAATATTTTATTTAATTAAATGTAAATTCTGACAAATCTACCGTTAGATTACATTATTTTCGTATATTCTCCATGCTTGCAAAATTTCAAGGTAATCAAAAATTAATAGTTATGTCATCAATCAATTATTTAAATTCAAGTTTTTGTAATTTAAAATAATGCATAAAAGATGAGTTTATGGATCGAATGGTAAATAACATGCAATTGACATGAAAATTGGCATGAATATTAAGAACATATAGAATATGTAATTCAAAAGTGGGATTTACAAAATATGACTTTTATAACAAGTTATTGGGTGGTGTAACATTACTTAGAGTTACATAAAGTTATATAAGGTTGGGTTCAAGTTACATAACTTTAAGTAATGTTACATCATCCAATAACTTGTTATATAATTCATATTTTGAAAATCGTACTATTGAATTACATGTTCTATATATTCTTAATATTCATGCAAAATTCTTACCAAAAAAAAAAAAAAACATTCATGCAAATTTTCACGTCAATTATTGGATGTTATTTACCATTCAATCTATAAACTCGTCTATTATGCATTATTTTAAACTATAAAAACTTGGATTTAAACAATTGATTGATAATATGGCTATTAATCATTGATTACATTGAAATTTTACAAGCATAGAGAATATATGAAGATAATGTAATTTAATGATAAATTTGTTAAAATTCACATCCAATTAAAAAATATCGAGTGGTATAACATTACTTAAAATTACATTAGATATAACTTGAAACCAACCCTATACATGTGTGTGCGCTCTCTTTCCTCCATTTCTTCATCTCTATTCTATCTTCATTGTGAGTCTCTTACATTTGTGAGTAGCATGTGAAGGCTCGCCAACACTTTAGAGAGAGAGAGGCAAAGCATTGTCGTCACTTTATACTGTTAACTATTAGATTACAAAAGCAACTCTTTAACTTTACAAAGAACCAAAAAAAAAAGTAGGAAATAAGAACTTAGAACAACAGTGATCTATTAAAGGATCGTAGTAACAAGGATTGAACAAATATAGTCGTAGCTAGTGACCAGGATGAACAAATCTATATACCCCATTGTTGCCTAGGATGAAACTATCCTTCCGATTATCCTCACAAAAAAGTGTACTCAATTGGGGCAGAGAGCTTCTCACTTAACACTGCACTGGATAGGAAAGTCTTGAGCACAACAACTAGCAGGAATCTAAATGCTAATGAAATTCCCAAATTCACTTGAGCTTTTGTACTTGCCCACATAGCACCGCCACCATATAATACATATCTTCATAAAGGTGCATGTACTTATCACATTGATAATGACAAAATACATTTGCATAAAATTTGCGCTTAAATTAGTTTTTTGCTAATCGATTTGTTGTTGTTGTTTTTTTTTTTTTTTTTTTTTTTTTTTTAAGAAAAGTTTTGAAAACGAATAAAAGTACAGTTTTTTTTTTTTTTTTAAATAGAGGTTTTAAAGAAAATATTAAAGTTACTACAAAATTTACTATAAAAGACTTACAAATTGAAGTGATAATAAATATAATTGGTGATATTTCAACAATATACTAAATAAATACATTATTTGATTTTTTTTTTTTTTTTTTTTGTGATTTTGGTGACACATGTAAAATTTATAGCATCATTAATATCACTCACTTTTAATTGCGGAGCTCTTCTAACCATGTTACATATGGTAAAGAAGAAGAAGTAGGTACTTTTATAAATGACATTGACAATAGTAGAATAAATTAGTTTCAAATGTACGTTTCAGTTAGGTTTTTTATCCTAATTTGCTAAAAATGAGTATATTAGGTTTATCAATTAAATACAATCCATAATTTCATTGAATATAATTATTCTTGTAAAAAAAAATTACGTATATATTTTATTATTCAATGCAACCATGTGTTTAAATATAATTGAAAACCCTAATATATAACACATAATGAACTATGCCTAAGTTTTTCCAATGTTTCGCATCGTTTAAGTTAATCCAAACAAATATAAATTACTTAGAAAACATACGTTTAAAAATATATATATATATATATATATATATATATATTAAAAAAAAAAAAAAAAAGGGGTGAGGAGGATGGGGAGAAAAGTTATGGTAAGATAGTCATTATCGCAATTACAATTAATGTTATTTGACAAATAATGGACAAAAACATCAAAATTAAATAACATCATCACTACTTGAAACTCCAATGATCAATTAACAAAAGAATCTTCTAATTAGATTCAATTAACAAAAGACTCATTGATCATAAGATCAGACAAAAGTTAATTGCCTTGCACGTATGCATGAATCAATAATTGGATATTGGTAAAAGTGACTTCATGTGATTGATGGAGATCTTATACGCAACTTTGTTTCATTGCTAGTCATAATATATTAGAACCATGCATAAGAGAGAGATATCATTTATTAACAAAACATTCACGTATGCTAAACTAGCGTAGAATTTCTATTGTTTTTTGAGATATGATTAAAAACGTATAAAATAGTTTGTAAGCAACAAGTATTTCCTTACAGTGATTAAAGTGAGAGCTCCTATCCAGGAGAGACAGTAACTATTGCTGTATTTCAAGCACTAAATACTATCCCTCCTGTGACAAGAGCTCCACTGTAACCTCATTTCACTTGAATTATTATCATCTCTGTGCTTTGTGGTACTCGTACTTATAAGAAGTTGAAGGGATTCCTGTCACAGAAGGATGGCTCTAGCTGAGCCTTTGCATTGAATATATTCAGCTTGGGCCATCTCTCCTGCGACAGGAATCCCTCAACTTCTCTTTCCTTAATTCTTCCTTTACTTCCTATCTTCCACGCTTCTCATATTGTAAACCTCTCGTAATTTATAGAACAAAATTAAGCTGGACTCTTTCTGTGTCTCTTCATGGAATGATACAATGAAATTACTCTTACAATAAAATGAAGTTGCTTACATTTCTTTACTTTGAATGAATTATGGTCAATGTTCAATGACTCAATATTCTACTTTCACAAACGAAACTTACTTCTAATTCACATTGGTCAATCAATCCTTCCTTCCAAACCAAGGAAATTGGACTAAGAAGAAACCAAGGAAATTGGACTAAGAACTTTTTAGTTGAAGGACCATGTGATACGATATACGTGATGACTAATCAGTCATACTAATTTTTTTTTAGTAATTGGTTTAGTGTAGAACCCGGCATCATATTCACCATAAAAGTGAAGTTGTCATTAGGCCAAAAGACTGTTGGCTATTTACTATAGGACAACTTAAATAACATTTAGACTGTTAATCATTTATAATTAAACAATTTTATTTATTATAACAATGTGTTTTCTTGTAAATGCTGATTTATTGACTTGAAAGATCCTCACAGCTAGTTGAACCCGTCCATGTGTGATTTATTAAGTAAACCGCAAGCTAAGTTAAATTTCAAGGTATTATGCTAGGGAAGAACTTTGAAGCTGGCTAATTGAATTGATACTTCGTTTACTTGGCAGAATATAAAGTATAGACACATTTTTTTTTTTTTTAATGCCTCTTCAATTTCCATCAATCAATAAGTTGACGCAAAAGGATTGGGTCAGTGGGTTATCAACCCATTTTTCTTTTTGGGCCAAAAGATAGGCCCACCCAATCACCCTCTTATTTAATTTTTAACAAAAAATTATTATTAATATGTTTGCTTCTTTATTATTTTTACCTTTTTTTTTTTTTTTTTTAACTTCTGCTTTCTCCCTCCCACTCTCTTTTTTTCCCTTCACTATCTCAAATTAAGAAACTGATTTGAGATACAATTGAAGATGAGTGTTTAAATAGAAATGTGTCATTCAAGAAAATGGCAGATGGCATAAAATCAAAATTTATAAAAAAAAATAAAAAAAAATAAAAAAAGTGGGAGAATCTTAACAATATGAATTTATTGTTGCATGTTGCAGTTGTTTTTTACCCTCGATTTAAATGATATGTTGTAAGGGAATCTATAATATTTTGGAGGTGGATGAGAAGACAAGTGAATTGTGCTTTGGTTGGAATGTATGACGCATATGTTAAAAATGAGAAGGGAAGGGGAGCACAAAATAATATGTCTACTAAGTTATCAGAAAGGTTGAGTAGAAGTAGTAGTGGACCTATGGGTGTAAGACCATCTTTGAGGATGGCTCAATTTGTGAGAGAAATTGAGGAGGATTCTTTGGAAAAGACTGAGGTGGAAAGGTACTTAATTAGCTAAGGGTATTGTAAAACTTCATGGGCAATTTGATATATATATATATATATATATTGTATTGATTAAAGGTTAATTTCTATAGATTTCTTGTGCTTTCCTTGGTTGCTCATCATATGCATGTTTTTACAATCCCCGTATCAACTGTAGCCTCTAAATCTGTATTTAGCATGATAGATCATGTGCTTAATTTTTTTCATAACTCATTGTCTTCTAAGATGGTTGAGAGCCTCATTTGTGTACAAGAATAGTTTCATTCTTCTTCTACTCCAATAAGCATTGAAAATGCAATGGAAGATGTTGAGGAATTTGAAAAGCTTGAAGTAGGTATACATTGAATTTTTTTTCTTTTATTTTGTATAAGTGATTTCTCTTTTTTAGAGCTTATTTGAATTATTATGCTAAACAATTTTGTTCATGTATTCATTGGAATGTACGACTATGGAAGATGATGATGTTTGATTTGAGTTGCCTTGGCTAGTTAGATTACACATCTATTGACATGAATGAATTTTGATTTTGGACGTTAATTGATTTTGGACTTTATGGTATTTTGCATGCATGGAAATTGATTTTGGACTTTGATTATATTATGACATTCACCTGAATTTTGTAAATGTGGACAACCACATGATTATGAGTTTAAGACAAGACTTTTGTAAAAGGTATGAAGAGCATTTGTAATGACTATGACAAGACTATGTTGTATTATTATTATTATTGAGAAAAGACTATGTTGTATCATTAGTAGATGATTCATGACAGGATCTATGCAATAGTTTCCCACAAGTTTGTGTTATATCAGCACACACACGGAAAAAAAAAAGGGTTGGGTTGTTATATAATGCACAGTGCATGACTAAATGGAAAAAAGCCTAAAAATTGAACTTGGGCCTTTTGAATTAGAAAAAGTTAACATAATATTTGTTGAAAGCCCTGTAGTGTAGCCCCAACATTGAAATTCGGACCAGATTGACAAGGATCAGTTGAGACCGGTGGCCTCTTCGTTTAGGTTGGGTCCAACGTTTTAACAGGCCGGATCGAATTGTTTCACCCCTAGACAATACATGTGTTTTTTTTTTTAATCTTTATTTAGAAATCTGTAAATAAATAAATAATCTAATAAGTTAAAAGAAAAAGGAAAAATGGAAAATCAAAACACACATGCAACCACTTGTAACAGTGTTAAATAATTAAGGGGGGAAAAAAAGCTTTATTTTATTTGTATTGTCAAGAGTGAAATAAATAGTACTAATAGATAATACTTGTGTGTAAAACTGTATAACAGTTTATGCGTAATAAACATAACTCTAAATTGTTATGTTAATCCACTATTGTGCTACTTAAAACGTAGTTATAGTTCATTAGGTGCAGTACATCAAGTTTTTCAATTAAATTCAAACAAATAACATTATTGAATTTATAAATTATCCTTAGAAAAGATAACTAAGTCTATGTTTTAATCAAATGTTTCTCTGTCGCTAAGTAAGTGAGCTCTCTCTCCTTCACTTAGGCAGTAGAATTTGCTGTCCCTTCCATTCGAAGGAGAGTTTTGTTTCTCTTGGGATAACAAGCTTATCTCGGGAGCTAGTTGGGTTTTTTTGTGGGGTGTAGGGAAACACTTTTCTATCCATTCTCACTTGCTTTAGTAAGACATGGAGGATTTGACAGAACAATGGAGTAACTTCTCTCTCTCGAAAAAGGAGAAAACAGGCTTTGTCTTGAGTAAGGATCAACGAACAGGTGAATTCATCATAGCAGCGCAATTCCTAACTCCACGTTTTCTCAATATGGAAGCGATGGCAAGAACTTTCAAACAGCTGTGGAGGTCCACAAATGGTTTCAAAATCCGTAACCATCAAGATCATAGGGTGCTTTTTGTTTTCGATAATTTAACCGACGTTGACCGGATACTGCAAAGCCAGCCTTGGAGTTTCGACAAACACTTAGTGATGGTCCAGAGATACAATACGGACGTGCCAGTTCGGGAATTGTCTTTCACGAAAGCTCTCTTTTGGGTGCAAGTACATGAAATCCCAGTCAGGTATATGACAAAAAAGGTTGCTGAAAACCTTTGCGAAACTGTAAGGAAAGTCCAAAAATCAATCGATGCGGTTGATGACGAAGGTGGCCACTTTATCAGAGTTCGTGTAAGTGTAGATGTCACCTTACCTTTGTGCAGGGGAAGATTAATCACAATGGAGAATGGAAAAAAAACACTGGATCCGTTTCAAGTATGAACGATTGCCAAATTTGTGTTTCTGGTGCGGGCGACTAACTCATAGTGACAAGAACTGTGACTTGTGGATTGAAAGCAAAGGCACCCTCTCCCCTGATCAGCAACAGTTCAGCTCTAGTCTGAAGGCAGCACCATACTCGGCTAAAGGAAAAAATGTTATTTTCGTTCCAGGTTTCTATGAAGGCAGAAAATCCAGTTTTTGAGTGTCAAAGGAAGTCAGCCCATGTCCAGTTCCGGTGGGGGAAAATTCAGGGACGGAGTCATCGGAAAATCTTCAGTCCGATATGGAGGTTTCGGTGGAAGAAACAAGCAATAAATGTAGGGAGTCATTGAACGCTGAAACCGTAGGTGTGGAGAAGACGTTACAAACAGATGCTGCAATTATTTCAAATGGAAAGTCAATCTCAAACGAATCTTGCCCATATTCGAACCAGATTAATGGAGAGAATAATATTAACTCAGAGATTTTATTTCCCAAATCAGTTACATCTGCTGAGCTGTTTGAAATCCAAATTAAGGAAATTGATGAGGCCCTATTCAAGTTTGGAAAACATACGAAGGGGGAATTAAATGCACAAGAGACCATCAATGCTGACATTACTCCTTAGAGTCAATGTGGGGAAGCAAGGGACGGAAGTAAGGGTCATCAAATAGCCCATGGCCCACAGCCCAACCTAGAAACCTGACGGCCCACCGGGCCAATGGGCGGCCCGGCCCGTTGTTATTGAGACCCATGGGTAGCCTACTAGCCCAGTGGGTCAGGCCGTGGGCAATTTTTTATGCCCATGGGTACCCGGTGGGCTAGCCCAGTAGCCCAATCCGTTGGCCTAACCCGTTGGCCCAGCCCCATAACTCATAATTCATAATAAAAATATATAGAAAGTGTATGAAAGATTGATATTGAGATATTATAGAGGAATTTCTTAAGAAAACTCCCTCAACCACTATGATACTCAAAGTAATTGTGCTAAACTTAGTTTACCAAATATATATTGTGGGGAGAGAAAAAGCCCAACCCAACATATTGGGCCCAAGGCCCTATATGAGGAACACTGTTCGTCCGAGGAGATGAAGGCACTCAGTCAGAGGCCCATGTAAAGGGAGAATGTCTGTGGTCGAACACGTGTACTATCCGATGAGGTGTTCATATGTCCGAGGAGTCCGATATCCTCGGATCCGACGAAGTTTTGCCCGACACGTGTATGGGAGGTTCAAGTGATCTTTTTGACAAGTGTTAAGAGGGAAAGGAGCCTCAGACACGCATGAAGATAACAGGAACAGAGAAATATCAAGGAGACAGACTTCAACCACCGCATTTAATGCACTGCACCTACCTTCCTGGCCGCATTTATGTGGAGAAGACCCCTGAACAGTGCATTCTCAGCTACCGCCACTCACACAGGGCTAAAGGGGGAGTATGATGGGACATGCACTCAAGTGGGCGTCTAGATGATGAACAAGTGGACGGTGAAGATGTAGGAAGGCAGTACTATATAAGAGAAGGGTGTCTCTGATAGAGGGGGATCGAAAAATCAGAAAGAGAAAAGAGTGTATTACATTACTGTAGCTCCAAGAATTGTAACCCAAGTTCATCAATGAAAAACACCTCTTCGGACGAGACACTTACATCCGTCCGAGCACATATTAATACAAATTCTCCCACTAGCATTGCTGTTTAATACTGTTATTTCATTACTAGCCTAGCTCTTTCACCCACTCTCTACAAATTTATTGTTTTGGGTTCAGTGGGCTCAAGATCCATACCTTCTTGGGCTTGGGCTGCAAAAATTGACCCTACATATATATTTTTAGTAGTCTAGCAAATTTGAATAAACCATTTGACATTTTTTTTTATTAAAGATAAAAATAAAAAACTATTTAAAACCTTAATAAAAAAAAATTAAATAGGTTTCCATCAACAAAACAAAAAATTAAATAGATTTGACTGTAAAAAGATTTGTAATTAAATATTAAATTCTTTAATTCTTTCCTTTAAAAAAATAGATTGATTATTCCCTTATAAAAAATTGATTCTTTCCTTATAAAAATAATAAAATAATATGCTAACTCAAGCCCATGGGTAGCCTATTAGGCCCAACCCAATAGCCCAACTCACTAAAGACAAAATGGGCAGGGTCATGGGCTAAGGTTTTCACTTTCGGCCCAACCCAACCCTGCCCATTAACTAGTTAATAGCCCATTTTGCCTAGCCCATTGTGTCCATGGGCCAAGTAAAAATGGGCCGGGCCGGCCCGACCCAGGCCCATTGACGACCCTTAGACGGAAGTGGGACACGTGAGGTAGGGTTAGCACATGCACGCAAATCCAGGGGGCTGGCTATGCACTTGCACAATCTGTCCAACAGAAACTCAACACAACCAATCCCAAAAAAAATGGTACCAGAAGGGGTAGAAAATTACAAACATGTGCAAGGATAGAAAAGAATATCAAGGCAGAAAAATTAGTCTGTGGGAAGAGAGGTGGGGAGGATCATCTAGAGTTACTGAGCAAGCGCAGGTTGGTTTCAAAGGATGATGGAAGTTCTTCTTTTTCAATGGTGGAGGCTGTATGTCAGCCCCGCCAATCGCAATGAGTTGCTTAATTTGGAACTGTCGTGGGCTTGGGAACCCATGTACAGGGAATGAGCTTGCTGATATTGTGCGGGCAAAAGATCCCTCTGTCGTGTTCATAACCGAAACATGGGCAAATGAGGCAAGGCTAAAAGATGTAAAACAAAAGATACAATTTGAGAACATGTTTGTGGTACCAAGAGAAACTAGGGGTGGAGGTTTAGTTCTATTTTGGAGAGATACTATGGCGGTCACGATTGAGGGTTCTGATAAGAATCACATTGATGCAATTATCAATAAAAATACTGACTCGGAGTAGAGATTTACCGGTTTTTATGGAGAACCGGAAACACAAAGAAGATTTGAATCATGGAATTTACTCCGACGGCTAAATCAGAAATTTCAGATTCCATGGTTGTGTGCCGGCGATTTTAATGAGTTGCTCAGGAGCGATGAAAAACTGGGGGGAAATAGAAGAAGTCACAATCAGATGCAGCTATTTCGAGAGGCAGTGGATGCTTGTAGTTTTTTGGATCTTGGATTTTCGAGTTCCAAGTTCACTTGGAGCAAACACTATGCAAGTGGTCAATCTATATGGGAGAGACTTGATCAGGCTTTTTGTACTAATGATTGGGTTCAAATGTTTGCAGGAACAAGGGTCTTTCATCTCCATAGTACCACTTCGGATCATGTACCAATTTTGATTGTTCCTTATGGTCTTGACCCACCCCCTATTTCAAAGCCATTTCGGTTTGAAGAAATGTGGCTCTCGGATAAAGGATGTGGGCGAACGGTGGACGCAGTCTAGAGAGCTCCATTTCCTTGTGATCCTGAGGTTCAAGTGATGAAGAAAATAGCTAAATGTGGGGCTGAATTAACTCAATGGAGTCGTGAGAATTTTGGAAGTGTACGTAGGGAGCTAGTTGAGAAGAAAAAACTTTTGGTAAAGGCAAAACGGGCGGCTTTGCAATCCGATAGCAACTTCCGGGTTAGGGAACTTAAAAAAGACATCAATGGATTGTTGATAAAAGAAAACCAAATGTGGAGGCAGAGAGCAAAAAGTTTCTGGTTGGTTGGTGATGATAAAAATTCCAAGTATTTTCATAGTCGAGCAACTCAGAGAACTAGGCGCAATAGAATTCATGGAATCACCAACTCTTCAGGCCATTGGGTTCAAAATCCAAATGAGGTTGCCGATTCATTCATAGAGTTTTACAAAGAACTCTTTGATTCATCAAATCCGGTGGTTGGTGTTGAGGAATTGGACCCACTGCCTCGTATTGTTAGTGATGAAATGAACACCAAGCTCTCACAAGAATTCATGGAATGGGAAGTGCAGGCTGCTTTGAAGCAAATGGCTCCATTGAAAGCTCCCGGCCCTGACGGTATGCCCCCTCTCTTTTACCAAAAGTATTGGGAACTTGTTGGTGATGATGTCACAAAAACTATTTTATCTTACCTCAATTCAGCCTCTTTACCCCACCCATTGAATCATACTTTCCTGACTTTAATTCCAAAAATCAAAAATCCAATTACTGTCTCTGATTATCGCCCCATTAGTCTTTGTAATGTGCTTTATAAGATTTTTTCTAAGGTATTAGCAAATCGCCTCAAAAAAATCTTACCAAATATAATTTCTGAGCAACAAAGTGCGTTTACAAAAAACCGTTTGATATCCGATAATATTCTTGTAGCCTTTGAGACATTGCATAGCATGAATGTTCATAAATCTACAAAATCAAGTTATATGGCAGTAAAATTGGATATGAGCAAGGCATATGATAGGGTGGAATGGATTTTCTTGGAGAAGGTGATGAGGAAATTGGGGTTTAATGAGAGGTGGATAAACCTCATGATGGTTTGTGTGAAAACTGTATCTTATTCGGTGTTGGTCAACGGTGAACCGAAGGGTTTGATTCGACCTACTAGGGGGATTCGCCAAGGTGATCCACTATCACCTTTCCTCTTCCTACTATGCACGGAAGGCCTCCATAGCCTAATTTCTAAAGCGGAAAGGGAAGGAGCCATTCACGGTTTTGGCTTAAGCAGAAGAAGCCCTAAACTAACCCATCTGCTTTTTGCGGATGATAGTTTGCTATTTTGCAGGTCTAATAGAAGTGAATGCCAAAAGGTGTTGGAGATCCTAGCTCAATATGAAAGCTTATCGGGGCAACAAATAAATAAGGGGAAAACAGCCATCTTTTTCTCTAAATCCACCAATGAAGCTATGAAGTTGGAGATTCAAGAAGCATTAGGAATTCAAGAGGTGAAGCAATTTGACAAATACTTGGGGCTGCCTTCTTTAGTGGGGAAACATAAAAAAGCTAGCTTTGACTACATTAAAGAAAGAATTTGGAGGAAATTGCAAGGATGGGAAGAAAAATTGTTGTCTCAAGCCGGAAGAGAAATATTGATTAAGGCCGTGGTGCAAGCAATCCCAACCTATTCAATGTGTTGCTTTAAACTTCCTTTAGGTCTTTGTCAAGAAATTGAGGGTTTGATTCGAAAGTTTTGGTGGGGCCAAAGGGGTAAGCGGAGGAAGATACATTGGGTAAAATGGGAGGAGATGTGTGAGCCAAAGGTGGAAGGAGGCATGGGTTTTAAGGAATTATCCTTGTTCAATGATGCCCTATTAGCAAAACAAACTTGGAGACTCCTACATAATAAAGACTCCTTGTTCTATAGGGTTTTTAAATCAAAATTCTTCCCAAATTGTTCTATCATGGAAGCTAAGGAGGGTCATGGGGGATCGTATGCATGGAGGAGTATATTAATGGGGAGGGAAGTTATTCGGAGAGGGGCAAAGTGGAGGGTTGGAAATGGGGAGTCCATCAAATTGTGGGGGACAGATGGTTACCTTCTCTTACTCACACCTCATTGCAAGGACCACTAGTAGCTGAGTTACAAGAAGCCACTGTTGGTTGCCTAATAAACCCAGCCACTCGCTCGTGGGACTCATCCATCCTGTGTAGACTACTCAGCCAAGATGAAGCATCGGAAGTTCAGAAAATCCAGCTTAGCCAACAGCCAAGTGAAGATGCTCTGTTCTGGCCGTATGTGCAGTCCGGTGATTACTCAACCAAATCCAGGTACTACTTCCTCAAAACAGAAGCTAGAATGTCAACCCCTCCAAGGAATCAAACTTCGGTTCAAACCAAATCACTGTGGAAAAGGATATGGCAATTGGCTGTCCCGTGTAAGGTTAAGAATTTTGTTTGGAGAGCTTGTCAAAATGCTATTCCAACAAACTCCAACCTAGTTCGACGCTGTGTTCTTGAAGACTCAACGTGCTCCCTCTGCTCACAAAGCTCAGAAGATGTGCTACATTCCTTGTGGTCATGTTCAGGTCTAACTCGGGTTTGGGAGGATGACCCACAATGGGCGTTTAGGAGCACCACCAGGTTCCAAAACTTTCCTCAAGTGCTCCTCCATGTGCTGGATTCGGACTGCAGCGGTGACATGTTCGCAATGCTCATATGGAATATTTGGTTTCGACGGAACCAAGTGAGGACTTCGCCACCAGGTTGGCCTTTGGACCAAATAGCTCAGCAAGCATATCAGTCCCTCCAGGAGTTTCGGTCAGCACAGCTAAGGAAGCCCATTGCAGCAACATCAGCTCAGGTACGTTGGCAGCCCCCACCGACGAAATTGGTAAAAATTAATTTTGATGGAGCGGTGTTCAAGGATGAAGACAGAGTAGGTATTGGAGTGGTTGTTAGAGATAGCCTAGGCATGGTAATGGCTTCTTTATCCCAAAACATCCCACTCCCACACTCAGTTGTAAACTTGGAAACTCTGGCAGCATGTAGAGCACTTGAATTCTCCCTTGAGTTAGGCTTCGACAAAGCAATTCTTGAGGGAGATTCGATGATCTTCATGAATGCATTGAGGGACCCTTCTCCATCCCTAGCTTCATATAGTCTGTTGGTTCGGGATGCCCAATTAACGGCACGTTCATTTACTTGTATTTCCTTTAAACATGTTGGTAGAGTAGGGAATAATGTTGCTCATAACCTAGCTAGACATGCACGTCATGTCACTGGTTTTTCAGTTTGGATGGAGGATGTTCCTATCCAAATTTTTACAGCTATTCAGGCAGATTTGCCCATTACTAAATAAAAAACTTCGAGTTCTTCCTTCTCAAAAAAAAAGTCTATGTTTTATTAGTTGTTGCAATTATGTGTTTGAATTTATCTGAAAAACTTAATATATAACACCTAAACAATTATATCTATGTTTTCCCATATTTAAATATGATCAGTCACTTTATTGTATTAATTTTTTTTAATCCAAACCGATAGCTATTTATTTATGATAAATCTGAGTTTACAATGGGAAGAAGAATTTCTGGCATTCCTGGCATTCCCCAATCCATGTGGTCCTATATATACTTTGCAATGGCTAGAGCTTGCACAGCTTTATTACATATTCTAGTTATATATAGAATGGAAATAAATACAATGAAAGACATTACATATGTTTCTGATGAAGTCCATAATATCCTCAATTTCTAGCAAACTTCACTCCTTTGCATTTAACAGAGCCATCAGTCGTGAATTCAAGCTTTCGACCATCACATCATGAATGCCCATTTCTTTTGTATAGACCAATGCTACTCCTAACCCCAATGCATTGTGTTATTTAAAGACCAGGGCCAAGTTCATTTTTATCATCCGTGGGGGAGGTGTCTGCCATTTGTTGCGCAGTATGGTACGTGGTGGTTCATCTTTCCTAATATTCCCCAAAAAAAATTGGGCTTAAAACTGCTACAAATTACTTAAAAAGCATATGTTAAGTATTAAAAAAATAAAAATAAAAATAAAAAAGATGAAATAACATTATGGTAAGATGGTAATCAGCGCAATTGCAATGATATTAGTTAAATGATGGACAAAAACATGACGAAGATGAAATAACATTATTTAACACTATTTGAAACTCCATTATTGATCCATTAACAAAAGAATCTCCAGAATTGGAAGGACTTGCTAGTCATAAGATCAGACAAAAATTAATTACCTTTCCATGCATGCATGAATCAATAATGAGATTTCCGTAAAAGTAACTTCCTGTGATTGATGGAGATCTTACATGCACCTTTGTTTCATCTCTGGTCATAATATGTCTGAACCATGCATAAGAGAGAGAGAAAAGAGATATCAACCATTAACAAAACATTCACGTATGCAAAGTTGGCCGGCATGGCATGGCATATAGAGATCAGAGTTGGAGATCCTATCGCAGAGAGAAGGTGCCTATTACTATATTTCAAGCACTATAGGTGCCATCTCTACTGCGACAGGAACTCCACTTTTAACCTCAGTTCACATGAATCATCATCATCTTTGTGGTATTAATGCTTACAAGAAGTTGAAGGGATTCTTGTCACAGAAGGGATGGTTCTAGCTAAGCTTTTGCTTGTATAACTCAGCCTGGGCCATCTCTCCTGCGACAGGAATCCCTCAACTTATTTTCCTTTATCTCTTCCTTTACTTTCTATCTTCCATGCTTTTCTCATATTGTAAACTCCACGTAATTTATAGAACAAAAATTAAGCTGGACTCTTTCTAGGTCTCTTTCATGGAATGATACAATGAAATTACTCCCACAATATAATTAAGTTGCTTACTTTTTGGCGGGTTAGTCTTTGCTTTGAATGAATTTTGGTCTGTGTTCAATATGTCAATGTTCAATAGTCACTAATTCTCATTGGGAAGTAGTTGATTAAGAAAATACAGGACAGCTTCCTTTCAATGTACCCGTAACCTTCACTGTAAATCCATATATATATATATATATATATATATTAATTTGTGACTAATCAATCCTTCATTCCAAACTAAGGAATTGAATAAAGAACTTTTTAGTTGAATAAGGACCATGTGATACGTGAAGAATAATCAGTCATAGTAATTTATGTGTATTCTTCTTCTTCTTCTTCTTCTTCTTTTTGGTTCAAATAGTAGGAGTTTGTTTGTTTGTTTTTTTATTTATTTGACTTAGTGATGAAGAAGCCGGCATCATGAGGTGGATATATATTCACCATAAAAGTGACAAGTTGTCGTTAGGCAAAAAGGCTGTTGGCTATTTACGAATTACTAACTCAAGTACTTAAATAATAATTTAGCATGCTACTAATAATTTATGATTAAGCAATGCTATTTATTGTAACTAGTATGTGTTTTCTTGTAAAAGCTGATTATTGACTTCAAAGATCAGTTGAACCCGTCAATATGTGATTTATAAAGTATGCCGTAAGAAAAGAACTTTGAAATACACGGCATTTGATTCACTATGATGTACCTTTAATATGATGCATATTACAATAATATAACATTGAGATTTTTAGTTTATTTTATTTTTTCTAACATTACTATAATTTAAAATTACAAAATATATCACATCACATTAATCTCATCACTTTCCTTTTTCTTTTTCTTTTTTATACAATATAGAATTTCTATTCTAACCTAATCTAAGTGTATATATATGTGAAGCTCCTTCCTGGAGACTTGAACTCCAGCCCTTGCCCCCCATACGCCACAAATATTTTCTTATGAAGTAACCACCGTACCAATGATGCGTAATGGTCTCATCACTTTCCTAAATAATATAATATTGTATTCTTGTATTGAGATTACATTGATATAATATTATGATGTAATGTAATATCACGGCGAACCAAATGACCTCTAATTGCAATGATACTTCATTTACTTGGCACATATAGATCATAGACCAAAATTTGTTTGAAATTTACCTCCAAAAATAAAAGCACGCACTACATGCAAGAAGATGCCTCTTTCACATCAACTTATGACTCATGAGCATCAATTTCCACAGTGGCAGCACCACGTTTAGTCCAGGGTGTTTCTAGGAACACCCTGACCTGAAAAAAAATTTATTTGTTTCCCCTTTAAAAAAAACTAGGAACACCCTCAATCAAAATTAGGAACACCCTCAAATAAAAAAATAAAAAATAAATTTATTTATTCTACTTTCAAGCAAAAAAAAAAAAAAAATTGTAACAAAGCAAGCCCACCAGGGAAAAAAAGCCCAAAACCAATCAGTAAAGCAAACCCAATCTAAAGAAAAAAAAAAAGGTAAAGCAAACCCAACAGATTACAGATGGTAGTAAACCCACGGATTCTTAAAAAAAAAAAAAAAAAAAAAAAAAAAAAAACTGAAATCAGAAACCAACGAACAGCGCAACCAAACACTAATAGATGTTGAAAGAAACCTAACCTAAAGAAGAAGAAAAAAAAAAAAAAAAAAAAAAAAACCTAACCTAGTATACTGAAAGCTCCAGAACGGCAGTCTGCAAAACCAATGGATCGGAGAAGGAGATCGCCAGATCGGGCCTCAAACTGAAGCTCCAGAACGGCAAAACACATTGGATCGGAGATCGGTCTTCCTCGACTCGAGGTGCTACCCAGTGCCCGACAGCGCCACCCCTCAGCCTCAGGCCTCCCTGCTCCGGTGCTCCTTCAACCTCAAGGTATTTCGTCTTTGTCTTTGTCTCTCTCTGTCTCAGTCTCTCTCTCTCTCTTTATCTGAAGAATGAAAGTGAAATGAAATTATGAAATGAGACTCTCTCTCTCTCTCTCTCTCTCTCTCTCTCTCTAAGACTTTATCTGATTCTTTATTTCTCATTATGATTGTCTGTTGCTTTTGCTTAGCTTTATTTATAACTTTATTAATATTTGCCCCTGTTTTTGGCTTTATCCGTTGGTGTTGGTGAGATACAATTAATTGTCTTTTAGTGTTGATGTTGGTGTCTTTTGGTGAGAATCGTGAGATACAATTAATTGGCTTTATCTAATTGGATCTAGTCTTGTGATTAGGGGCCATGGGGCATTGGGGCTTGTCTGTTGAATTGGGGGTGGATGGGGGCATAGGGCCAAGGTAAATGCACATAGGGTGTGTGGCTGTGTGCTAGTGTAGTAGTGCAACTAATAAACAATCATTTAATTAACCAATAATTAATTGGGGGAAACAACTACTCCCTCTGTCCTAATTTATTTGTCCTATTTGAAAAGTCAAACTTTTTAAAGGAACATCATTTATTGTCTTGTCTGCCTTATAAAAATGTATAAGTTTACAAAACTACCTTTAAATAAATTTATCAGTTTTTTTAAAAAGAGTTATTCTTAATGAGACAACTAAAAAGGTGCCTCAATTAAATTGATTTTTTTAAATATTAGATAGTGTTCTTTTCAAATAGTTTTGAAATAAAGTAAGGGTATAATACGAACATTAGTAAAATAATAATTTTTATTTTTAGAAACAGGACAATATTTTAGGACATCCCAAAATGAAATAGAGGACAAATAAACTAGGACAGAGGTAGTAATAAACAATAATTAATAATTTAATTAACAAATACATTATAAAAGAAAAACAAATTAAATTATGTTACTATGTTAGGCTAAACAACAATTAATAATTTTATAATTAATGAAACAATAATATAACAAATTATAGTTTATAAAAGACAAACAAATTAATGAAACAACTAAACAACAATAATTAATAAGTTTATTAATATTTCAAATGAACTTATAGTTTATTGTTTATTCTTTTGCTAGAATTATGGACAAATATTTGATAAGAAAACCACGTACCCAAGATTCATCTCCTGTGCAAGATTCATCTTCATCTTCTAAGCGAATTCATGTTGACTTTAACTTAGAAAATCTTCCTTCAGATCCTGGGCTACGAGAAAAGATATCATCTTATATATCATCCTAATAATCATGATGAAATAAGAAGATATTATTTACAAAAATGCCATTGTCAACATGTTTTCCAAAACCCTGATGATTACCCTCTATCATATTTTTCTGGAAAGCCCCGTCGATTTAGATCCGAATGGTATGTAAATAGAAAGTGGTTGGAATATCGTATAGACAATGATGCAGTATTTTGTTTATATTGCTACCTATTTGGGCAAGATGTTGGTAAGTAAGGAGGATGTGAGATTTTTGTAACAAATGAATTCAAACTTTGGAATTAGAAAGAGAAGTTAAATTCCCATGTTGGAGGAGTTAATAATGCTCATAATCAAGCTATCATGAAGAGTGAAGATCCAATGAAAGAAAAGTAACACATTCAAAGTGTTTTGGTTAAGCAATCAAATCAAGATAAAATTGAATATCGGGTTCAATTAAATGCAATAGTTGATTGCATAAGATTCTTTTTATGCTGGGGATTAGCTTTTCGTGGTCACAATGAATCTCAAAATTCAAGTGATAAAGGAAATTTCCTTGAGCTTCTACAATTTTTGGGGGGGTCACAATGAATCTATCAATGAAGTGTTGCAAAAAACTCCGAAAAATTGCAAGCTTACCTACCATGATATTCAAAAAGACATTGTGAATGCAATTGCACGTGAAACATCCAAAGCCATCATCAAGGATCTTGACAATGATTCTTTTCAATATTAGTTGATGAGTCACGTGATATCTCAATGAAAGAGCAAATGGCTCTCGTTCTTCATTATGTGAACAAAAAAATTATTATTATAGAGCGGTTCCTTGGTATTGTACATGTAGCAAGTACCACTGCTTTGTCACTCAAATATGCTACTGAATGTTTACTCTGTGAACATAATTTGAGTTTATTGAAACTACGTGGGTAAGGTTATGACAGGGCTAGTAATATGCAAGATGATATCAATGGTCTCAAAACTTTAATTTTGAAAGAGAATAAGTCAGCATTTTATGTCCATTGTTTTGCTCATCAACTTCAATTAACACTTGTTGCCATTGTTAAAAATCACATTAACATTGCTAAATTTTTTTATGTGGTTAGTAATTTAGTAACTATTGTTGGGGGCTCTTGTAAGAGACAAGATGCACAATTTGCCAAAATTAAAGAAGATTTAGAGAATGATGTATGTAGAAGTGGGCAAGGTTTGAATCAAGAGACAAATCTTAAACGTCTTGGTAATACACATTGGGGATCATATTATGGGACTATTCTTAACTTGATTTTGATGTTCTCTGCTGTTGTTGATGTACTTGAGATTATTGAAGAAGATGTCCTCTCCGACCAAAAAGTTGAAACTCGATTTATTAAGAGGTCAATTCTATCTTTGAATTTGTCTTTGCTCTACACTTGATGAAAAACATTTTAGGGATCACAAATGAGTTGTCAATAGCATTGCAAAAAAAAAAAAAAAAAATCAAGATATAGTAAATGTTATGGATCTTGTTAAAGTGTCTAAGCAATGATTGCAAGTTATGAAAGATGATGAATGGATATCTTTATTGACTAAAGTGTCTTCATTTTGTGCCACACATAGTATTCCTGTCTTAAACATGGATGAAATATTTATACTTAGTAGGAAGCCGTGACGCAACACCCAACAAAATATAAAGTTACATCATTATCATGTTGAGCTATTCTACACAGTCATAGATATGCAACTTCAAGAGCTTAACAACCGTTTTTCAGAGGCGAATACCGATTTGCTACTTTGTATAGCTTACTTGAATCCAAGTGATTCATTTGTGGCTTTTGATAAGGAAAAGTTGATACGTCTAGCAAAGTTCTATCCATCTGATTTTCTTGGGACAGATATCTTGACACTTGACTCTCAACTTCAGAATTACATTTTTGATATGCGTAACAATGACTTGTTTTTAGAGTTTCAAGGAGTTAGTGAACTTGCTAAAAAATTAGTGAATACAGGAAAGCATGAGACTTATCCATTAGTCTATTTGCTTATGAAGTTAATTTTGACCCTTCCTGTTGCTACTGTAACAGTAGAAAGAAGTTTTTCAACAATGAAATATATAAAGAATGAATTGCGCAATCAAATGGGAGATTAGTAGATGAATGATTGTGCATATTGAAAGAGATGTAGCTTGTAGCATTGATAATGAGACTATCATGCAACGATTTCAAAATATAAAAACTCGTAAAAGACAATTATAAACTTTATGTATTTGCATGTTTTTTTATTGTTGTTGTTGTCAATATATGAATTTCTCTTTTTATTAAATTGTGTAATTTATACTTATTAAGGAACACTCCAAGAAAAATTCCTGGAACCGCAACTGAATTTCCGTGAATTAATAAGTTGATGCAAAAGAATTGGGTCAATGGGGCATCATCCCATTAAAGAGATATGGGAATTTTTTTCTTTTTGGGACAAAAATTTTTTTTTTTTTTTTTTTTTTAACCTCCGCTTTTTCCCTCCCATTCTCTTTTTTTTCCCTTCACTTTTCTTTCTCTCTAAAGGCCAAGCGACCTCGAAAAAGAGAGAACCAAAGTACAATGCTTTTATCAATAACTCACTCATCATTCTTGAAGCAAAAATTCAAAATTGAATTCACGAAAGAGATCTTGCTTTTTGCTCAATACAATACATGTAAATTCTATTTTTTTTTTTTTTTTTTATTTCAAGTTATCTCTCCTTATGGATTCAAGGAAGCATAAACCTTCATGGATTCGAGACTCTCACTCAGAAGTAAAGGTAAATTGCTTTTTGCAGCTTTCCACCTACTTCATTAAGAGCCTCATTTCTGCAAAAAAAAAAAAAATTGGCTTCATTCTTCTTCTACTCCAATAAGCATTTAAAATGCAATAAAAGATGTTGACGATTTTTAAAAGCTTGAAGCAGGTATGCATTGATTTTTTATTTTATTTTGTATAATTGATTTCTTTAGAGCTTATTTGAGTTATTATGTTAAACAATTTTGTTTGTGTTTTTTGTTTTAGAACTTGGTGAACTTACAATTGCAAAGTAATAAATTGCATCGGAAACCACAACTATGGAAGCTGATGATGTTTGATTTGTGTTGCCTTGGCTAGTTAGATTAGACATCTATCGACAGAAATGAATTTTTATTTTGGATGTTAGGTTGATTTTGGACTTTGATTATGACATACATAGATGTGGACTACCACTTGATTATGAGTTTAATTATGATAGGACTTTTATAATGGTTTCAGCTGGACTATTTGGTATTGATACATGATTTATGACAAGTTCTATGAGCTATTTTTCAGTTGATATATGACTTTTATTTTTCCACAGGATTGTGTTATATTCAGCACCAAAAATAAATAAATAAATAATAAATAAATAAAGAGAGAGAGTTGTTATGTAATGCACAGTGAAAGGCTAAATGCATCGGGCTGTTTATAACAAAAAAAATATTGCGCCACCATATACTCAATGAGTCGCATTATCTAGTAATAGAAGCTTTTCCTTGAGCAAGCAAGACAAAGTCGCTCTCCTGCGTATACATAATTATTTGGCGAAAGCCCAAAAATTGGAAGCCCAAAAATTGGAAGCCCAAGATTGAAATCCAAACTAGACTGACCAGGACGGACTAAGATTGGTGACCAGTCCGATTAGGTTTGGTCCAGGGTTTTAAGTGACTGGTCTAATCTAAAAAATGCAAAAGACCAACTGGATTGGACCATTTTCACCCATAGTAAACTTACATAAATTTTTTTTTTTTTTTTTTCTAACTAAAAATCCGTATGTAGTTAAATAATCTAATAAGTTAAAAAGAAAAATGAAAACCCAATCAAATAACCACTTGCAAAAGTGTATAATTAGGGGGGGGCCTTTACTTTATATGTAATGTCAAAGAGTGAAATAGATAAAGCCAATACTAAATTATTTTTATACTTATTACTCAAAACTTAGATATAGCTCATTAGATTCCTCAATTAAATTCAAACATGTTTTAGTATTGAATTTATAAGTTTTACTAAGAAAAGATAACTAAGTTTATATATGTTTCATTGGCTAATGCAATCACTAGTCATGTGTTTCAATTTAATTGAAAAACTTAATGTATAACACCTTAAGAATTAAATATGATCACTTTATTATAAATTTTTTTTTTAATCCAAAGGGATAGCTATTCATTTATGATAAATATGAGTTTACAATGGGCAGAGGAATATCAAGTCATTCCCCGATCCATGTGAAGGAGCCTATATCTACTTTGCAGTGGCTGCTACTAGATTTTGTGCAGCTTTATCACATATTCTAGTTATAGAATGGAAAGAAATACAATGAAAAACATTACATATGTTTCGATGACGTCCAGAATATCCTCAATTTCCAGCAAACTTCTCTCCTTTGCATTTAACAAAACCATCAGTCTTGAATTTAAGCTTTGACCATCACATCTTGAATGTTCATTTCCTTTGTATAGAGCAGGGGTCCAACTTTAGATCTCTTATTCTGATACTATTAAAAACTCACGTATTGGACCTTATGTATTTAAAGTGCATTTGAGCCCACATGTAAGGGGAAATGTCAGAATTATACGATTGAATGATTAAATTTACCACATAATTCTAACATGTTCTAGTATATCAATATCACATTATTATAATTAATTAGCTTGTAACCTCATGCATATGTATTACTACATTTAAAAATATATAATTAGAAAGAAATTTTTTTTAATTTAATAATTTAGTTCCTACATAAGTTAAATACTATTGAGGGTCAATACTATTATATTTTGTTAACTCTTAAAAAAATACCTTGTAAGAATACTTTTAATATAAAATTAAAAAGCTCCTAGATTATTGCAATGAGTAGTAAATATTATTCCCAATATTAAGAAATTGCTATAGGATTCTTATATTTAAAAAAGAAATAATTCTCCTTAAATGTGGAATTCCATTTAATATAACAAATTAAGTTCTAGATTTTTTTAATTAGTATTAAATATCTTCACCAAAATTAAGAAATTGAATCGACACATGTCACAAAATTAGAGCTCAATTGAAATCCAATTTAGAAGTCTAATTGGATTTTCTCTCAACTTTGGCTATATATATATACACACACACTAACATGTAACCTATGCATACACATTAATACATTTAAAAATAAATATATGTTTTTAATCATAAAAATATACATAATTGATTAAATTAATAGAAAAAATAAACATAATTAGATTGATATTAAAATTCCTGCATAAGTTTAATACTACTTATAATCATTTTTATTCTAATTTTTAATAAGATAGAAAGTGTGGTGATTTTTTTTAATAGATATTTGATTGGTTTTTTTATTTTTTATTTTAATATTTCAGTAGTATTAGACTCTTACTATTTTTAACTCATTAAGCCACTTGACACAGATATTAAAAAACTTTAGTGGACACATGGCACAAAATTAATCCATAATTAAAATCTAATTTGGGATCAACCTAATTGAATTTTCTCTCAATTTTGGTTTTTAATATATATATATAAAGATAATATGATTAAAACAACTATAATTTACTTAGAAAGCATATGTTAAGTGGAGAGAGAGAGAGATGAAATAACAATATGGTAAGATGGTCATTAGCGCAATCACAATGTTATTTGCTTAAATAATGGACAAAAACAAGAAGAATATGAAATTACATTTAACGCTATTTGAAACTCCATTGATCAATTAACAAAAGTCTTCCAATTTGATTAACAAAAGACCCACAAGTAAGATCCAACAAAAGTCAATGAGTAGTTTTTATTACACAAACTCTTTTACACAATTTTATACATACCTTAAAAAATAACTGAAATTGTGACTTGAATAAATTGCCTTGCATAGGAGAACCCAAAGTCAATTACCTTGCATAGTTGCATGCATGCAATAATGGGATTTTGATAAAAGTAGTAACTTCCTGCCATTGATGGAGATCTTACATGCGCGCATGGTGTAACTTTGTTTCATCACGGGTCATAATATATCAGAACCATGCATGAGAGAGAGAGAGAATCAGATCAGGCATTGATGTATGCTAATTAAGCTGGCATAGCATGGTATATAAAGATTGGAGTGGGACGTACTGTCAAGGAGAGACAGTGCCTATTGCTGTATTTGAAGCACTAGGTGCCATCTCTCCTACGACAGTGCTCCACTATAACCTCAGTTCATTTGGATTATGAATTATCATCGTCTTTGTGGTACTTATATATAAGAAGTTGAAGGGAATCCTGTCACAGAAGGACGGTTCTAGCTGAGCCTTTGCATTGAATATATTCAGCTTGGGCCATCTCTCCTGCGACAGGAAACCCTCTGCCTCTTTTCCTTTCTTCCTTTGCTTCCTATTTTCCATGCCTCTCATACTTTGTAAATTAGCCTCTCGTAATTTATAGAACAAAATTAAGCTGGACTCTTTCTGTGTCTCTTCATGGAATGATACAATGAAATTACTCTTACAATGAAATGAAATTGCATACATTTTGGTGGGGTCTTTGCTTTGAATGAATTATGGTCAAATTCTGTCTTAATGTTCTCCTTCACACACGAAACTTAAAGATAATTTACATTCTAGAGTAGTTGATTAAGAAGATACAGGACAGCTTCCTTTCAATTTACTCGTAACCTTCACTTCAGTTCCATAGATGACTAATCAATCCTTCATTTTTAACCAAGGAAATTGAACTAAGAACTTCTTAGTTGAAGGACCATGTGATATGATACGTGATGACCAATTAATCATAGTTATTTATTTTTATTGATTGGTTTATAGTAAATTAAGAACCCGGCATTAAACCTGGATGTATATTCACCATAATATTGAAGTTGTCATTGGGCCAAAAGACTATTGGCTATTTATTTTAAGACAACTTAAATAATTTTTAGACTGTTAATAATTTATAGTTAAACAATGATATTTATTATAACAATGTATTTTCTTGCAAATGCAGATTTATTGACTTGAAAGATCCTCATAGCTAGTTGAACCCGTCAACGTGCGATTTATTAAGTAAACCGTAAGCTAAGTTAAATTTCAAGTATCATGTCAGGAAAGAACTTTGAAGCACGCTAATTGAATTGATACTTCATTTACTTGGCAGAATATAGAGTATAGACCACGTACAATTTGTTTCAAATTTATCCCCAAAAATAAAAACACCACCTTTTAATCAATTACGTGAGAAATTACTTCAAAAAGTTGGAGCTTACTCATGAATTTGCCCTTGAGGCCTTCTTATATTTGAGATTCTTGAAGGGTATGGTGTACGTTGTAATTATTATTTGGGATAATTACACTTTACCCACCTGTGGTTTGCCTCTAATTCTATGTGCCTATCCGTGGTTTCAATTTTGATACTTTGCCCACCTGAGGTTCTCACCGTGAGTGTGTCGTAACCCACCTCTGTTAAAAAAGAAGGGTAAATAAGTCTTTTTACGCCTATTTTATATTTCTCTCCTCCCAAACAAGGAAAAAAAAAAAAAACAAAACAAAAGAAAAAAAGATTAAAATATGGTATTAGTTTCTCACCATTCACAAACATGAAGAACATACACAAACATGAAGAACATGCATCCAGAAAACTAATATAAATCAAATCAAGCAATACCATCAAACATAAATCTATCAAAATACAACCCCAAAATATGGCACAGAATTTGATCCCAGGAACTTAAGAACAAATGAATTCAAATCAAGCATATATACAATCCCAGGAACTTAAGAACAAACGGATTCAAACCCAGACATATATTTGAAACCCCAATTTCAAATCCAGACTTCTCAAACCTAGAAAAATTACACTCAAATCAACCAATCCATAGATCTCAATCCCAAGACCCACGGACCCAGGTCCACCCACAGCACCACGACCCCACGCGAGTGGTCAAGCTTGACGGCAGCTTTGTCTTTCACCAGAGGCCATTGGATCTCATCGGCGACACAGGCGAGGACGGCGACGACATCATTGCCCTGGCGGAGACGGACGACTGTGAGATCACCTGGGATCTTGATGAGGACCTCTTCAATGAGATTGTCGTTGAGGACCTCTTGATGAGGACCTCACAGTCATCCTCGGCGAGATTGTCTCTGCCGGGGATCTCACAGTCATCCTCTTGATGAGGACCTCTTTGATGAGATCGCCATTCTCGGCGTCATCGCCATTCTCAACCTCAACGTTGTAGTGCTTGTCGATGAGGTTGAGAATGGCACCGGGGATCTTGATGAGGACCTCTTCGATGGCCTTCAGCGGAGCCGTGGGTGAAGTTTGGTGGTCGATTATGGGTTTCGGGAAGAGATCTTGGCCGTTGTATATATGCTTGATTTGGACACTTTCCTTGTATCTTTTCACCAATACACACCAGATCACACTTTCCTTGTATATATGCTTGATTTGGACAACAGATCACACATAAAAAAAGAAAAAAGAAAAAAAGAAAATGGATCTTATGTGTTGTGAGAGTGTTTATTGTTATGTCTTTAGTCTTTAGTCTTTATTTTAGATTAGCTTGATTTGTTAGTCTTTAGTGTTTATTGCTTAGTCTTTAGTAGTTATTGTTTTCTGATCTTTATTATTTTGGGTATATTCTTCATGTTCAAGATTTGAGTGAGAGTGTTTTGATCCGTTTTGGGGTTTGTTTTTTACTTATTCTGTGTTAGAGTAACGGAAAGTGGAGAGGTGGGTTATGGCACACTCACGGTGAGAACCTCAGGTGAACAAAGTGTCAAAATTGAAACCACGGGTAGGCACATAGAATTAGAGGCAAACCACAGGTGGGTAAAGTGTAATTATCCCTTATTATTTTGATAAGGAACAATAACGGGAAAGAGAAGGAAGAGAGAATATGAAAATAAATCTACTTGCATAGAAGTAAAAGGAGAGAATGAGATGTACACATTTTTGTAGCATAATTACTACAAATTTGAATTAAAACGGGTCAACCCGAACCCAACCCACTAAAACAGAGGTTTGGATCAGGATCAGGTTGGCTTGCAGACTCGAATACCCCTAGTTGAATCAAGCTAAGAGCTTGTGCATCTTAATTTCTTCCTATGCTACTTTAATTGTTGTTTTTGAGCATTGGACGAAATTGCCACATTCTCCAGTTCTTCATACCCATCTTCTACATACTCCCAAATCCCAAGTAAAATTCTCATCTTCACAAACCAGAAATCATGGTTTTCCCATACAAAATTGGAGATGAATGTAGTGGGGTTCCCATTTGTTGGTTGATTGAACTCGCTATTGGCAATGCTTTTGTTGGGGCTTGTTTTCTCGCCATAAATCCTCACCTCCAGTTTGTTTTTCACTCTAACCAAACCCTATTACAGCTATATTGGCTTTGGAATCAAGGAGTAGTACAACAATTCTGATGAGTATTTATCAAATTTTGCTTTCAAAGATTTTTTTTTTTTTTTTAATAAGATAACTATTTTTCTAAATAAGGGAAAGCAAAACGGGCTATAATATATTTGATTTTTACTTGTCATTCAATTGATTCTAGACTTCTTTAAGTATGTGTTTGGATTCAAGTTTGTGTTTCTGCGTTTACAAGTTTTGCGTTTTTTGCCTTTTTTTTTTTTTTTTTTAACACGTGAACAGTAACATCACATAGATTCACTGTGCAGGAGACAAAATTCACTGTTCACGCATTGTTCACAAGTCCCACAACACTATTCACACATTTAAAAATTATTTTGGTACAGTGTTTTCAGTTTTTAGTTTCAGCAAAAATAAGTTGTATCCAAACGGACCCTAAGTACATGAATATACTTTTCAGACATAAATGACAAACCCTACACTTGTCCATTGTACATATAACTAGATGCATGCAAGTAAATTACTAAAAATGACATAAGTTTAAAATTCCTAGCGAATGGGAAATATACCACATGCATAGAAAACTACAAAAACAACTTTTAACAAACCTAACCTCCTTCTCAAAAAATAAAAATAAAACAAACCTAACCTAACCTAACCTAACCTACTCTATATGTATGGTATTGTAGTGCCATTGGCATTAATTTTGCTGAACCTGCCTTCGGTAAAGTGGGTAGTCATATACTAAACCAGTATGTGAAATCTCAAGATTTGGATTATGCAAACAAAGGTGTTTGATAAATTTTCTATAGAGATGTCCGTAACGTACGTAAACCATTATTATTTCATGCTATGCTCAATGCTGCTAGAATTGGGACACCTTGAATGTTGTTAGACCTTTACAAAGATGCAAATTGAGGGGTTTTTGCCATTAATTTACATTTTCAAGTTTTTAAAAGTGTTTTTTTCACTATATATAAGAGATCTTCAAACAAGTAAAAGAATTCATTTGTGGATATTAAGAAATGAGATTAATTTGGATGTTGTATTGGATCTAAGAATGCCACGATCTCTGTCAGTCTTGTTGGTGGTGGGCCTTGGGCAAGAATAAGTGATTTACTCAGTTGGTCTTTTAATTGCTGAGAAGGCTTTTTTAGTACTCAATGTTTTTTTTTTAATTAATGTGGCCTGCGATTATTGACTCATTTCAATAGGTTCATAGTTCATACATATAAGGGGATATACTCTCGGCCCAAGTTTAGTAGTGAAGGCCCATATGCCATGGCAAGCCCAAACATATTCAAATTATGAAAACTTTTCTTTTTCTTTTTTTCTTTTGGGAGGGGGGTGGAGGGTGGGGGGTTGTCATTAACAGATGAAGTATAAGACACACACTGCAAACACTTTGTTTTCTTCCTATCTTTGTACATGTAGTAAAAAAAGTTGACAATTCTGATAAGTGTTTAAGAATTATTGTACTTGAGGACACTTATATATGTTCCAGGTAATTCTTTTAAATCTGTTTTCTTATACTCTATTCTCTTTTATATATATAAAGTAGCATTCTTCCGAAAAAACAACGAATAATAGAAGTTCTTTCATATTTCTCTATAATCTTCTTGTTATATTTGTTCACATTCTCTTTTCCAAGATTCTTTTAGAATTTTTTTCAAAACGTTTTTTGCCATAACTAATGTTACTAATTTGATTTTTTTACTCTTTCTCAAAAAAAAATTTTGATTTTTTTACTTGTATTTTGGCTTTAACAAGTAAACATTGTTAAGTAATTAGCTTTAAAACATAATTTATCCTAAATCCAAAATTTAGCTAACTTATCTAATTTCTTTAGAAATTTTGGATAACCTTCTCTACTGATTTATATAAGTCCACATTCTTATTTTGTTTTCTTCCTATCTTTGTATGTAGCAAACAAAGTAGATAAGTCTGGTAAGTCTTTAAGAATTATTGTACTTCAAGACACCTAAACATGTTGCCGCATATTTCTCTATAGTCTTTTCTTTGTGTCTATAACTGGTAGCAACATACCAACTTCTAATCAAGTCTTGTTAAATATATTATAACTTAAAAGAAATCAATATTTTACAAGCAAAAAAAAAAAAATTCCACCATTACAAGCCAAGTTGGGAGGGAAATTTCAACCCAAGTTATCCTCCATGGAACTGGGTAATGTTACTATGCCACGGGACTACTGGCTCAAGGATCTTAAAAATGTCTAAAATATTTTCTGTTGGAAATTAATGAGGAAACCAATGCTTTACTAGTAATGTAAATACAATTCTGGGTGAACTACGGAGATAAACTCAACTACAGCATAACAAGGAATCAAAAAGTATAGGAGGGATCAAGAAAAGAGGTGGCCAAGAGGAGATTTCTCTCATTTTATATGACAATCATGATTTGACACAGTATTGTCTTCCCTCTATAGATTATAAACATGCCAAAAAGAAGGAGCAATGAAAAAACTAAGAGCAGCAGCTCGAAAGGAGAATGAACAGATGCTGGACGCATAAGATCTGTAACATTTTCCTTAGAACAAGTGTAGTTGCAGCGACTAGGACGAACAACTCTATATACCCCACTACTGGTTAGGATGAAGATATCCTTCCTGTTATCCTCACCAAAAGAAAATATGTACCCCAGTGAGGGAAGAGAACTTCCTGCTGCAACACTGCATTGGATAGGAGAGTCTTGAGCACAGCGGAAAAGAATCTGAGTACTAGTGAAGTTCCCACTATCTGTTGGGCTCTCTGTACCTACCCACATACCATGAGCAAACAAATCTGCATAAAGGTACCTGTTTGCATGATATGGACAATGGAAAAATATACTACCATCAACATTATGCACTTCCAACAGTGTAAAGTACTAAAGAAAAATAAAAGTGCCTTATTTTACAGGTATTGTCAAGAGTGAGACAAATATGATGCCAATACTATTATTTTTTCTCTATTGTAGTATGTTTAATTCTATTGGCATTATATATATATATATATATATATATATATATATAAAATACTTAAAGATTATATGTTGACCAAAAAAACTGTAAAAGCTATGGTGAGATGGTCTTCATTGCATGCAATTACAATGTTTATTGCTAAATGATGGAACAAAATCTTCAGAAGATGAAATAACATTGTTTGACATTACTTAGGACCCATTGATTAGTAAACAAAAAACTAATGAATTGGAACGATTCGTTGGTCATAAGATCAGACAAATAAAGCCAATTTTTACCTTCCATTCACGCATGGATCAGTCATAGAACGGTAAAAGTAGCCACCTGTGATACATGCAGATCCTGCACCTTTGTTTACCTCAGAGTGGTTGTATCCCATTACAGGGAATATTGGATCAATAGAGCTAGCAGATGTATTGCCCCCAGCAGAAGTTGAAAGATTGTAAATAGAGGGGCCCTCATAAACATGCCAACCATAGTTGCCACCCTTAGTGACTAAATCCACCTCTTCATATTGGTCCTATAAGATCAATGACTTAAAGCATTAATGGTATTAGATAAAGATTAAAAATAAAATAAAAAATCACATAAAAAGAAGCAAATGCACGTCTGAACAACATTAAGAAACACAAAAAGCTTCTAATGTTCACTGTGTGTGTATGTTTTTGTGCCCATGTAAAAGCAACAAATCTTGACAAGGAATTAGTCATTCAGAAGAAAATTAATCTTGGAAACTGCCAACCTGGCCAACGTCTGCACAGAGGAAGTATGAAGGCCTTTCTGAATCAAAACTACATCGCCAAGGATTTCTGAATCCTAGGGCCCAAATTTCAGGCTGCAATTCCTTGTCTTCAGCAAATGGATTATCTCCCGGGACAGAATAATTTCCCCATAGATCAAGGTCAGCAATTTCTGTTGCACCTGTAATTTATTTATTGCAAAAAAAAAAAAAAAAAAGCATAGATGGAGGGTTGCCTAAGTGAGATACAGCAGTACAGAGAAGACCAAAAATTTCAAGAGATATTCTATCTACTCAGTTTAAATACAATAGTAAAAAATCTGATGAGTAGGTTTAATTGCATTACATTTATTTGATATTAGTCACATGCACCTATTGTACATTGTTAGTAGATTTGAAAGTTTAATATGATGAAACTGGAATTCTTTTGGAAATGTAAAGTTAATTAAAAGTAACATAAATTCGGTCAAACATATTTCAAATATAAAACAACCAAGACCTCCCTTGTCCTCCGCTAAAACAAAACTCTAAAAAGTTGTTTTGTTCCTCAAAAAGCAAAACCTGCCCCCAAAGCCATAACAATGAAAACTGATATCCATTAAGTCATCGGATTATTCATCATATTAGATTTTACTTTATATTGAATTGAGAAGAAAGTGGATGTAGAGATTGTGTCTTCAATCATATTGAAAAATTATAATCTGTTTCTGTCCTAAAGTTCTGTATTGTTAAAGATAGAAGGTGATAGAGCGTGAACTCGTCAGTCAATGTGGTCGGATGAAGCCAACCTGCAGCCTCCTGAAAGGGTCACCGGTGTGGTGCCTGCCACCACGCCTCCGATGCCAAAGTTAGTATGCAAAGAAATCTTAGAGAAATTGGAGAATGCAAGAAAGTAATAGTTCACTCTTTTGTGTGTTTGTGTATGTACCTTGGTATTGGCAAATGTGTGGTCTTTTTATACTCTTCCATGGCCTCTAGCCGTTGGAGTAATTATGGAGGTCTTAATGCTCCTTCTGGTAACGTTTGGGGGCATTGAATGGTGCATCAATGCGTTCCAACGGTCCGTACAGCTGGTCTTTCAACCGTTCTAGGCTTGATTGACTGCATTAAATAGTCTGAATGCCTTCGTCAGTGGCGTGCATGATCATCTCGTTACTCCCGATGGTGACATCGTCCGTGAACAATATCGTCAGTGTGGGACGGACTCGTCAGTCTCGTCAGTTGCCCCCGGATTCTATGTTCGTCATGTTCTTGACGATGATAGAATCTGAAGGGTCTCGTGTTGCAGGTGACTCTTGGGATTCTGTTCCTCATTAAGTGCGAAGTGACGGCGCTCCATAGAACGTGGCATACGTGGCGCGTGCTGGCTGGTGGAGTTAATGTCCGAATAATGGGGACTATTGGGCTTCCCGCTGATTTTTCAGTTTCCCAAGCCTTATTTTTAAACCTCCCTTCTTCTCACTCCTCCTTTTCACTTTTTCTTAAGAATTTCTGCTTCTTTCTCTGGGTATCTTCTTCGCCAACCCTTCTCTGCAACTTTCCTCCCTACCGGTGCGTCGCCGGCGGCAGTTATCTTCTTTGAGGTGTGTTCCCCACTCATTCTCTTTCATATTTTTGTTTGTATTTTTGGTGGTGGATCTTCTGATTTTTCCCATCTTTTCTTTCTTTGTGCTTGCTCCGACGGGTTTAGGGATTTCTAGGTTTTCTTGTATTTTTCTGTTTTACTTATGGTTGGTAGCCCTGAGGTTAGGATAGCTTGCCCCTCCATATCGTTTCTTTTTGCTCGATTAGGAGGTTCATTAGGAAATTTTCCATACCTCGAAAAATTTGTTTACGAGGGTAGTTGTCTTGCTGTGGTGTTGGCTGACCTCTTGCCGTTGCTTCGTCAGTCAATAGACTGGTTCGAGGATTTGGTGAGGGAGGATAGGATGGCATCTGAGGTTAGATCCAGTGAGCTCGAGACTGGGTTATCGTCTAGCGGTAATCCCGTGGAGGAAGACACAGCTGTCTCCACGCCTCGAGAAGTTAGGGCTTTTTATGCCCTTAGGGAGGAGTGTGGTTTAGATGCCGACGCGCTGGGTAGGTTCAAGGACAGGTTTCAGTTCCCAGAGCGAGTTAGGGTTCGTCTGCCTAGTGAAGCAGACCGGGCCTGTCATTTCTTTCCTGGGGAGATTTGTTTTTACGAATCTGCCTTCGTCTGTGGATTGAGGTTTCCCGTCCACCCCTTCTTGATGGAACTCCTAGATCTTTTAGGTGTTGCCCCCGGGCAACTTATGCCAAATTCGTGGCGGATCTTGGTCAGCTGTATGGTGATCTGGTTGGCCGCTAATGACGGGGACATGCTTAGGGTAGACGAGCTTGTCTACATGTATCGTTTAAAGGCATCGAAGGAGTACGGGTATTATGAATTGGTGCCCTGGGAGAGAAGGACCAGGATCGTCAAGGGTTTACCGTCGTCCTTCAGGTACTGGAAGTCCAGATTCTTCTTTGTGTCTGGGGATGACTTTGAGACGGCTTCTGGAGGGGTTTGGGGTGATATCCCAAGGTTGCGTCGTCGGTGGGAAACCCCGACTTTAGGTGCGTCGACCTCAATCCTCGTCCTTTCACTTTTGTTGTGTTTTCTTTCATGGCTATTGACACCCTTTTTTTTTTTATAGCTAAGAAACGACCCAAGCTCAAGAGCAGGTATAGAGAACGGGTTCAGAAGGCGATCGACTACGCACTGACAATTGAGAGCTGGGACGAGCTTGTTGACCCCAGAACGCTAGCCTTCTACTGCCTCGGTCCTGATCCCTCTGCAACCGTTCTTCGTAACATTGACATCGAAGGAAAAAAGAGTAAGTGTTAAATCCGTCAGTACTCACCATTTTTTTTTTTTTTTTTTTTTTTTTTTTTTACTTAGCGTTTTTCCTTTGCAGAGATGACGACCAAATTTAACAAAGGTATGTACGCAAAAATGAGATCCAAGAAAGACGAGCCTCTGTCGAGTCTGGGAGCAAAAAGCGTACGCGTCACTGGGAAGGGTGGTCATGCTACTCCAACTCCCTCTGTTCGTCCAATCGTTCCCGCGGGTGAGACGACGAGAACGGCTTCTCCTACAGTTTCTGTGGAGGAGATAGGTGGCACTCCTGCCTCAAAAAGGCCGCGGCTGACTGAGAAAGGGAAGGAGAAACATGCGCTTCGTTCGTCAACCCTGTGGAATGACGAGAAGATGGCCGTAGATCGAGCTCACGAGGCCGTGACGTCTGCAGATTTGCAAGCTTTATCTGGCGTCCCTTTCAACGAGATCGCGGCTCGTCAGGTGCACAAGCTCGTCCAGGTGCTAGGGGAGAGTTTGCATCTTTCTTCTGAGTTCTTTACTCAGGAAGCCAAGGTGGCGTCAATGACGTCTCGGATGGAGGTCTTGGAGGCAGAGAACTCGTCGCTGAAGAGAGACCTTATTGCTTCCATGGGTGAGAACAACACTCTGAAGGAGCAGGTCAAGAAACTAAACGGTGACCTCCGGGTTGAGCGCCAGCTGACTAAGGAGAAGGACGATCAACTCCTTGGGGCCAGGGAGAGTCTCAAGACCATAGCCGCCAGATCTGTTGAAGCCTTCCAAACCACTGACGAGTACAACACTGTGCTCTTCAGTTGGTACTTCAAGGGTTTCGAGCTCCTGAGGAGGTACCTCGTGAAGCACCCATCGGGGGTGAATATGGAGGAGCTGGACCTGGAGGAGGTGGATCAGGAAATGGCCGCAGATGAAGCCGCCCGACCTCCTGCTCCTGAGCCTGAAACTTCTGTGGGTGCTCCTGGTGATGAGGTTCCTGTGGGCGATGCCCTTGTGGACGAAGCTCCTACTGACGCAGCTCCTGCTGACGGAGATCCTGTTGGCACCGTTCCTTCTGTTGATGATGCTGCCTGTACCTGATACTTAGATTTATTTTTGGATACCCACTGTGTTTTGGGTCGTTTTTTCTTTAATTTATTTTAAGGACGAGGCTTTTGGCTCAGTGTTTATGGGCCTTGTAAAAACACTTTGTGAATTGCCCGTTATTTTTTGGGCTTTTTAATTTGATTTGCTCTTGTGTACTTACTTATGCTTGTGTTTGCTTAGTCGTCGCTCGCAATGCGCCCGTCCACGTAGGGTCCATCTCTTCACTTTGTAGGTATCATTTTCGTCAATAACACACATCCACTCCATGTGGAATTTTGTTACTTAGCTTCATCTTGACCATTTCTTCTGGTCGTCAGTAACTTACATCCATTCTATGTGGAATTTTGTTACTTAGTTTTATTTCAACCATTTCTTATGGTCGTCAGTAACTTACATCCATTCTATGTGGAATTTTGTTACTTAGCTTTATTTCAACCATTTTTTATGGTCGTTAGTAACTTACATCCATTCTATGTGGAATTTTGTTACTTAGCTTTATTTCAACCATTTTTTATGGTCGTCAGTAACTTACATCCATTCTATGTGGAATTTTGTTACTTAGCTTTATTTCAACCATTTTTTATGGTCGTTAGTAACTTACATCCATTCTATGTGGAATTTTGTTACTTAGCCATTTTTGGCCTTTCGTGGCTTACACCCTTTTTAGGGATATTGCCTTCGTCAGTTACCTTCGGTTGCATGTACCTGCTCACAGAACAATATCAGCTGAATGGATTCTTTATTGATTTTGATAACAAGTACATTTGATTGTTACGTCTATTCATGGTACTTCTTTAAGTGCTCAATGTTCCAAGGCCTCGGGAGTCTTTGTCCGTCCAGAGTTTCAAGATGGTAGCTCCCCTTTCTAGAGTAATGAACAACTCGGTACGGCCCTTCCCATGTGGGGCCGAGTTTCCCTTGAGTTGGATTCTTGGTCGCAAGTGTTACTTCACGTAGGACGAGGTCGCCAATGTTGAGTCGTCGGAGCCTCACCCTTTTATTGTAATACTCTGTCATCTTCTTCTTGTAATCCGCCATTTTGTTGCAGGCGTTATCTCTGACTTCGTCCAGGCAATCAAGGTTGACTCGCAGACGGTCGTCATTATCTTCCTCGCTGAACATTTCCCGCCTGGTGCTGGTTACTCCGACCTCGACCGGGATCACTGCTTCAGTTCCGTAAGTAAGCCTAAACGGGGTTTCTCCCGTCGGGGTTCTTGCTGTTGTTCTGTACGCCCACAAGACGTTGGGCAGTTCGTCTGGCCAAGAGCCCTTGGCATCATCCAGTTTCGTCTTTATGATTTTGAGTAGAGTCCGATTCGTCACTTCTGTTTGTCCATTTGCTTGAGGATGGCCTGGCGATGAGAAATGGTTCTTGATGCCTAGTCCAGAACAGAAGTCCTTGAAGCCTTGGCAATCGAACTGTCGTCCGTTGTCTGATATAATCGTCCTTGGAATCCCGAACCTGCAGACTATGTTCCTCCATACGAAGCTCCGGATCTTTGCTTCAGTGATAGTTGCCAGTGGCTCTGCCTCAACCCATTTTGTGAAGTAATCTATAGCGACGAGTAAGAATTTTACCTGGCCTTTGCCCAAGGGGAATGGGCCGACGATGTCAATTCCCCACTGTGCGAATGGCCATGGGGACGCTATCGTCGTCAGTCTTTCGGCTGGCAGTCGTTGAATGTTCCCGAATCGCTGACACTTGTCACATCTCTTGACGAACTTCATTGCGTCCACCTGCATAGTAGGCCAAAAATAACCTGTTCGCATAATTTTGCTTACCAGGGATCTCGGGCCTGCATGATCTCCGCAGATCCCTTCATGGACCTCTCTTAGGATGTACTCAGCGTCTTCTTCGTTCACACACCTCAAATAGGGCATGGAGAAGCCCCTCTTGTACAGAGTGTCATTGAGAATTGTGAATCTGGCAGACCTTTTCTTGATCTTCCTGGCCTCATTTGTGTCTTGAGGGAGGTGTCCATCCTGAAGAAAGGATACAATGGGCGACATCCAGCTACTTGTGCTCTGGATTGCAAAGGTTGAAACTTCTTCTATGCTGGGGTTCTTCTGTTCTTCCATCATCAGGTCTGCATTCGACCCCGTTTCTTTCGACGAGGCTATCTTCGATACTTCGTCTGCTGCCATATTCTGGCTTCTGGGGATCTGGATGAACTCTACCTCTTCGAACTCTTGAGTCAAGTGCTTCACCAGCCTGAGGTATTTCTGCATTCTCTCTTCCTTTGCTTCGTATTCTCCCTTGATCTGCCCAATTACTAGCTTTGAGTCGTTTTGGACCAATAGGGTCTTTGCTCCAAAAACTTTCCCTAGCCTCAACCCCGTCAGAATCCCCTCATACTCGGCTTCGTTGTTCGTCGCCGGGAATGTCAGCTGAACTCCATACTTCAACACTTCTCCGTCGGGGGTGGTTATGACGACCCCTACTCCTCCCCGCTTTTGGGCCGACGAACCGTCGGTCTGTATTACCCAAGGTTTGCCCTTACTGGCAAGGTTTTGTTCGTCCGGAAGGGTGAATTCGGCGATAAAGTCTGCCAGGGCCTGTGCTTTAATGGCTGCCCTGGGATGGTACTCTATATCAAACTAGCTAAGTTCGATTGCCCATTGGACCATTCTCCCTGCTGCCTCGGGTTTACTCATGGACTTTTTGATAGGTTGGTCCGTCATTACCCAGATTGGATTTGCCTGGAAATACTGCCTGAGCTTACGTGAGGCAACTATCAATGCGAACGTGATTTTTTCGATTTTTGGGTACCTGGACTCAGCCCCCTGGAAGGCTTGACTGATATAATAAACGGGGAGTTGTATTCTGCTCTCTTCGCGGATCAGGGCTGCGCTGACGGCTGTGGACGAAACAGCTAGGTATAGATACAGGTTCTCTCCTTCTTTTGACGGGCTTAGGAGAGGTGGATTGCTCAGATAGCGCTTGAGTTCTTGGAAAGCTGCTTCACATTCGTCGGTCCAGGCGAAGGCCTGCTTCAGGGTTTTGAAAAAGGGGAGGCATTTATCCGTCGCTCTGGAGACGAATCTGTTGAGGGCGGCGATCCGTCCTGTGAGCTTTTGGACCTCCTTGACGGTCTTTGGTGACGCCATGTTGATTATGGCCTGAACCTTCTCCGGATTTGCCTCTATTCCCCTCTGCGATACCATGAATCCCAAAAACTTCCCTGAGGCTACACCGAACACACACTTACTTGGATTCAGCTTCATTTGGTATTGTTTGAGAGTGGCAAATGTCTCTCTGAGGTCGTCCAGATGGGTAAGCTCTTCCCTGCTCTTGACGAGCATATCATCCACGTAAACCTCCATATTCCTGCCTATCTGCTCGCTGAACATTCTGTTCACTAATCTCTGGTAAGTAGCGCCTGCATTCTTTAGTCCGAAAGGCATTACCTTATAGCAATAGAGGCCTTGGCTGGTGATAAAGGCCGTTTTCTCCTCGTCCTCGTCAGCCATTTTTATCTGGTTATACCCCGAGAAAGCATCCATAAACGTCAATAGCTTGTGCCCGGCTGTGGAGTCTACCAGCTGGTCTATTCTTGGAAGGGGGAAACTATCCTTCGGGCAGGCCCTGTTTAGGTCCGTGAAGTCCACGCACATCCTCCACTTCCCATTTGCTTTCTTCACCAGAACGGTGTTGGCCAGCCAGTCTGGATAGTACACTTCCCTGATGAAACCTGCAGTCAAGAGCTTCTTCACTTCGTCAGCGACTGCCTGATCTCTTTCTGGTGCGAAAACTCTTCGTCTCTGCTTGACGGGCTTTTTCTCTGGGTCTACATTTAACTTGTGTTGGATGATCTCCGGGGATATACCTGGCATGTCGTCATGGCTCCAGGCGAATACATCCAGGTTTTGCTTAAGAAACTGGACGAGCTTTGTTCTTATTTCGGGACTTAAGGTCGTCCCTATCCTGGTTGTTTTGGCTGTTTCTTCCTCGGTTAGTTGCACTGTTTCTAAAGCCTCTACCTTTTCCTCCTCCTTCTCTTCAATTACCCAGGTGTGGTTTTCCTTTGCGGCCAACACAGCCTGGTAGCATTCCCGAGCTAAGACTTGGTCTCCCTTAACTTCACCGACCCCGTTCTCCACGGGGAACTTCACCTTTAAGCAATAGGTAGATGTGGACGCCTTCCACTTATTGAGGGCAGGTCTCCCAATGATGACGTTGTATGAGGAGGGGCAATCCACCACCAAGAAATCCAGCTGACGGGTCAGTTGCTTCGGGTACGTCCCCACTGTCACTGTCAGCGTGACTATGCCTTTGGGGTAGACCCTGTCACCACTGAAACTGACGAGGGGGGAATCGAAAGGACGTAGCCTTCTGGGGTCTAGCTTCAATTGTTGAAATGCAGGGAAGTAAATAATGTCAGCAGAACTTCCATTGTCCACGAGGACCCTTTTGGTGTTAAACCCTTCTATGGTAAGCATTATGAGCAGGGGGTCATTGTGAGGTTGCTTCACTCCCCTTGCGTCGTTTTCATTGAAGGTCATGTCTTGATCGGTTCGTCTCTGCTTCAAAGGGGGAATCGTGTGGACACTGTTCACCTGACGTTGATATGCTCTTTGAAGAGATCTGAACGAACCTCCGGTGACGGGACCGCCTGTGATCGTCTGTATCTCCCCGACCACATTTTGAGGGGGTGGTGACTGACGGTTATTCCCTCTTGACGAAGCTTCAGGTTGGCCTTTGTTTCCTTCCTGAAATTTGCTGTAGTCGCCCTTCTTTACAAATTTTTGCAACTTCCCCTTTCGTATCAACTCCTCTACCTGCTCTTTGAGGTCTCGACAGTCCTTGGTGTAATGGCCATGATCTTTGTGGAACCGGCAGTACTTGTTCTTATCACGGACATTAGGAGACGAATGTAAGGGTCGTGGCCACTTCAGGTAATGCTCGTCCTTAATCTGCGTTAAAATTTTGTCAACAGGCATAACAAGAGGAGTAAATTTTACCAGTCGAGAATTCTTATCATCTTTTCCTCTGGTTCCGTCACTAATTCGGCGATCTGGACGCTCGCGTTTTTGCCCCCTGCGGTCGTCTTCCTTTCTACCCTTGTCTTCTGGCCTTTCAACGTCCCCGATGGCGGCCAGCGCGTCTTCCGCGTTCATGTACTTCTGTGCTTTGAGGAGCATTTCAGCCATTGTTTTCGGGGGATTTTTTGCAAGTGACGAGACGAGCCCTCTGGTTCTCAACCCCGCCTTGAAGGTTGTTAGCTGTACCTTGTCATCAGCCTCGTCTACCTCCAGTGTCTCCCGAGTGAAACGTTTCACATATGACCTCAAAGTTTCCTTCTCTCCCTGCCTGATGGTGAGTAAATGATCCGCGGTTCTCTTTGGTCGTTGTCCTCCAATGAAGTGTCGCAGGAAGGCATTGCTCAATTGGTCGAAGGTATCGATGGACGATGTTGGCAGTTTTGTAAACCATTCTCGTGCGGCTCCCTTGAAAGTGGTTGGGAAGGAACGACACAAGATCTCGTCTGGGGGCTGCTGGAGCCCCAGGGTCGTCTTAAATGTGTTAAGATGATCCTGGGGATCTTTTAACCCGTCGAACGGTTCAAGTTGGGGTAGCCGAAACTTCGACGGCACTGGACAGTCGAGGACGGCCGTAGTGAATGGCGAATCTGTTGCCCTAACCAGTCGGTCCACACTTCGTTCAGTTTTTTCTTTGATGGCGTTCCTAAGCTCGTCCATCTCCTTCCTCATCTCCTGGAGTATATCCGAGTTCTGCTCGGTTGGAGTGGTGGGCCTTCGATGGTCAATTCTTCTATGGCTATCCCCTTCGTCATCTCGATTTCCCTTGGACCTATTCTCTTCCTGCTGAAGTCTCTGCTTCATTTCCTCATTTTGTTTGGATAATTCTTCGACGGTAGCCGCAAGGGCCTGAATTTGCTGCGACAAGGCTGCGGATTCTTGATTGGACTCCATCTGAAATAAGTATTTGAGAGGAAACTACCTTTTCGCGATTAGATGCGAAAAAATGTCGTTCCCACAGACGGCGCCAAACTGATAAAGCGTGAACTCGTCAGTCAATGTGGTCGGATGAAGCCAACCTGCAGCCTCCTGAAAGGGTCACCGGTGTGGTGCCTGCCACCACGCCTCCGATGCCAAAGTTAGTATGCAAAGAAATCTTAGAGAAATTGGAGAATGCAAGAAAGTAATAGTTCACTCTTTTGTGTGTTTGTGTATGTACCTTGGTATTGGCAAATGTGTGGTCTTTTTATACTCTTCCATGGCCTCTAGCCGTTGGAGTAATTATGGAGGTCTTAATGCTCCTTCTGGTAACGTTTGGGGGCATTGAATGGTGCATCAATGCGTTCCAACGGTCCGTACAGCTGGTCTTTCAACCGTTCTAGGCTTGATTGACTGCATTAAATAGTCTGAATGCCTTCGTCAGTGGCGTGCATGATCATCTCGTTACTCCCGATGGTGACATCGTCCGTGAACAATATCGTCAGTGTGGGACGGACTCGTCAGTCTCGTCAGAAGGAGATGACTCCAAGCAACTTTAAAAGAAGTGCTACTTGCCCTTCCTGTCAAAAAGATTTTATTTTTCAAAGTCCTTTTTGTCGGGGCCTAAAAAACATGTTTTCAAAAACCGCATCATAAATTGAATGCCTTATGCAAGTAGAACCATAGAAAACAATATGCATATGAACAGAAAAGCAAAGGGCCGAAACCTGATGTGTAAAAGGCACAAACAGAGATATAGACAACACATTTTTCCAGTACTTACTTGATATGTTATCTATGTCAAGCCTCATTATCTTTCCAAGCAAGGATTTCTTGTTTTGTGCAAAATTGTAAGGGTCTCCTAAACTTCCACCATCTCCCATCATGAAGTACAGGTAACCATCTTCAGGTCCAAAAAGAATCTGACCACCATGATGAGAAGTAAATGGAAGGCCCATAGTGAATATTCTTTTGACTTCCTGGGGTTTGGCGCTTGTTACCTGTAATTGAGGCAAAGCTGATGCAATTAAGACCACCAAGAGATATAATTAAAAGAAATGGCTCTAGAAAACCATGCAGAATTTTACCGAGGAAGGTTGCGATATGGTGCCATTAGCAGTAAACTCTGCTATGACGCTGGAATATTGACATGGCAGTGCCCCATATTCAGTGTATAGCTTTGAAGGATCACAACTGATATCTGAGTTACATGAACACCTTCCTGAACATCCTGGCCACTTAGCCTTATCACAGTTGAATGACACAAAAAAGTGTCCATTCTGTTGAAAGTTTGGATGAAATGCAATTCCCAACATTCCAAACTCAGCATCAGAATATACTTTATCAGTTAAATCAAGAAAAGGATTTGATTTGTTGATTGCCAATAGTGCTCCTGATCCTTGCTCTGGAACTGTTGCCAACCATGTCTTACCTGGTTGGTCGGATAAGAAGACACGATTTGACCCATCAGGATGAGCTACCATGTTAAGGTAGGATCCATTCCCAATTTTCTCAAGGCAAATACCACTTGGTGGACTTAAATTTTCAGTTTGATTTAGTACAACTGGTCCACCATCAAAACATACCTCTCCAGCTTCAGAAGCTCCACCAAATTCATTGCAGAAAGCACTTTTTGATTGTCATATATCAGTCAGCTTGGAAGTAGAATTAAATGGCATACCACCTCTGTCTTGCAATGCATAAGGAGAATTTATTATTGATACATTTTTGCATTCATCCCAAACCTTTGAACAAAAATCAACTTCAGCAAGTTGGGATTGGGTTGAGTTTGCTATTTTGCAGAGAACAGGAACCTTCCGAGGTGTTGAATCAATTCGATAGAGCTCTGCTGAGAACTGATCACATCTCTGCCATGCATATACATAACTGATATATGTAAGTGGTGAAAAATGCTTCCATGACACTTCAGTTACTTTATGGTTCCAAGTGTCTTAGTAGCTCATGTCAGCATTAAATTAAATGGAAACAATACTTAAGTTGCTATAAACTTCAAACTAAGAGCTGCCTTCATGCAGCTATTTGTTGGAATTTTCAAAGGCACTCAGTGAATGCTGATTTATCACATAACAACATTTGAGGAATATATTAAAGGGTAATCATTATGCACACTCATCTTTAATCAATATGAGCCAAGTCGATAGGCCACATTCCAAATTTTAAATCATAAGCCATGTATGAGTCATCAAGTAAAGTATTACTAGTACAACTAACATTTAAGCATTCTGAATTTTATCTTGCATTTGACAATTCCTTTCTCTTTTTATCAAATCACAAGAAGTAAAGAACGAAGTAGATATTGTCACAATAAAGGATCATGCAACAAATAGCAGTAGCCACTATTTAGTCATTGAAAATAAAAAATTAAAAAATTAAAAAAAAAAACCCAACTTTTTCATAAGCAATATAGAAGCACAGCAACATCAACAAGGAGTGAAATCAATAATCAGCTGAAACTTATCATTATAAAAAACTGGCAGAGCATCTTACTGAGCAGAGTATTGATTTCAGAAGAGAACTGCAGCCAAGATCAGAGACATTCATTGCCCTAAATTGATTGAGCAATTGGATATCATCAGTGGAGCTACAACAAACACTACCTTCGTATTGACAGAAAACAAGCGGCGTCTTTGGGCTAAAAGGTGCTTCTATTCAAATAAAACAGCCATGAAATTAGTCAACATACAAACAGAACCCAAAAAAAAAAAAAAAAAAAAAGGACAAATTGAACTGAAATCTAAACTATATTCATGCTCCATTTGCTTGCCAACCTACTACTGGCTTCCAAGTTTTCATATCCATGCATGCCATTTTTATGGCAATCAAACAAAGCATAAAGAAAAGAACCTGAAGGGAACTAAATTTGGAGAAAAGTAAGAAAGACACTCACTCATATTAGTACACAAGGGAAGTGAAAAGCAATAATCAGTGAGCAGCAGCAGGTGAGAAAACAAGAAGGTTACAGTAACAACACTCCTCATCTCTTTGAAATGACAAGTAATCACAAACAACAATAAACAAAACCAGCCCTCCCTTTCTCTCCTCCTTGGAAACCCAGTCACTATTTTTTATCCAAAGTCCAAAGACCCAACTGAACAATTAGACACTAAAGAGAGTGGACAGCAAAAGAGCAAATGGGAGAGAAGTACAGCAAAACTCAAATTCCAACTGGTTCTTCGTACAATAAAGAGAGTGGACAACATTACCAGACACGTTGAAACTTGAAACTCCATGCTTTTTGGGTCTTGTTTCATTACAAGAAATGAACCCTATAAATATAAAATCAAAAAATTCAAAATCTTCTGGCAATGGAACGCTTACGCTCTCGCTCTCTTGAAGAAGAAAATGAGTTAGTCCGACGTACCAAAAATTTGTCCAAGAAATAAGTGAAAAAGTGTTGTTCATTAAAACTCGACATGTTAGAAATACTGAATGTAATTGTATCTTGTATTTCATCATAAAAGAATGTACATAGGTGCCTTTATATAGGAGGCATATGTGTGCTATACAAGTAAATATGTGTGCTATACAAGTAACCTAATTTGGGCCTAAAGCCCACAACACTATATACGTTAACAGCCCCCTCAAACTCAAGGTGGATGTGAGACCAACTTGAGGTTGTCAATCAAAGTACGAAGGCGTCTCTTAGGATGTGACTTGGTGAAGATATCTGCAAGTTGATCTTTAGAGGAGACTGAAATCAGCTTGAGAGCACCATGAACAAGATGAAAACGGATAAAATGACAATCGATCTCGATGTGTTTAGTCCGTTCATGGAAGACATCATTATGGGCAATATGAATAGCACTCTGCTTATCACAATAAAGAGGAGTAGTAAAGGATGTAGACACACCTAAGTCTTTGAGAAGCCATCGTAGCCAAAGGAGCTCAGATGTGGTATCAGCAAAGGCACGATATTCTGCTTCAGTACTGGAGCGGGCCACATGAGTTTGTTTCTTGCTTCGCCAAGAAATCAGAGAAGAACTAAGAAGAAAGCAATAACCAGTGGTGGACCTGCGATCAGTGGGGTCTCCTGCCCAATCAGCATCAGAAAATGCACGGAGAGTAAGAGGAGACTGAGTAGAGTAGAAAAGACCATGGAAGAGAGTGCCTTTTAGGTATCGAAGAATGCGCAGAACAGCAACATAGTGAGTCGATCGTGGAGCAGACAGATACTGGCTCACCTGGTGAACAGCATAGGAAATGTCTGGACGAGTGACAGTGAGATAAACCAAGCTGCCAACCAAGCGTCTGTAAAGAGAGGGATTAGACAATGGTTTCCCCCCTGAGGGAGTCAGATGCGCATTAAGCTCAACTGGAGTGTCAACAGTCTTGCTATCAGTGAGTCCAGCGCGAGACAAGAGTTCAGAGGCATACTTGGCTTGAGTAATATAAAGTCCATCCGTAGAATGAGTGATTTCAAGACCCAAGAAGTAGCTGAGATGTCCAAGATCTTTCATCTTAAACTACTGACTGAGAAAAGCCTTGAGTTCTTGAATGCCACTGAGGTCATCACCAGTTATGATCATATCATCCACATATAAGAGAAGTAAAATAGTGTCTTTGTCAGTGCGACGAAGAAATAAGGCAGAATCATAGTGACTGGCCATGTAACCTAAGTGAGAGATGGTAGAGCTGAATTTGGCAAACCAAGCTCGTGGAGCTTGTTTAAGGCCATAAAGTGCACGTTGAAGGTGACAAACCTTGTTTGAGTCAACAGAGAGACCAGGAGGAGGTTGCATATACACTTCTTCACTTAAATCCCCATTAAGGAATGCATTTTTGACATCCATCTGAAAAAGGTCCCATTTACTGGCAGCAGTAACAGCTAAGAGGGCACGAACAGATGAGATACGAGCAACCGGAGCAAAGGTCTCTTCATAATCAATCTCATACTCTTGTGTAAAACCTTTTGCAACAAGACGAGCTTTGTAGCGCTCAATGGACCCATCAGAGCGAGTCTTAATCTTGTAGATCCACTTACAACCAACCACAGATTTCCTAGGAGGAAGTGTCACCAAATCCCAAGTATGGTTTTTAGATAATGCATCAAGTTCCTCTTTCATTGCAATCTGCCATAAAGGGTCAGTGGAAGCCTCACGATAGGTGTGAGGCTCGTGTAATGTAGCAAGAGCAGTGTAACAATGATAGTCAAGTAAATGTGCAGGAATAGATCTTACCCTAGATGAGTGACGAGGTGGAATGTCTTGTGCAAGATCTTCAGGCAGAGCAGGAGCAGGAGACCCAAGCTCAGGATTGGGGTTGGGTAGCTCGTCTTCAACCTGTTCATCTTCCACCTGTTCATTAAAGGGTGAACTAGGAAAGAGATCAGTGATATCTGGTGGTTGGACAGAGAAGTCTACGACAACAGAATCAAGAGCAACTACAGGAGGATCAGGAGCAGCTACAGAAGGAATATGTGCCTCATCTGGAAAAAGATCTAAGACAGAGGAGGAAGACAAGGAAGCACTGAAATGAGAGAGCTCGACAAAGAGGCGATGTTCCCAAAAAACAACATTACGGGAGATACGAAGACGATGAGAGACAGGATCATAACATCTATACCCCTTTTGAGTTTCGCCATAGCCAAGAAAACAACAAAGCCTTGACCGAGGCTCAAGTTTGTTATGCTCATGTGGCTGAAGAAGAACGAAACAAGTAGAATCGAAGGAGCGAAGGTGGTGATAGTCTGGAGGTGACCCAAAAAGGCGCTCATATAGAGTTTGATTTTGGATAACAGGACTCGGAATGCGATTAATAGTATGAACAGCATGAAGAGCAGCTTCACCCCAAAAAGGAGCAGGAACTTTAGCAGAGAGAAGGAGAGCACGAACAGTGTCAAGAATATGACGAAGTTTTCGTTCGGCTCTACCATTTTGCTGAGAGGTACCTGGACAAGTTAGTTGATGAACAGCGCCATAGGAATGCGAAATAGCTTGGAAAGCATATTGAGTATATTCAAGAGCATTATCAGATCGAAAAATTTTGATGCGTCTGGAAAACTGAGTTTCAACCATTTTTGCAAAATTAGAATATACTTCCAATAATTCAGAATGATGTTTCATATTAAAAATCCAGCTATAGCGAGAGTAATCATCAACAAAGACAACAAAATATCTAGACCCCCCAATACTAGAGACAAAGGAAGGCCCCCAAACATCAGAATGAATAAGGTCAAAGATATCAGTGGATATGGATTCACTAGTATTGAAAGGCAAAGCTGGTTGTTTTCCTAACTGACATGAAACACAATCAAAATTTTCTATAGACACTGAACCTAACAAACCTTTAGAAGCCAATTGTTGTACTCGAGAGGAAGATGCATGACCAAGTCGAGCATGCCAAAGTGCAAGGGGAGGAGTGGAAGAAACTGTAGCAGCTGCAGCAATAGAAACAGGAGCAACAAGTGGAAGACGAAGGTTGTCCACGGGAAACATACGCCTAACTTTGGGACCGGTCCCAAGCTCCTGTCCCGTCCTAGGATCCTGCACAATGCACCCAGAATAATCAAAGGTAATGCGATAACCTAACTCAGCTAATTGTCCCACAGAGAATAAATTGTAAGAAAGGTCAGGAATATTAAAGACCCCAAGAACCGAGAGGTTGGAGGTCGAAACGGAACCTATATTATGACCAGACATTGTGGAACCATTTGCTGTACGAATATTAAGAGGGTGTGGTGCAGGTTTAAGTTCAGAAAATAAGGACGAGTGAGGTGTCATGTGATTGCAACAAGCAGAATCCATAAGTCAAGAGGTAGGAGACATACCAGATAAAGCTGAGAGAGAAGAGGAATAAGATGCATTACCAACCATACGAATGACATTGGCGATGATATTTATAAGGTCATCTCTGGAAATGGTGAAAGTGGATCCAGAAGACTGAGACTGTGCAGAGACGGGAGCCATTGGTTGGACACTCTCAGTGTTAGCAACAGTAGCAGCAGAAATTGAAACAGCTGATTTGTTGCGATGATAGCAACTCTTAATATTATGGCCAAAACGTTTGCAAAATTTGCAAAAACGTTTGATGGAATGGCAGCGACGATTGTTGCAATAAGAAGAAGACCTGTCCTTATTCTTCATTTAGAAGCAAAATATGCAAAAATGGACTGCAAAAATGAAATCTACGCGAAAAACTGGGTAAGGAGCACCTGAACTGCAAAAGTCAACTCTGGCAAAAAAGTCAACGGTCAACTCTAGTTAAAGTCAACTATGAAAGTCAACGGTGTCAAAGTCAACAGATGACGTCAGCAGATGACAAGGCGCTGACGTCAGCTAGGGCTGACGTGGCAGAGCAGATTCGCGCGTGATGATGAACCCAGCTATGCAGTGGCGCGTGGGAGGCGCGTGCAGTCTCCGATGGCTTCGAGGCTTCCACGAGTGTGTATATCGGTGCAAGACGATCTCTGTGGTGCCTTCACAAACTTTATCGGAGCAATATTTCGGCGGTGATGCAACAAGCAGTGGTCTTTGTAGCGCAAGACTCCTCAACAACGGCGGCTGCAGGTCCGGAATCCAAAGACGACGGCAGGAAGACGTCGGAGATTCAACGGCGAAAGGCTGCGGCGGCTGCTGTGATGGCGGAAGCGATGTTAAGAATGGAGTCACACCAATAAAGACAAGACTGCTAAGAAAATGTCAGAGCAGTGGCTCTGATACCATGTTAGAAATACTGAATGTAATTGTATCTTGTATTTCATCATAAAAGAATGTACATAGATGCCTTTATATAGGAGGCATATGTGTGCAGTACAAGTAAATATGTGTGCTATACAAGTAACCTAATTTGGGCCTAAAGCCCACAACACTATATACGTTAACACGACAGATAGCTCAATAGATAATCTATCGAGATTTAATGTTTAATTCTTGACAGCTCTCGACAGAAGCTATATCTTTCGAGAATTAAGAAATTCAGATTTCCAGATCTGTTTTTCACGCGTATCCAAGCTATTTATATATGGTTTATTTTCTCATAACCATAGACATATATAAGGATTATTTTAAGGGACATCTAAGGTGATGCAACTTGATGCAAAGTGATTATTCACTCAAATTGTGACCGGAGACAATTTTCCCTAGTTCATCTTCTTTGTAGAAGCTACTACGTTTATGCGTCAAGGGCTTTGTAACCAAGAAGCTTCCTGATCTTCATCGTCTGGATGAACTGAAAAATTTTGCAGCTAACATTTTTCTCAAGTTGGTGTGTTAGTCATGTACTTGGATCCGTGGATCGATTGGTTAGTCACGTACAAGGAGCCGTGCATTGAAAAGAGAGATTGTCACTAAATTGCAAGTCCAATTGTATATTAGGGTAAGGGCAAAACAGAGCAAAGAGAACAAACCGGTGTCGGACGGGAGCTGATGAACTGACCGATGTCGGAATCGGAATCGGAAACGGCGAGCTGAAGCATCGCCATCGGCGCCAACAGCGACGCTTAAGCGTCGCAACGGCGAGCTGAAGCGTCGCAACGGCACCAACGGCGAGGCTTAAGCGTCGAGATTGTCGCCAACGGCGAGGCTTAAGCATCGCGATCGGCGCCAACGGCGACGCTTAAGCGTCGCAACGGCGGCACGGCAAGCTCGATTGGCGGCGACGGCTGAGATCAGGTGAAGCGGCTGTGAGGCATTGAGTGAGGGAAAGAGAGAATCAGGTAAGGGAAGGAAAAAAAAAAAAAAAAAAAAAAAAAAAAGGGGCTGAAGTGTTTTAAGCATTAAACTTTTAGTGACGACTTGTATGTCGTCACTATAGGCTACCTTTAGCGATGAAAATTTCGATTCGTCGCTGATACTCTCATTTGAGTTTATGTTCTTTTTTTAGTGACGACTTATTTTCGTCACTATTTGTCACATTCAGCGACGAAATGAGTTTCGTCACTAATAGTGTTCTTAGCAACACCTTTAGTGACGAAAATTTTCGTCACAAAAAACTTGACGAAATAATTCGACACTGTAGATAAATTTACTTTGGCGCCTACATTTTTGTTTGGCACCTTTAGTTCAACACAACCTATAGTGACGAAATTTAATTTTCGTCACTAAAAGTTACTAATTTTTTTATAAATAGTGACGAAATATAAATTTCGTCACTATATGGTACCTTTTTGTGACGAAAAAATTTTCCTCACTAAAATTCGTCACTGAAAATACATTTTGTTGTAGTGGGTACTGGGATTCCTTTTACTTGTAACTGCTTGTTTTGATAATAGTGGATTCTCGAGAGTGGTAACCTTAAATTCACCTGGTAGGGTTTTGCCTTGATGGTTTTCCCCATTTGTAAACAAATTACCCGTGTCAAATTTAATTTTCGCTGCATTTAGTTATTTGATGATTTGTTTGTGCTGCCACGCTTATTGCATGCAATTGAATCTAATTAATTCACTTGACTAATTAATTGATTGATTTACCAAAAGGGGTCAATACATTCTTAGACTATTAAAAATCAATTAGAATATTAGCATTAATGGAGGTCTTTTTTTGACCGTTGGATCTACTTAAATCCAATGGTTTAAAAAATGTGTAACTTTAGAGTTACACTAGGTGTAACTTGAACTCATCTCTCTCTCTCTCTCTCTCTCTCTCTCTCTATATATATATATATATATGTATATATTATAACGGGCTGGATTCAAGTTACACCTGGTGTAACTCTAAGTAGTGTTACACCACACATTAACTTGTTATAGAATTCATATTTTGAAAATCACACCGTTGAATTACATATTTTATATGTTTTTAACATTTTCTCCAATTTTCATGTCAATTGGATGTTATTTACTATTCGATCCATAAACTCATCTTTTCTGCATTATTTTAAACTACAAAATTTGAATTTAAACAATTGATTGATGACATGACTATTAATCTTTGATTACCATGAAAATTTGCAAGCATAGAGAATATATAAAGATAATGTAATCTAACGGTAAATTTGTCAAAATTCACATCCAATTAAAAAATATTGAGTAGTGTAATATTGCTTAAAGTTACACTTAGTGTAACTTAAACCCAACCCTATTATAACATATGCTGGAATCCTAACTACCATACATCCTAAGCCATTTTCCCTTGAAGAAACCATCTCAAACTCTTAATACACTTGCTTCTCTAGCCTCGGAACCATCACTTTCATCTAAATCTCTCATTCTAGTCCTCACGTCAACTACTACTTACATCCACAGTGCTGCATTCAAATATAATCCCACTTAAATAGCATAGAAATCCTAATCCCTTAATGTTTCTATTCAAGATTCTATTTGACTTCTATTAAGAACACTCATGCCATTATTGTGTTCCTAGCAAGGGTTTGGCTTAGAAGCTTGTCATTTGCTACAAGCATAAGCTACAAACAAATTTGTGGATAGTAAATGAGTACTAACTCTTACAAAGAATCCATTTTTTCATAATCGAAGAAAGCACATCAACACAAGGTATCATTTTATCTGAGTGTGCGTCATTAAGAGAGAAATTCAACTATAGTGCATCTCATGTTCAAGTTGTAGATATTTTCATTAAACATCTTTAAGAGTGAGACTGTCTATAAGTTATAAGTCTTACTTGGAGTCACTAAGAAATTAAGGCAAGGTGTCATTGAGCATTAATCTATATTATGAAACTCCATTTAATTTATGAAATAAGTTAGAAAATAGAGGATCTGTTTTATTAAAATTAAAATTTTATATAATTTAGTATGGTGGAAATTAAGGTTACATGATGTGTGTAGCATATATAATTATATTTATCGTGCTTTCCTCCATTCCAAACATATATATATATATATATATATAGAGAGAGAGAGAGAGAGAGAGAGAGGTTAGGTTCAAGTTACTTCTAATGTAACTTTAAGCAATGTAATTAGATGTGAATTTTGACAAATCTACTATTAGATTACATTATTTTCATATATTCTACATGCTTGCAAAATTTTAAGGTAATCAAAAATTAATAGTCATGTTATCAATCAATTGTTTAAATTCAAATTTTTATAATTTAAAATAATGCATAAAAGATGAGTTTATGGATTGAATGGTAAATAACATGCAATTGACATGAAAATTGGCATGAATGTTAAAAACATATAGAATATATAATTCAATAGTGGGATTTTCAAAATATGACTTCTATAATAAGTTATTGAGTGGTGTAACATTGCTTAGAGTTACATAAAGTTATATAAGGTTGGGTTCAAGTTACATAACTTTAAACAATGTTACACCGCCTAATAACTTGTTATAGAATTCATATTTTGAAAATTATACCATTGAATTACATATTCTATATATTCTTAACATTCGTGCAAAATTCTTACCAAAAAAAAAAAAAAAACATTCGTGCAAATTTACATGTCAATTTGATGTTATTTAACATTCAATCCATAAACTCATTTATTATACATTATTTTAAACTATAAAAACTTGTTGATTTGGAAGAGACTGGACAATGCTTTCAGTTTGGCTGTAACCTTCTCTTCTAATTTCATTGGTGACTTGTTGAGTTTAGGAACAATCATATATAAAGCATGGTCAATATTTCCTTGTTATGCTCGCTTCACTTTATATAAGAATTTTAAGGATCATGCTAACGAGTGCCCTTAGGGCATTGGTTAACAATCCAGTTAAAAAAAGTTTTTATTAAAAAAAAAACAATTAATATTTTGACAGCTTTTTTCATTTTCTATAAAAATGATGTCAAAACTTTCTTAAAATTGATTGTTAACCAATGCCCTAAGGATACTCGTTAACATTTCTCATATTTTAAATAGAAAACTTTTATATTTTCATTTTACTTATAATATAAATTTACATTATAAATACACAAAAAATGATAAATATTGTACACTGATGAAACGTAAATTCGTCAGTCAAAATGTGCAGACAAGAATGGACTCCGGTCTGCAGAGTAGTGTGTTCTCAAGGATGGTCACCGGTGTGGTGCCTGCCACAAAGCCTCCGATGCCAAAGTCAGTATCAATTGCTATTTAGAGAGTAAGCAATGTAAAGATAATAGAAAGAATAGTCTCTTAGTGTGTATATGAAATGTACCTCTACCTTGGCAGTGTGGGGGCTATATATATATGTTGGTTCAGCTTCTAGCCGTTTGAGGTAGTTATGGTGGCTTCAATGGCCTCATAATGTGGCTTTAACTTCCTCCAACGGTCTGTATAGCTGGCTCTTGTAACCGTCCGAGGAGCTTACTGGCAGCATTTAAGGAGATGTTTATCCTCGTCAGTAAAGTAAATACTCGTCAGTAAGATGGATAATCGTCATCAAGGGATGATCTCGTCATGATACTTTGTCTCGTCTATGCTTGATTTCGTCAGTCCCATCAGTTGCCCCCGGATTCCTTGGTCGTCGTGACATGTCATGTTGACCAGGGAAGGTGAAAAGTTTCTGAATTGCAAGCGGTTGGGTTTTCTGAGCCGCATTAAATGCGTTACGGCGTGGCCTACGTGGCACGATTTGATTAGGGGAGTTAATGCTCCGTATGATGGGTTTTTATTGATCTTCCCGCTGGTTTTTTGCTTTCCAACTTTTGGGTTCAAAACTTCTTCCTTTCTTCTTTCTTTCTCACTGTTTTCACAAAAAACCTTTCGACCTTCTTCTTCTTCTGCACCCTTTCTTCCTGTACTTTTACTTTCCGACTGGTGTGTAGCGCAATAGTTTTCCTTTGCTCAAGGTATGTTCTTCCTTCTATTCTTTTTCATTTGGTTTATATGTACCGTAGCAACTCTTCTGATTTTCCATTTCTTCTTTCTTTGTCGTTTTTGGTTTTGGGGTATAGATTTTTGTGGTTTCTAGTCTCCCATGAGCAGTGGTGCTGAGGTCAGACTAGATTGCCCTTCAATTTCATTTCTTTTTGCTCGACTAGGAGGGTCATTAGGGAATTTTCCGTATCTTGAAAACTTTATTTGCGAGGGTAGTAGTTTGGCTGTGGTGTTGGCGGATTTACTGCCTCTGTTGCGTCAATCGCTTGATTGGTTTGACGAATTAGTGAAGGAGGGCAGGACGATGTCAGAAATTAGATCTAGTGAGCTTGAGACTGGGTTATCGTCTAGCGGTAACCCAGAGGACGAGGATACAGCCCTTTCTGATCCTCGAGAGGTTAGAGCTTTTTATGCTCTAGAAGAGGAGTGTGGTTTGGACGCGGACGCACTGGGTAGATTTAGGGATAGATTCCAATTCCCAGATCAGGTTAGGGTTCGTCTGCCCGATGAGGGGGAACGGGCTTGTCACCACTTTCCCGGGGAGGTATGCTTCTATGAATCTGCCTTCGTCTGTGGATTGAGGTTCCCGGTTCATCCTTTCATTATGGAGCTTTTGGACCATTTTGGTATTGCTCCCGGGCAGCTCATGCCCAACTCGTGGAGGATCCTGGTGAGCTGTATGGGGATATGGTTGGCTGCCAATGACGGGGACATGCTCAGGGTTGACGAGCTTGTTTACCTTTACCGTCTGAGAGCATCTAAGGAGCATGGGTATTACGAACTGGTGCCCTGGGAGAGAAGGACCAGGATCGTCAAGGGTTTACCGTCCTCTTTCAAGTACTGGAAGTCGAGGTTCTTCTTTGTGTCTGGGGACGATTTTGAGACACCCTTGGGCGAGTTTTGGGGTGATCTCCCCAGGTTACGTCGTCGGTGGGAAACCCCGACTTTAGGTGCGTCAATATTTTCCTCCTTACTTTTTGGATTCTGTTGTGCTTACACTTATGTCTGCTAAAATTTTTTTTTTTTTTTTTTTTTTTTTTTTTGCAGTCAAGAAACGACCCAAGCTTAAGAGTAGGTACCGTGAGCGGGTAGAGAAGGCAATTTTGTACGCGCAAACAATCGAGAGTTGGGATAACCTCATTAATCCAAGGACTCTTGCGTTTTACTGCCTCGGGCCAGAGCCTTCTGCCTTCGTCTTGCGAAACCTCGACATAGACGGCAAGAGAAGTAAGTTCCAACTTCGTCAGTAACTTTCTTTCCCCTTACTTTCTTGTATTTAAATTTGGAACTAATGTTCTTCTTTTGGCAGAAATGACGTCCAAATTTAACAAGGACATGTATGCGAAGATGAGGGCAAAGAAAGACGAACCCTTGTCGAGCATAGGTAAGAAGAATGTGCGTGTGACAGGGAGGGGTCCTTCTACCACTCCGCCGGCCTCCGTCACTCCTCTCGTCTCTGGTACTGAGACGACGAGGACTGCTTCCCCGTCTACTTCAGTGGAGGAGCTCCCTACACCCATCTCTAAGAGGCCACGCCTGACGGAGAAGGAGAAGGAAAAAGGGATTCTCGTCGCTCTTCTGTCTGGGAGGACGAGAGGTTGGCAGTTGAGAGGGCTCATAGCATCGTGACGGCTGATGACCTGAGGGTTTTCTCTGGGGTTTCGTTTAACACCGTCGCTGGTGGTCATGTCCACAAACTTGTGCAGGTACACTGTTTTTTTTTTTTTTTTTTTTGACTTGATGCTTCTTTTCAGGCACTGGGAGAGAGCTTGCATATTGCCTCTGAGTATCTTACTCAAGAGGCCAAGTTGGCATCTCTTTCGTCAAGGGTGCAAGCCTTGGAGGCTGAGAACTTAAAGCTGAAGAAGAACCTCATCGACTCAATGGACGAGGCTAATGCACTGAAGGATAAAGTCAAGGTGCTGGGCAACGACCTTAGGGTGGAGCGCCAGCTGAACTTGGAAAAGGACGAGCAGCTCCAGAGTACCAAAGAATCGTTGAAGACGATCGCGGCCAGATCTGTTGAAGCTTTTCAGACTACTGACGAGTACAACACTGTGCTCTTCAGTTGGTACTTTAAAGGCTTTGAGCTTATTCGACGGTACCTGGTCAAGCATCCAACTGGCGTCGATATTGAAAACCTAGATTTGGAAGAAGTGGACAAAGAGATGGCAGCTGATGAGGCTGCTCGGTCCGTCATTCCCGCCGGTGATGCTCCAGAAACTGCTCCTGTTGACGATGCTACATCTGTTGACGCTTCTGCATCTGCTGACGTCGTGGCACCTGTTGACGCCCCTCCAGCATCGGAAGCCTAAACCTAGCACTTTAAGTTTTTAACAGCATATGTTTTTGATTATGGCCCGTCGTGGCCTTTTTGTAAATCTTATTTTGAGACAATGTTTTAACCCGGTGTTTACGGGTTTGTAAAAGCAATGGTAATTTTTCTTGCATGCTCTTGGCTCTTACTCTTTGCATTTTACCTGCGTTTGTAACTTGCATGCTTTTAACTGTAAATGTGATGTGCTTGGTGAAGCTTTTATATCTTCTTTTTCATAGCAGAATTTCGCTACTAAGCCCCTTGTTCTTTTTGACTTTTTATGACTCGCGTTCGTCAGTAGCTTACGTCCGTCAGAGCGGACTCTTGCTAATTAGCCATTTTTGGCTTTGTGTGACTTGCACCTTTTTTCCAAGGATATTGTCATCGTCAGTAGCTTACGTCCGTCAGAGCGGACTCTTGCTACTTAGCCATTTTTGGCTTTTTGTGACTTACACCTTTTTTCCAAGGATCTTGTCATCGTCAGTAGCTTACGTCCGTCAGAGCGGACTCTTGCTATTTAGCCATTTTTGGCTTTTGTTTTTTTTTTTTTGATATGCCTGCTCTTAGAAAAAACGTCGTCTGAATAACTCTTTTATTAGTTTCAACAATGAATAATGAATACATGTCATGATTGTGTTTATTGGTGGTATTTCTTCAAGTGTTCGATATTCCATGGTCTGGGGAGCCTCTGTCCGTCTATGGTCTCCAGGTGATAGCTGCCCTTCCTTGAGTAATGAATGACCCAGTAGGGCCCTTCCCAGTTGGGGCCGAGTTTCCCTTGAGAAGAGTCCTTGGTTGCTGGGGTTACTTTGCGAAGGACGAGGTCACCAATATCAAGTTGCCTGAGTTTTACTCTCTTGTTATAGTAGTCTGTCATCTTCTGTTGATACTCCACCATCCTGCTACAGGCTTTATTTCTTACTTCGTCTAGGAAATCCAGATTGACTCGCAAATGGTCGTCATTGTCTTCTTCAATGAATGCTTCTCGCCTAATGCTGGTTACCCCTACCTCGACCGGGATCACTGCTTCAGTGCCGTAGGTGAGTCTGAAGGGGGTCTCTCCTGTTGGCGTTCTCGCCGTTGTCCTGTACGCCCACAAGACATTAGGCAACTCTTCCGGCCAGGCTCCCTTCGCGTCGTCCAGCTTCGTTTTAATAATCTTGAGCAACGTTCGATTCGTCACCTCCGTCTGTCCGTTCGCTTGTGGGTGGCCTGGGGATGAGAAATGGTTCTTGATGCCTAGGCCTGAGCAAAATTCTCTGAAGCCTTGACTGTCAAATTGTCGTCCGTTGTCTGATATGATCGTCCTTGGAATCCTGAACCTGCAAACAATGTTCTTCCATACAAAGCTCTGTATTTTTGCTTCGGTTATGGTGGCCAGTGCCTCTGCTTCAACCCATTTTGTGAAATAATCAATGGCAACAAGTAAGAATTTTACCTGACCTTTGCCCTGGGGCAGTGGGCCGACGATGTCGATTCCCCATTGTGCAAACGGTCATGGCGATGCAATTGTCGTCAGTTTCTCCGCAGGAAGTCGCTGAACATTTCCGAACCGTTGGCATTTGTCACATCTCTTGACGAAATCAGCTGCGTCTGCCTGCATAGTGGGCCAGAAATAGCCTGTTCGAATTATCTTACTTGCCAGGGATCTGGGACCAGCATGATCCCCGCAGATACCTTCGTGGACCTCTCGCAGAATGTACTTTGCTTCTTCCTCGTCAACGCACTTTAGGTAAGGCATGGAGAAGCCCCTCTTGTATAGGACGTCGTTGAGGATTATGAATCTGGCTGCTCTTTTTTCGGTCTTCCTGGCTTCTTCTATATTCTGTGGGAGGTGCCCGTCCTGAAGGAAAGATATGATGGGTGTCATCCAGCTGTTTGTGCTCTGGATTACGAATGTCAGAACTTCCTCAATGCTGGGGTTCTTCTGGACTTCCATCATCAGGTCTTCGTCCAATTCTCCTCCGTCGGACGAGGCTATCTTTGAGACTTCGTCTGCTATTGCATTCTGACTTCTAGGAATCTGCACGAACTCCACCTTTTTGAATTCTCGAGCCAGGTGCTTTGCCAGTTTGAGGTATCTCTGCATTCTTTCTTCTTTTGCTTCGTATTCTCCCCTCATCTGCCCAATCACCAGTTTTGAATCGCTTTGGACCAACAGGTTCTTGGCTCCAAGCTCTTTTCCAAGCCTCAAACCAGTCAAAACTCCTCCGTATTCGGCCTCGTTATTAGTGGCAGGAAATTTCAGCTGGACTCCATACTTTAGTACATTTCCTTCGGGGGTGATTATGACGACCCCTACTCCCCCCCTCTTCTGGGCTGACGAACCATCGGTCTGTACTGTCCATTGGCCTTCTTCGTCAATGAATTCCTCTTCGTCTGAGGGGGTAAATTCTGCGATGAAGTCTGCCAAAGCCTGTGCTTTAATTGCTGTCCTAGGATGATATTCAATATCGAATTGGCTGAGTTCGATTGCCCATTGGACCATTCTCCCCGCTGCTTCTGGTTTGCTCATGGACTTCTTAATAGGCTGGTTCGTCATCACCCAGATTGGATTTGCCTGGAAATACTGCCTCAGCTTGCGTGAGGCTATTATCAATGCGAAGGTGATTTTTTCGACTTTTGGGTACCTGGACTCAGCCCCCTGAAAAGCTTGGCTGACATAATACACTGGGAGTTGTATCCTGCTTTCTTCCTGGATCAGAGCTGCGCTGACGGCTGTAGATGAAACAGCTAAGTACAAATACAAGTTCTCACCTTCCTTGGACGGGCTTAGGAGAGGTGGATTGCTCAAGTAGCGTTTGAGCTCTTGGAAAGCTGCTTCACATTCGTCGGTCCAGGCGAAGGCCTGCTTCAAGGTCTTGAAAAAGGGGAGGCATTTATCCGTTGCTCTAGAGACAAATCTGTTGAGGGCGGCGATTCGTCCCGTGAGCTTTTGGACCTCCTTGACGGTCTTGGGTGACGCCATGTTGATTATGGCCTAAACCTTCTCCGGATTTGCTTCTATTCCTCTCTGGGATACCATGAATCCCAGGAACTTCCCTGAGGCTACACCAAACACACACTTACTTGGATTCAGCTTCATTTGGTATTGTTTGAGAGTGGCGAATGTTTCCCTGAGGTCGTCCAGATGGGTAAGCTCTTCCTTGCTCTTGACGAGCATGTCATCCACGTAGACCTCCATATTCCTGTCTATCTGCCAGCTGAACATTCTGTTCACTAATCTCTGATAAGTAGCGCCTGCATTCTTTAGTCCGAAAGGCATTACCTTATAGCAATAGAGGCCTTGGCTGGTGACGAAGGCCGTTTTCTCCTCATCCTCGTCAGCCATTTTTATCTGGTTGTATCCTGAGAAAGCATCCATGAACGTCAACAGCTTGTGCCCAGCTGTGGAGTCTACGAGCTGGTCTATTCTTGGAAGGGGGAAACTATCCTTCGGGCAGGCCCTGTTTAGGTCCGTGAAATCTACGCACATCCTCCACTTCCCATTTGCTTTCTTTACCAGAACAGTGTTGGCCAGCCAGTCCGGGTAGTACACTTCCCTGATGAAACTTGTAGTCAAGAGCTTCTTCACTTCGTCAGCGACTGCCTGATCTCTTTCTGGTGCGAAGACTCTTCATCTCTGCTTGACGGGCTTCTTCTCTAGGTCTACATTCAACCTGTGTTGGATGATTTCCGGGGATATACCTGGCATGTCGTCATGGCTCCAGGCGAAGACGTCCAGGTTTTGCTTAAGAAACTGGACGAGCTTTGTTCTCATCTCGGGGCTTAAGGTCGTCCCTATCCTGGTCGTCCTGGTTGTATCCCCCTCAGTTAGTTGCACTGTTTCTAGAGCTTCCACCTTTTCTTCCTCCTTTTCTTCAATTATCCAGGTGTGGTTTTCCTTCGCGGCCAACACGGTCTGGTAGCATTCTCGAGCTAAGACTTGGTCTCCCTTAACTTCACCAACCCCGTTCTCCACGGGGAACTTTACTTTTAGGCAGTAGGTAGACGTGGACGCCTTCCACTTGTTGAGGGCAGGTCTTCCAATGATGACATTGTAGGAGGAGGGGCAATCCACCACCAAGAAGTCCAGCTGACGAGTCAGTTGCTTCGGGTATGCCCCCACTGTCACTGTCAACGTCACTATGCCCTTGGGATAGACCCTGTCACCACTGAAACTGACGAGGGGGGAATCAAAAAGACGCAGCCTTCTAGGGTCTAGCTTCAATTGTTGAAATGCAGGGAAGTAAATGATGTCAGCACAGCTACCATTGTCCACGAGGATCCTTTTGGTGTTGAATCCTTCTATGGTAAGCATTATGACCAGGGGGTCGTTGTGGGGCTGTTTCACTCCCCTGGCGTCGTTTTCATTGAAAGTCATGTCTTGCTCGGTTCACCTCTGCTTTAACGGGGGAATCGTGTGGACGCTGTTCACCTGACGTTGGCATGCTTTTTGAAGGGACCTCATCGAGCCTCCTGTGACGGGTCCCCCTGTGATTGTCTGTATCTCCCCGACCACATTCTGGGGAGGTTGTATCTGACGGTCATTGCCTCCAGATGCAGATTCGTGATGCCCCTTGTTTCCACCTTGGAACCTCCTGAATTCCCCTTTCTTCACAAACTTCTGTAATCTCCCCTTCTGTATCAATTCCTCTATCTGCTCTTTGAGGTCTCGACAATCTTTGGTATAGTGGCCGTGATCCTTGTGGAATCGACAGTACTTATTCTTGTCACGGACGTCGGGAGATGAGTGCAGTGGTCGCGGCCATTTAAGGTAATTGTCGTCCTTAATCTGCGCTAAAATTTTATCAATAGGCATAACAAGAGGGGTAAATTTTACCATTTGCGATCCCTTATCATCTTTTCTCCTGATCCCGTAACTGGCTCGACGGTTTGGGCGTTCCCGCTTTTGCCCCCTACGATCGTCATCTTTCCTTTCTTTGTCCCCTGGCCTTCCTGAATCCTTGATGGCTGCTAATGCGTCTTCAGCGTTCATGTACTTTTGTGCTTTAATGAGCATCTCGGCCATCGTTTTTGGGGGATTCTTTGCGAGTGATGCAACGAGGTCTCTGGACCTCAGCCCTGCCTTAGAGGTCGTCAGTTGCACTTTATCATCTGCTTCGTCTACCTCTAGTGTTTCACGGGTAAAGCGTTTCACGTACGACCTTAGAGTTTCCTTTTCTCCTTGCCTGATGGTAAGTAAATGGTCCGCGGTTCTCTTAGGACGCTATCCTCCAATGAAGTGACGTAGGAAGGCATTACTTAATTGCTCGAAATTGTCGATTGACGACGTTGGCAACTTCGTGAACCACTCCCTTGCAGCCCCTTTGAGGGTAGTCGGGAAAGAACGGCACAATATTTCGTCTGGGGGCTGCTGGAGCCCTAGGGTCGTCTTGAAGGTGTTAAGATGATCCTGAGGGTCCTTTAAGCCATCAAATGGTTCCAGCTGAGGCAACCGGAACTTTGACGGTACCGGACAATCAAGGACCGCTGGAGTGAATGGCGAATCCATCGCCCTTACCAGTCGATCTACACTCCTCTCTGTTTTCTCCCTGATGGCGGTCCTAAGTTCGTCCATCTCCCTCCTCATCTCTTGAAGAAGATTTGATTTGTGCTCGGTTGGAGTGGCGGGCCTTTGATGGTCACTTCTTCTGTGGCTATCTCCCTCGTCGTCTCGGTTTTCTTTAGATCGATTCTCCTCTTGCTGAAGTCGTAACTTCATTTCCTGATTTTGCTTGGTCAGCTCTTCTACAGTGGCTGCGAGAGCCTAAACTTGCTGAGCCAAGGATGTGGAATCTTGATTGGACTCCATCTGATAGTGATTGCTGAGTGGAAACTATCTCTTCGAGATTGAACACGAAAATGTCGTCCCCACAGACGGCGCCAAACTGATGAAACGTAAATTCGTCAGTCAAAATGTGCAGACAAGAATGGACTCCGGTCTGCAGAGTAGTGTGTTCTCAAGGATGGTTACCGGTGTGGTGCCTGCCACAAAGCCTCCGATGCCAAAGTCAGTATCAATTGCTATTTAGAGAGTAAGCAATGTAAAGATAATAGAAAGAATAGTCTCTTAGTGTGTATATGAAATGTACCTCTACCTTGGCAGTGTGGGGGCTATATGTATATGTTGGTTCAGCTTCTAGCCGTTTGAGGTAGTTATGGTGGCTTCAATGGCCTCATAATGTGGCTTTAACTTCCTCAAACGGTCTGTATAGCTGGCTCTTGTAACCGTCCGAGGAGCTTACTGGCAGCATTTAAGGAGATGTTTATCCTCGTCAGTAAAGTAAATACTCGTCAGTAAGATGGATAATCGTCATCAAGGGATGATCTCGTCATGACACTTTGTCTCGTCTATGCTTGATTTCGTCAGTCCCATCATACACATTTTCAAAACTAGTAAATATTTTTTGTTTTTTACAAATGTATATAACATTTTCTATTTTTTGTGTGTCTATAATGTAAGTTTACATTGCAAATACAATATAAAGTTATAAACATATAATGATCCTTTTAAATATTTAGTTCTTTCATGTTCATTGGGTGCACAGTTGTACTTTTTCTTTTTCTTCCCCCTTTTTTTTAATGATCATTAAGTATTAATTCCTGCCAAGAAAAATATAGCTCCGCCTGGTCGGACTTCTAGAAAATATTGTATATATTTTCAAACTTATCGACGAAATGTCAAATCATTTCTAAGAACTTAATAGACTTAGACTATATGCTTCGTACATGGAGTCTTTCCATGGACCATGACAATTTATTGGCTGTATTCTTTTTTTAACATAAAATAGTAATCTGATTAACTCTGATGTTTTTTTACACATACTAATAATATGTTTTACATTATATATCGCATTTTGATAATTTTTCAGTTCACGTTATTCTCATTTAAGAGAAGGAAAAATTAATTTGGTATATAATTTCTCAGCAAAGATTTGTTCAAAATGCACAATACAAGAAGGGTAGTGTTGTGAGTAAGATTGTTAGTATCGATTGGCATAAACTGTGTTTATAAGATGAAGAAGAATGCAAAAGGAGAGACGGACAAAAAAAAAAAAAAAATTTGGTGGCCAAAGTCTATAACTAGTGGTCATGTATCGACTATGATGAGTTATTTTCCCCAGTTGCTAGTTCAAAAACCATACAATCAAAGTTATCAAAATTGGGATTCTACGTAGAATCATTGAAGGTATGTGGAATCATAATCATAGAATCGGATCGTAAATCGTAAGATCTTACATATTTTTAGATTTAAAGCAAAAAACACATTGATAATGGCTTTATATGTTAAATAATTACGTAAATTATAAATTCATCCTGAAAAAAACTTAGATTTGTATCATATGATGTAATTTGCATGTCATACATCGCTAAATCTCTATTAACGAAACAAATATATTTAAGTTTTGATCCAATGTACCTAAAAAGTTCAATAAATATTTAATTAGCAACCAAATACCAAAATTTTTATCAAAACATATGGAAAATATTTCTAAGTTCCAAGTTCCAAATTTGAAATCCAAAATATGTTAACAAATGAAAACTAGCTAACTACAATATGAAATCAAAAAGCAAGATGAATATGAAGGTGAAGTGAACATTTAATTATTCTTATTCTAAAGTTCTTATAACCACCGTCCTAAATTTCTAATCATCATCATCCATTTTATCATCTATGTAGACATTATATATTTGTATACTAGAGTTATAAAAGACATTAAGATACAATTTCATACTCAACTATTCAAGTTATATTACTCAGCAACAATTAAAGAGCATGCTCAAAAAAATCAATCGATCAATATACAAATACAAGCATAACTGATAAAATTATATATAAAAAAATATTTTTGTAATATTAGAACACAAATTAGTGTATTGATCAAACAAATTAAACAATATAATAGCTTAAAATGCAGCAAAGCCAACATCAAATTCTTCATTTAGAAATGATGAAACATTCTTTCATTTTGATTACAAGTGAAATAGAAACTAGAAAACATTTGCTTAGGTTGATATAATTTTATAAAATAAAAAATAAAGAGTCATACCATCACAACATGAAAAAATAAAAACCCTTAAAGCTTCATCAAAACAAAAAATTTATCCCAAAATAAAAAAAAAAAAAACAAAAAAATTATGTTTTTGGTAGGATCGGTAGGATCCCATGCAATTCTACGATCCTACACGATCCTCCGTACAATCCTTCCATTTTTACGAACCAAATGCGATTCTAAATGTTTTGGTGAGGTGGGATTGTAAAATCATGCGATCCTACAATTCAGATCGCGATTTTGACAACCATGCATACAATTGCTAATTTTATTCAGCTCATAATAAATGGAGAATATTTTAGATGGTTATTAAACCTACCATTTTGAGTAGGCCATAGGCTATGTTGTGAAAAGGCATGAGACAAAGTTCGTATGCTAAAAGAAACTATATAAATATGGCTTCAAATTGGTACCAAGAGCTGAAGACTTTGAGTCAATAGGATTGACAATTACTTTTAGGAGAAGTGATTCACCATATGACCACATGAACACACTTTATAGTAAGGTGAATCAAAATGGAGATATTTTGATTTTTTTTTTTTTGGATGATTTAACTTTTACAATCAAGAATCCAAATTTGTTTGAAGAGTTTATGAAGCATGTGAGTTTAAAATTATATATATTTATTGGCATCAAGGTGAAGCAAATGAAGGATAGGATATTATTTTCTAAGAATGATATGCTAAAGAGATTTATAAGAAATTTGAGATGTAAGATTACAAGCCAATAAACACTACTGTGAAACGATGAGTTAAGTTGTCAAAACATGACAACAAAGTAAATCCAACATTTTTTTAGGAGCTTGGTTGGAAGTTTAAGGTAACCAGTATGCACAATAGGTTACGATACCATGTGAAAATATCTAAGAATTCTAGAGAGAATCTAAACTGAAATTCTATTGTTGAAAATTTGAATTTTACAAATCAAGAATCAGATTGAGTTAGCCTCTGTTTTACATTATACACTAACAGAGTTGCTAACAGAAAATAAGAGGGAAATCTAACTAACAAACATTTTATGCGACATAGTTTGGTTAAATTGCAACGGCACAGTTTTGTTTTTGAAATTAACATCTCCAAAAACGATTGTATTTCTTCGTTCTTCTTGAGCGTTGATACACTGACTTGAGGTCTCTAGCTCTACATGCCTGAATCGATATAGGGATTCTGGTGAAAGTAGTTTCCTGTGATTAATGAAGATCTTACCAGCACCATTAATGTAGGGAATATTGGGTCGTGGAGCTCATAGACGTACCCCAAGGGAAGTTGGGGGGGTTTTGAAAAGAAATGCATGGCCCTCATAAGCATGCCATCCATAGTTAGGGATGGTCATACCCATTGGGTAATGAATATCCAACCCTACCCGATCCAATTATTATGGGTAATACCCAGTTCTTAATGGGTAGAAGGTAATTGGGTAGGGTTTGGATATTATCCAAATATTTTGGGTAGGGTTTGGATATTACCCATTTACCCATTTAACTAATTAGATCTAACTCAATCAAATTATTATGGGTAAACATCAATTCACCCAATTACCCAATAATCAAAATTACCAAATTGCCCCTAAAACTTGAAAATGACCAAATTATTCCTAAAATTACCGAAATGCACTCTAAACCTAAAAAATGACCAAAATACCCCGAAAACTAAAAATTACCAAAATACACCATAAACCTAAAAAAAATGACCAAAAGACCACCAAAACCTAAAAATTACCAAAATAACCCCTAAACCTAAAAAAATGACCGAAAGACCACTAAAACCTAAAAAATGACCAAAATATCCCCGAAACTTAAAAATTACAAAAATACCTGAAAACCTAAAAAATGACCGAAATACCACTGAAACATAAAAAATGACCAAAATACCCCCGAAACCTAAAAATTACCAAAATACCCTTAAAACCGAAAAAATGACCGAAATACCCCCGAAACATAAAAAATGACCAAAATACCCCCGAAACCTAAAAATTACCAAAAAACCCCTGAAACATTAAAAAAAAGATCGAACCACCCACGAAACCTTAAAAATGACCAAAATACCCCCGAAAAATAAAAATTAGCAAAATAACCCCTAAACCTAAAAAATGACCGAAAGATCACTGAAACCTAAAAAATTATCAAAATACCCTCGAAACCTAAAAATTACCAAAATACCCTCAAAACCTAAAAAATTACCGAAATATCCCCAAAACATAAAAAATTACCGAAATACCCCCTGAAACCTAAAAATGACCAAAATACCCCCCCCCATAAACTTAAAATTACCAAAATACCCTCTTAAACCTAAAAAATGTTTGAAATACCCCCAAAATCTTAAAATTACCAAAATACCCCCTAAACATATAAAATGACAAGAATACCCCCGAAACGTATAAAATAACCAAAATACCCCCCTAAATCTAAAAAATGACCGAAATACTCCTGAAACCTATAAAATTACTAAAATACCCCGAAACCTATAAAATGACGAAAATGCCCCTAAAACCTATAAGATGATAAAAATAGACCCAACCCTAAAAAATGACCAAAAGATCCCAAAACCTAAAAAATGACTGAAATATCCCCAAAGCTTAAAAAATAACCGAAATACCCCCAAAACCTAAAAAATGACCAAAATACCCTTGAAACATAAAACATTACCCCTAAAACCTTGAAATTACCAAAATACCTCTGAAACCTATAAAATTACTAAAATAGCCCCAAAATATAAAATTTTTTGAAATACCCCTAAAACCTTTAAAAAAAAAAAACAAAAATGCCCTCATAATCTAAAAAATTACTGAAATACCCTTAGAATCTAAAAAATGACCAAATAACCCCAAAACCTAAAAAATTACCAAAATTCTCTAAAAACCTACAAAATGACTGAAATATTCTTAGAACCTTTAATCTTGATAAAAATACCCTCGAAACATCCAAAATACCCCAAACCTTTATTTTGGTAATTTAAGAGGTTACAGGTGTATTTTGGTCATCTTACAGGTTTAGGGGTATTTTAGTCACTTTAAAGGTTTCAAGGGTGTTTTGGTAATTTTAGATATTTTCTGAGGGTATTTGGTTGTTTTAGAGGTTTAGGGCTATTTTGGTTGATTTATAGGTTTTGGGGTATTTTTGGTAATTTTAGAGGTTTGGGGTTATTTTTTGTCATTTCAGAGGTTTTGGGCATATTTGGTCATTTTACAGGTTTAGGGTATTTTGGTCATTTTATAGGTTTGAGGGTATTTCAGACATTTTTTAGGTTTATGGTGTATTTTTACCATCATATAGGTTTCAGGGGAATTTTTATCATTTTATAGATTTCAGGGGTATTTTGGTTGTTTTATAGGTTTTGGGGGTATTTTGGTAATTTCCAAGGTTTACAGGGTATTTCGGTTAATTTTTAGGTTTCAGGGGTATTTTGGTAATTTTTAAGTATTAGGGGTGTTTTAGTAAGTTTTTAGTTTTCAGGGATATTTTGGTCATTTTTTAGATTTAGGAGTTATTTCAATCATTTTTAGGTTTCGAGGGTATTTTGGTAATTTTTAAGTTTCAAGGGTATTTCAGTTAGTTTTTAGGTTTTGGAGGTATTTTTGTCATTTTTTAGGTTTAGGGGGGTATTTCAGTCAAATTTTAGGTTTCGGGGGTATTTTGGTCATTTTTTAGTTATAGGAGGTATTTTGGTAATTTTTGGGTTTCAAGGACATTTTGGACATTTTTTAAGTTTCGTGGGTATTTAGTCATTTTTTTAGGTTTCAAGGGTATTTTGGTCATTTTTTAGGTTTAGGGGGTATTTTGGTAATTTTAAGTGGTTTTTGAGCATATTTAGTGATTTTGGGGGTATTTTGGTCATTTTAGAGATTTCATGGGTATTTTGCTTATTTTAGAGATTTTGAGATATTTTGGTCATTTTAGTGGTTTTTGAGCATAATTAGTGATTTTAGAGGTTTCGTGGGCATGTTGCTCATTTTAGAGATTTTGAGGATATTTTGGTTTTTTTAGTGGTTTTTGAGCATATTTGGCGATTTTATAAAAATTGGATTTTGGTAGGGTATGGATATCCATGGATAAATAAACTGGGTAACAATTGAGTATGGATACTAATTGGGTAAGATAATTAGGTATCCATAGATAAATTAATTGGGTTGGGTATACCTATACCCTACCCATACCCTACCCATGGCCATCCCTATCCATAGTTACCACCCTTAGTACGTGGCAATATATACTTGTGCATAACCTACAAATTATGTAGAAAAATGGTTACTATACACACGCGTGTTCACGAATCACGATTCAGTTAAAAAAATGCGTAAGAGTTATTTCCTCAATATTTAAGCCTCATCCTTTAAGATATAAGAACTGTGCGTGTGTCCATAGTGTGTGAGAGAGAGAGACAGAGTAGCCATTAACAAAACATTTACCTATTCCAAGCAACGCAATGTGGTATAGAGGTCGGAGTGGGGCGTCCGGTCCAGGAGAGATGGTGCCTATTGTTGTATTTCATGCACTAGGTGCCACCTCTCCTGCGACAGGAGCTCCACTATAACCTCATTTCTATTTTCCAGCTCACTTGAATCATCATCTTTGTGAATTTTAATACATATGCACATACTAATTAGAAGTTGAAGAGATTTGTGTCGAGGAAGAGATGACCCTAGCCGATCCTTTGCATTGCATATATAACCCAGCTTGGGCCATCTCTCCTGCGACATAAATCCCTCAACTCCTTTTCCTTCCTTTGCTTCCTCTTTTCGATGCCTCACATTATGCCTCATAAACTTCATTTTATAGACCAAAATCTGGGATCTTTTTTTGTCCCTTCATGTAATAATACAACGAAATTACTCAGACAGTGCAATGAAGTTGCTTACATTTTAGCTTTCTCTTTTCCATGACTCTCCTACCTTAAACCCCACGAAATCTACAGACCAAAATTAAGCCGCGGACTCTTTCTCTCTATCTTCATGGAATATTACTAATGCAATAAAATGAAGTTGCTCACATTTCGGAGGGGCTTTTGCCGTCAATGAACTGAGTGGGAACATTCAAACGCATGGTCAATGTTCAAAGTTACAATATTTCTACTTCAAAGTTCAAATACGAAACTTGCAGGTAATTAAGTTCGCTTGCGGAGTAAGTTGGCATTGGAAAGTAGTAGATTAGGAAGAGACTGAGAAGAAACCTCTTTTCTCCATTGGTGACTGCTGAGTAATTACGAACGATCATAAGCTGAGCATGGTCAATTTCTCGTTATATATGCCGGCTTTTAAAGTCATCCTGATATATCTCTCTACCTAAAATTTCTATTTTTTTTTTTTTTAAATAGTTTCTTTTTTTTTAGAGCTTAGCTTGGTAGGATTACAAAGAATTACATATATATTTTATTATTTTTTCTAACTTATTGATGAAATGTCACATATATAATTTCTAGGAATTTACGTACGTAATAGATTTTCATGCATGTTTCAAACATGTCATCATTCCATGACAATTTGTTGGCTATATTAATTTTTTATAATAATCTGATTAATACTAATTTTTTTATATTATATATTGTGATTAGATAATTTTTCAGTATCTTTGGATACATTTTCATGGTAGATTCAATAAACTTAAAAGCCGTACCATATATAAGTTTTGAAATCCAAAATTTCATCTAGCACACAACTAATTAATTCATTTAGTTTCCTCTATACCATGACTTCCCTTTCTTGTAAACCCAACAATATTTGTAGAGTAGAATTAATTAGTTGGACTTTTTCTTTCCATCTTCATGGGATTCTACAAATTACAAATTTAAAATGTTCTTCAAGAAATGACTTCAAGGCAGTAACGAATGACTTGTCATTGTTGACTCTCAGGATATCGCTTACATAAACAAACAAGGCCACATATGATGAACCTTGAGTACAAGTAAACAATGAATAATCACAACGATCGCGAGACTGAGAAAAAGCCAAGTTGCAATCACGTTGTAGGAAATTTTGAAAAACACAACCTAGGAGGAAGAGACGTGTACACCTCTTAAAACAATTCACCATGTAAAGAGGCAGTTTTCACATCGAATTGAACAAGATGCCATCTCTAAATCAAATAATAGCAAAAAAAAGTTAAGCACAATAACAAATTTGGCCATTGGAGAAAAAGTCTTGAAATAATCAAAATATTGGATTATTGAGTGTAGCCCTTTGCCACGACTCTTGCATTGTAACATTCAATGCTACCTTAGGATAGGATATCTTTCTCCGAAGAAGGATATATTAAAGAGATGCTTAAGAAATTTGAGATGTCAAATTACAAGCCACAAACCTCCTCGTAGAATGTTTGAGTTAAATTGTTAAATCATGACGATGGCAAGAAGGTAAATCGAATATTCTTTAAGTGTTTAGTTGGAAGTCTGAGGTACTTAATATGCACAAGACCAAATACTTTCTTTTGCATTGGACTCGTTAGTCGCAGCATGGAAGTACCAATCATGACCCATTTGAAAATTGCTAAGATAATTCTTTACTTAATTTGTGAAAGGTACACTTGATTTTGAATTCTTTTTCACATTCTTTACACGTTATGTGACAATCATATTTTAATAGAAAGCATTTTTGTCCCTCTTTACGCCAACTCTTAGCTATAGATTACAAGAACCAAACAAAGTTGTAAGAAGAACTCAAAGCAATAGCTCTATTAAATGATTACTCAACAATACCCCTACAATAAATTGAATTGAAACGAGATGGAACGAATGTACGTTGTTGCAGTAACTTTGACAAACAACTTTATATGCCCCATTGTTGCTAACTTGCTATGATGAATTGATGATACAATTCTTTCCGGAAATCCTGACCAAAAAAGTGAATATGTACACCCCATAGGGGGAGAGAGCTTCTTGCTTCAACACTGCATTGGATAGGAAAGTCTTGAGCACTACTAGCAGGAATTTGGGCGCTATTGAAGTTACCAACACATCTCTCTTGGGCTTTTTGTACCTACCCACATAGCACCAGAATACAATCTTCGTAAAGGTACCTGTACGCCTATGACATTGATAATGGCAAAATACATTGGCATCAAATGTGATTTTGGATTTGCTTTCAGCTGATATTTTGAAAGTGGGTAACACTAGTTGAGTTGTATTTTTCATAAAGTGAAGCTTTAAAACAAAATGCTTAAACTATTGTCATCTTTACTATAAAATTAAAATGCTTACAAATTAAGATTTTGGTAAAATCTAGTAGATTCCTTACATGCACCATTTTTACATCAGTGGTTGCATCCCAGGAGCTAATAGGCTTATCCCAGGAGAAGTTGGGGGGTTTGAAAAGAACTGGACCCTCATAAGAATACCATCCATAGTGGCCACAGACATATTTCTATCTCTTATTATATGTCTCCAACTCGTGCATAACCTAAACATTATTTAAGCCTCAAGGCCCTTCAGGGACGAAGCCAAAACCTTGAGTTAAGGGGGGCGGTTTTACTGTTGGTTGTATGCAGTGATTTCAACCTTTGATTCTGCTACTACTTAGCTGCTAAGTTTTGTTTTGTTCTTTTTTTTTTTCTTTTTTTTCTTTTTTTTTTTTCTTTTTTTTTTTTTTTTTTTTTTTGTCGGTAAGAACAAAATTATTTTTCTTTAGAATTTTTTAAATGACAGGGTTGTTTATTATAAATAAAATTGGTTGATTGAGCTTTTTTTTTTTTTTTTTAGTTTTACTATTAGTATTTTTTGTTGTTGAGCTATTTTCTTGGGGCTTGTATATTTTGTTTTAAATTTTAGATCTATAAATTTTTTATAGTCACTAAAATGAAGAAAATACTAGTGCTACAAACTTTTTTTTATAAATTATTGATGTAATAAGTGGTTGCTAGTAAGTAAAAAAATGATATAAGTGGTGGGTCCATGTGTGAACTAATAAAAAATTGCTACCAAAACCGTCAGTAAAAATGTTGTAAAAAGGTTGTGAGTATAGCATTACTCTTAAAAGAATCAATGATATTATTTAAAAGAAAAAAATATAATTTTATAAAACAAAATTATTAAAATTAGTACATATATATAATAATAATTTTTTTTTTTTTAATTTAGGGGGGTGGGGGGCAAAGCTAGCTACATCCCTAAGACCCTCAACCTTAAGATCGATATAAGATCATGTATCTTTCACTCATGTGTATATGAGAGAGAGAAAGAAAGATCAGACATAAACAAAAGAATAGTGTTTATTATACACACTTCAGAGCAATTGTTGTGAGTGTCTAAAAGTGTGTGCACCAATGTGTATAAAACAGGAATTTCCCAAAACATCCACTCCAATCAGCACGGCATAGTAGAGGTTAAAGTAGGGCATCCGGTCGAGGAGAAATGGTGCCTATTGCTGTAGTAATTCAAGCACTAGGTGCCACCTCTCCTGCGACAGGAGCTCCACTGCAACCTCATTTCTCTTTCCCAGCTCACTTGATCATCATCTTAATTTGCGTAGACATGTACTTACTAGAAGTTGAAGGGATTCATGTCACAAAAGGATGGCCCTAGCTGAGCTTTTGCTTGTATAACCTAGCATGGGCCATCTCTCCTGCGACAGGAATCCCTCAACCTCTTTTCTTTTCTTCCTTTGCTTCCTATTTCCATGCCTCTCATCATACCTTATAACATTCATTTTATAGACCAAAATCTGGGCTCTTTCTCTGTCCCTTCATGTAATAATATATACAATGAAATTACTCCTATATTGCAATGAAGTCGCTTAAATTTTGGTCAAAGTTCAAAGTCTTAGAATTTTTCTACTTCACATTTGAAACTTGCTAATAATTCCTTTAGCTTCCTCTTTACGATAACCCTCCTAATACCTTGTAAACCCCACGAAATCTATAGACCAAAACTATCTATTTTCATGGAGTATTACAATGAAATTACTAGTGCAATGCAATGAAGATTACAGGGGCTTTTGCCGTCAATGAATTAGGTGGGAACGGTCATAAAGCATGGTCAATATTCATTGTTATACAATTTCTACTTCAAATACGAATTTTACTGGTAATTAAGTTTGATTTGCTGAGTAAGTTGGCGTTGGAGACTAGTTGATTTGGAAGAGACCGTGGAACTCGATACTTTCAGTTTGGCCGTAACGTTCTCTTCTTCCTCTCTTTTTTTTTTTTTTTTTTTTTTAATTTATTTTATTGGTGACTTGTTGAGTAATCAGGAACGGTCATAACTATAAGCGTGTTCAATTCCTCGTTATGCCTGCTTATTTTGAAGTCATTCTAATCTTGCTACCTGAAATTTCTATTTCTAAAAAAAAAAATATTTAGCTCTTTCATGTCCATTGGGTGCATATTATTATACTTCCACTTTTTCTTTTTTCTCGTTTCTTAACGTTAATGATGTATTAATTCTGGGATGACTAAGAAAAATATAGCTAATTATAATTAGCTTGGTAGGACCATTAGGAAATATATATATATATATATATATATATATATGGGGATTTTAACTTATTGATGAAGTGTCTTCGTAGGTATATGGAGTATTTTCATGACATTAATATGTTGGCAATATTAATTTTTTAACATAAAATTATAATTTGATTAACTCTGATTTTTTATATTGTTTTATATATGCTAATAATATATATATTTTTATAAATTATATATTGCAATTAGATAATTATTATGTTGTATATGATTTTTTTTTTTATAGGACACGTCGTATACGATTATGTGTGTATCATAGAAATTATATCAAATTGTGGTATCAATATGTATCAACCAACAATTCATAGACGTACCAATTCATAAACGTGTGAATTTATTTTAGGCCTATGAAAATTTATAATATTTTTCCAGATCTTGTTGAGCTTAACAATTTAAAGGTATAACCTTTTAGTTGATATCTTGAGAGAATAGGCTTACAAAGCAGGTCCACTTCTTTTTTTTTTATTAGAAAAAAATGGTCTTTTTGGCTCCTTTCTCTCCATTCCTTTTATTTGATTATATATATTATGACTACAAAAACATCACTTTTAACTGTGATAATTTTTTTTAATGCATATGTTATAATATATATATATATATTCTTTAATCGACTTATTTTGTCATATTATTAAATATTATTATATAATCAAAATTACTCGCTTTGTAGGTATGCCACAAGACTCGCGACATACTTGCCTTGTGGACAACGCTCTTTAAAAGTAGTGGTAATAATTGGTACACAAGCTAATTCGAGGGATAAGGTGGGAACTTGAAGAAAATGATTTATAGTCAACTGTAATCACACTTCCAATTCATCTGGTGAAATTTTCAAATTTTGTTTCTTAAACTTAATTGTCTTGCATTAGAGGAAGAGACTCCCTTAAACCTTACAATCCTGGAATCCTAACTACCATACATCCTAAGCCATTTTCCCTTGAAGAAACCATCTCAAACTCTTAATACACTTGCTTCTCTAGCCTCGGAACCATCACTTTCATCTAAATCACTCATTCTAGTCCTCACGTCAACTACTACTTACATCACACTGCTGCATTCAAATATAATCCCACTTAAATAGCGTAGAAATCCTAATCCCTTAATGTTTCTATTCAAGATTCTATTTGACTTCTATTAAGAACACTCATGCCATTATTGTGTTCCTAGGAAGGGTTTGGCTTAGAAGGTTGTCATTTGCTACAAGCATAAGCTACAAAGACATTTGTGGATAGTAAATTAGTACAAACTCTTACAAAGAATCCAGTTTTTCATAATCAAAGAAAGCACATCAACACAAGGTATCATTTTATCTGAGTGTGCGTCATTAAGAGAGAAATTCAACTACAGTGCATAAGATCTCATGTTCAAGTTGTAGATATTTTCAATAAACATCTTTAAGAGTGAGACTGTCTATAAGTTATGAGTCTTACTTGGAGTCACTAAGAAATTAAGTTTAAGGCAAGGTGTCATTGAGCATTAATCTATATTATGAAACTCCATTTAATTTATGAAATAAGTTAGAAAAAAGAGGATTTGTTTTATTAAAATTTAAAAGTTATATAATTTAGTATGGTGGAAATTAAGGTTACATGGTGTGTGTAGCATGTATAATTATATTTACTCGTGCTTTCCTCCATTCCAAACAATATATATATGGGTTAGATTCAAGTTACTTCTAATGTAACTTTAAGCAATGTTACACCATTTAATATTTTATTTAATTAGATGTGAATTTTGACAAATCTACCATAAGATTACATTATTTTCATATATTCTCCATGCTTGCAAAATTTCAAGGTAATAAAAAATTAGTAGTCATGTCATCAATCAATTGTTTAAATTCAATTTTTTGTAATTTAAAATAATGCATAAAAGATGAGTTTATGGATCAAATGGTAAATAACATGATTGATATGAAAATTGGCATGAATATTAAGAACATATAGAATATGTAATTCAATAGTGAAATTTTAAAAATATGACTTCTATAACAAGTTATTGGGTGGTGTAACATTACTTAGAGTTACATATATAAAGTTATATAAGGTTGGATTCAAGTTACATAACTTTAAGTAATGTTACACCGCCCAATAACTTGTTATAAAATTCATATTTTGAAAATCATATCATTGAATTACTTGTTCTATATATTCTTAACATTCATGCAAAATTCTTACCCAAAAAAAAAAAAAAAATCATGCAAATATTCATGTCAATTAGATGTTATTTACTATTCAATCTATAAACTCATCTATTATGCATTATTTTAAACTATAAAAACTTGAATTTAAACAATTGATTGATGACATGGTTATTAATCCTTGATTACATTGAAATTTTACAAGCATAGAGAATATATGAAGATAATGTAATCTAATAGTGGATTTGTCAAAATTCACATCCAATTAAAAAGTATCGAGTGGTATAACATTACTTAAAATTATATCATATATAACTTGAAACCAACCCTATACATGTGTGTGCGCTCTCTTTCCTCCATTTCTTCATCTCTATTCTATCTTCATTGTGAGTCTCTTACATTTGTGAGTAGCATGTGAAGGCTCGCCAACACTTTAGAGAGAGAGAGAGAGGCAAAGCATTGTCGTCACTTTATACTGTTAACTATTAGATTACAAAAGCAACTCTTTAACTTTACAAAGAACCAAAAAAAAAGTAGGAAAGAAGAACTTAGAACAATAGTGATCTATTAAAGGATCGTAGTAACAAGGATTGAACAAATATAGTCGTAGTGACCAGGATGAACAAATCTATATACTCTGATGGAAATTTAGACCCCTTAAACAACCAAATTGCGTAGCCTAGATTAATTAGCCAAGTTGTTACTTAGTCAAATTATGCAATTTCTAGGTTAAAGCAATTCAACAATCATATCAAGAATAATAATGCAGCGGAAAATAAATAACACAAGATATGATCACCCAGGAAACCACACGGTAAAAACCTGGGGAGGATTTGACCCACCGATCCTCAAGGCATAACAGAATTCACTATGAAAGAATTGAAGTTCTTACAGAAGGACTACAAGCTCCCCGCTCGACTTCCTAATGCTACCCACCAGTACGAACTTCCTGACACGACCACGCGCAGGCTCCGAATCCACGGACTACTTCTTTCTTGAATTCCTCAATCAGCTACAAGCTCCCCGCTTGCTTTTCTTTTAAGTTCCAATGGTTGCAACTATGTTGATCATCAAGATATTGACAACCCTAAGTTTATGTGAAGGAAAGCTCCTCAAAGATCTCACAAGAGATTCACATAAACCACAAATATGAGCAACAAAGACTTAGAGAGGTTTGGGTACAAAACCCTAAAAATAAAAGGAGGCACAAGAGGCACTCTAATCTCTCTCACAAAAGTCCCAAAAACGTTCTAGGGTTTTCCTTATATATAGGAGTGTTTTACTTGAACCCCAAGACGTTTAAATAGAGTTTGGGCTGAGCTGGAACTCTGCAGAAAACGCATCTGACCCGAGATTCGATCGATCGAGCCTAAGCTTCGATCGATCGAGCCAGGCCGAAATGCTCCAGTACATCTGCAGCCACTCGATTCCAACTTTACAATAATAAACCAACTTTGAGCAAGCCTAAACAAGACTAAATACAATGTTTTGATCATGGTTTGCCAACATTACAAATTAGAGTTCTAAATACATAAAATCCTAAGACCTTAGAACCTAACAAACTCCCCCTTTGGCAATCCGTGACAAAACACAAATTAAAAGCTCAAAGTTTACAAGTAAACAGCCCATTACAAAAGTAATGCTCATAACAACAAATCCAACCTAACTACTATCCATCAGTTGCAAGTGTAGATAGCAGCTCAATTGAATCAACCTGTATATTTCCTGAAACACTAAACAAAATGCATAAACGCATGTGTGACAGAAAAGAGTAAAACAACAGGTATAACATTCTTGTAAGATTCACACAACACAAAATAAAGACATATATGAATGAACAACTCATAAATATAAGTCAATAAGCAGTGAATCACAAAGCAACAAGAATCAATGAAATATAACATGTATATCAATCAATAACTCCCCCTAACAAGAATATCTGTGTATTTTCCACACATCAACATGATTCCCATAAATCAATAATTTCTCCCCCTTTTTGTCACGTATTGACAAAGACAACTCATACAAAGAGTAAACAGTCAATATACGCAATAAAGGATAAGAGAAAATAGAGAATCAAGGGGAACACAAAACAATTCAACTCTATAGAAAATAGAGACAGCTCCCCCTATGAACAACACAGGTTAAAAAAAACTTTTCTCCCCCTATAAAAATAGGAAAAACAAAACAAGTTGTGGGAAAAACAGTTTTGGGGAAAAATAAAGAGGGTGGGGGAAAATCAGCAGCAGCAGCAGCATCACCAACAGGATCAGGAACATCCTCACCAGCAGGACCAAAGTTAAAAACTAAGGTGAGGATACACATGAAGAAAAAATATTCTCTCTTTCAATAAAATGCAAACATGGCATTATGTGACCCATAAACAGTTGCATGAGTAGAGAAAATATTTGCACATTGATTATCCATCATATCTCTTAAGAAAAATATTTTCTACAGTTCACACATAAGAAAAAGCATATACTAGAATGTACAAAACTCAAAAATTAATCAATCAATTTTTAAATCAAGTTGAGTACCCAATTTAGCAAAGTGTATGCATGCTATGTGTGAAAACAATGAGAGATATGACTGCAAAACTGCAAGATGGATACAGAAATCAATGCAATGCATGTGAATCTTAAACACAAACCAAGGGCAGACTGCAAATTAGCACAAAAACAATATAGAATAAAAATCTATATGATGCATGAACAAATACAGTAAAATATTAAGTTCAATTGAGATCAAATTGACAAAATTGGTTTGAGCATAGAGTTTCTAACAAAAACCCCAAAAATTTGAAAACCACTTGTTGAATTTTTAAACAAATTGATGAATTGAGCATCACATAACACAACTCACAGAGTATAATGCTTAATTACATCCAAACAACAAGCCAATTTCATCAAATTCAACTCAATTTCACAAAAGCCCCAATTCGGATCAAGAACAAACCCTTTTTAAAAACCTGATTCGCGACTTTCGATTGATCGAAAAATACATTCGATCGATCGAATGAAACAGTCATTTTTAAACAAATTAAAGCACTTTTTCGATCGATCGAAAATCAGACTGGATCGATTGAACTGGGCTCTGCTCACTAAATTTTGAGAAAAAACACAGTTTTGAAAGACACAAACCTAATTTTGAAAAACAACTCCTCAAAGCATTAAACAATGAAAACGAAATGCATGAGTATGAGATGGAATGCTTTTTCAAAACCCCAAATTTTAAATCCAATTTTCTCAAAAACAAGTTTCAATCATTCTCCCATTGAAATTTTCTTAAGCAACAAATATGTTCTGCACAAATCTCAAGATATTTTCAAAATTTTCAAACTTGAAACATATTTTGCATTAAAATCAAGGAACTTTTAATCTTGGATGGCCACAACAAAATCACACACAATATAATGTACCAAGTTTAGCAAAGAGTAACTTGTGTAGTGTGTGCAACTAGCAAAAGCTTGAGATACATGTGAGGTGATATGTGAATAGCAATCAATCACAAAGTCTACAAAATCCATCACATAGAATTCAAAAGAGACTATCACCTAAAGAGTTACATCCTATAACTCTCACATCTCCTAGAACATAAGCTTGCAATCATGTAAGTTTCTTGAATTTTGCCCCATTATTTAGGTGAAATTTGGCATCAAGCCTAATAGTACACACCAGTTTAAATTATGTGAAATGGCATCAAGCCTAATAGTACACACCAATTTTAAGCATTAAGCATTTAAAGAGGCTACACCTTATGTTCTTTTTGTGCATGTGCTACACTTTCTCGAGCACAAAATCTTATGATATGCACTAAGGTGTTCATGATTGACTAGTGAACAGTGGTGAGATGGTTATTTATGCCTTTCTCAAAAGGATCAAGTCCGACAGTCAAATAACATGTGACTTCAAGATTAAGACAAAGTGATAAACACTATAAACATCTTTCCCACACAACATGCACTACAAAGCTTTAACTAGTCAAGTGCAATATTTAAGCTCATCAATGTTAAACAAGGTACACAGAACATGACATGTGTCAAAAGATAGACCAACCTTGTTTTTCAAAAATCAAGAAAAATAGTGTCTAACATAATTTTTGCTTTCTCCTTTTCCCTTTTTTTTTTTTTTTTTTTTTATTATTATTATTATTATTAAAAGAGAAAACAAATAAATCCTAGAATGAAATGCATGAATGTAATGCAATGCAAGTCCTAGAACAAAAACAATAAAAAGACAAAAACCAAAGAACAATGGTCACCAAAGAATTGAGCAATTAAGCACAAGGACCATAAAGTCAAACACAACTTAGGGACACCGAAGAACACCAATCACTTGACGAAGTGTCTCAAACTTACTTCCATCAAGAGGTTTGGTAAAGATGTCAGCATTTTGACGATCAGTAGGGATATACTCAAGAACAACAATTTTCTTTTCAACCAAATCCCTAATGAAGTGATATCTAAGTTCAATGTGTTTGGTCTTAGAGTGTTGAACAGGATTTTTAGATATATCTATAGCACTAGAATTATCACAATAGACAACCATGGTGTCTTGAGGAATCTCATAATCACTCAAAAGCTTTTTCATCCAAAGGAGTTGGGAACAGCAACTCCCAGCAGCAATATATTCTGCTTCAGCAGTGGATAAAGAAACAGAGTTTTGTTTCTTACTCATCCAAGCCACAAGATTGGCTCCAACATAAAAACACCCCCCAGTGGTGCTTTTTCTATCATCAACATTCCCAGCCCAATCAGAATCAGAAAAACCAGCAAGAGACAAATTTGACTCTTTGCTATAAAACAATCCATAATCACAGGTTCCACTCACATATTTGATAATTCTCTTAACAGCATTTAAATGAGAAACCTTAGGATTAGACTGAAATCTAGAACAAACACCAACACTATAAGAGATATCAGGCCGACTAGCAGTTAAATACAAAAGACATCCAATCATGCTTCTATACAAAGTAATATCAACAGACTCACCTGATGGATCTAGTGTTAATTTTGCATTTGCAGCCATTGGTGTTCTAGCATGAGCAGCTTTTTCCAGTCCAAATCTTTTGACTAAATTCCTTGCATATTTAGCTTGATTGATGTAGATGCCGGACTCTGTTTGCTTTACCTGCAATCCCAAAAAGTAAGTCAGTTCACCAACCATGCTCATTTCAAACATTGCCTTCATTTCATCTGCAAAAGAATGAGCAAGAGAATCATTAGTAGCACCAAAAACAATGTCATCAACATAAATTTGAGCTACAACAAAACCAGTCTTATCCTTTCTTATGAAGAGAGTTGTATCTGCAGATCCCCTTTTGAATCCATGCTTAGTGAGATATGCAGTCAATCTATCATACCAAGCCCTAGGAGCTTGTTTCAAACCATAGAGGGCTCTCTTCAACTTGTATACATCATCCGGTCTATGAGGATCCACAAATCCCTTAGGTTGCTCAACATACACCTCTTCTTGTAACATTCCATTTAAGAAAGCACTTTTGACATCCATTTGATACAACTTGAAGTTTAGATGACTTGCAATGGCCAACAGTATCCGAATGGATTCCAATCTTGCAACTGGTGCAAAGGTCTCATCAAAGTCAATTCCTTCCACTTGTGTGTATCCTTGTGCAACAAGTCTTGATTTGTTTCTAATCACGGTGCCATGTTCATCTGACTTGTTCTTAAAGATCCATTTAGTTCCAATCACATTTACATTTTCAGGCCTAGGAACTAATTCCCACACATCATTCCGAACAAATTGATGAAGTTCTTCATGCATGAAATTTACCCAATCAGCATCTTGAAGTGCTTCATCTACCTTTTTCGGTTCAAATTGGGACAAATAACATGAGTGAGTGATCACATTCAAGGCTTTTGATCTCAATCTCATATTTTCATTCAGACTACCCAATATATTTGTGGAAGGATGATTTAATCTCACTCTAGAGGATGGACGTTTAACAAGAGATGTTGTAGTACCTTTCTGTTCAACTAGAGGACTGAACTCACTTTGTACCTGTCGAATGTCATGAACCGGAGTGGATGGTTCTGAACTTGATGGTACTGAGACTGTATCATTCAACACCAGCAGCTCTTCCTCACTATGTTTCCCAACATACTCAGTAAGAGGAGACTCATTAACCTCTAAAGACTTATCTTGAGCAGGAACAGTGCTTTCTGAAGATGCTTCTGAACATACTTCATCATTTATCACAACATTTGAAGATTCCATGACTGTTTTGGTTCTCAGATTGTACACTCTATAAGCTCTACTAGTGGAAGAGTATCCTAGAAAGTATCCTTTGTCACTCTTTGCATCAAACTTTTCTAGGTTCTCTCTATCACGTAGAATGTAACAGTCACTGCCAAATATCCTGAAATACTTGACAACAGGTTTCTTCCCTCTCCAGAGTTCATAGGGAGTTTTCTTGGAGTCAGGTCTAAAATACACCCGGTTGAGTGTATGGCAAGCAGTGTTGACAGCTTCTCCCCAGAAGGACTTTGGCAACTTTTTGTTGTGTAGCATGACTCGTGCCATTTCCTGAACAACTCTGTTTTTCCTCTCCACAATCCCATTCTGTTGAGGTGTCTTGGGTGATGAGAACTCTTGGTGAGTGCCTTGATCATTGCAGAAAGTCGCCAGCTTGGTATTCTCAAATTCTCTTCCATGATCACTTCTGATTCTAGCTATCACAGTATCTTTCTCAACCTGCAATTTCTTGCATAGATGTATCATCTTCTCAGGAGCCTCAACTTTATCTTTCAAAAGCACAACCCAAGTATATCTAGTAAAGTCATCCACAACAACTAGAATATACTTCTTTCCACCCAAACTTTGAACTTTGGCAGGACCCATGAGATCAATGTGTAATAACTCTAAAGGTCTTGAAGTTTGAACACTAGTCACAGACGGATGCTTGGATTTTACTTGTTTACCTATCTGACATGGTCCACAAATGCACTTATCAATCTTCTCAAATTTAGGTAAACCGATAACTGCCTCACACTTGGAAATCTTCTCTAATGGCTTATGACTGGCATGCCCCAACCGTTGATGCCACAAATCAACTTGATCAATCTTTGCACTAAAGCATTTGTTGTTTACACTTGGTGTTATGCCATAACAGTTGTCAGCTGTCCTTACACCAACACACGTACAGTCACCTCCTCCATCAAGTATCTCACATTCATACTTGGTGAAAAGTACATTTAGTCCATTGTCGCAAATCTGACTTATGCTGAGTAAATTGGCCTTCAATCCATCAACATACCAAACATCTTCAAACACTGGCAATCCTGGAATGTCCACAGTACCAATGCCTCTGATCACAGATTTACTTCCATCTCCAAACGTGACTGTCCCAATCTTTCCTTCAAAGAGTGTTTTGAATAAATCTTTATTTCCTGTCATGTGCCTGGAACAACCACTATCCAAATACCAAAGACAAGAATCACGTGCCTTTAAGGCGGTTAAAGCAGTATAACATACATAATTCTTGTCACATGTGATTATGCCAATGTACTTAAGGAAAGATTTAACAAACACAACAAAAGGCAAAGATAACAAATAGATAAGTTGACAAATAAGCAGAATAATTTTCCAAGAATCCATGACAACAGGGGTCAAGGATCAGCTCAGAGATTAAAAATCTCAAACACAAAGAGCTACCCGCTCTGATACCACTTGATGGAAATTTAGACCCCTTAAACAACCAAATTGCGTAGCCTAGATTAATTAGCCAAGTTGTTACTTAGTCAAATTATGCAATTTCTAGGTTAAAGCAATTCAACAATCATATCAAGAATAATAATGCAGCGGAAAATAAATAACACAAGATATGATCACCCAGGAAACGACACGGTAAAAACCTGGGGAGGATTTGACCCACCGATCCTCAAGGCATAACAGAATTCACTATGAAAGAATTGAAGTTCTTACAGAAGGACTACAAGCTCCCCGCTCAACTTCCTAATGCTACCCACCAGTACGAACTTCCTGACACGACCACGCGCAGGCTCCGAATCCACGGACTACTTCTTTCTTGAATTCTTCAATCAGCTACAAGCTCCCCGCTTGCTTTTCTTTTAAGATCCAATGGTTGCAACTAAGTTGATCATCAAGATATTGACAACCCTAAGTTTATGTGAAGGAAAGCTCCTCAAAGATCTCATAAGAGATTCACATAAACCGCAAATATGAGCAACAAAGACTTAGAGAGGTTTGGGTACAAAACCCTAAAAATAAAAGGAGGCACAAGAGGCACTCTAATCTCTCTCTCAAAAAACCCAAAAACGTTCTAGGGTTTTCCTTATATATATGAGTGTTTTACTTGAACCCCAAGACGTTTAAATAGAGTTTGGGCTGAGCTGGAACTCTGCAGAAAACGCATCTGACCCGAGATTCGATCGATCGAGCCTAAGCTTCGATCGATCGAGCCAGGCCGAAATGCTCCAGTACATCTGCAGCCACTCGATTCCAACTTTACAATAATAAACCAACTTTGAGCAAGCCTAAACAAGACTAAATACAATGTTTGATCATGGTTTGCCAACATTACAAATTAGAGTTCTAAATACATAAAATCCTAAGACCTTAGAACCTAACATACCCCATTGTTGCCTAGGATGAAACTATCCTTCCGATTATCCTCACAAAAAAGTGTACTCAACTGGGGCAGAGAGCTTCTCACTTAACACTGCACTGGATAGGAAAGTCTTGAGCACAACAACTAGCAGGAATCTAAATGCTAATGAAATTCCCAAATTCACTTGAGCTTTTGTACTTGCCCACATAGCACCGCCACCATATAATACAAATCTTCATAAAGGTGCATGTACTTATCACATTGATAATGACAAAATACATTTGCATAAAATTTGAGCTTAAATTAGTTTTTTGCTAATCGATTTTTTGTTGTTGTTGTTGTTGTTTTTTTTTTTTTTTTTTTTTTTTTAAGAAAAATTTAGAAAGCGAATAAAAGTACAGTTTTTTTTTCTTTTTTTAAATAGAGGTTTTAAAGAAAATATTAAAGTTACTACAAAATTTACTATAAAAGACTTACAAATTGAAGTGATAATAAATATAATTGGTGATATTTCAACAATATACTAAATAAATACATTATTTGATTTTTTTTTTTTTTTGTGATTTTGGTGACACATGTAAAATTTATAACATCATTAATGTAGGGTCAAGATTGGTAGCCCAAGCCCAAAAGATATGGGAGGTGAGCACAATAAGCCCAATACAATGAATTTGTAGAGAGTTGGTGAAAGAACTGGACTGTTTGTGAACTAAACAACAGTTAATCAAGATTTTAGAAGATGAACCAGTACAAAAACACACTTGAAACTTGAATAAACTGATGTCCGAGGAGATAAATTATAATTTGAAAGGCATACAATTCTTAGAGTTACAGTAAAATTTTCCTTCTTCTTCTTCTTTTTCTCTTTTTTCCGATCCCCCTCTCATGAGAGGTCTTTTACATTTATATAGTTTTTTTTTAAATTATCTCCATCGTACACTTGTTCTTCATCTAAGCATTCACTTGAGTACATGTCCCATCAGGTATCTTCTTTGGTTCTCCATGAGTGGTGGCAGCTGAGATTGCACTGTTCAGGGGTCTTCTCCACATAAATGCGGCCAGAAAAGTTGTTGCAGTGCATTAAATGCGGTGGTAGCAGCTTTTTCTTTAGATATTTCTCTATTCTTATCATCTTTATACGTGCATGAAGTTCATCCTTATCGTTGGAACTTCCTGGAAGTTCACCCAAACTGCCCAAGTATTTGCTTGACCGATATTCTTCAAATCCGAGGAGGATACACTCCTCGGACTATATTCCTTTATCCTTTCCTTACGTGATTCTCCACTCTGAGACCTTTCCCAATCCTTTACTCCTCCTCGGACGTACCCACATCTTCAAATAGGGCCCAAGGCCCAATATACAAATTTGGGCTTTTATCCCCACAATAGCCCCTCAAAATTTTAATTTTTCCCTCGCGTCCGAGGAGAAAAAATGGGATTTTGATCTGCAACAGAAATAAAGGCTAAAAATGTAAAAGTACCTGAATTTACACGTGTGGGAGCATAGATTTAGGCGCTTCATCATTGCTACTGACGTTTCGGTATTTACGAAGCGTTATTAATTGCTCTAGGGGGCGCTATGTTTTAGGCATCCAACGGTGAACCCTTGATCCAACGAATGACATTTTTCCTTAGGATTTAGGCGGGATAACTCCCACTCATTTTCTGGCCCCTATATAAAGCCTCAAAGGAGATCATTTCTCCTTTACTTCACAATTTCTCACTCTCCAGCGAACTTAAGCATTCAAACTCACAAAGTTTTTCAAATCATCAGTATTACTTCCTTACAAATTCACCAGAATCCTTCTAAGGATCTAAAGATCACTCTCCAACCTAGTTTGTGTAAGTTTCAATTTCTTCAAACCTTTCATTCTCTCCTCGGCCAGCTTCCTCAGCCTTCAAATTCTCATTTCCCAGTTTTCGTTCTTAGTGTTTCCCTCTTTCTGCTTATCCGAAATGGGTAGATTTAGGTATTTAATAGATAGTCCTGACCAAATAAAGATATTTAGAGAAATGTATCACATACCACAGAACGTAAACTTGCGGTATTGTCCCCCAGAAAGACTATTAACAGACCGAAGGGTGGGGGAAGTTATAATCCCTGTCATAGCCTTTATAGAAGGGGGAATGACTATCCCTATAAGTCCCATTACAAGAGATTACCTTCGTAATCATAGGCTTAGTCCCGATCAGTGTGCACCTAACATCTTTAGGATCCTAGGATCAGTTGATGCTTTGAACCGACACTTAGGCCTGGGACTCACCTGGCTCAACGTAGTCCATATGTACGAGTGTCATAGACAAAAGGGGGCGGGATATTGATCATCCCTCCAGTTCAACAGATTCCCCTAGAAGCAACCGCAGTAAGGGAAAGGGTTGCTTCCTCGACCTCTTCACTAGAGGAGCAGATAGAAAATTTCCGTTTTGAAGAAAGGGTACCAAGGGAGGTTCAAGTAATTCCCCTTTCGGACGCTGAGGAAGAAGCTGATAGGCATTCTAGCATCCACGCTCCTGTTTTAATAGCTTCCATTCCAGACGACTCATCAGGAGAGGAAGAGGAGATGGCTTTGAGCTTAAAAGATCTCATAAAGACAAGGACCAAAGCAGTCGTGCCCCAAGAAGCCACCAAGTCCCAGCCTGCTGTTAATCTGCCTCCACCCCCTCCTCAGCTCCCTTCTGACCTCGGCCCAAAGCCAATCCCTGAGCCAAAGAAGAAAAGGCCGAGTACAGCTCTTGCTGAAGGTGAGACGGAGCCTTTAAAAGGAGATAAACATCAAAAACTTGCCAAGGACCAAACGGGTAAAAGGGCTACGTCTGTTGAGAGCCGAGAAGACGCTCTCGTTGCTGAGGTGCGCCGAGGACAGCGTATATGGTCTCCTAAGATGGAGTTGGATGGTGTTCCCTTCCCCTGAGACACTTCGGTCAGGAACTACCAAGGGGGAAAGGCAGGTCTCATTGCTGAGGCCCTGGAACAACCACTTCTCCTGCCAATGGATATAGATGCTTACAGGCGCTTTAACCAGCATGAACTCTTCCTATCCTTTAAGAGGGACCTGGCCATGGTAAGTGATGTGATCCGTTTCTCCAATTAAATTGTTGGCCATTTTTATTTGTCCTTTTTCTTTATTTTATATTGAAGTTTTCTCATTCTGTTATGCAGCTGTTATGCAGATTACCCAACAGGTCTATGTGGCCGATGAATGGAATAAAGAAGCCCGCAATGAAGCCCAGGCAGAGGCCCATTCCCGGTTTGAGGTTGAGAAAATGATGGGTAGCTTTAAGGAGGATTACGATAAGCTGTCCGAGCAACTAAAAGAGATGACCAAGGCCAGGAATAATCTTGATGCAGGCCTTAAGAATGTTGAAAGGCAGACCGAAGATCAACGCAAGCAATTGTGCATGACCGAGATTAATCTGGAGACAGAGAAACAAATGGTGAAGGATCTTCGAGCTGAGCTTCGGAAAGCCAGGGACGCTACCCAATTAGTCAAGGAGGCAGCCGAGGCTGAAAAGCAGGCTACATACAAGCTTGGGGTGGAAGAGACTCAAGTCAGACTCACAGGGGAGTTTTCTACAGTTTGCAGGGATTACTGCGATATAACTTGGGGTAAAGCCCTTGATGCTGCTGAGGTCCCTGCAGAATCTGACTTGAGGCGACCTGGGAGAGTCTACTACGATCCTGATATTCGCGAACTCCTAGGTCCTGAATCCTCTCCCTCCAAACAACTCACAGAGGCCTCGGAACAGCCTTTGGTCGACCAAGTCCCTCCTGTCCCTCTTGAGGCTCCCAAAGAGTTTGGTCAAGCTGGTGGTCAAGGCAAGCAAGTTGAGGATCCTCAAGATAAGGGTAAGGACTTGGGTAAGAAGAAAACTCCTCCTAAACCCAGTCCAGCCAGACTGTTGACCCTGTTGTCTCCACAAAGAAGGCTTAGACACCAGGATTTTTTTTTTTTTTTTTTTACTCTGTAAGGAACTGAGAAATACCATCTTTTTTATCAATGAAAGCGTGCTTCTTTTATTCTCTACATTTTCGTTACTTACCTTATAAAATTTGTTGTTATTACAAGTAATGTTAACATGTATTTATCTTAATCTGAGTAAGCTCAACAACAATATTCTGCTAATGATGCAAATAACTTAGATAAGTATGGGCAAACATTGGATCATATAAGAATTGTTACCATACTTATTGAGTAATAACAGATAAAAAAGTCTTATGTATTAAAGTGAATGATTAGAGACTTTACCTGAACTGGATTATGTCCAGCGCGTACAAAGGACACCGTGAAGCGTTAACTTTAAATCCAGTACTAGGTCCGAGGAGTCCAATATGGTTTAAGATCCATTTCAGCATTTGTGAAAATAGTTACGGAGTGTAAACTAATTCATATCCTCTGGTCCGAAGACTTCAAGCATGACTAAATTTAAGTTTAAACGCTTATAAGAATTGTAAAGGAGTGTTAACCAACCCATATCATCTGGCCGAGAACTTCAGGCATGATTGGATTTAAGTTTAAACACTTATAAGAATTGTAAAGGAGCGTTAACCAACCCATATCATCTGGTCCGAGGACTTCAGGCATGATTGGATTTAAGTTTAAACACTTATAAGAATTGTAAAGGAGTGTTAACCAACCCATATCATCTGGTCCGAGGACTTCAGGCATGATTGGATTTAAATTTAAACACTTATAAGAATTGTAAAGGAGTGTTAACCAATCCATATCATCTGGTCCGAGGACTTCAGGCATGATTGGACTTAAGTTTAAACACTTTCCCCGAAACCTTTATGCAATAAATAAACATATTGATCAAAGAAAAAACTCGATTAATAATAATACATTTTAAGGTTGTTTACATTCTAGGGGCGTGGTATTACATGACCATCTAAGTCTTCTAAAAAATATGCCCCAATGCCAGCCCCTGAGGTAATACGATATAACCCTTCCTAATTGGGTCCTAACTTTCCCCAAGCTGGATTCTTTGCAGTGCCCACAACTTTCCTGAGCACTAAATCACTAGGTTCTAAAGGCCTTAGCCTTACGTTGGCATCATAACCCTGTCTGAGCTTTTGTTGGTAATATGCCAATTGGACCATTGCATTTTCCCTCATTTCCTCAATAAATCCAAACTCTTCTCTAGCTGTTCATTATTGCTAATCGGATTGAATAAACTAGTTATCAACGTTGGGAACCCAGTCTTCGGAGGGATAACAGCTTCAGCCCCATAAGTCATTGAAAATGGGGTCTCTCCAGTAGACCTACGAGGCGTAGTTCTGTATGTCCAGAGTACATGTTGTAGTTCTTCCACCTATTTGCCCTTCGCGTCATCTAGTCTTTTCTTCAGTCCATTTAGTATGACCTTGTTAACAGCTTCTGCTTGCCCATTCCCTTGAGGATAAGCAGGAGTGGAACATTTATTTGTAATCCCCAATTCAGAGCAATAACTTCTGAACGCTTTGCTATCAAACTGAAGACCGTTGTCCGAAATGAGGGTGTGAGGGATCCCAAACCGAGTGACAATGTTTTTCCAGACAAATTTCTTCGCGTCTATGTCCCTGATATTAGTTAAGGGTTCAGCTTCAACCCATTTGGTGAAATAATCTGTGCCAACCAAAAGATACTTCTTGTTTCCTACTGCTTTAAGGAATGGTCCCACGATATCTAAGCCCCATTGAGCGAATAGCCATGGGCTGGATAATGGATTAAGTATTCCACCTGGTTGGTGTATGTTTGGTGCAAACCGTTGACATTGATCACACTTTTTAACATATTCATTGGCCTCATTTTGCATATTTGGCCACCAATAGCCTTGAGTAATTACTCTGTGTGCCAAGGATCTGCCTCTAGTATGGCTTCCACAGATTCCTTCATGTAGCTCCTCGAGGAGTGATTCAGTTGCTTCAGGATGCATGCACAACAAATACGGCCTTGAATAAGAACGTTTGTATAATTTCTGGTTCTCGGATAGCCAGAATCTAGTAGCCTTCCTCTGAACTTTGTCAACTTCCAACCTTTCTTCAGGCAAAGTATCCTCCTTCAAGAATTGAATTATAAGGTCCATCCAGCTGGGCTCAGCTCTGATTTGATGAATCCAGATTGCCTCTCTTCTCATCTCCGTGGGTTTATGCAAATCTTCGACGAGGATAACCCGAGGCAGATTATGTGCCGAAGAGGTTGCGAGTGTGGCCAGAGAATCAGGTGTGCATTACTATTTCTGGGGATGTGTAGCAAATTAAAAGATTTGAACTCTGACTGTAGACATTTAACTTGGCTCAAGTATTCTTGCATTCTTTCATCTTTCACCTCAAATTCCCCTAGTACTTGCCCGACGACTAGCCTTGAGTCCGAGAACATTTCTACTGATTTTCCTCCCATTCTTCGAACCATTGCCATTCCCATCAGTAGAGCTTCATATTCAGCCTCATTATTTGTGGCCGTGAAGTTTAGTCTTAGTGACTTTTCAATAACGATTTTCTCTGGAGATATTAACACTAGCCCCACTCCGGATCCTTTCTAATTTGCTGCACCGTCTACATACACCTCCCAGAATGAGGGGCCTTGTTGAGAGATCAAGCCAACCGATTTTTCATCCATGTTCTGTGCTGGTTCCAATTCTTCTACCGAGGGCTCAGTGAACTCGGCCACCAGATCCGCGAATACTTGATCCAGGGAGGTGCGAGGCATATACTTGATATCAAAAACCCCTAGAATGGTACCCCATTTAGCTATCCTCCCTGTGTAGTCAGCACTTCGGAGTATTGCTTTAAGTGGAAGTTGGGTGAGGATGACGACTGTATGTGCTTGGAAATAATGAGGCAGCTTACGTGTACCAAGTACTACTGCCAAGATGGCATTCTCTAGTGGCAGATAACGAATCTCGGTTTCATGCAGCGACTTGCTCAAGTAATAAACTGGCTTTTGTACACCGTTATCAACTCTTATCAACACCAAGCTTACTGCAAAAGGGGCCACAGCAATGTAGGCAAAAAGGACCTCGTCTGGCTCAGGACTGGACATGATTGGTGGCTGAGCAAGATAGTCTTTAAGTTGTTGAAAAGCTAAGACACACTCTTTATTCCACTTATTAATCAACAAGAAAAAAGGTCTACACCTATCTGCCGACCGAGAGATAAATTGGTTCAAAGCAGTGGCCATTCCAGTCATCTTCTGGACCTCCTTAGGATTCCGAGGTGGTTGCAAATTGTTTATAGCCTTTATCTTGTCAGGGTTGACCTCAATCCCATAGTGAGTCACCATGTAACCTAAGAACTTGCCTGATCCCATGCCAAATGAACACTTGGAGGCGTTTAAACACAGCTTGTACTTTCTAAGAACTTGAAAAATGTTCAGAAGGTCGCCCACATGTTTCGAGACTACTTTACTTTTCACCACCATGTCATCTATGTAGACCTCAATGCTCTTGCCCAACTGTCCTTGTCATCATTCTTTGGTATGTAGATCCTGCATTTTTCAAACCAAATGGCATCACCTTATAGTGGTAGTTCCCAATGGGGGTAACAAAAGCAGTCTTTTCTTGATCATCCAGGGCCAGGGGTATTTGGTGATAGCCCTGAAAGGCATCTAGGAAGCTCATTCGAGGATGGCCTACCGTTGCATCCACTAGTTGATCTATTTTAGGCATAGGAAATGGATCTTTCGGACACGCCTTATTGAGGTCTGTGAAATCCACGCACACTCTCCACTTCCCATTCTTCTTCTTCACCACTACAGTATTAGCTAGCCATTCAGGATAAAACACCTCCTTAATAGCTCCAGCCTGCTTAAGCTTCGTTACTTCCTCTCGTACCGCATCAGCGTGCTCCTTGGATGGGCGCCGAAGAGGCTGTTTCTTAGGGACGACCAGGGGGTTGACATTCAGATGGTGACAGATAAATTCTGGATCCACCCCTGGGGCTTCATAGGCATTCCAAGCAAATACATCTATGTTCCCTCTGAGAAATTCTACTAATTTTGCCCTCTCTTGAGGTGGCAACTGTGAGCCGACTTGAAAAAACTTCTTTGGATCATCCCCAATAGTGACTTTTACCAAATCTTCACATTTTGTCTCCTCGGCTGTTTTATCGATAGGCGCCACTGAGTGTTTTAACTGCTATAAGTCTTCTCCTAGATGAGCCGAGGACTCAGTTTCGGGCTTATATTGTATGGCCACCACCAAGCATCTTCTGGCCACAACTTGATCTCCAAAAATTTCCTAAACCTTGCCTTCAGATGGATATTTAATCTTCTGGTGCAGAGAAGAAGGAACAGCCCCTAGAGCATGAAGCCAAGATCTGGCCACGATCGCTGTATAGGGTGAATATGCATCTACAACAATGAAATTCACTTCCATTATCTCTGGACCAGTTTGCACAGGTAATCGTATTTGACCCCTCGAAACAACGATATTTCCATCAAAACCCACCAGAGGGGAACTATAGGGAGTTAGATCCTCAGGTTTTAAGTTCAGCTCATTATAAAGGTCAAGGTACATTATCTCAGCTCCACTGCCTTGGTCCACCATCACCCTCTTCACATCATACCCTCTAATCCTGAGGGTAACCACCAAAGCGTCATCATGGGGTTGGATAGTCCCAACCTTATCCTCATCCGAGAAGCCCAGGATTAGCGGAATTTCTCTTTTAGCCCTCTTTTGATCCTGATCAACGTCTCCTGTGGGTAGGCGGGCCACGGACATTATCCTAGATGGCCAGGATCCTGTTCTCCCCGGTGCCGCAAAGATAACATTGATAGTTCCCAAGGGGGGTCTTGAGGAATCATCTCCACGAGGTTCCGAGCTTGCCTGGCTCCCTTGGCCACTAGAATGATGCAGGAGTTGTTTCAATTTGCCTTCACGGACAAGTTGGTCCAAATGGTTCCACAGACTTCTACAATCCTCTGTGGTATGCCCATGATCCTGGTGGTATTGGCAATAGAGATTATGATTACGTCTTTCAGGGTTTCCCACCATCTTGTACGGTCATTTAAAGAACGGCTCGTTCTAAATCTTCTCCAACACTTGCTGCATTGGCTCTTTGAAAACAGTGTTGACAGTTTGAATATTCGCTGATCCTGATTGCCCAGCAAACTCCCTACGCAGCTTGCTATTATTGTAACGATCAGACCTGAAATCCCTCCTCTCCTAAGGGATAACCTTGTCCTTTCCCTTTCCTTGCTGCTGGTCCTCTTCAATTCTTTTATACTTGTCAATCTGGTCCATGAGCTGGCGCACGTTGGTGACGGGCTTACCAGCCAAGGATTTCCTTAAACCATGCTCGGATGGAAGGCCGAGCTTAAATGTACTGATGGCCACATCATCAAAGTCGTCTTCAATCTCATTAAACAACTCCCAATATCTGTCGGAGTATGTTTTAAGATTCTCACCCTCTTGCATGCTCAAGGATAGGAGGGAAGCTAACGACCTAGGAACTCTCCTGCAGGTCACAAATTGTGAACCAAATGCTTGAGTGAGTTCGTGGAAAGAATTTATGGATTCTGCCTTTAGGCCATCAAACCACCTCATCGCAATGGGTCCAAGACTGGACGGAAAGACTTTGCACATCAAGGTCTCGTCCTTAGAATAAACAGCCATTCTCTGGTTGAAATGACTCACATGCTCAACAAGATCAGTTCGACCGTTGTAAATGGTGAATGTTGGCTGATGAAAACGCCGGGGAAGTCTCGCCCCCTCAATCCTACGCGTGAAAGGCGACTTAGAGATTTGGTCCAGGGCTCTACTTATAGCATCGTTTCCTACACCCCTATGTGGTGGGCTTTTAAACTGCCGCTCGTTATGGAGCTCTTCTTCATAAGAGAATGACTCACTGGGCGGAGTTCGAAACCTCCGTTTGTAACTGACGTCTCTTTCATCATCAGAATAAATGTCACTGTCAGGGGAAGCTCGCTTCCTTTTTGGGTGGCGTAACTCTCTCTTCAACCGGTAAATCTCTAGCTGCATGTCCCTATTACCCTTTGCATGGGAGATACGACTATCACCTCATGACTGGCTCCTCTCATCATGTATTGTGTGTACACTTCCTTCACGATCACCTCTTCGTTCGAGGTTGAGGAAATGATCCCTATGTTGGGATGCCCTCGACTCTGCCTGTTGCGGACCTGATTCTGCCATAGTTGGCCATTGCGTTCACTATCGCTCAAGCCCTCCCCACAGACGACGTCAATTGTAGGGTCACAATTTGTAGCCTAAGCCCAAAAGATATGGGAGGTGAGCCCAATAAGCCCAATACAATGAATTTGTAGAGAGTGGGTGAAAGAACTGGGCTGTTTGTGAACTAAACAACAGTTAATCAAGATTTTAGAAGATGAACCAGTACAAAAACACACTTGAAACTTGAATAAACTGATGTCCGAGGAGATAAATTATTGTTTGAAAGGCTAATACAATTCTTAGAGCTACAGTAAATTTTCCTTCTTCTTCTTTTTCTCTTTTTTCCGATCCCCCTCTCATGAAAGGTCTCTTACATTTATATAGTTTTCTTTTAAACCATCTTCATCGTACACTTGTTCTTCATCTAAGCATTCACTTGAGTACATGTCCCATAAGGTATCTTCTTTGGTTCTCCATGAGTGGTGGCAGCTGAGATTGCACTGTTCAGGGGTCTTCTCCACATAAATGCGGCCAGAAAAGTTGCTGCAGTGCATTAAATGCGGTGGTAGCAGCTTTTTCTTTAGATATTTCTCTATTCTTATCATCTTTATACATGCATGAAGTTCATCCTTATCGTTGGAACTTCCTGTAAGTTCACCCAAACTGTCCAGGTATTTGCTTGACCGATATTCTTCAAATCCGAGGAGGATACACTCCTCGGACTATATTCCTTTATCCTTTCCTTACGTGATTCTCCACTCTGAGGCCTTTCCCAATCCTTTACTCCTCCTCGGACATACCCACATCTTCAAATAAGGCCCAAGGCCCAATATACGCATTTGGGCTTTTATCCCCACAGTTAATATCACTCACTTTTAATTGCGGAGCTCTTCTAACCATGTTACATATGATAAATAAGAAGAAGTAGGTACTTGTATAAATGACATTGACAATAGTAGAATAAATTAGTTTCAAATGTACGTTTTAGTTAGGTTTTTTATCCTAATTTGCTAAAAATGAGTATATTAGGTTTATCAATTAAATACAATCCATAATTTCATTGAATATAATTATTCTTGAAAAAAAAAATTAAGTATATATTTTATTATTTAATGCAACCATGTGTTTAAATATAATTGAAAACCCTAATATATAACACATAATGAACTATGCCTAGGTTTTTCCAATGTTTCGCATCGTTTAAGTTAATCCAAACAAATATAAATTACTTAGAAAACATACGTTTAAAATATATATATATATATATATATATATATATATTAAAAAAAAAAAAAAAAAAAAAAGAAAAAGAAAAAGAAAGAAAGGGGTGAGGAGGATGGGGAGAAAAGTTATGGTAAGATAGTCATTATCGCAATTACAATTAATGTTATTTGACAAATAATGGACAAAAACATCAAAATTAAATAACATCATCACTACTTGAAACTCCAATGATCAATTAACAAAAGAATCTTCTAATTAGATTCAATTAACAAAAGACTCATTGATCATAAGATCAGACAAAAGTTAATTGCCTTGCATGTATGCATGAATCAATAATTGGATATTGGTAAAAGTGACTTCATGTGATTGATGGAGATCTTATACGCAACTTTGTTTCATTGCTAGTCATAATATATTAGAACCATGCATAAGAGAGAGATATCATTTATTAACAAAACATTCACGTATGCTAAACTAGCGTAGCATTTCTATTGTTTTTTGAGATATGATTAAAACCGTATAAAATAGTTTGTAAGCAACAAGTATTTCCTTACAGTGATTAAAGTGAGAGCTCCTATCCAGGAGAGACAGTAACTATTACTGTATTTCAAGCACTAAGTACTATCCCTCCTGTGAAAAGAGCTCCACTGTAACCTCATTTCACTTGAATTATCGTCATCTCTGTGCTTTGTGGTACTCGTACTTATAAGAAGTTGAAGGGATTCCTGTCACAGAAGGATGGCTCTAGCTGAGCCTTTGCATTGAATATATATTCAGCTTGGGCCATCTCTCCTGCGACAGGAATCCCTCAACTTCTCTTTCCTTAATTCTTCCTTTACTTCCTATCTTCCACGCTTCTCATATTGTAAACCTCTCGTAATTTATAGAACAAAATTAAGCTGGACTCTTTCTGTGTCTCTTCATGGAATAATGCAATGAAATTACTCTTACAATAAAATGAAGTTGCTTACATTTCTTTACTTTGAATGAATTATGGTCAATGTTCAATGACTCAATATTCTACTTTCACAAACGAAACTTACTTCTAATTCACATTGGTCAATCTATCTATCCTTCCAAACCAAGGAAATTGGACTAAGAACTTTTTAGTTGAAGGACCATGTGATACGATATACGTGATGACTAATCAGTCATACTAATTTATTTTTATTAATTGGTTTAGTGAAGAACCCGGCATCATATTCACCATAAAAGTGAAGTTGTCATTAGGCCAAAAGACTGTTGGCTATTTACTACTATAGGACAACTTAAATAACATTTAGACTGTTAATCATTTATAATTAAACAATTCTATTTATTATAACAATGTGTTTTCTTCTAAATGCTGATTTATTGACTTGAAAGATCCTCACAGCTAGTTGAACCCGTCGATGTGTGATTTATTAAGTAAACCGTAAGCTAAGTTAAATTTCAAGGTATCATGCCAGGAAAGAACTTTGAAGCTGGCTAATTGAATTGATACTTCGTTTACTTGGCAGAATATAAAGTATAGACACATTTTTTTTTTTTTTATTTAATACCTCTTCAATTTCCATCAATCAATAAGTTGACGCAAAAGGATTGGGTCAGTGGGTTATCAACCCATTTTTCTTTTTGGGCCAAAAGATAGGCCCACCCAATCACCCTCTTATTTAATTTTTAACAAAAATTTATTATTAATATGTTTGCTTCTTTATTATTTTTACCTTTTTTTTTTTTTTTTAACTTCTGCTTTCTCCCTCCCACTCTCTTTTTTTCCCTTCACTATCTCAAATTAAGAAACTGATTTGAGATACAATTGAAGATGAGTGTTTAAATAGAAATGTGTCATTCAAGAAAATGGCAGATGGCATAAAAAAAAATAATAAAAAATAAAAAATAAAAAAGGGGGGGAGAATCTTAACAATATGAATTTATTGTTGCATGTTGCAGTTGTTTTTTACCCTCGATACAAATGATATGTTGTAAGGGAATCTATAATATTTTGGAGGTGGATGAGAAGACAAGTGAATTGTGCTTTGGTTGGAATGTATGACGCATATGTTAAAAATGAGAAGGGAAGGGGAGCACAAAATAATGTCTACTAAGTTATCAGAAAGGTTTTTTTTTTTTTTTGAGAAAGAGTTATCAGAAAGGTTGAGTAGAAGTAGTAGTGGACCAATGGGTGTAAGACCATCTTTGAGGATGGCTCAATTTGTGAGAGAAATTGAGGATTCTTTGGAAAAGACTGAGGTGGAAAGGTACTTAGCTAAGTGTATTGTAAAACTTCATGGGCAATTTGATATATATATATATATATATATATATTGTATTGATTGAAGGTTAATTTCTATAGATTTCTTGTGCTTTCCTTGGTTGCTCGTCATGTTTTTACAATCCCCGTATCAACTGTAGCCTCTAAATCTATATTTAGCATGATAGATCATGTGCTTGATTTTTTTCATAACTCATTGTCTTCTAAGATGGTTAAGAGCCTCATTTGTGTACAAGATTAGTTTCGTTCTTCTTCTACTCCAATAAGCATTGAAAATGCAATAGAAGATGTTGAGGAATTTGAAAAGCTTGAAGTAGGTATATATTGAATTTTTTTTCTTTTATTTTGTATAAGTGATTTCTCTTTTTTAGAGCTTATTTGAATTATTATGCTAAACAATTTTGTTCATGTATTCATTGAAAACTACGACTATGGAAGATGATGATGTTTGATTTGAGTTGCCTTGGCTAGTTAGATTACGCATCTATTGACATGAATGAATTTTGATTTTGGACGTTAATTGATTTTGAACTTTATGGTATTTTGCATGCATGGAAATTGATTTTGGACTTTGATTATATTATGACATATTCACCTGAATTTTGTAAATGTGGACAACCACATGATTATGAGTTTAAGACAAGACTTTTGTAAAAGGTATGAAGTGTGTTTGCAATGATTATGACAGGACTATGTTTATTATTGAGAAAAGACTATGTTGTATCATTAGTAGATGATTTATGACAGGATCTATGAGATAGTTTCCCACGAGTTTGTGTTATATTCAGCACACACACGGAAAAAAAAAAGGGTTGGGTTGTTATATAATGCACAGTGCATGACTAAATGCATTGTTTTTATTTTTTTGTCTGTGCGTGTGCGCATTGAGAATTCAATGGAAAAAAGCCTAAAAATTGAACTTGGGCCTTTTGAATTAGAAAAAGTTAACATAATATTTGTTGAAAGCCCTGTAGTGTAGCCCCAACATTGAAATTCGGACCAGATTGATAAGGATCAGTTGAGACCGGTGGCCTCTTCGTTTAGGTTGGGTCCAACGTTTTAACAGGCCGGATCGAATTGTTTCACCCCTAGATAATACATGTGTTTTTTTTTTAATCTTTATTTAGAAATCTGTATATAAATAAATAATCTAATAAGTTAAAAGAAAAAGGAAAATCAAAACACACATGCAACCACTTGCAACAGTGTTAAATAATTAAGGGGGGAAAAAGCTTTATTTTATTTGTATTGTCAAGAGTGAAATAAATAGTACTAATAGGTAATACTTGTGTGTAAAACTGTATAATAGTTTATGCGTAATAAACATAACTCTAAATTGATGTGTTAATCCACTATTATGCTACTTAAAACGTAGTTATAGTTCATTAGGTGCAGTACATCAAGTTTTTCAATTAAATTCAAACAAATAACATTATTGAATTTATAAATTATCCTTAGAAAAGATAACTAAGTCTATGTTTTATTAGTTGTTGCAATTATGTGTTTGAATTTATCTGAAAAACTTAATATATAACACCTAAACAATTATATCTATGTTTTCCCATATTTAAATATGATCAGTCACTTTATTGTATTAATTTTTTTTAATCCAAACCGATAGCTATTTATTTATGATAAATCTGAGTTTACAATGGGAAGAAGAATTTCTGGCATTCCTGGCATTCCCCAATCCATGTGGTCCTATATATACTTTGCAATGGCTGCTAGAGCTTGCACAGCTTTATTACATATTCTAGTTATATATAGAATGGAAATAAATACAATGAAAGACATTACATATGTTTCTGATGGAGTCCATAATATCCTCAATTTCTAGCAAACTTCACTCCTTTGCATTTAACAGAGCCATCAGTCGTGAATTCAAGATTTCGACCATCACATCATGAATGCCCATTTCTTTTGTATATACCAATGCTACTCCTAACCCCAATGCATTGTGTTATTTAAAGACCAGGGCCAAGTTCATTTTTATCATCCGTGGGGGAGGTGTCTGCCATTTGTTGCGCAGTATGGTACGTGGTGGTTCATCTTTCCTAATATTCTGCAAAAAAAATTGGGCTTAAAACTGCTACAAATTACTTAAAAAGCATATGTTAAGTATTAAAAAAATAATAATAAAAATAAAATAAAATAAAATAAAAGATGAAATAACATTATGGTAAGATGGTAATCAGCGCAATTGCAATGATATTAGTTAAATGATGGACAAAAACATGACGAAGATGAAATAACATTATTAAACACTATTTGAAACTCCATTACTGATCCATTAACAAAAGAATCTCCAGAATTGGAAGGACTTGCTAGTCATAAGATCAGACAAAAATTAATTACCTTTCCATGCATGCATGAATCAATAATGAGATTTCCGTAAAAGTAACTTCCTGTGATTGATGGAGATCTTACATGCACCTTTGTTTCATCTCTGGTCATAATATGCCTGAACCATGCATAAGAGAGAGAGAAAAGAGATATCAGCCATTAACAAAACATTCACGTATGCAAAGTTGGCCGGCATGGCATGGCATATAGAGATCAGAGTTGGAGATCCTATCGCAGAGAGAAGGTGCCTATTACTATATTTCAAGCACTATAGGTGCCATCTCTACTGCGACAGGAACTCCACTTTTAACCTCAGTTCACATGAATCATCATCATCTTTGTGGTATTAATGCTTACAAGAAGTTGAAGGGATTCTTGTCACAGAAGGGATGGTTCTAGCTAAGCTTTTGCTTGTATAACTCAGCCTGGGCCATCTCTCCTGCGACAGGAATCCCTCAACTTCTTTTCCTTTATCTCTTCCTTTACTTTCTATCTTCCATGCTTTTCTCATATTGTAAACTCCACGTAATTTATAGAACAAAAATTAAGCTGGACTCTTTCTAGGTCTCTTTCATGGAATGATACAATGAAATTACTCCCACAATATAATTAAGTTGCTTACTTTTTGGCGGGTTAGTCTTTGCTTTGAATGAATTTTGGTCTGTGTTCAATATGTCAATGTTCAATAGTCACTAATTCTCATTGGGAAGTAGTTGATTAAGAAAATACAGGACAGTTTCCTTTCAATGTACCCGTAACCTTCACTGTAAATCCATATATATATATATATATATATATATATTAATTTGTGACTAATCAATCCTTCATTCCAAACTAAGGAATTGAATAAAGAACTTTTTAGTTGAATAAGGACCATGTGATACGTGAAGAATAATCAGTCATAGTAATTTATGTGTATTCTTCTTCTTCTTCTTCTTCTTCTTTTTTGTTCAAATAGTAGGAGTTTGTTTGTTTGTTTTTTATTTATTTGACTTAGTGATGAAGAAGCCGGCATCATTAGCTGGCTATATATTCACCATAAAAGTGAAAAATTGTCGTTAGGCAAAAAGGCTGTTGGCTATTTACGAATTACTAACACAACTTAAATAATAATTTAGCATGCTACTAATAATTTATGATTAAGCAATGCTATTTATTGTAACTTGTATGTGTTTTCTTGTAAAAGCTGATTATTGACTTCAAAGATCAGTTGAACCCGTCAATATGTGATTTATAAAGTATGCCGTAAGAAAAGAACTTTGAAATACACGGCATTTGATTCACTATGATGTACCTTTAATGTGATACATATTACAATAATATAACATTAAGATTTTTAGTTTATTTTATTTTTTCTAACATTACAAAAATTTAAAACTACAAAATATATCACATTACATTAATCTCATCACTTTCCTTTTTCTTTTTCTTTTTTATACAATATAGAATTTCTATTCTAACCTAATCTAAGTATATATATATATATATATATATATATATATATATATATATATATGAAACTCCCTCCTGGAGACTTGAACTCCGGCCCTTACCCCCATACCCCACAAGCATTTATACTTGTAAAGTGACTACCGCACCAATGATGCGTGGTGGTCTCATCACTTTCCTAAATAATATAATGTTGTATTCTTGTATTGAGATTACATTGATATAATATTATGGTGTAATGTAATATCACGGCGAATCAAATGACCTCTAATTGCAATGATACTTCATTTACTTGGCACATATAGATCATAGACCAAAATTTGTTTGAAATTTACCTCCAAAAATAAAAGCATGCACTACATGCAAGAAGATGCCTCTTTCACATCAACTTATGACTCATGAGCATCAATTTCCACAGTGACGGCACCACGTTTAGTCCAGGGTGTTTCCAGGAACACCCTGACTTGAAAAAAAATTTTATATATATAATAATTAAAAAAATTTATTTGTTTCCCCTTTAAAAAAAAACTAGGAACACCCTCAATCAAAATTAGGAACACCCTCAAATAAAAAAATAAAATAAATAAATTTATTTGTTCTACTTTCAAGCAAAAAAAAAAAAATTGTAGCAGAGCAAGCCCACCAGGGAAAAAAAGCCCAAAACCAATCAGTAAAGCAAACCCAATCTAGAAAAAAAAAAAAAAAAAAACAAGGTAAAGCAAACCCAACAGATTACAGATGGTAGTAAACCCACAGATTCTTTAAAAAAAAAACCCCCAATATGCTGAAATCAGAAACCAACGAACGGCGCAACTAAACACTAATAGATGTTGAAAGAAAGAAAGAAACCTAACCTAAAGAAAAAAAAAAAAAAAAAAAAAAAAAAAAAAAAAAAAACCTAACCTAGTATATTGAAAGCTCCAGAACGGCAGTCTGCAGAACCAAGGAATCGGAGAAGGAGATCGCCAGATCGGGCCTTAAACTGAAGCTCCAGAACGGCAGAACACATCGGATCAGAGATCGGTCTTCCTCGCCTCGACGTGCTGCCCAGTGCCCGACGGCGCCACCCCTCAGCCTCAGGCCTCCCTGCTCCGGTGCTCCTTCAACCTCAAGGTATTTCATCTCTGTCTCAGTCTCTCTCTCTTTATCTGAAGAATGAAAGTGAAATGAAATTATGAAATGAGACTCTCTCTCTCTCTCTCTCTCTCTCTCTCTCTCTCTCTCTTTAAGACTTTATCTAATTCTTTATTTCTCATTATGATTGTCTGTTGCTTTTGCTTAGCTTTATTTATAAATTTATTAATATTTGCCCCTGTTTTTGGCTTTATCCGTTGGTGATGGTGAGATACAATTAATTGTCTTTTAGTGTTGGTGTTGGTGTCTTTTGGTGAGAATCGTGAGATACAATTAATTAGCTTTATCTAATTGGATCTAGTCTTGTGATTAGGGGTCATGGGGCATTGGGGCTTATCTGTTGAATTGGGGGTGGATGGGGGCATAGGGCCGAGATAAATGCACATAGGGTGTGTGGATGTGTGCTAGTGCAGTAGTGCAACTAATAAACAATCATTTAATTAACCAATAATTAATTGGGGGAAACAACTACTCCCTCCATCCTAATTTATTTGTCTTATTTGAAAAGTCAAACTTTTTAAGGGAACATCATTTATTGTCTTATCTGCCTTATAAAAATGTATAAGTTTACAAAACTACCTTTAAATAAATTTATCAGTTTTTTTAAAAAGAGTTATTCTTAATGAGACAACTAAAAGGGTGCCCCAATTAAATTGATTTTTTTAAATATTAGATAGTTTTCTTTTCAAATAGTTTTGAAATAAAGTAAGGGTATAATAGGAACATTAGTAAACTAATAATTTTTATTTTTAGAAACAGGACAATATTTTAGGACATCCCAAAATGGAATAGAGGACAAACAAACTAGGACGGATGTAGTAATAAACAATAATTAATAATTTAATTAACAAATACATTATAAAAGAAAAACAAATTAAATTATGTTACTATGTTAGGCTAAAAAACAATTAATAATTTTATAATTAATGAAACAATAATATAACAAATTATAGTTTATAAAAGACAAACAAATTAATGAAACAACTAAACAACAATAATTAATAAGTTTATTAATATTTCAAATGAACTTATAGTTTATTGTTTATTCTTTTGCTAGAATTATGGACAAATATTTGATAAGAAAACCACGTACCCAAGATTCATCTTCTGTGCAAGATTCATCTTCATCTTCTAAGCGAATTCGTGTTGACTTTAACTTAGAAAATCTTCCTTCAGATCCTGGGCTACGAGAAAAGATATCATCTTATATATCATCCTAATAATCATGAGGAAATAAGAAGATATTATTTACAAAAAGGCCCTTGTCAACATGTTTTCCAAAACCCTGATGATTACCCTCTATCATATTTTTCTAGAAAGCCCGTCGATTTAGATCCGAATGTTATGTAGATAGAAAGTGGTTGGAATATAGTATAGACAAGGATGCAATATTTTGTTTATATTGCTACCTATTTGGGCAAGATGTTGGTAAGCAAATAGGAGGTGAAACTTTTGTAACGAAAGAGATTCAAACTTTGGAATCAGAAAGAGAAGTTAAATTCCCATGTTGGAGGAGTTAATAGTGCTTATAACCAAGCTGTCAAGAAGAGTGAAGATCTAATGAAGGAAAAGCAACACATTCAAAGTGTTTTGGTTAAGCAATCAAATCAAGATAAAAATGAATATCGGGTTCAATTAAATGCAATAGTTGATTGCATAAGAATCCTTTATACTAGGGATTTGCTTTCCGTGGTCACAATGAATCTCAAAGTTTAAGTGATAAAGGAAATTTCTTTAAGTTTCTACAATTTTTGGGGGATCACAATGAATCTATCAATGAAATATTGCAAAAAGGTCCAAAAAATTGCAAGCTTACCCACCATGAAATTCAAAAAGACATTGTGAATGCAATTGCACGTGAAACATCCAAAGCCGTCATTAAGGATCTTGACAATGGGTTCTTTTCAATATTAGTTGATGAGTCATGTGATATCTCAGTGAAAGAAAACATGGCTCTCGTTCTTCGTTATGTGAATAAAAAAGGAATTATTATAGAGCGGTTCCTTGATATTGTACATGTAGCAAGTACCATTGCTTTGTCACTCAAATATGCTATTGAATGTTTACTTTGTGAACATAATTTGAGTTTATCGAAATTACATGAGCAAGGTTATGACGGGGCTAATAATAGGCAAGGTGATATCAATGGTCTCAAAAATTTAATTTTGAAAGAGAATAAGTCAGCATTTTATGTCCATTGTTTTGCTCATCAATTTCAATTGACATTTGTTGCCGTTGCTAAAAACTACATTAACATTGCTGAATTTTTTTATGTGGTTAGTAATTTAGTAACTGTTGTTGGAGGCTCTTGTAAGAGACGAGATGCTCTTTGATATGCACAATTTGCCAAAATTAAAGAAGATTTAGAGAATGGTGTACGTAGAAGGTTTGAATCAAGAGACAAATCTTAAATGTCCTGGTGATACACATTGGGGATCATATTATGAGACTATTCTCAACTTGATTTTGATGTTCTCTGCTGTTGTTGATGTACTTGAGGTTATTGAAGAAGATGGCATCTCCGACCAAAAAGTTGAAACTCGATTTATTATGAGGTCAATTCTATCTTTTGAATTTGTTTTTGCTCTACACTTAATGAAAAACATTTTAGGGATCACAAATGAGTTGTCAATAGCATTGCCAAAAAAAGAAAAAAAAAATCAAGATATAGTAAATGCTATGGATCTTGTTAAAGTGTCTAAATAATGATTGCAAGTGATGAAAAATGATGAATGGATATCTTTATTGACTAAAGCGTCATCATTTTGTGCCACACATGATATTCTTATTTTGAACATGGATGAAATATTTGTAGTTAGTAGGAAGTCGTGACGTAACACCCAACAAAATACAAATTTACATCATTATCGTGATAAGCTATTCTACACAGTCATAGATATGCAACTTCAAACGCTTAACAATCATTTTTCAAAGGCGAATACCGATTTGCTACTTTGTATGACATGCTTGAATCCTAGTGATTCATTTGTGGCTTTTGATAAGGAAAAGTTGATACGTCTAGCAAAGTTCTATTCATCTGATTTTCTGGGACAAATATCTTGGTACTTGACTCTCAACTTCAAAATTACATTTTTGATATGCGCAACAATGACTTGTTTTTAGAGTTTCAAGGAGTTAGTGAATTTGCTAAAAAGTTAGTGAACACAGGGAAGTATGAGACTTATCCATTAATCTATTTGCTTATGAAGTTAGTTTTAACCCTTCCTGTCGCTACTACAACAATAGAAAGAAGTTTTTCAACAATGAAATATATAAAGAATGAACTGCGCAATCGAATGAGAGATCAGTGGATGAATGATTGCATGATTGTGTATATTGAAAGAGATGTAACTTGTAGCATTGGTAATGAGACTATCATGCAACGATTTTAAAATATGAAAACTTGTAGAAGGTAATTGTAAACTCTATATATTTGCGTGTTTTTTTATTGTTGTTGTTGTCAATATATGAATTTCTCTTTTTATTAGATTGTGTAATTTATACTTATTAAGGAACACCTCGAGAAAAATTCCTGAAACCGCAACTGAATTTCCGTGAATTAATAAGTTGATGCGAAAGAATTGGGTTAGTGGGGCATCAGCCCATTAAAGAGATATGGGAATTTTTTCTTTTTGGGCCAAAAGAATTTTTTTTTTTTTTTTAACCTCCGCTTTTTCCCTCCCATTCTCTTTTTTTTCCCTTCACTTTTCTTTCTCTCTAAAGGCCGAGTGACCTAGAAAAAGAGAGAACCAAAGAACAATGCTTTTATCAATAACTCACTCATCATTCTTGAAGCAAAAATTCAAAATTGAATTCACGAAAGAGATCTTGCTTTTTGCTCAATACAATACATGTAAATTCTAATTTTTTTTATTTTTTATTTCAGATTATCTCTCCTTGTGGATTCAAGGAAGCATAAACCTTCATGGATTCGAGACTATCTCTCAAAAGTAAAGGTAAATTGCTTTTTGCAGCTTTCCACCTACTTCATTAAGAGCCTCATTTCTGCAAAAAAAAAAAAAAAAATTGGCTTCATTCTTCTTCTACTCCAATAAGCATTTAAAATGCAATAAAAGATGTTGACGATTTTTAAAAGCTTGAAGCAGGTATGCATTGATTTTTTATTTTATTTTGTATAATTGATTTCTTTAGAGCTTATTTGAGTTATTATGTTAAACAATTTTGTTTGTGTTTTTTGTTTTAGAACTTGGTGAACTTACAATTGCAAAGTAATAAATTGCATCGGAAACCACAACTATGGAAGCTGATGATGTTTGATTTGTGTTGCCTTGGCTAGTTAGATTAGACATCTATCGACAGAAATGAATTTTTATTTTGGATGTTAGGTTGATTTTGGACTTTGATTATGACATACATAGATGTGGACTACCACTTGATTATGAGTTTAATTATGATAGGACTTTTATAATGGTTTCAGCTGGACTATTTGGTATTGATACATGATTTATGACAAGATCTATGAGCTATTTTTCAGTTGATATATGACTTTTATTTTTCCACAGGATTGTGTTATATTCAGCACCAAAAAAAAAAAGAGAGAGAGAGAGTTGTTATATATGTAATGCACAGTGAAAGGCTAAATGCATCGGGCTGTTTATAACAAAAAAATATTGCGCCACGATATACTCAATGAGTCGCATTATCTAGTAATAGAAGCTTTTCCTTGAGCAAGCAAGACAAAGTCGCTCTCCTTCGTATACATAATTATTTGGCAAAAGCCCAAAAATTGGAAGCCCAAGATTGAAATACAAACTAGACTAACCAGGACGGACTAAGATTGGTGACCAGTCCGATTAGGTTTGGTCCAGGGTTTTAAGTGACCGGTCTAATCTAAAAAATGCAAAAGACCAACTGGATTGGACCATTTTCACCCATAGTAAACTTACATAAGTTTTTTTTTTTTTTTTTTTTTTTTTTTTTTTTCACGCTAAAAATCCGTATGTAGTTAAATAATCTAATAAGTTAAAAAGAAAAATGAAAACCCAATCAAATAACCACTTGCAAAAGTGTATAATTAGGGGGGGGATTATTTTTATACTTATTACTTAAAACTTAGATATAGTTCATTAGATTCCTCAATTAAATTCAAACATGTTTTAATATTGAATTTATAAGTTTTATTAAGAAAAGATAACTAAGTTTATATATGTTTCATTGGCTAATGCAATCACCAGTCATGTGTTTCAATTTAATTGAAAAACATAATGTATAACACCTTAAGAATTAAATATGATCACTTTATTATAATTTTTTTTTTAATCCAAAGGGATAGCTATTCATTTATGATAAATATGAGTTTACAATGGGCAGAGGAATATCAAGTCATTCCCCGATCCATGTGAAGGAGCCTATATCTACTTTGCAGTGGCAGCTACTAGATTTTGTGCAGCTTTATCACATATTCTAGTTATAGAATGGAAAGAAATACAATGAAAAACATTACATATGTTTCGATGACGTCCAGAATATCCTCAATTTCCAGCAAACTTCTCTCCTTTGCATTTAACAAAACCATCAGTCTTGAATTTAAGCTTTGACCATCACATCTTGAATGTTCATTTCCTTTGTATAGAGCAGAGTCCAACTTTAGATTTCTTATTCTGATACCATTAAAAACTCACGTGTTGGACCTTATGTATTAAAAGTGCATTTGAGCCCACATGTAAGGGGAAATGTCAGAATTATACAATTGAATGATTAAATTTACCACATAATTCTAACATGTTCTAGTATATCAATATCACATTATTATTTTCTCAAAAAAAAAATATCACATTATTATAATTAATTAGCTTGTAACCTCATGCATATGCATGACTACATTTAAAAATATATAATTAGATAGACATTTTTTTTTTTAATTTAATAATTTAGTTCCTACATAAGTTAAATACTATTGAGGGTCAATACTATTATATTTTGTTAACTCTTACAAAAATACCTTGTAAGAATACTTTTAATATAAAATTAAAAAGCTCCTAAATTATTGCAATGAGTAGTAAATATTATTCCCAATATTAAGAAATTGCTATAGAATTCTTATATTTAAAAAAGAAATAATTCTCCTTAAATGTGGTATTCCATTTAATATAACAAATTAAGTTCTAGATTTTTTTAATTAGTATTAAATATCTTCACCAAAATTAAGAAATTGAATCGACACATGTCACAAAATTAGAGCTCAATTGAAATCCAATTTAGAAGTCTAATTGGATTTTCTCTCAACTTTGGCTATATATATTGTGGGGCCCGTGGGCCTGGAAGTCTCGGCCCACCTTTAGGCTGGCCCAAGGCCCATGCCGAGGAGTTATGGTTGTCCCAGGCAGTTGTCTAGGGGCTTTTAGCCCTCTGGGCCCACGCCGAGGACGCCCCCTTCCTCGGCATACCTATCCTAGTTCCAGGTGGGGGACAAACCCAGCATAGGTGGTCACATCCGCACTTAATGCATTCACCTAACTCCCCTGGCAGACTTAATGCTGAGAGGACTCCTGAACAGCACAACCTTGGGTGCTGCGACCCACAGTAAGGGGGGGAACGTGGCTGATGGGACAGATCCTTAAGCAGTGGTCTGGATGATCGACAGATGGAAGGCTGGGATCAACCGAAGGAGATATATAATGCAAGGTGCCCTTCAGAATGGGGGGCTCCTCGGCCGTCCGAGGAGCAACCCCAAGCCAAGAAGAAGAAGAACTGGGCTAGGTCCCCTCGAAAGAAGAACGCTTCCGGAGAACCGGTGGCAAGCCTGTTAGCGCCAAACCCTTCGATCCACTCTCTAAATAAATGTATTGTTGGGGGATCTACGACAAAACGAGCCCCTACAATTGGCGCCGTCTGTGGGGAGGGTTAGTGCGCTGGCCGGCGCAACCGGCGATCGCCCTAAGCGGTTACTTCGCAAAAAAAAAAAAAAAAAAAAAAAGAGAGAAGAAGAATCGCAGTAAAAAGAAGACTCAACAGCAAATAAAAAGAGAAGTTTTTATTATTTCACGAAGAGAAGATTACAAGATACAATCAGAGGCTCAGGCAAGCTTGTTTTACAAGCTTTATTACAAGCTAATCCTACAATCGGAGGCTCAGGCGGTCCGATTCTACAACTAGCTAGAGGGAGGGGGAAGTGTCAACCCGTGCTTTTATTAGCATCAAGAGAATGGGAGGACTTGACAATAAAAGCGAGGAAGGGGGCTGAGGCTGGCTCGCTTCAAGGCGGAAGCTTGAACAAAGCGAGGAGCAGATGCAGGGGCACCGGAATGTCCTCCCCCGTGATGTTTCCTTGATGCTCTCCAATCCTCCCGAGCGCTGGCCGTTGGAGACGGCAACACTCAGGCGCCAGCCATGACATGAGTTCGTGTGTCTCCTCCACCGGAGGTGCGCCCCGGGGAGAGACGTTAGGTACTTCAACAACGTCCCACCTGGCCGCCGCATACGGCACTGCCAGTGCTACGCCCGGACTCTGCCGCGCCGGAAGCCCAGTGGGGGCTGCGGCCACAGCGGCCTTCAATCTCATATCTCCCAACTTTGGTCGCAATCCTGGCGGTGGTGTTAAAGGGGCTCAGAGAGGCGGAAGGACGTATTTCTGGTTGTGGTGGAAGGTCCATGGAATGAGGAGAAACATTCCCCCCAGAACGCCTTATATAGAAGGCGAAAACTGGTGGGAGTTGAGCCGCGCAGAATTCGAAGGGAGGATTGTCAAACGGAATTAATTCCCACCCCATTCCAAGGGGATTGCCAACCGCCGGATTCGTGTTAATTCACGAGGGCATTAATGAAAACGCGTCTCGTTCACCGAAACGTCAAGCGCGGGGCACGAAAGGCCAAGCGACGCCTCGAAAACTAAAAGATGGGGAACACGAACTGGAGGCGAGGTCAACGTCACGTGTGACGTCACAATCCGACCTGAGGAAAAACAGTTCCCAGCAAACGACCCGAGGACAAGGTTACACCAAAAGCAAAACTCTCGGATCCGAGGACGAGCTCCTGCTAAAGAGCGTTAGACAGAACCAAGGAACTGCATGGTCCTCGGACTCAGTCCTATGGGGAAACTAACTGCTTCAGAAGAGCTAAGCACTAGACAGAACCAAGGTATTGCATGGTCCAAAGACTCAAACCTATGGGGAAACTAGCTGCTTAGCTAGCCACTATCTTGAAGGCAGCACCTGTGCCTAGGTCTTGCATGGTCCTCGGACCCAAGCCTACGGAGAGCTAGCCACTTATCTTGAAGGCAGCACCTGTGCCTAGGTCTTGCATGGTCCTCGGACCCAAGCCTACGGAGAGCTAGCCACTTATCTTGAAGGCAGAACCTGTGCCTAGGTCTTGCATGGTCCTCGGACCCAAGCCTACGGAGAGCTAGCCACTTATCTTAAAGGCGGCACCTGTGCCTAGGTCTTGCATGGTCCTCGGACCCAAGCCTACGGAGAGCTAGCCACTTATCTTGAAGGCAGCACCTGTGCCTAGGTCTTGCATGGTCCTCGGACCCAAGCCTACGGAGAGCTAGCCACTTATCTTGAAGGCAGCACCTGTGCCTAGGTCTTGCATGGTCCTCGGACCCAAGCCTACGGAGGGCTAGCCACTTATCTTGAAGGCAGCACCTGTGCCTAGGTCTTGCATGGTCCTCGGACCCAAGCCTACAGGGAGCTTGCCACTTTCTTGAAGGCAACAACAGAATCTTTCATAGGAGACTAACTACTTACCGAAGAATTAAAGCGCCGAGCTGACTATTTGGGCAAGAACCAACCAGCGGAAGGCCCTCTGGGGTATGAGGGCCGTGGATATCAAAACCCTCCTCCCCGTTCAAGGGAACGTGCAGCAGGATTTTGAGGGGCTATTGTGGGGCCCGTGGGCCTGGAAGTCTCGGCCCACCTTTAGGCTGGCCCAAGGCCTATGCCGAGGAGTTATGGTTGTCCCAGGCAGTTGTCTAGGGGCTTTTAGCCCTCTGGGCCCACGCCGAGGACGCCCCCTTCCTCGGCATACCTATCCTAGTTCCAGATGGGGGACAAACCCAGCATAGGTGGTCACATCCGCACTTAATGCATTCACCTAACTCTCCTGGCAGACTTAATGCTGAGAGGACTCCTGAACAGCACAACCTTGGGTGCTGCGACCCACAGTAAGGGGGGGAACGTGGCTGATGGGACAGATCCTTAAGCAGTGGTCTGGATGATCGACAGATGGAAGGCTGGGATCAACCGAAGGAGATATATAATGCAAGGTGCCCTTCAGAATGGGGGGCTCCTCGGCCGTCCGAGGAGCAACCCCAAGCCAAGAAGAAGAAGAACTGGGCTAGGTCCCCTCGAAAGAAGAACGCTTCCGGAGAACCGGTGGCAAGCCTGTTAGCGCCAAACCCTTCGACCCACTCTCTAAATAAATGTATTGTTGGGGGATCTACGACAAAACGAGCCCCTACATATATATATATATATATACACACACACACACTAACATGTAACCTATGCATACATATTAATACATTTAAAAATAAATATATGTTTTTAATCATAAAAATATACATAATTGATTAAATTAATAGAAAAAATAAACGTAATTAGATTGATATTAAAATTCCTGCATAAGTTTAATACTACTTATAATCATTTTTATTCTAATTTTTAATAAGATAGAAAGTGTGGTGATTTTTTTTAATAGAGATTTGATTGGTTTTTTTATTTTTTATTTTAATATTTCATTAGTATTAGACTCTTACTATTTTTAACTCATTAAGCCACTTAACACAGATATTAAAAAACTTTAGTGGACACATGGCACAAAATTAATCCATAATTAAAATCTAATTTGGGATCAACCTAATTGAATTTTCTCTCAATTTTGGTTTTTAATATATATAAAGATAATATGATTAAAACAACTATAATTTACTTAGAAAGCATATGTTAAGTGGAGAGAGAGAGAGATGAAATAACAATATGGTAAGATGGTCATTAGCGCAATCACAATGTTATTTGCTTAAATAATGGACAAAAACAAGAAGAATATGCAATAACATTTTAACTCTATTTGAAACTCCATTGATCAATTAACAAAAGTCTTCCAATTTGATTAACAAAAGACCCACAGGTAAGATCCAACAAAAGTCAATGAGTAATTTTTATTACACACAAACTCTTTTACACAGTTTTACACACACCTTAAAAAATAACTGAAATTGTGACTTGAATAAATTACCTTGCATAGGAGAACCCAAAGTCAATTACCTTGCATAGTTGCATGCATGCAATAATGGGATTTTGATAAAAGTAGTAACTTCCTGCCATTGATGGAGATCTTACATGCGCGCATGGTGTAACTTTGTTTCATCACGGTCATAATATATCAGAACCATGCATGAGAGAGAGAGAGAATCAGATCAGGCATTGATGTATGCTAATTAAGCTGGCATAGCATGGTATATAGAGATTGGAGTGGGACGTACTGTCAAGGAGAGACAGTGCCTATTGCTGTATTTGAAGCACTAGGTGCCATCTCTCCTACGACAGTGCTCCACTATAACCTCAGTTCATTTGGATTATGAATTATCATCGTCTTTGTGGTACTTATATATAAGAAGTTGAAGGGAATCCTGTCACAGAAGGATGGTTCTAGCTGAGCCTTTGCATTGAATATATTCAGCTTGGGCCATCTCTCCTGCGACAGGAATCCCTCTGCCTCTTTTCCTTTCTCCCTTTGCTTCCTATTTTCCATGCCTCTCATACTTTGTAAATTAGCCTCTCGTAATTTATAGAACAAAATTAAGCTGGACTCTTTCTGTGTCTCTTCATGGAATGATACAATGAAATGAAATTGCATACATTTTGGTGGGGTCTTTGCTTTGAATGAATTATGGTCAAATTCTGTCTTAATGTTCTCCTTCACACACGAAACTTAAAGATAATTTACATTCTAGAGTAGTTGATTAAGAAGATACAGGACAGCTTCCTTTCAATTTACTCGTAACCTTCACTTCAGTTCCATAGATGACTAATCAATCCTTCATTTTTAACCAAGGAAATTGAACTAAGAACTTCTTAGTTGAAGGACCATGTGATATGATACGTGATGACCAATCAATCATAGTTATTTATTTTTATTAATTGGTTTATAGTAAATTAAGAACCCGGCATTAAACCTGGATGTATATTCACCATAATAGTGAAGTTGTCATTGGGCCAAAAGACTATTGGCTATTTATTTTAAGACAACTTAAATAATTTTTAGACTGTTAATAATTTATAGTTAAACAATGATATTTATTATAACAATGTATTTTCTTGCAAATGCAGATTTATTGACTTGAAAGATCCTCATAGCTAGTTGAACCCGTCAACGTGTGATTTATTAAGTAAACCGTAAGCTAAGTTAAATTTCAAGTATCATGTCAGGAAAGAACTTTGAAGCACGCTAATTGAATTGATACTTCATTTACTTGGCAGAATATGGAGTATAGACCACGTACAATTTGTTTCAAATTTATCCCCAAAAATAAAAACACCACCTTTTAATCAATTACGTGAGAAATTACTTCAAAAAGTTGGAGCTTACTCATGAATTTGCCATTGAGGCCTTCTTATATTTGAGATTCTTGAAGGGTATGGTGTACGTTGTAATTATTATTTTGATAAGGAACAATAACGGGAAAGAGAAGGAAGAGAGAATATGAAAATAAATCTACTTGCATAGAAGTAAAAGGAGAGAATGAGATGTACACATTTTTGTAGCACAATTACTACAAATTTGAATTAAAACGGGTCAACCCGAACCCAACCCACTAAAACAGAGGCTTGGATCAGGATCAGGTTGGCTTGCAGACTCGGATACCCCTAGTTGAATCAAGCTAAGAGCTTGTGCATCTTAATTTCTTCCTATGCTACTTTAATTGTTGTTTTTGAGCATTGGACGAAATTGCCACATTCTCCAGTTCTTCATACCCATCTTCTACATACTCCCAAATCCCAAGTAAAATTCTCATCTTCACAAACCAGAAATCATGGTTTTCCCATACAAAATTGGAGATGAATGTAGTGGGGTTCCCATTTGTTGGTTGATTGAACTCGCTATTGGCAATGCTTTTGTTGGGGCTTGTTTTCTCGCCATAAATCCTCACCTCCAGCTTGTTTTTCACTCTAACCAAACCCTATTACAGCTATATTGGCTTCGGAATCAAGGAGTAGTACAACAATTCTGATGAGTATTTATCAAATTTTGCTTTCAAAGATTTTTTTTTTTTTAATGAGATAACTATTTTTCTAAATAAGGGAAAGAAAAACGGGCTATAATATATTTGATTTTTACTTGTCATTCAATTGATTCTAGACTTCTTTAAGTATGTGTTTGGATTCAAGTTTGTGTTTCTGCGTTTACAAGTTTTGCGTTTTCTACCTTTTTTTTTTTTTTTTTTTTTAGCGCATGAACAGTAACATCACATAGATTCACTGTGCATGAGACAAAATTCACTGTTCACGCACTGTTCACGGGTCCCACGGCACTATTCACACATTTAAAAATTATTTTAGTACAGTGTTTTCAGTTTTTAGTTTCAGCAAAAATAAGTTGTATCCAAACGGATCCTAAGTACATGAATATACTTTTCAAACATAAATGACAAACCTTAAACTTGTCCATTGTACATATAACTAGATGCATGCAAGTAAATTACTAAAAATGACATAAGTTTAAAATTCCTAGCGAATGGGAAATATACCACATGCATAGAAAACTACAAAAACAACTTTTAACAAACCTAACCTCCTTCTCAAAAAATAAAAATAAAACAAACCTAACCTAACCTACTCTATATGTATGGTATTGTAGTGCCATTGGCATTAATTTTGCTGAACCTGCCTTCGGTAAAGTGGGTAGTCATATACTAAACCAGTATGTGAAATCTCAAGATTTGGATTATGCAAACAAAGGTGTTTGATAAATTTTCTATAGAGATGTCCGTAACGTACGTAAACCATTATTATTTCATGCTATGCTCAATGCTGCTAGAATTGGGACACCTTGAATGTTGTTAGACCTTTACAAAGATGCAAATTGAGGGGTTTTTGCCATTAATTTACATTTTCAAGTTTTTAAAAGTGTTTTTTTCACTATATATAAGAGATCTTTGTCGGGGACGTTTTGCCACAAAGGCCGAGATTGTAGCAATGAGCCCAAAACTCCCCTTGGGTTCGTTAAATTCGTCAGTTATTTGGAGAGCCAAGCCCAAAATTCACGATGTGAGGTACACAAAGGCTAATGGTGCTTTATGGAAAGAGAAAAACAATACAAAAATGAAAACACAAGAGAGTGTAAAATCATATATTCATGAGTCAGAAAATTCAGCCCACAGTCACACAGAGGAAGAAATTGATGGAGGTCTTGAGCAAGGGAGAGAGAGTTCCCCTATATCAATATTTTCGCCCCCAAGCCTTCAAATCGTCCATACATTAAGGTAGCTGATTGGGTTCTTGTGTCAAAGTTTTGGGTTTTTTTTAGGGAAAAACGTTCCCCCTCTTGTGGGCTGGTGATACATATTTATATCAAGCTCCAAGGGATGCTTGTGACCAGTTTTTAGGTGGGAGGAAGGCCTTGGACCTTTCAGATGTTATTCCTATGACTTGGTGTATTATGTTTTATGCTTAGGGAAAGGTTTGGTTGCTTTTTGCATGATTATGGAAATAAAGTTGCTTCCTCTTTATAGCTGCTGCCTCTGGTCTCTGTTGGCCTTGGAAGACTACATTTGGGTGGCTGAGTGGGCTAGACTGTCCAGCTTTTTCTTAGAGTCAGCTGCTTGGTGTGGGAAAATGGAGCTGGACTGAAAATTAGGGGCACAGTCACACAGAGCATGGAGTCAAATCTGGGGTGGAAATTTCTGGCATTGGACCTCCTTCATGGGCCTTAGATGCCCCCAGCGTCCATGGCCCACTTCACAGCACGTACAAGTTGGGCCTATGTAAAACGTCCAATGGGAACTAGCCCACACTCGCCAAAACCATTCCTACTCAATTCCCCAACGATTCGCATGGGCTTGGACCATGCAACAGAGCTAAATATATTGACACAAATACATTAGTTTGACCCGCTAAGCAATTGGGCTTAGTCATTCCGTCGGACCATAAAATTTGTCGCGAAAATGACCATTAACATTAGCCCCCCTCATACGAATGGCGCTTGCGGCATGCGTGTGAGCTTCACGGAATTTTCGCAAGCTCCGAACACTTGATGAAGCATAGTATGGACCCACACCTGATGTTAGCATGGCCCATTAGATCTTCGCACTTTGCACAAACTAGTACATTGTCTGCGCTTCTTTTCTTTTTCTAAAATCCCCTTTCCTTGTCTCATGTTGTTGTTGCCATCATTGTTATTTTCTTATACATATATATATGTCTGACTCCCTCCTTTCTTTTCATACTTGCAATGGTAACTTTAGCATTTACCATAGGAACTTTCACTTCCTTGACACGTTGGTGACTTTGGCTTTTCTCCTTTGCATCCTTTGACTTTCATACTACATAGGTGGCATTAGCATTTCTTCTATTAAAGCCTTGGACTTTCACGCCACTTGCTTTAGTTTTGCATCAGGTAGCTTTTCTTTCATTTAGGATTTAGCCAACACATTATTTGCTTCTTCCTTGTCTCTTTTCTTCTCATTTTTAGTGACCTTCACGCCACTTTGCTTCAACAGGCCCCTTTTTCTTTTTCCTTTTTCTTTTTTTTTTATTCACGCCACTTTGCTTCCCTAGCAATACAGCTTTCATATTTTCTTCAAATGCTGTGAATATTTGCTTTAACCCCCATTTGGCAGTGAGATGATGGCAATGAAATGGAGGAGATTTTTTTCTTTTGTTTGGAGAGCATAAATTTGAAGAGCTCAGCACCATCCACCGTTCAAAATGTCGAGATTTGGGTGGGACAAAGTGCTGCTGCAGAAGAAGAGAGGGAACCCGATAATATGAAGCAAGGAAACTTTGCCGACGATGACCAAAGAAGGTCCACGGCAGCCCGCTACCCATGGCCATGAGCTCGTTGGTACCAATGGTGATGGAGCGGTGCCTTGGTGAGTTGATTTGTTCATTGTGGCTATCTCTTGGTTGTGCTTGCTGATATGTTGAACAAATTATTCAAATAAATTTGTAGAGTGGCTTTTCTTTAGAAAAATGATAGTCCCATTGCGTCGATTCATGAGGTTGAGCCCCTTTTTTTTTTTTTTTTTTTTTAATTGATGCCAAAAACTCGTGTTGAAGCCAATTTCCATTGATTCTAATAGTCGCAAGGCATGGAACTTAGTTCGCAATGCGGCTATGCTTGACTTTGAGTTGACCATCGTGTTGGAAGTAGAATGAGTCAATGACTTACTGCAATTTCGACTTGGGCACATAGGGGAAAATGATGATGAATGAGAGACCATCTTGAACCTCTATACAAATTGGACCACCAGGATGCTTCAATATTTGAGTTGCTTGATTGTTGGTAAATTTGGTGAGACTGTTTGCCAAGATTAGTTTTGACGAATCCGCAATCATGAGCGATATTGCTGCCTGCCTTGGGATAGCATATTTGAGGTGGAATGGAGCGAAGAATCACTTGGCGATGTAGAATAGGGGTGTGACATTGCTGATGTATGTGCTACCAGCCTCCAGTATTGTGTCCTTGTGGCAAATGTGAATAATAATGCAGAGTCACAAGTTGTTGGCGCTTCATGCTTGTTGTAATGATGAGGAAATGTTGGTTGAGACACCATTGGGATGGGTGTTAACATTAAGACACCGAAGGTGTTATTGATTGTGTGACGTAGAAGACAAGGTTGTTGGCGACTATAAAAGGGTTGGAATTTCAACTTGCATCTCTTGACAACTGGATTTTGTGAAAAGGCGGAAACTTCACAGAGAGATCAATTGCAAGCGAGTGTTCCGAACACGCTTCGGATATTGTTGCTGGTCTTGATCTTCTTCGAGTCCCTCTTTCTTTTCATTTATTTTAATACTTGAATTTGCCGAAACCTTGAGAACTCGAGTTGGTTGTAATGTATAATAGGGGCTGTTATTTTGGAAACACATTCTCTTGTATTTCACCTTTGTGGACAGCCCACTTATTTGTATAAAGCAGCTCCTATTTATTGGTATTTGTTGAAACTTTGAACTTGTGCTGTCATGGTTAGTAGATACAATTTGTATTTTGTACAAAGAAACACATATATGATGTCTCAACATGTAATTTGAATTTTGAAATGAAAAGAATGATTTGTACCTCAAGGATGTGAATAGTTTGTATTTTGTACTTTAAGAATGAGTTTTTACCTTTCTCCAATAGGCTATAAGCATGTCTTTGTTGCGAAAACAATTCTTGTACGGCTGTGACCATTTGAATATGTAGAGAAAAGCTTGCTTGGAAGGGTCGAGTGCACCTTGCGATGAAGTAGCATAATTTCGATAGATTATATGCACTTAGGCTCCTGAATATTACTTGTGCTTGATTGGATGGCTTGTGAATATGGCTTTGCCTTTGCAATGATAAGTTAGTAGACATGTTTGCTTGGTTGTCATGCCTTTGTGAAAAGGTTTTGGCTAAGCGCACGTCTCACTGTCTGTGCACCATTTTTCAACGCTCTATTGACGGGCAGATTTGGTTTCACAGATAGCACCTCATATATATTGAAGCTTGGCTCGCCGCTCGGTAGTCGACTTATTCTCGACATATATTAGATTGCTATTTCGTTAATTTCAAGAAGCCCCCACATATGGGCTGCGTTTGCGCATGCTGCAGCTCATGGTGCACTTGTTTGTCACCGTTTCATAGAGGCTGGTTGCGTTCTCACAGGCAGCGGCTTGAATAAAGCTTGTATTGCTATCAATTTTTGAAGATATCACTTTCTTGGATATTACGCCTTATAGAATGCACAATTTTGTCATTCTCTTGAGGAGTATTATCCTTGCACATAGCGAATTACCACTTGGCAATGGGTTAATAGTTCATTGACTTCCTTGCCGCTTTATAAGGTTTATGCATCGGCTTTCTCATTCTTTTGAGGGCTGGCTATGTCCCCGCATGTAGTGGATCACCGTGCTTGAATTTTAAGATATTATGTTGGCTTCACTACCGCTTTGTAAGGCTTGCCGTTAAGGAACTTTTTGCTTTCCCTACTTTGTCGAGGGCATTGCATCCTCGCAAGTAGGGGTCTTGCCACATATGAATAATATGACATCTCGTCGGCTTTCTAATCATTCGGTAGGGATTTCCTTTGAGGACGCATTGGCTTCCCTACCTTGTTGAGAGCTAGTCGTGCCCTCATAAGTAGGGGTATCGCCATAATAAAACGTCTCATTGGCTTCCTAGCCATTTGATAGGGCTTACTATTGAGAGAGTATGTGTTTGGCTTTCCCTACCTTATTGAGAGTATTTTTTTTTTTTACCCTCGCATGTAGAGGCTCGTGTGATAATTTGTTAGTTTTCTTGTCGTTTCGCAAGATTTCTCATTAGAAGAAAGTGTTGGCTTTCCCTACCTTATTGAAGGCATTGCACCTTTACATGTAGGGGTCTCACCATGCTTGGATAATATGATAGTTCGTCGGTTTCCTAATGTTTCATAGGGCTTGCCTCCGAAAATTAGTATGAGTGAGATATATTGTTGTCGCTTATGATCTTGTGCGAGATGCCGAAGCGACGAATGATATGCTCTTTGATGGAGTTGGTTATGGCCACTCCCATTACTTTTCTTTGAGTGGAATTTCTTCCACCCACTTAGTGAATTACTTAGTGCAGTAAAGACTTGAATGTACCTATTCAATGGTGGATGGATAGGTCCGATGAGATCAAGCCCCCAAGTATAAAAGGCTATGGGGCGCTCACGTCTTGAAGGCTTATATGGTGTGTGCGTATAAGCTTGGAGTGCACTTGGAAGTGTGGCGACTTTAGCGAATTTGGTTATGCCAAACCAATGGTATCCCACCGCCGAGAGTTGTTGGTGGGATTTATTCCTCCCTTAGTATTCTCAATACTACTCGAAGATAATTTCTGAAAATTGGGGTCCTTCCATTTGCTCTATAGAGGACAGAACATGATTTTTCTTTGCCGAAGATATGTTGTGCTGCAAACAACGACTCCGTACTTTGCTAACTTGGCTTCTAATTTTAGGACGATGATCGGCTAAGCATCGGAGATGTCGATATAGGGTTGCTTCATTCCCAGCACAACAAATTTCTATCTTTAGATTTTATGCCGCTTATTCCAAGTTTCCACATTGTACTAAGATTCTACTCGAAAATCTTTGGAATGGATTTTCAGCAACCAGCTTGCGATTTTTTGAGCTGTTTGACATCAATGTTTAGAGCGAACTCTTCAAGCATAATCTTGAATTTTCTTGAGGATGGCAACATTGATGCTTCCCTCTTCAAGCATAATCTTGAATTCAAGAATGATTAAGGCGTTGGCATGGCTTGGAATGCATGCGTTTGTTATGACTTGAGATATATGAACATGCCATGGTTTGGCATGCGCCGATCGACCATGATTTTGGATGTGTGAGCTTGTCATGGCTTAAAGTGTGTGAACGTGTCACGGCTTCGACGCGAGGAAATCGAGTCCGGCTTTCCTTCTTTATTGGATGCTCCGAGAAGGTTTTCGCCTTGTCCCCTAGTGTAGTTATGATTTATGTTAGTAAACGATAGTCATGGCTAAGCATTAGCATAAAAAACTTGTAGAAAATATTTTGATAAAAAAACTTGAAGGATTGAAATGGTTTAAGCGATATATAAAAAAAAGGTGAATTAGTAAAGAGAAAGCTTGAAAGTCTTAGCTTAAGTGAGCTTTGACAATAGCATATGGCTTGAATGACTTCAATACTTGGTTTATGAAATGTCGCTACTTGAAGACTTGGTGTGTCGAATATCTAGCGACTTGCGGTGGGCCATTTAGCTATGACCTTTAGCTATTTGGTGAAGACTTCATTTAGCGGTGACGCAAAAAAAATATTTAGCTGCAAAGGGTCGCACACAGCGGCAATTATTGTTGTGCCAAAATAATTTAATCACTTGCGGCAGCCCCCATATGCTCGGCGCTAACTCAGCAACAATACAACTTAATGTATGGTATGTCGCTACCTCAATGCTTGGTATATGGAATATCTAACGCCTTGCGATGAGCCATTTAGTTATGGCCTTTAGCTATTTGGTGAAGACCTCGTTCAGCAGTGACGCCCAAAAATATTTAGTTGCGAAGGGTTGCACACAGCAGTGATTGTTGTTGTGCCAAAATAATTTAATCACTCGCGGCAGCCCCCATATACTTGGCGCTAACTCAGCAACAATACAACTTGATGTATGGTATGTCGCTACCTTAAGGCTTGATGTATGGCATATCTAGCGCCTTGCGGTAGGCTATTTAGCTATGGCCTTTAGCTATTCGGTGAAGACTTCATTTGGCGATGACGCCAAAAATATTCAGCTACGAAGGGGCAATTATTGTTGCGCCAAAATGAGTCAATACCCGCGGCTCCCATATGCTCAGCGCGTGAGGGGTTCTTGGTTTTGAAATTGATGTTTAGAGTTTTGCATTGTTGATTATTGATTGGAAACGTCATTCCCTTTGCAGTTGGATTTGTGGCTCGCCATTTTTGCATTTTCAAGCTACAACAAAAATTTTCACAAATATCATGTAAAGCAAGAGATATATGATGATTCATCCATAAGAATGATAGCTAAAAAATAATAATAATAATATAGATGAGTGGAAGATTTTTTTTTTTGAATAAGAAAGTTGATTCTCCCTCCGTCCTTCACTTCTTGGGTGGTTTCTGGAGGTTGGAGCGATCTCGTCACATGATTTGGAGCATTTCCAGCAGCTCAATGAGCTAAGGATAAAACTTATTTCAGCTCAACTTCACCATGCTCTTCTTGCGCGGCAAAGAATCATACGGTTTCTCTTAGAACGACAAGTTGGTGTGAGAACATCATCTTTTTGCTGGTTTCGCATCTTTGGATACATGACTTCTCTTGTTTCAGCTGCTTGACTTCCTCTCAATGAGCTTTGCTACGTCGGCAAGCGGGACATACTGAGAAGCATTATTAGCATCGAGAGCGTCACTGGCTTTGTCCTACCTCGTCTTTTCGCTATTATCCGCCACCTTTTCATTTTGTCCCTTTTCGAGCGTAGGCTCTTCTTGCCATGGATTTTCCTTATCGCGAGCCTTGTTGGATTCTTCAATGCGCTGGATAGCTTGAGCAAGGTTATCCTGGTTTCGCTGCATGCCTCGCATCATTTCAAATAGTTCCTTCATTTGCTGAGGGGCTTGTCCTCCTCCTCAAGATGTACTTCCCTCAAAGAGGAAGCGTCAGCGGCTGCCCCTTGAGATGGAGCAACGGTGTGGGACGTACGTTGGTTCTTTGACCTGGGAGGCATGGTTTCTCCTTCCTTAGCTGCTTGACTCCCCAGCGGAGTCGCCAAAATGTCGGGGACGTTTTGCCACAAAGGCCGAGATTGTAGCAATGAGCCCAAAACTCCCCTTGGGTTCGTTAAATTCGTTAGTTATTTGGAGAGCCAAGCCCAAAATTCGCAATGTGGGGTACACAAAGGCTAATGGTGCTTTATGGAAAGAGAAAAACAATACAAAAATGAAAACACAAGAGAGTGTAAAATCATATATTCATGAGTCAGAAAATTCAGCCCGCAGTCACACAGAGGAAGAAATTGATGGAGGTCTTGAGCAAGGGAGAGAGAGTTCCCCTATATCAATATTTTCGCCCCCAGGCCTTCAAATCGTCCATACACTAAGGTAGCTGATTGGGTTCTTGTGTCAAAGTTTTGGGTTTTTTTGTAGGGAAAAACGTTCCTCCTCTTGTGGGCTGGTGATACATATTTATATCAAGCTCCAGGGGATGCTTGTGACCAGTTTTTAGGTGGGAGGAAGGCCTTGGACCTTTCAGATGTTATTCCTATGACTTGGTGTATTATGTTTTATGCTTAGGGAAAGGTTTGGTTGCTTTTTGCATGATTATGGAAATAAAGTTGCTTCCTCTTTATAGCTGCTGCCTCTGGTCTCTGTTGGCCTTGGAAGACTACATTTGGGTGGCTGAGTGGGCTAGACTGCCCAGCTTTTTCTTAGAGTCAGCTGCTTGGTGTGGGAAAATGGAGCTGGACTGAAAATTAGGGGCACAGTCACACAGAGCATGGAGTCAAATCTGGGGTGGAAATTTCTGGCATTGGACCTCCTTCATGGGCCTTAGATGCCCCCAACGTCCATGGCCCACTTCACAGCACGTACAAGCTGGGCCTATGTAAAACGTCCAATGGGAACTAGCCCACACTCGCCAAAACCATTCCTACTCAATTCCCCAACGATTCGCATGGGCTTGGACCATGCAACAGAGCTAAATATATTGACACAAATACATTAGTTTGACCCGCTAAGCAATTGGGCTTAGTCATTCCGTCGGACCATAAAATTTGTCGCGAAAATGACCATTAACAATCTTCAAACAAGTAAAAGAATTCATTTGTGGATATTAAGAAATGAGATTAATTTGGATGTTGTATTGGATCTAAGAATGCCACGATCTCTGTCAGTCTTGTTGGTGGTGGGCCTTGGGCAAGAATAAGTGATTTACTCAGTTGGTCTTTTAATTGCTGAGAAGGCTTTTTTAGTACTCAATGTTTTTTTTTTAATTAATGTGGCCTGCGATTATTGACTCATTTCAATAGGTTCATAGTTCATACATATAAGGGGATATACTCTCGGCCCAAGTTTAGTAGTGAAGGCCCATATGCCATGGCAAGCCCAAACATATTCAAATTATGAAAACTTTTCTTTTTCTTTTTTTCTTTTGGGAGGGGGGTGGAGGGTGGGGGGTTGTCATTAACAGATGAAGTATAAGACACACACACTGCAAACACTTTGTTTTCTTCCTATCTTTGTATATGTAGTAAAAAAAGTTGACAATTCTGATAAGTGTTTAAGAATTATTGTATTTGAGGACACTTATATATGTTCCAGGTAATTCCTTTAAGTCTGTTTTCTTATACTCTATTCTCTTTTATATATATAAAGTAGCATTCTTCCCAAAAAACAACGAATAATAGAAGTTCTTTCATATTTCTCTATAATCTTCTTGTTAATCAAATTTGTTCACATTCTCTTTTCCAAGATTCTTTTAGAATTTTTTTCAAAACGTTTTTTGCCATAACTAATGTTACTAATATGATTTTTTTACTTGTATTTTGGCTTTAACAAGTAAACATTGTTAAGTAATTAGCTTTAAAACATAATTTATCCTAAATCCAAAATTTATCTAACTTATCTAATTTCTTTAGAAATTTTGGATAACCTTTTCTACTGATTTAAGTCCACATTCTTATTTTGTTTTCTTCCTATTTTTGTATGTAGCAAACAAAGTAGATAAGTCTGGTAAGTCTTTAAGAATTATTGTACTTCAAGACACCTAGGCATGTTGCCGCATATTTCTCTATAGTCTTTTCTTTGTGTCTATAACTGGTAGCAACATACCAACTTCTAATCAAGTCTTGTTAAATATATTATAACTTAAAAGAAATCAATATTTTACAAGCAAAAAAAAAAAAAATTCCACCGTTACAAGCCAAGTTGGGAGGGAAATTTCAACCCAAGTTATCCTCCATGGAACTGGGTAATGTTACTATGCCACGGGACTACTGGCTCAAGGATCTTAAAAATGTCTAAAATATTTTCTGTTGGAAATTAATGAGGAAACCAATGCTTTACTAGTAATGTAAATACAATTCTGGGTGAACTACGGAGATAAACTCAACTACAGCATAACAAGGAATCAAAAAGTATAGGAGGGATCAAGAAAAGAGGTGGCCAAGAGGAGATTTCTCTCATTTTATATGACAATCATGATTTGACACAGTATTGTCTTCCCTCTATAGATTAAACATGCCAAAAAGAAGGAGCAATGAAAAAACTAAGAGCAGCAGCTCTATCAATGGATTGCTCAACCGACTACTAGTTGAGTCGAAAGGAGAATGAACAGATGCTGGACGCATAAGATTTTCCTTAGAACAAGTGTAGTTGCAGCGACTAGGACGAACAACTCTATATACCCCACTACTGCTTAGGATGAAGATATCCTTCCTGTTATCCTCACCAAAAGAAAATATGTACCCCAGTGAGGGAAGAGAACTTCCTGCTGCAACACTGCATTGGATAGGAGAGTCTTGAGCACAGCGGAAAAGAATCTGAGTACTAGTGAAGTTCCCACTATCTGTTGGGCTCTCTGTACCTACCCACATACCATTAGCAAACAAATCTGCATAAAGGTACCTGTTTGCATGATATGGACAATGGAAAAATATACTACCATCAACATTATGCACTTCCAACAGTGTAAAGTACTAAAGAAAAATAAAAGTGCCTTATTTTACAGGTATTGTCAAGAGTGAGACAAATATGATGCCAATACTATTATTTTTTCTCTATTGTAGTATGTTTAATTCTATTGGCATTATATATATATATATATATATATAAAATACTTAAAGATTATATGTTGACCAAAAAAACTGTAAAAGCTATGGTGAGATGGTCTTCATTGCATGCAATTACAATGTTTATTGCTAAATGATGGAACAAAATCTTCAGAAGATGAAATAAAATTGTTTGACATTACTTAGGACCCATTGATTAGTAAACAAAAAACTAATGAATTGGAACGATTCGTTGGTCATAAGATCAGACAAATAAAGCCAATTTTTACCTTCCATTCACGCATGGATCAGTCATAGAACGGTAAAAGTAGCCACCTGTGATACATGCAGATCCTGCACCTTTGTTTACCTCAGAGTGGTTGTATCCCATTACAGGGAATATTGGATCAATAGAGCTAGCAGATGTATTGCCCCCAGCAGAAGTTGAAAGATTGTAAATAGAGGGGCCCTCATAAACATGCCAACCATAGTTGCCACCCTTAGTGACTAAATCCACCTCTTCATATTGGTCCTATAAGATCAATGACTTAAAGCATTAATGGTATTAGATAAAGATTAAAAATCACATAAAAAGAAGCAAATGCACGTCTGAACAACATTAAGAAACACAAAAAGCTTCTAATGTTCACTGTGTGTGTATGTTTTTGTGCCCATGTAAAAGCAACAAATCTTGACAAGGAATTAGTCATTCAGAAGAAAATTAATCTTGGAAACTGCCAACCTGGCCAACGTCTGCACAGAGGAAGTATGAAGGCCTTTCTGAATCAAAACTACATCGCCAAGGATTTCTGAATCCTAGGGCCCAAATTTCAGGCTGCAATTCCTTGTCTTCAGCAAATGGATTATCTCCCGGGACAGAATAATTTCCCCATAGATCAAGGTCAGCAATTTCTGTTGCACCTGTAATTTATTTATTGCAAAAAAAAAAAAAAAAAAGCATAGATGGAGGGTTGCCTAAGTGAGATACAGCAGTATAGAGAAGACCAAAAATTTCAAGAGATATTCTATCTACTCAGTTTAAATACAATAGTAAAAAATCTGATGAGTAGGTTTAATTGCATTACATTTATTTGATATTAGTCACATGCACCTATTGTACATTGTTAGTAGATTTGAAAGTTTAATATGATGAAACTGGAATTCTTTTGGAAATGTAAAGTTAATTAAAAGTAACATAAATTCGGTCAAACATATTTCAAATATAAAACAACCAAGACCTCCCTTGTCCTCCGCTAAAACAAAACTCTAAAAAGTTGTTTTGTTCCTCAAAAAGCAAAACCTGCCCCCAAAGCCATAACAATGAAAACTGATATCCATTAAGTCATCGGATTATTCATCATATTAGATTTTACTTTATATTGAATTGAGAAGAAAGTGGATGTAGAGATTGTGTCTTCAATCATATTGAAAAATTATAATCTGTTTCTGTCCTAAAGTTCTGTATTGTTAAAGATAGAAGGAGATGACTCCAAGCAACTTTAAAAGAAGTGCTACTTGCCCTTCCTGTCAAAAAGATTTTATTTTTCAAAGTCCTTTTTGTTGGGGCCTAAAAAACATGTTTTCAAAAACCACATCATAAATTGAATGCCTTATGCAAGTAGAACCATAGAAAACAATATGCATATGAACAGAAAAGCAAAGGGCCGAAACCTGATGTGTAAAAGGCACAAACAGAGATATAGACAACACATTTTTCCAGTACTTACTTGATATGTTATCTATGTCAAGCCTCATTATCTTTCCAAGCAAGGATTTCTTGTTTTGTGCAAAATTGTAAGGGTCTCCTAAACTTCCACCATCTCCCATCATGAAGTACAGGTAACCATCTTCAGGTCCAAAAAGAATCTGACCACCATGATGAGAAGTAAATGGAAGGCCCATAGTGAATATTCTTTTGACTTCCTGGGGTTTGGCGCTTGTTACCTGTAATTGAGGCAAAGCTGATGCAATTAAGACCACCAAGAGATATAATTAAAAGAAATGGCTCTAGAAAACCATGCAGAATTTTACCGAGGAAGGTTGCGATATGGTGCCATTAGCAGTAAACTCTGCTATGACGCTGGAATATTGACATGGCAGTGCCCCATATTCAGTGTATAGCTTTGAAGGATCACAACTGATATCTGAGTTACATGAACACCTTCCTGAACATCCTGGCCACTTAGCCTTATCACAGTTGAATGACACAAAAAAGCGTCCATTCTGTTGAAAGTTTGGATGAATTGCAATTCCCAACATTCCAAACTCAGCATCAGAATATACTTTATCAGTTAAATCAAGAAAAGGATTTGATTTGTCGATTGCCAATAGTGCTCCTGATCCTTGCTCTGGAACTGTTGCCAACCATGTCTTACCTGGTTGGTCGGATAAGAAGACACGATTTGACCCATCAGGATGAGCTACCATGTTAAGGTAGGATCCATTCCCAATTTTCTCAAGGCAAATACCACTTGGTGGACTTAAATTTTCAGTTTGATTTAGTACAACTGGTCCACCATCAAAACATACCTCTCCAGCTTCAGAAGCTCCACCAAATTCATTGCAGAAAGCACTTTTTGATTGCCATATATCAGTCAGCTTGAAAGTAGAATTAAATGGCATACCACCTCTGTCTTGCAATGCATAAGGAGAATTTAATATTGATACATTTTTGCATTCATCCCAAACCTTTGAACAAAAATCAACTTCAGCAAGTTGGGATTGGGTTGAGTTTGCTAAAACTGTGGAATTGCAGAGAATAGGAACCTTCCGAGGTGTTGAATCAATTCGATAGAGCTCTGCTGAGAACTGATCACATCTCTGCCATGCATATACATAACTGATATATGTAAGTGGTGAAAAATGCTTCCATGACACTTCAGTTAGTTTATGGTTCCAAGTGTCTTAGTAGCTCATGTCAGCATTAAATTAAATGGAAACAATACTTAAGTTGCTATAAACTTCAAACTAAGAGCTGCCTTCATGCAGCTATTTGTTGGAATTTTCAAAGGCACTCAGTGAAAGCTGATTTATCACATAACAACATTTGAGGAATATATTAAAGGGTAATCATTATGCACACTCATCTTTAATCAATATGAGCCAAGTCGATAGGCCACATTCCAAATTTTAAATCATAAGCCATATATGAGTCATCAAGTAAAGTATTACTAGTACAACTAACATTTAAGCATTCTGAATTTTATCTTGCATTTGACAATTCCTTTCTCTTTTTATCAAATCACAAGAAGTAAAGAACGAAGTAGATATTGTCACAATAAAGGATCATGCAACAAATAGCAGTAGCCACTATTTAGTCATTGAAAATAAAAAATTAAAAAATTAAAAAAAAAACCCAACTTTTTCATAAGCAATATAGAAGCACAGCAACATCAACAAGGAGTGAAATCAATAATCAGCTGAAACTTATCATTATAAAAAACTGGCAGAGCATCTTACTGAGCAGAGTATTGATTTCAGAAGAGAACTGCAGCCAAGATCAGAGACATTCATTGCCCTAAATTGATTGAGCAATAGGATATCATCAGTGGAGCTACAACAAACACTACCTTCGTATTGACAGAAAACAAGCGGCGTCTTTGGGCTAAAAGGTGCTTCTATTCAAATAAAACAGCCATGAAATTAGTCAACATACAAACAGAACCCAAAAAAAAAAAAAAAAAAAAAAAAGGACAAATTGAACTGAAATCTAAACTATATTCATGCTCCATTTGCTTGCCAACCTACTACTGGCTTCCAAGTTTTCATATCCATGCATGCCATTTTTATGGCAATCAAACAAAGCATAAAGAAAAGAACCTGAAGGGAACTAAATTTGGAGAAAAGTAAGAAAGACACTCACTCATATTAGTACACAAGGGAAGTGAAAAGCAATAATCAGTGAGCAGCAGCAGGTGAGAAAACAAGAAGGTTACAGTAACAACACTCCTCATCTCTTTGAAATGACAAGTAATCACAAACAACGATAAACAAAACCAGCCCTCCCTTTCTCTCCTCCTTGGAAACCCAGTCACTATTTTTTATCCAAAGTCCAAAGACCCAACTGAACAATTAGACACTAAAATACAATCGAACATATAATTATATATCACTCCTTAACAAGTTAGTGCTTTCAGTCAAAAAAAAAAAAAAACAAGTTAGTGCTCTTCCAACTCCTTCTCTATCACACTCTCCTCTACCCAATGCTAACAGCCAAGTAATATTGAACATTTCTACCCAAAAAATAATAATAATAACAATAAAGAAAGTTGCTGCCTTCTCTAGTCATCAAAGGTGATATTATAAACGAAAAGCGTGACAATTCGATTCTGTTTACTAAAAAGAGCAAATGGGAGAGAAGTACAGCAAAACTCAAATTCCAACTGGTTCTTCGTACAATAAAGAGAGTGGACAACATTACCAGACACGTTGAAACTTGAAACTCCATGCTTTTTGGGTCTTGTTTCATTACAAGAAATGAACCCTATAAATATAAAATCAAAAAATTCAAAATCTTCTGGCAATGGAACGCTTACGCTCTCGCTCTCTTGAAGAAGAAAATGAGTTAGTCCGACGAACCAAAAATCTGTCCAAGAAACAAGTGAAAAAATGTTGTTCATTAAAACTCGACATGTTAGAAATACTGAATGTAATTGTATCTTGTATTTCATCAAGAAAGAATGTACATAGGTGCCTTTATATAGGAGGCATATGTGTGCAGTACAAGTAAATATGTGTGCTATACAAGTAACCTAATTTGGGCCTAAAGCCCACAACACTATATACGTTAACAGCCCCCCTCAAACTCAAGGTGGATGTGAGACCAACTTGAGGTTGTCAATCAAAGTACGAAGGCGTCTCTTAGGATGTGACTTGGTGAAGATATCTGCAAGTTGATCTTTAGAGGAGACTAAAATCAGCTTGAGAGCACCATGAACAAGATGAAAACGGATAAAATGACAATCGATTTCGATGTGTTTAGTCCGTTCATGGAAAACATCATTATGGGCAATATGAATAGCACTCTGGTTATCACAATAAAGAGGAGTAGCAGATGATGTAGACACACCTAAATCTTTGAGAAGCCATCGTAGCCAAAGGAGCTCAGATGTGGTATCAGCAAGGGCACGATATTCTGCTTCAGTACTGGAGCGGGCCACATGAGTTTGTTTCTTGCTTCGCCAAGAAATCAGAGAAGAACCAAGAAGAAAGCAATAACCAGTGGTGGACCTGCGATCAGTGGGGCCTCCTGCCCAATCAGCATCAGAAAATGCACGGAGAGTAAGAGGAGACTGAGCAGAGTAGAAAAAACCATAGAAGAGAGTGCCCTTTAGGTATCGAAGAATGCGCAGAATAGCAGCATAGTGAGTCGATCGTGGAGCAGACAGATACTGGCTCACCTGGTGAACAGCATAGGAAATGTCTGGACGAGTGACAGTGAGATAAACCAAGCTGCCAACCAAGCGTCTATAAAGAGAGGGATTAGACAATGGTTTCCCCCCTGAGGGAGTCAGATGCGTATTAAGCTCAACTGGAGTGTCAACAGTCTTGCTATCAGTGAGTCCAGCGCGAGACAAGAGTTCAGAGGCATACTTGGCTTGAGTAATATAAAGTCCATCTGTAGAATGAGTGATTTCAAGACCCAAGAAGTAGCTGAGATGTCCAAGATCTTTCATCTCAAACTGCTGACTGAGAAAAGCCTTGAGTTCTTGAATGCCACTGAGGTCATCACCAGTTATGATCATATCATCCACATATAAGAGAAGTAAAATAGTGCCTTTGTCAGTGCGACGAAGAAATAAGGCAGAATCATAGTGACTGGCCATGTAACCCAAGTGAGAGATGGTAGAGCTGAATTTGGCAAACCAAGCTCGTGGAGCTTGTTTAAGGCCATAAAGTGCACGTCGAAGGTGACAAACCTTGTTTGAGTCAACAGAGAGACCAGGAGGAGGTTGCATATACACTTCTTCACTTAAATCCCCATTAAGGAATGCATTTTTGACATCCATCTGAAAAAGGTCCCATTTACTAGCAGCAGCAACAGCTAAGAGGGCACGAACAGATGAGATACGAGCAACCGGAGCAAAGGTCTCTTCATAATCAATCTCATACTCTTGTGTAAAACCTTTTGCAACAAGACGAGCTTTGTAGCGCTCAATGGACCCATCGGAGCGAGTCTTAATCTTGTAGATCCACTTACAACCAACCACAGATTTCCCAAGAGGAAGTGTCACCAAATCCCAAGTTTTAGATAATGCATCAAGTTCCTCTTTCATTACAATCTGCCATAAAGGGTCAGTGGAAGCCTCACGATAGGTGTGAGGCTTGTGTAATGTAGCAAGAGCAGTGTAACAATGATAGTCAAGTAAATGTGCAGGAATAGATCTTACCCTAGATGAGTGACGAGGTGGAATGTCTTGTGCAAGATCTTCAGGCAGAGCAGGAGCAGGAGACCCAAGCTCAGGATTAGGGTTGGGTAGCTCGTCTTCAACCTATTCATCTTCCACCTGTTCATTAAAGGGTGAACTAGGAAAGAGATCAGTGATATCTAGTGGTTGGACAGAGAAGTCTACGGCAACAGAATCAGTAGCAACTACAGGAGGATCAGGAGCAGCTACAGAAGGAATATGTGCCTCATCTGGAAAAAGATCTAAGACAGAGGAGGAAGACAAGGAAGCACTGAAATGAGAGAGCTCGACAAAGAGGCGATGTTCCCAAAAAACAACATTACGAGAGATACGAAGACGATGAGAGACAGGATCATAACACCTATACCCCTTTTGAGTTTCACCATAGCCAAGAAAACAACAAAGCCTTGACCGAAGCTCAAGTTTGTTATGCTCATGTGGCTGAAGAAGAACGAAACAAGTAGAATCGAAGGAGCGAAGGTGGTGATAGTCTGGAGGTGACCCAAAAAGGCGCTCATATGGAGTTTGATTTTGGATAACAGGACTCGGAATGCGATTAATAGTATGAACAGGATGAAGAGCTTCACCCCAAAAAGGAGCAGGAACTTTAGCAGAGAGAAGGAGAGCACGAACAGTGTCAAGAATATGACGAAGTTTTCGTTCGACTCTACCATTTTGCTGAGAGGTACCTGGACAAGTTAGTTGATGAACAGTGCCATAGGAATGCAAAATAGCTTGGAAAGCATATTGAGTATATTTAAGAGTATTATCAGATTGAAAAATTTTGATGCGTCTGGAAAACTGAGTTTCAACCATTTTTGCAAAATTAGAATATACTTCCAATAATTCAGAACGATGTTTCATATTAAAAATCCAGCTATAGCGAGAGTAATCATCAACAAAGACAACAAAATATCTAGACCCCCCAATACTAGAGACAGAGGAAGGCCCCCAAACATCAGAATGAATAAGGTCAAAGATATCAGTGGATATGGATTCACTAGTATTGAAAGGCAAAGCTGGTTGTTTTCCTAACTGACATGAAACACAATCAAAATTTTCTATAGACACTGAACCTAACAAACCTCTAGAAGCCAATTGTTGTACTCGAGAGGAAGATGCGTGACCAAGTCGAGTATGCCAAAGTGCAAGGGAAGGAGTGGAAGAAACTGCAGCAGCTGCAGCAATAGAAACAGGAGCAACAAGTGGAAGACGAAGGTTGTCCACGGGAAACATACGCCCAACTCTGGGACCGGTCCCAAGCTACTGTCCCGTCCTAGGATCCTGCACAATGCACCCAGAATAATCAAAATAATGCATAAAAGATGAGTTTATGGATTGAATGGTAAATAACATGCAATTGACATGAAAATTGGCATGAATGTTAAAAACATATAGAATATATAATTTAATAGTGGGATTTTCAAAATATGACTTCTATAATAAGTTATTGAGTGGTGTAACATTGCTTAGAGTTACATAAAGTTATATAAGGTTGGGTTCAAGTTACATAACTTTAAACAATGTTACACCGCCTAATAACTTGTTATAGAATTCATATTTTGAAAATTATATCATTGAATTACATGTTCTATATATTCTTAACATTCGTGCAAAATTCTTACAAAAAAAAAAACATTCGTGCAAATTTCCATGTCAATTTGATGTTATTTAACATTCAATCCATAAACTTATCTATTATACATTATTTTAAACTATAAAAACTTGTTGATTTGGAAGAGACTGGTAGACAACTTCAATGCTTTCAGTTTGGCTGTAACCTTCTCTTCTAATTTCATTGGTGACTTGTTGAGTTTAGGAACGGTCATATATAAAGCATGGTCAATATTTCCTTGTTATGCTCGCTTCACTTTATATAAGAATTTTAAGGATCATGCTAACGAGTGCCCTTAGGGTATTGGTTAACAATCCAGTTAAAAAAAAAATTATAGAAAAAAACAATTAATATTTTGACAGTTTTTTTTTCATTTTCTATAAAAGTGATGTCAAAACTTTCTTAAAATTGATTGTTAACCAATGCCCTAAGGACACCCGTTAACATTTCTCATATTTTAAATAGAAAACTTTTATATTTTCATTTTACTTATAATATAAATTTACATTATAAATACACAAAAAATGATAAATATTGTACACATTTTCAAAACTAGTAAATATTTTTTGTTTTTTACAAATGTATATAACATTTTCTATTTTTTGTGTGTCTATAATGTAAGTTTACATTGCAAATACAATATAAAGTTATAAACATATAATGATCCTTTTAAATATTTAGTTCTTTCATGTTCATTGGGTGCACAGTTGTACTTTTTCTTTTTCTTCCCCCTTTTTTTTTAATGATCATTAAGTATTAATTCCTGCCAAGAAAAATATAGCTCCGCCTGGTCGGACTTCTAGAAAATATTGTATATATTTTCAAACTTATCGACGAAATGTCAAATCATTTCTAAGAACTTAATAGACTTAGACTATATGCTTCGTACATGGAGTCTTTCCATGGACGATGACAATTTATTGGCTGTATACTTTTTTTAACATAAAATAGTAATCTGATTAACTCTGATGTTTTTTTTACACATACTAATAATATGTTTTACATTATATATCGCATTTTGATAATTTTTCAGTTCACGTTATTCTCATTTAAGAGAAGGAAAAATTAATTTGGTCTTTTTATATATATATATATATATATATATATATATAATTTCTCAGCAAAGATTTTTTTTTTTTTTTTTTTGGTGGTAGTTGTAGCAAAGATTTTTTTTTTTTTTTTTTTTTTTTTTGTGGTAGTTGTCTCAATGATGGTTCAAAATGCACAATACAAGAAGGGTAGTGTTGTGAGTAAGATTGTTAGTATCGATTGGCATAAAATGTGTTTATAAGATGAAGAAGAATGCAAGAGGAGAGACCGACAAAAAAAAAAAAAAAAAAAATTTGGTGGTCAAAGTCTATAACTAGTGGTCATGTATCGACTATGATGAGTTATTTTCCCCAGTTGCTAGTTCAGAAACTATACAATCAAGGTTGTCAAAATCGGGATCCTATGTAGGATCATTGAAGGTATGTGGAATCGTAATCATAGAATCGGATCGTGAATCGTAAGATCCTACATATTTTTAGATTTAAAGCAAAAAACACATTGATAATGGCTTTGTATGTTAAATAATTATGTAAATTATAAATTCATCCAGAAAAAAAACTTAGATTTGCATCATCATATGATGTAATTTGCATGTCATACATTGCTAAATCTCTATTAACGAAACAAATATATTTAAGTTTTGATCCAATGTACTTAAAAAGTTCAATAAATATTTAATTAGCAACCAAATACCAAAATTTTTATCAAAACATATGGAAAATATTTCTAAGTTCCAAGTTCCAAATTTGAAATCCAAAATAAGTTAACAAATGAAAACTAGCTAACTACAATATGAAATCAAAAAGCAAGATGAATATGAAGGTGAAGTGAACATTTAATTATTCTTATTCTAAAGTTCTTATAACCACCGTCCTAAATTTTTAATCATCATCATCCATTTTATCATCTATGTAGACATTATATATTTGTATACTAGAGTTGTAAAAGACATCAAGATACAATTTCATACTCAACTATTCAAGTTATACCACTCAGCAACAATTAAAGAGCATGCTCAAAAAAATCAATCAATCAATATACAAATACAAGCATAACTGATAAAATTATATATAAAAAAAATATTTTTGTAATATTAGAACACAAATTAGTATATTGATCAAACAAATTAAACAATATTATAGCTTAAAATGCAGCAAAGCCAACGTCAAATTCTTCATTTAGAAATGATGAAACATTTTTTCATTTTGATTACAAGTGAACTAGAAACTAGAAAACATTTGCTTAGGTTGATATAATTTTATAAAATAAAAAATAAAGAGTCATACCATCACAACATGAAAAAATAAAAACCCTTAAAGCTTCATCAAAACAAAAAATTTATCCCATAAAAAAAAACAAAAAAAAAATTATGTTTTTGGTGGGATCGATAGGATCCTATACAATTCTACGATCCTATACGATCCTACACGATCCTACGTACAATCTTTCCATTTTTACAATCCAAATGAAATTCTAAACGTTTTGGTGAGGTGAGATCGTAAAATCATGCGATCTTACAATCCAGATCGCGATTTTGACAACTATGCATACAATTGCTAATTCTAGTCAGCTCATAATAAATGGAGAATATTTTAGATGGTTATTAAACCTACCATTTTGAGTAGGCCATAGGCTATGTTGTGAAAAGGCATGAGACAAAGTTCGTATGCTAAAAGAAACTATATAAATATGGCTTCAAATAGGTACCAAGAGCTGAAGACTTTGAGTCAATAGGATTGACAATTACTTTTAGGAGAAGTGATTCACCATATGACCACATAAACACACTTTATAGTAAGGTGAATCAAAATGGAGATATTTTGAATTTTTTTTTTTTTTTTTTTTTTTTTTTTGGTGGATGACCTAACTTTTACAATCAAGAATCCAAATTTGTTTGAAGAGTTTATGAAGCATGTGAGTTTAAAATTATATATATTTATTGGCATCAAGGTGAAGCAAATGAAGGATAGGATATTATTTTCTAAGAATGATATGCTAAAGAGATTTATAAGAAATTTGAGATGTAAGATTACAAGCCAATAAACACTACTGTGAAACGATGAGTTAAGTTGTCAAAACATGACAACAAAGTAAATCCAACATTTTTTTAGGAGCTTGGTTGGAAGTTTAAGGTAACCAATATGCACAATAGGTTACGATACCATGTGAAAATATCTAAAATTCTAGAGAGAATCTAATCTGAATTTCTATTGTTGAAAATTTGAATTTTACAAATCAAGAATCAGATTGAGTTAGCCTCTGTTTTACATTATATACTAACAAAGTTGCTAACAGAAAATAAGAGGGAAATCTAACTAACAAACATTTTATGCGACATAGTTTGGTTAAATTGCAATGGCACAGTTTTGTTTTTGAAATTAACATCTCCAAAAACGATTGTATTTCTTCGTTCTTCTTGAGCGTTGATACACTGACTTGAGGTCTCTAGCTCTACATGCCTGAATCGATATAGGGATTCTGGTGAAAGTAGTTTCTTGTGATTAATGAAGATCTTACCAGCACCATTAATGTAGGGAATATTGGGTCGTGGAGCTCATAGACGTACCCCAAGGGAAGTTGGGGGGGTTTTGAAAAGAAATGCATGGCCCTCATAAGCATGCCATCCATAGTTACCACCCTTAGTACGTGGCAATATATACTTGTGCATAACCTACAAATTATGTAGAAAAATGGTTACTATACACACGCGTGTTCACGAATCACGATTCAGTTAAAAAAATGCGTAAGAGTTATTTCCTCAATATTTAAGCCTCAACCTTTAAGATATAAGAACTGTGCGTGTGTCCATAGTGTGTGTGAGAGAGAGAGACAGAGTAGCCATTAACAAAACATTTACCTATTCCAAGCAACGCAATGTGGTATAGAGGTCGGAGTGGGGCGTCCGGTCCAGGAGAGATGGTGCCTATTGTTGTATTTCATGCACTAGGTGCCACCTCTCCTGCGACAGGAGCTCCACTATAACCTCATTTCTATTTTCCAGCTCACTTGAATCATCATCTTTGTGAATTTTAATACATATGCACATACTAATTAGAAGTTGAAGAGATTTGTGTCGAGGAAGAGATGACCCTAGCCGATCCTTTGCATTGCATATATAACCCGGCTTGGGCCATCTCTCCTGCGACATAAATCCCTCAACTCCTTTTCCTTCCTTTGCTTCCTCTTTTCGATGCCTCACATTATGCCTCATAAACTTCATTTTATAGACCAAAATCTGGGATCTTTTTTTGTCCCTTCATGTAATAATACAACGAAATTACTCAGACAGTGCAATGAAGTTGCTTACATTTTAGCTTTCTCTTTTCCATGACTCTAGCTCCTACCTTAAACCCCACGAAATCTACAGACCAAAATTAAGCCGCGAACTCTTTCTCTCTATCTTCATGGAATATTACTAATGCAATAAAATGAAGTTGCTCACATTTCGGAGGGGCTTTTGCCGTCAATGAACTGAGTGGGAACATTCAAACGCATGGTCAATGTTCAAAGTTACAATATTTCTACTTCAAAGTTCAAATACGAAACTTGCAGGTAATTAAGTTCGCTTGCGGAGTAAGTTGGCATTGGAAAGTAGTAGATTAGGAAGAGACTGAGAAGAAACCTCTTTTCTCCATTGGTGACTGCTGAGTAATTAGGAACGGTCATAAGCATGGTCAATTTCTCGTTATATATGCCGGCTTTTAAAGTCATCCTGATATATCTCTCTACCTAAAATTTCTATTTTTTTTTTTTAAATAGTTTCTTTTTTTTTAGAGCTTAGCTTGGTAGGATTACAAAGAATTACATATATATTTTATTATTTTTTCGAACTTATTGATGAAGTGTCACATATATAATTTCTAGGAATTTACGTACGTAATAGATTTTCATGCATGTTTCAAACATGTCATCATTCCATGACAATTTGTTGGCTATATTAATTTTTTATAATAATTTGATTAATACTAATTTTTTTATATTATATATTGTGATTAGATAATTTTTCAGTATCTTTGGATACATTTGCATGGTAGATTCAATAGACTTAAAAGCCGTACCATATATAAGTTTAGAAGTCCAAAATTTCATCTAGCACACAACTAATTAATTCATTTAGTTTCCTCTATACCATGACTTCCCTTTCTTGTAAACCCAACAATATTTGTAGAGTAGAATTAATTAGTTGGACTCTTTCTTTCCATCTTCATGGGATTCTACAAATTACAAATTTAAAATGTTCTTCAAGAAATGACTTCAAGGCAGTAACGAATGACTTGTCATTGTTGGCTCTCAGGATATCGCTTACATAAACAAACAAGGCCACAAATGATGAACCTTGAGTACAAGTAAACAATGGATAATCACAACGATCGCGAGACTGAGAAAAAGCCAAGTTGCAATCACGTTGTAGGAAATTTTGAAAAATACAGGCGTGATGCTTACTTGAGTCCATAAAAGGATTGGTGCACTTTTGCAAACTCGAGGCTAAGATTGAGATTGACACTCCCCATGACCATGGAACCTAGGAGGAAGAGACATGTACACCTCTTAAAACAATTCACCATGTAAAGAGGCAGTTTTCACATCGAATTGAACAAGATGCCATCTCTGAATCAAATAATATCAAAAAAAATGTTAAGCACAATAACAAATTTGGCCATTGGAGAAAAAGTCTTGAAATAATCAAAATATTGGATTATTGAGTGTAGCCCTTTGCCACGACTCTTGCATTGTAACGTTCAATGCTACCTTAGGATAGGATATCTTTCTCCGAAGAAGGATATATTAAAGAGATGCTTAAGAAATTTGAGATGTCAAATTACAAGCCAACAAACCTCCTCGTAGAATGTTTGAGTTAAATTGTTAAATCATGACGATGGCAAGAAGGTAAATCTAATATTCTTTAAGAGTTTAGTTGGAAGTCTGAGGTACTTAATATGCACAAGACCAAATACTTTCTTTTGCATTGGACTCGTTAGTCGCGGCATGGAAGTACCAATCATGACCCATTTGAAAATTGCTAAGATAATTCTTTACTTAATTTGTGAAAGGTACACTTGATTTTGAATTCTTTTTCACATTCTTACACGTTATGTGACAATCATATTTTAATAGAAAGCATTTTTGTCCCTCTTTACGCCAACTCTTAGCTATAGATTACAAGAACCAAACAAAGTTGTAAGAAGAACTCAAAGCAATAGCTCTATTAAATGATTACTCAACAATACCCCTACAATAAATTGAATTGAAACGAGATGGAACGAATGTACGTTGTTGCAGTAACTTTGACAAACAACTTTATATGCCCCATTGTTGCTAACTTGTTATGATGAATTGATGATACAATTCTTTCCGGAAATCCTGACCAAAAAAGTGAATATGTACACCCCATAGGGGGAGAGAGCTTCTTGCTTCAACACTGCATTGGATAGGAAAGTCTTGAGCACTACTAGCAGGAATTTGGGCGCTATTGAAGTTACCAACACATCTCTCTTGGGCTTTTTGTACCTACCCACATAGCACCAGAATACAATCTTCGTAAAGGTACCTGTACGCCTATGACATTGATAATGGTAAAATACATTGGCATCAAATGTGATTTTGGATTTGCTTTCAGCTGATATTTTGAAAGTGGGTAACACTAGTTGAGTTGTATTTTTCATAAAGTGAAGCTTTAAAACAAAATGCTTAAACTATTGTCATCTTTACTATAAAATTAAAATGCTTACAAATTAAGATTTTGGTAAAATCTAGTAAATTCCTTACGTGCACCATTTTTACATCAGTGGTTGCATCCCAGGAGCTAATAGGCTTATCCCAGGAGAAGTTGGGGGGTTTGAAAAGAACTGGACCCTCATAAGAATACCATCCATAGTGGCCACAGACATATTTCTATCTCTTATTATATGTCTCCAACTCGTGCATAACCTAAACATTATTTAAGCCTCAAGGCCCTTCAGGGACAAAGCCAAAGCCTTGAGTTAAGGGATGCGGCTTTACTATTGGTTGTATGCAGTGATTTCAACATTTGATTCTGCTACTACTTAGCTGCTAAGTTTTGTTTTGTTCTTTTTTTTTTTTTTTTTTTTTTGTGTGTTAGTAAGAACAAAATTATTTTTGTTTAGAATTTTCTAAATGACAGGGTTGATTATTTTAAATAAAACTGGTTAATTGAGCTTAATTTTTTTTTTTTTTTAAGTTTTACTATTAGTAATTTTTGTTGTTGAGCTATTTTTTTGGGGCTTGTATGTTTTGTTTTAGATTTTAGATCTATAAATTTTTTTATAGTCACTACAATTAGGAAAATACTAGCACTACAAACTTTTTTTATAAATTATTGATGTAATAAGTGGTTACTAGTAAGTAAAAAAGTGATGTGAGTAGTGGGTCCATGTGCGAACTAATAAGAATTTACTATCAAAACAGTTTGTAAAAATGTTGTAAAATAGTTTTTGACAAAAACGTTCATCGTTAAAGTTTTTGGCAAGACAGTGGGATAGAACTATCTACACTACTCAAAGTTGCTGGGACTTAATTTGGAAGCCGTCTGGGAGAGTTGACATGGTAGATCTTGGTAGGGATTTCTTTTCTACCTGTTAAGATTCTCAGTAGTAGAAGATTTAGAAATGGCGTTTAAGAAAGGCCCTTGGTTTATTGGGGAACGCTTCCTGTCCATCCGACGATAAGCGTTAGTTTCTTCGGTGGCGGTGTGGGTCAGGCTTAATGAACTGCCCATCGAGTACTATGATGCGACGGTTCTCCGGCAAATCGGTCAGGCGCTAGGAACGGTTCTAAGGGTGGACACGCATACCGCCATGGAAGCCAGGGGCAGATATGCCTGCATTTGCGTCCAGGTGGATATGAGTAAGCCGTTGATTACTACAGTAAGAATTGGTCAGCGCTACCAACCTGTTGCTTACGAAAGGATGAATAGGCTTTGCTTTGCCTGCGACCGTCTAGGCCATCGGCGAGACGCCTGCCAATTTACCATCAAGCCCTTTTCCCCGGTTTCAAAAGATTCCCTTGAGTCCAACAACGCTGACAAAGGGGACCAGGCGCCACCCTCACCTGAGGCACAACCCGAAGCTTCAATCGGGAATCGAGACGTCTCGGAGGAGGAGTCCAGCAATGCTACTTTTGGCCCTTGGATGGTCGTTTCACGGAACGGAAAGAGACCAGACTGCATAAGAAAAGTTATAACAACCCCTTAGCAGATTTTAGACATGCATCCTTGCACATAGACGATAAAGAGCCGTTGGGAAATAAGGTGTTTGAAAAAGAGCTTAGTGGGCCGGGGGTCACAAGCAAGAGTGAGGATAAAAGGAAAGCCCAAGATGAGTCGGGCTCGAAACCACCAACTAATGGGAAGGAGTTTAACACGAAATCAAATGGTTTAGTGCATATGGGCTTAGGGCATGGCAGTATCCAGAACGTGGGCCGATTCAGTAATGGATCGTCAAAAGCTAAGCCCAACTCCAATTCAGTCAAGGGCAAGAAGGACTTTGCATGGAATAGGGCGACCTCCACTAACTCGTCCCATGCTGTCTTCTCCAAGGACAGTCTAAACACTAAAACCGAGTGGTCCCTCAACATCTCCAAGATTCAGTCCGGCCTTGATGGAGAGTTCAAATTTGGCAGCAACTCAGGGCACAAAATGGGCGATCAATGTGGACAGCATGATAGTGGAGATACCGAGAGTGATCATAGAGGAGATCAGAGCTCGTCCCACTCATACCATAGGATGGTTTAACTCCAAGCTTCGAAAGGCATGGAAGTTGTTGTTTCTGTTAACTCCGACGAGCTCAACGTTGGCTTATCTCCACCTAGTAGACCTGGCTTGGGGAAGGATGACCGACCCGTGGTGGAAGTTCCTTTCAGACACACCGGGTCCCAAAGAAGCAAGAACTTTGGTCTGGAATCTCATCCCTCAAATATTGGCGACTCCAGTATTATGCGAAACGATACCGGAGGAGAGCTTGTCTGCGAGAAGAATGCTGGAGAACCAAGCCATTGCAACGGTATTCATGGGAAATCGACATGCCACAAAGCTTCTGCAAGTCTTCCAACCCATCACGAAGTTCAGTATTCACTCGATAGCCACGGAGAAAATGATGGATGTGCTGGAGCATTGTGTGACACTGATGCCTGGCAGAAGTCAGACAATAAAGAAGATGGTGAGGATGACCGGATGGAATCTGATAGAGGAAGCAAAACTACTTCCTCCGTTTGATGAGTGTCTGACCCCAACCATTGTTTAATCATGAATATTATAGCCTGTGTTAGGACACATATGATTCAATGTTAGGAACATATGTCATTATTTTATGTAATTGGCTAATCCTTTGACAAAACGTATTTTACTTATAATTAGGTAAATCTAGGATGTGTTTAATACTTCAAGAAACAATGTCTCAAGTTTAAGTGTTAAAGTCATGCAAGTCTGTCCAAGAATCAAGTAATGAATTGCTAAATTTTAAAGCTTGACAGCTAGCATCTATCGAGGTTTAAAAAGCTGTGAAGTCCAAAACTCGACAGCTAGCTCGATAGATACCCTATCTGTCGAGGTTTATGAAACTCAGTTCTTCAGAGCTAATTTTCATCCAATCCGTAAGTATGTGTTTAGGCTTTCTTTTCTCACAACCCTAAACATATATAAGGATTGTTTTAAAAGCCGTCACAGCTAATGCAACTTAATGCAAAAGTTTTTCACAAGCATATTGTAAACCAGAGACATATGCCCTAGTTCATCTTTCTCTTAAAGAAGCTGCTGTGTTTGTACACCATAGGGTTTTGTGACCAAGGAGCTTCTTAATCTTCATCGTTTGGATAAACTGAAGAACTTTGCAGCCAACATCTTTCTCAAGTTGGTGATTAAGTCGCGTACTGGGATCCGCGCAATTGGTTAGTCACGTACTGAGAGTCGTGCATTGAAAATGAGAGATTGTCACTACAGAACAAGTCCAATTGGATATTGAGGTAAGGGTTCAACTGTAGGTTGGTATAAGGTACTGGGATTCATTTATTTGTAACCACTTGTTTTGATAATAGTGGATTCTCGGGAGTAGTGACCTTAAAATCACCCGATGGGATTTTTGCCGTGTAAGTTTTCCTCATTCGTAAACAAATCACCATGTCAATTTATTTTCTACTACATATTTATTTTAATTAGTGATTTGTTTGTGCTGCCACGCATATTATATGTTAATCTGATTAATTAATCTACTTCGCTAATTAATCAATTAATTCATCACAAGGGGTCAATACATTCTTGGCATATCAGCCTAGAATTGTAGGGGAGTTTTAAAGCCCTCCTTTCAAAATCATGTGAGGGAGCTGGTTCATAATCATGACCTTGCTATTATGATTGTCATGGAGACCCGTATTGGCGGTGACAGAGCTAGGGACATCACTGATAGGCTTCCTTTTAATGGAGTCATTCACACAGACACGATTGGTTTCGCTGGTGGTCTTTGGCTATTATGGAATTTAGATAAAGTCCAGATCACCCAACTAGCCATGTCAGAGCAGGAAGTTCACGTCCTGGTAAAGGTAACCTCTACTACCTTTGAATTTATTTTCTCTTCTATTTATGCTAGCTCTAGATTTCATGAAAGATGCATTCTGTGGAATAACTTAAAAAATGCTGCTAACCTGCATGAGAAACCTTGGATAATTGCTGGAGATTTTAATATGGTTCTTGCAGATGGGGACAAATTTGGGGGTAGAGCTATTAATTCTAACAGATTGCTTATTGTCAAAGAGTGTCTTGATTACTGTAACATGGTAGATTTGGGGTTCACCAGGCCTCGATTCACTTGGACCAATAGGCGAAATATGAATGCTCTCGTTCAAGAAAGAATGGATCATTTTTTCGCCAATCCAAGCTAGTGTACTGCTTAGGGTAACTTATCTTACAAGATGTGTGTCTAACCATTGTCCTGTGCTCTTTGAGTCCAACTCGAGCAATGGTATCCATCTTCCTAGGCCATTTAAATTCCAAAGTTTTTAGCTTTTGGATTTATCTTTTCCTAGGACTGTCTCGGAAGCTTGGGGTTAGTCCTGTCCTCTTCAAGATGCTATTGAATGCTTCTCCAGGAAAGCTTCGGATTGGAATAAGCATAATTTTGGGAACATTTTTGGTAAAAAGAAGAGGGTCATGGCGCTTTAGATTGGAATAAGCATAATTTTGGGAACATTTTTGGTAAAAAGAAGAGGGTCATGGCCCAACTGAATGGAAATTAGAAAGCCTTGGCCTCACATCCATCGCATTCTTTGATTGAAATGGAGAAAATGCTGCACAAAAAATTAAATGTGCTCTAAAATCAGGAAGAGGAGTTATAGGTGCAGAAATCTCGCATTAACCGGCTGATTGAGGGTGATAGAAACACAGTTTTTCATCATATGTCTACTATTGTGAGGAGACAAGGCAATTGAATTTCCTGCATTAAAAATTATATGGGACAATGGATCCATAGTGAGTTGGGGGCCATGAATTACATTAGAGAGGGCTTTAGCAAATTGTTCACAACCACCCTCGATCACATTCCCTTTTACCCTCCTCACCCTTCTAGGTGGCAAGCTGTTCTATCTAAGGAGGATAAGCTCAACCTTAGTATGCCGCTTTCAGAGGTCAAAATCAAAGAGGTCTTGTGGGCTCTAAAGCCTTACAAAGGCCCAAGTTCAAATGGGCTCCATGCGGGGTTTTTCCAAAGGTTTTGGTTCATTATGGGGGATTCGATAAGGAATGAAGTTAAGAAGATTTTTTATGAGAGCAAAATTCCTGAGTAACTCAATAGAACCAATATTGTTTTAATCCCAAAAGTTGCGGGACCAGAAAGCTTGGGAAATTATCGCTCCATTAGCCTTTGCAATACTGTGTACAAGATTTGTTAGGATTAGTGCCCTTAAATCCTATTGTATGATGCTATGTATGATATTAAGTGTGACATTATGTATGACTTAATATTGTGTTTAATAAAGTTGTTTTATTATTATCTGAAATAATGGTAACATGAATATTCGGACATTATGACATAGTCCATGAGATGCATAGTATGTGATTTATGTGATTTAGTCACAGAAGATATAAGTCACAAGTTCTTTGTAAACTCAGAATTATAGTTCGTAGTCGGTGATGAAATTGGGCATTTCATCTGCGAAGACTATAACATATCAACTACGATGATTTGTCTTGATCATGGAAGTAAAGACTTCTAGTTGATGTGTTGATGTGTTTTAAGAGTTAAGACATATTGAACTGGACTGCTGTGAGATTTATTATTCTCTTAAGGACTGTCAAATGAATAATAAATCTCACGACTTATATTTGCATGAAATCTTAATCCTGAGAGAATAATGGACTTGATCATGAAGTATAGGTTGCTTTGATATATCAGGAGTGAGATCTAAAGTAACGGTCAAAACCTCAGTATGTTGGGCAGCCACATTTAGTGTTGATGGAACATATATTCTCAAGATGGAATTCATAGTCTCTTAACGGAGATATAAAATATTCCCTTGAGATAAGTTTTATGGGTTTGTTATTCAGAGAGTTAGGCCTAACCACTTTGGTAAGAAATTACTAAAGTATATATTTATGAAATTGGATTTCATAAATATATGATGAATAACTTAAAAGGATTAAACCGGGTACTCAAGGATTAAGATGTAGTAATCTACAAAGTGGCAGTCCACATTTATGCATTTGTATTACTACGAATATTTTATGAAGGGGTTTGCATGTACAATAAAGTCTTGGGATATAATTTATAAATAAAGCCTAGAGTGCAACTATATTTATATAGTGGTATTAAATATAGTTAATGGTAATTTTGAACTTGTCAAGAGTTGACAGAAAAGCCCAAGACCCATTGGAGCTAGTGTCTTATTGGTCCCTTTTGGTCCCACTCCAAGCCACACACTTAAGCCCAATTAGAAAGGCCCAAAAGGCCAGCCCAATTAGATAGTTGGTTAGATACAAAAGGAAAAACGTACATAATTTATATGGTGGGAAAAACATCATTAAAAAATAGTGTATATGAGTGAAAGTCACTCAATTTAATTCTCCTTTTGTAACTGATTGAGAGTCCACACTTCTTGGGCGATAGTGGAATTGGAGTGAAGATTAAAAGTATTCCCAAGTGCTTTGATCTTTGTTTTGAAATTCATCGCTTCAAGGTACGCTCTCTTATACATGAAATCTGAAATTTACATAGTGCATGTTATAGATTGAGAATGAAGTAGATCCGTTAATTTTCCGCTGCGTACATACTTATTTCCTTCAAGATTGTCACCAAGATCATCGTAGCCAAGCTTAGACCGCATCTTGATAAGTTGGTTTGCCCCCTTCAGTCTGCATTTGTTCCAGGAAGGAGAAGTGTTGATAATGCTATTGTGGTCCAAGAGTTGATTCACACTATTAGAAACAAAAAGGGGCGGGGAGGTTACATGACGATTAAAGTGGACCTTGAAAAGGCTTATGATAAAATTGAGTGGAGTTTCATTAGAGAAGTTCTTATTAATGCCAATCTTCCCCACAATCTGGTGAATCTCATTATGAGTTGCATGTCGTCAGTTTCCATATCTATTCTCTTTAATGGTGGAAGTATGGAGCCTATTTTACCTTCACGAGGAATCAGACAAGGTAACCTTCTATCACCTTATCTTTTCATTCTTTGTATGGAAGTCCTCGAACATATTATTGAAGAAAAGTGCAATAAGAAGAGTTGGGTCCTTGTAAAAAGCTCTCATGGTGGGGTGGCTTTCTCTCACCTACTTTTTGGGAATGATTTGGTCTTTTTTGCGAAGGCGGACCATGTGAATTGCTCTATAATAAGGGATGTGCTTGATAGTTTTCATGCCCAGTCAGGGCAATCCATCAATGAGAGCAAATCTAGAGTGTATTTTTCCCCAAATGTTGATGTGGACACAAGAGAATCTTTGTGTGACATTTTGGGGTTTCATTCGACTCCAACCTTGGGAAGTATCTTGGCTTCCTTATAAAACATCGTGGAGCCAGTAATCAAGACCTAAACTTCATTTTGGAAAGGGTCAAACAAAATTTGGCGAGGTGGAAAGCCAATTTATTATCTCTTGCAGGAAGAACGGTCCTCATTCAGGCCTCCATATCCACTATTCCGGCTTATATTATGCACTACATGGCATTACCTAACAAATTGCTGGATAATATTGATAGAGTCAATCGCAATTTTCTTTGGGGCTCTTCGGAATCTTCAAAAAGAACACATTGGGTGGGCTGGCACAAAGTGACCAAACCTAAAGAGAAAGGGGGTCTTGGAATTCAATCGGCAAGGGGAAGGAATCAAGCTTTACTTGCAAAGCTTAATTGGAGATTCCGTATGGAAAAGGATGCTTTGTGGGCTAAGGTTCTCAAGAGCAAGTATTGTACTAGCCGAAGGTTGAATGATAGAAACAAGGAAAAACTTCCATGCTCCAGAGTTTGGTAAGCTATGAAAAAGGGAAGCAAGGTGTTTAACAAAGGCGTCAGATGGATTCCGGGGAGGAATAGTAACCTAAGCCTTTGGTATAACAATTGGGCAGCAAATGTTCCATTGAGAGCTCTTATCCAAGGTCCCCTTTTTGAAGAAGAAGAGTGTCTTAAAGTTAAAGATTTTTTTGGACTAGATTTTTTCTCAGCATGCCCACAATGCTTATCAAACATCATAATGATCAAATACTAAGAACCACATCTTTCTTATAATATATGTGTGTGTGTGTGTGTGTGTGTGGTTGGGGGGGGGGGGGCTCGGGCCCAAATAGTCAATACTGGCCCACTTAACCAAGGCCCAAGATTGGCTAGAGTGGCCAAATCCAACCCATAAGATAGAAGTACACCCAAACCCCGTTGAAGTGAGCCCAGCCCAACAACACATTTATTGAGACTAAGAAATTATCATTCGAGAGAAGCCCACAGTGTTCGATCCACTACTGACTAATGAGGTGGTGGGAAAGTGATGATGAAATGATTAGATCCAAGTTGGTTACCGAGAGTTATCAGTGTCTTTGGGGAGTTCGCTGCCAAACGCTATTTGACATCTAGAACAAGTTTCGAGAGAATCCTCAGAAGACATGACTGTTTCTTGGGATTTTGGGTAATAGTGGGATTGCATGGAAACTAGTGAAAAAGTAATGATTTGAACCCCACTAAGGAGAACTATATAAAGGGAGTGAGGGTAAATGATGGAGGGTGGTTGACAAAATGCTAAGGAAAAGAAGGGAAAAGAAAAAGAGAGAAAGGGTGAGGAAGGGAGAATAACAATCAGAGGGGAAGGGGGTGCTGTTCAAAAAAGAAAAACTCACAAAGATAATTGAAAAATGACTATCCAGCTTGTGTTTGAGGCCATTTTCCTGTAGGATTGTTAGGAAACCCACCTATAAATAAATTGGGGCCCAAATCCTTTGTCCGAGACTTCAGCTCTCACAAGTTTAGGGACCACAATTTCCCATAAACGGCGCCAATTATGTAGTTATTAGTCCATATAATAGTGCATAAAATAAGGACAGATGGGTTTGAAGTAGTTGTAGAAATTACAAGCAACACCTAACATTGTGCCACATGTCATTCAGGCCCATATTCACATGAAAGGAACAATATATATATATATATATATATATATATATATATATATATACTTTGATTCAAGTTACACCTGGTGTAACTCTAAGCAATGTTACACCACCCAATAACTTATTATTGAATTCATTTTTTGAAAATCCAACCGTTGAATTACATGTTTTATATGTTCTTAATATGTATGCCAATTTTCATGTCAATCAGATGTAATTTACCGTTCGATTCATAAACTAATTTTTTATGCATTATTTTAAACTACAAAAACTTGATTCTAAACAATTGATTGATGACATGGCTATTAATCTTTAATCATCTTTAAATTTTGTAAGTATAGAGAATATACGAATATTGATAGGCCAAAAACGTATTGACTCCTTGTGATGAATTAATTTATTAATTAGCCAAATTTATTAATTAATCAAATTAACATGCAAAGCGCGTGGTAGCACAAACAAATCACCAATTAAACTAAGTATGCAGCGGAAATTAAATTGACACGGTGATTTGTTTACGAATGGAAAAAATCTACACGGCAAAAACCCCACCGGGTGATTTTAAGGTCACCACTTCCGAGAATCCGCTATTATCAAAACAAGCGGTTACAAGTAAAGTAATCCCAGTATTTTATACCAACCTACAGTTAAACCCTTACCACAATACCTAATTGGACTTGTTCTGTAGTGACAATCTCTCATATTCAATGCACGGCTCCCAGTACGTGACTAACCAATTGCGCGGATCCTAGTACGCGACTTGATCACCAACTTGAGAAGGATGTTGGCTGCAAAGTTCTTCAGTTCATCCAGACAATGAAGATCATGAAGTTGCTTGGTCAAAAAACCCTACAGTGTACAAACACAGCAGCTTCTTCAAGAGAAAGATAAACTAAGGCAAATTCTGTCTCCAGTCACAATTTGCATGAATAAGACTTTGCTTCACACTTATGCAACTTGTGTCACCTTTGACGGCCCTTAAACTAATCCTTATATATGTTTAGGATTGTGATAAAAGAAAGTCCAAACATACATTCACGAATTGAATGAAAAACAGTCCTGAAAAACTGGGTTTCATAAACCTCGACAAATACCCTATTGAGCTAGCTGTCGAGCCACGGGTTTCAATAGCTTTTAAACCTCGATAGATGCTAGCTGTCGAGTTTTAAAATCCTGCACTTCATTCCTTGATTCTTGGACAGACTTGCATGGCTTTAACACTTGAACTTGAAACCTTGTTTCTTGAAATATTAAACACATCCTAGATCTACTCAATTACAAGTTCGTTTTGTCAAAAGATTAGTCAATTACATAAAATAGTGACATATGTACTTAACATTGAATCACATATGTCCTAACAAAGATAATGTAATCCAACGGTGGATTTATCAAAATTCACATTTAATTATAAAATATTGGGTGGTGTAACATTGCTTAAAGTTACATATGGTGTAACTTGAACTTAACTCTCATATATATATATATATATATATATATATATATATATAACAAATTAACTAGACTCATCACACGCATTTTGCGGGTGCAATAATACTATTTTTTATTTATTTTTTTTAAGTGTTATAATACTTAAAAGTGATATATAAATAACTATGTGTGTATATATATATATATATATATATATATATATATATTTTAAAGAATGAGGTATGGTAACATGGAATAATGTTTAAAAATGAGATAGAGAATCGTAAGAAGTTGAAACCCAATAGGACATTTGAATTTATTGATTGGGATAAAAATTGTGATAAGTAAAAAAAAATTAAGATTAGAACAAAAATAAGATGATATACATTAATGTGGATGAATGGAGATTTGTGATATCTGTATAGAATTTGGATAACAAAAATTTTGGAATGTTTTAAAGAATAAATAATAAAAAAAACCATATAAATTTTGGGATAAGAATGAGTAGTTTTTATTTGAGGTAACAGGTTTTTTGTTTTGAAAAAAGTAATTTTGTATTTTTTTTATAAAAATAATTGAAGTATTTGAATTCAAATATAGATAACAAAGACAGATAGGAATCAAACATTTGAATATAAATGGGTGGTGAGAATAACGTTTTTTTTTTTCCCTTTTATACGTGAGATGGTATTACTGTTTTAACATTTTTTGCTTTTTTGTAGGAAAAAAATTAAACAAAATGGTATTTTATTTCAGAATTTGTATAATGATATTTTGGAAATATAGGAATCATCTTATTAATAGTTTTTTTTTTTTTTTTTGAGCTAGAAGATAGTATTATAGTTTATATGTGTGTGTGTGTGTATGTATAGCGCACATGCAATGAAGTTATGGACTTATTGGCTAAATTATTTTTTCCAACTTATTTAAGCACAATTTTTTAAAATCTATTTTAAATATAAGATATTGTAATATGCCAAAAGCTCAACCACATTGAACTCAATAAGAGCAAGAATGTTTATAAAACATCAAATATATAGTATATACATGTCAAAGAATCAAGGTATTACTTGATACCACCATTAACATCTTTTCACGCTATCACTTTGATAACACAAAAAATCACCGTGGTTGAGCTTTTAATGATTTACCTTTTCAATATTTATGCTGAAATAGGGACATGTTAATGGAAACTTGTATAACTCCACAATTGGAGCTATGCTACACAATGGATGTTGTCATATATACTATTAATAAGAGGATTCTCCTATTTCATTTTCAATTTTTGGCGTACCATGCCAAAATATCTTCATACAAATTCTGAAATAACATATCCTTTAGTTTAATTTTTTTCCTACAAAAAACCAAAAGAAGTTAAAACAGTAATACTATCTCACGTACCCAAAAAAAAAAAAAAAAAACCGTTATTCTCACCACCCATTTGTATTCAAATGTCTAATTACTATCTGTATTTGTTATCTATTTGAATTTAAATACTTCAATCATCTTTATAAAAATAAAAAAAAAATACAAAATTACTTCTTCCAAAGAATGTTTAAAGAGTAATATTATCTCACGTACAAAAGGGGGGAAAAAAAAAAACCATTTTTCTCACCTCTCATTTGTATTCAAATGTCCGATTCCTAATTCTCAAAAAAAAAAATGTCTAATTCCTATCTCCATTTATTATCTATTTGTATTCAAATACTTCAATTATCTTTACAAATATATATATATACACACACACACAACAAAATTACTTCAAAAAAAAAAAAAACTCACTACCTCATGTAAAAACTACTCATTCTTATCTCGAAATTTTCATTTTTTTTTTTTTAATTCTTTAAAACATTCCAAAATTTTTGTTATTCAAATTCTATATATACAGTTATCACAAATCACCATTCATCCACACTAACGTATATCATCTTTCTTTTGATTAAATCTCAAATTTTTTTACTTATCATAATTCTTATCACAATCAATAAATTCAAATGTCCTATTGGGTTTCAATTTCTTACGGTTCTCTATTTCATTTTTAAACATTATTCATGTTACTTTACCTCTTTCTTTAAATAAAAAAAAATACACAATTATTTATATATCACTTTTAAACCTTATAACACTAAACTAAAAAAATAAATAAATAAAGTATTATTTCACGCACAAAGCGCATGTGATTAGTCTAGTTTTGTATTAATTGAATGTGATTCAAAATATCTAGTTGTTACTACTTTACATGCATATGCTTAGAGATCGAAAACCATTAAAATAAAAATAAAAATGTATAAACCCACCATCCAAAAAGCACATAGTAGATGCTTTACTTTTGAATCATATTCAAATTTCTTGAATGGTAAAACTTTTTTTGTTTAGTTTAACCCTTTTTTTCTAAATAATTACAATAATACGAGATGGATGATTCAAAATCTCATAACTGTCACATTCAAAAAAAAAAAAAAAACTTAAATGAACTAAAAAGAACAAAGAAAATTAATTAATCTAAACATTAATAATTCTTTTCTTTTTTAGTAAAAAAAAAAATACATTAATAATTCATCATTTCATGTGCCTACACTCTTCAGAAAATAGAATAGGGAAAATAATTGATAAAAAAATGAACAATTCATCATTCATGTGGCCGGACTCTTCATGTATTGTGTCATTTTATAATGATTCGGTGCTGCAGATGATATTCATCAAACTATTTCATGTGGCTGTACTCTTCAGCTCATTCTGAGGAACATGGTTGACGGAATGTATCGTGTCCTTGGATGTTGATTCGGTGCTGCAGATAACATTCATCAAACTTCGTTTATGCTATGAACAAAATATCTAAAATAAATTCATTCAAATGCACAAGATCATAGAAAATATTATATAACTAAAAGCTAAAGGTTTTGCTATGCAGCAATTGCTTGGGTTATGTGGCAGTAAAAAAAAAGCAACATGTGTCCAAGAATGCCTTCAAGAATGTAACAATTGCTGCTTACAAGTATGCAGCAAAACCTTTTTCCTAATAAAAATAAATTTATTCAAATGCACATGCACATGTATTATATCTAATTTAAATAAAAAGAAAAGTACTTTAGACACTTGTCACTTTCTTTTTGCTACCACATACTCCTATATGCAGCAATTATACAATTGTTGTATACAAGTATGCAGCAAAACCTTTCCGTTAAATAAATTGATAAATAAAAATATAAAATAAATAAACTCATATCTAACCACAAATTCTATACATAATTACAATATAAAAGATTCTAATATAATCACCATTTGAAATACATACCTTGAATCACAAGCTTCTTTGAATTTATCAACCATGTTCTCATAGTCCGAATGGTGAAAAGGAAATCCCTCCGATGGAGGTTGAACATTTAATTTCCTGTCAATATATAAACCTTTTTCATTGATAGGAATGTTCAAATGCTGTTGATAAGTCGAAACGGTGTTACTGCTTGTAATTGTGTCTGATTGTAATTGTGAAGGAGGTAAATAGTCAGACTTTTGTTGGTATTGGCACTGACCCTTGAGATTAGCTATATATTGTGAAGTACTTAAATAGTCTGCTGCAGCCTTTTGTTGGTGTTGGCACTGGCTCTTGAGATAAGTTATATCTAATGGCAATTGCGAAGGAGGTGAATGTGAATAGTGCTTTTTGATCCTATCCTTGTAAATCCTTACAAGATCTGGAAGCAGACTTTGAAGCTCTCCTGTGGCTTCTTGTAACCGTAACTGAAGTTGCTGCACAATACCGTAACAACCCGTATTTGGAAATTTTGCCCACATCTCGGACTCATATTTGACGGATCTCATTGCCTTTTCACGGTCTGCAGGGTGTACTTGTTTTAGTATCTTCATTATGTTGGATACACCAAACAAACGGTGTGCATGTTGAAATGACTTGAACTCCTCAGCAGGAAAAAATGGTGCCAATGGGCAATCTTTTCCACACTTTCTCCGTTGATATTTGCATGCGGCACAAGCACTCTTCGTAGTCAAAGTCATTTGAGATATAAAAACAAACACTAGAAGTGACGAGAATACCATTAATATCATCAAGATCTTGTTGGAAGATGCCATCGTTGACAATTGATAATAAACCGATGTAGTTTCTATGTGATTGTTAACCAAGAACGTAGTTTCCATGTAATTGTTAACCATGAGCTGGGAACAGAAAGACCCGGTAAAGATTCGCAAATTTCAGATTCAGAAAATTGGATCTTGTTTTAAACTTTGAACCTTAAAGTATTTGATAGATATTAATTGTTTTATACCCACACGGTATTAATTCAGTTAATCTAAAATGACAGATAAAAAGCCTTAATAGTATTTCATTTTCCATTTTCAAAACGAGCACAGGAAAGAGTAATGCTACAGTCACAAATTATTTTACAATATTTTTACAAAATATTAATGTAGTCATCCTCTTATTAGTTTTAATTAATATCACTTTTTCATTTACCAATAATTACTCATCATATCAACAGTTTGTAAAAAATTTTGTAAAATAATTTGTATCTCTAGCATTATTCCGCAGGAAATGACATGTCATTTTTAAACACAAAACATTTATTATTATTTCTTATGTGTCACCATTTGCATTTATTGTTACTTTAATTTGTATTAAACATGTCATTTTTTACACTCATTAAGTTGACTTTTTTTTTATTTTAGTCAAATAGGTATTATTCATAAATATTTTTTCAATCATTTACAACACATTCGCATGCATAAATAGTCCTAAAAAATTTAGCTTTTAACAATTTAAAAATTATTTTATCTATTTTAACACATCATTTTATAATACACCTGTAATAAAAAGTTTTTTTTTTTTTTTACCTCTTCATTTAAATATTTTTTATTTATTCTTTTTTTTTTTATCACTTTATGCTACGGTAATGAGAAGAGATGATCCCATAAAATAAATTAATATTTTTTCAAGCACTTTGTGCTACAGTAAAGAGTTTGTATAAATTTTTAACTTTACCATCATCAATCTAATAAGTTCTTTTGTGTTTTAAATACTAAGATAGCATTTTAGCTATTTTAGCACCAACAATATGAATGCTCTAAAGTACTAATAAAATTTAACTCCAAATAAAAGTCTTAATTAGAAATAGTTATCCAGCACTACTATTCTTTTAATTTCAAAATATAAGACCCGGCATGATAGATAAGTGACAACAACTATGCTGGTGGTAGATTAGTTTTCTTTACTTTTCCAACACTTCTAGAGACATCCAGAATGACCAGGTCATTGTCCCGTTGATAAATTATTATTTTTTTTCACAAAAATCTCTAGAATTTGTTGCTCACTATACATGCATTATTGATTAGGTTTCTTTCCCCCTTTTTCTTTTTCTTTTTTTCATTTTTATCCTTCTAAACTATATAGTTGGTCTTTATCCTTTACACCATATATTAATTTAGTCCTTAATTTTTTAATTGTGTCAATTTGGTCTCTAATCTTTCTGTGTTGTATTAATTTGGTCTCTTCCGTTATATCCTCTTGGATGGAAAAATTAAACATGTCAAACAGTGTAATAAAAAATACTAATTTTTCATGCCACAATAATTGCCAATTGTACCACTAAGTCAGATTAAAAATAAATTTTTTTTTTTAAACCCAAAATTTATGTTCAAACCCTCAAGTAATCGCTGTGTTTTCACGCTTACCAATCATTAAATCGATAGTTTTTCTCCTTTGTTTCCGATTTTTTCTGTGTTTGGGATTGGTTTGAAAATGGCTTTGGTTTTGGTTTTATTGGAAATTTTGCAGCAACCCACAATAGTTGATGTGTTAAGCGAGTTGATGATGTTCATTGCGCCTCTTCGGATAGTGTTCTTGTCGGGGTTTGGTTGGGTGGGCATGGAAGCCCAGATGGGCCAATGTTTTGACCAAAGATACTTTTCCTACTTCACCAATTACCACAACACAATCCACGTGTTTCACATTTGTTCCAATTCCAAGCTTGAATTCTTCAAGGTTTCAGTTCTCCAGTTGCTGCTATCTAATCTGATTCTAGGTTTTTTAGGGGTTTTCAATGTCTATGAGTGAATTGACAACTTTGCATATTATTTGTTTTTGATAGTTTTGCTTTGGATTGGGATGTGGAATTTCGATTAATAGTTGAATTAAAGAGTTGGGTTGTTTCTAAAATTTCAATTTCTTTACTTCTGTTGGTTTGAAATTTCTTTTCTTTTTTTTCTTTTTTTGTTGATAAAATGTTGGTTTGAAATTTCTAATCTCACGCGTAAAAAATATTTGGGTTTATTTATTTATTTATTTTTAATCTAACATGGCGGTAGAGTTGACAATTAATGTAGCATGAAAAATCATCTTTTATTACTTTATTTGACACATCAGATTTTTCCATCAAAAGGGATAATGGTAAAGACCAAATTAACACGACACTAAAAAATTAGGAGCCAAATTGACACAATTAAAAAGTTAAAGACTAAATTGATATATGGTGTAAAGGATAAGGACCAACTATATAATTTACCCTATATTTTATTATGTCAATTAGGTTTCCTTTATCTAGATATTGCTTGTAGTTTTTTATACATATAAAACAATTTATCATAACATCAAGGATGAAAATAAATTAATTTAGCTTGAGATACAAAATACTTTTTTTTTTTCAAGAGAGTTTCAACCTATGACGTCCGCTCCTGATGATAGTTTTTTATCATCAAACCAAGCCACCAATCAGTTTTTGATGTAGGCGGGGATCGAACCATTGATCTCTTATGCAACTATCAGAGACTTTACCAGTTAAGCTAACTGGAATCCACACATTATTTTTTTTAGAAGAAGATACAAAATACATTATAAATTTTTGGGTTATAGATTGACTCCGGTTAATTATTTCAATTACTCAAGTTGATTAATAATGTCAAATTACATGCCAATCATGAAAGCACCAACAAATCATCAAATAAACTAAGTGCAGAGGAAATTAAATAGATACAATGATTTGTTGACAAATGGGGAAAACCTCTCACAAGACAAAAATCCCTCCGGGCGAATTTCAAGTCACCACTCCCAATAATCCACGAATCAAGAACAAGCGGTTACAAGAATAAGGAATTTTACCACTACCCTAGACTATCCCAAAATACCAACCTACAATTAAACCTTTGCTCCAATCCCTAATTGGACTTGATCTTGTAAAAGACTTCTTCATTTGCACTGATCCTAGTATGTGACTAAGTCCCAGCTACTAATTGATTTTTTTTTTTTTTTTTGCAAAGTTCTTCACTGCATGTTGAAGATCTGGAAGCACTTGGTTACAAAACCTAAAGCGCACAAAACGCGATAACTTCTCACAAAGTGTATATGAGTTCTCTAATTGAATCTCTAGGTTTTTGAGAATGAAACCCTAGCAATCCAAGTCATCATGAGCCAAGATTCAAATCTGAGAATCCTAAAATCGTAGAGCTCGATAGATCAGGCTTGTGTCGAGAATTATTCATTAAGTCTCGATAGATGCTAATGTCAAACTAGTGTCGAGACTAGTGTCGAGCTTCATTGAATTAACTTTTCTTCACTTGTTTCTTGGTTCAATCTTCATGATTTTAAAGATGCCACTTATTATGTTTGTGTAACATACTTCTTGATACATTAAACACATCTTAGATCTACCTAATTACAAGTGCATTAATGCACTTGTAATTAGAAAATATGACCATAACATAAATTACCATAGGAAAAGGATTTGCTGCAAACTAAGTTGTAGCAACTCTTATAAAAATGCATACATGTAAATGCCTTAAATAGACACCTGTCCAAACTTATATTTAAATGAAAACTTTGTTGTCAAGATTGAATTTTTCAGCAAATGGCCACTTGATATATGAGCATTTTGCAGAAATTACTGCAACTTAATTTGCAGCAAATCGTTGCTCATTACCTTATATCTTAAAATTTTAATCTATCAGCTAGAGCGGTCCAACTAGTATATAAAGAAGTTATAGCTAGTGCTTGACAAACAAACAAACCAAGCTCTCGTACCCATAATTAGTAGAGCCTATTGCAAGGGCCCTAGTGACAATATATAGAAGAATTGGAATAGAGTTCCAATGTAGGATCACTTACTCTTATATACACCATACATTAGCGGAACTTAACACGTCATTTTTTTATAAATGAAATATAGAGTAGAGATAATTAAGATTACTTGCTTTCTTGCTAAGATAATTATCATTTATTCCATTAAAAAATTATCATTTATCCTATAATAATCAAATTTTTAATTCCAAAACTGAATACATTAAGAGTTCATCCACATCACAAATACACTAGGATATAATTCTCCAAGATAATCCCTACTAGGATATAATTTTCCAAGATAATCCTTAGACCATTTATATCCGGATGAGGATTAGATCCAGTATTCCTAGACTTGTTGAAATGTGGACACTTAACAAGTAGGGGCCGCTCCACATTGAGGCCGGGGTGGTCCTGTGACCACTCTGGTTGTAGATTAAGACTACAATTTCACTTAATATATATAAATATATATATATATATATATATATATATATATATTTTTTTATGTGAATTTTAACAAATTTATCATTGACTTACATTTTCTTCTTATATCCTCCATGCTTTCAAAATTTCAATAAGATCAAAAATCAATAGCTATATCATTAATTAAATGTTTACATTTTGAATTTTTGTAGTCTAAAATTATAGATAAAAAATAAGTTTATGAATCGAATAGAAAATAACATTTCATTGGCATGAAATTTGACATGTGTTTTAAAACTATAAAAAACATACCATTCAATGGTTATATATTCAAAATATTTAGCCATATTAATTTGTTTAGTAAGCTACAATTAAGTTTGTAGCCAAACTTTGGTCCCCTTAACAACATATTAGGTCCTTACAAACAAAAAGGAAAAGTTCAAGAAAAATTTTATTGAACTAAAATTTTGAAAGAGATTTAACTTGCCGTATTGATAATAAGAAATTATCATGCAACAATTTCAAAATAAGAAAACTTATAAAATGAATTTGCATTTTTTTTATCAATATATAAACTTCTCTTTTTATTTGATTTTGTATAATTTAAGTTTCAAAACGATCACCTTGGAAAAATTCCTAAAGCCACCACTGTTAACAAGTGTTTGATTCGTGTCTGCATCTTAACAGGTCTACTGGTCTAGTACTGTAATGCATAGAATCCTTAGACCCAAGTCAGTTCCCATCAGTTCTTTCAAATTGGCTTTTTACTTTTTAGCCAATTTAGTCAAAACTATAGCAAAAAATAAAAAACGAAAGACCACCAGACTGTTTCTTATTTTTGTGTCTGTTATTTTCCTTGTTCTTTCTCTTTTTCTTTATTGTTGCATAGGCTGGAAGCTAGAATGTAACGATCGAACACACAATAGAAGTAACGGGTAAAGTGAATTTCTTGTTTTATTTGGATGACCTTTACAAGATGTTTTCTTTTTATTCCTTTGTTTAATCCGCTTGTAGACTTTTTAAAACTGATAGGTTTCCTCCATTTTTTAACATATCTGTTTCATAAGTAATCTTATTATAATTCTTTTTCACCGTAAATACAATTGTAAAAGAAATATTCAAATATCTCCATTTTTTTTTATATATATAACTAAATTTTTTTATAAATTTTATAACCTAAAACAGATGAAAGTTGAAACAGCCAACAATTGTGTATTTGATGTCTATACTAAGTAATACTAGAACCACATAAAATAACATAATTTATATCACAACTCATCCACATGGCGAGCTGTGAGTATATGTCAGATACCACACAAGCTTAGGAGACTTTTAACCGTTCAACGCACAAATGAAATCCTAAAGCTTGTGCTTATTTCACATTGGTCAACAAAGATAAACAAAAAAAATAAAAAATAAAAAATAAAATTAATAATGTTAGGTTCTAAAGACTTAGGATTTGATATATTTAGAACTCTAATGTGTAATGTTGGCAAACCATGATCAAAACAATATGTTTAGTCTTGTTTAGGCTTGCTCAAAGTTGTGTAATTCATGTAAAGTTAGAATCGAGTGGCTGTAGATGTATTGGTGCATTTCGGCCTGGCTCGATCGATCGAAGGATTGACTCGATCGATCGAAAGTCGGCCAGAATGTTTTTTCTACAGAATTTCCAACTCAGCTCTATCTCATTAAACGTTTAGGGTTTTATGTTTTTGCCCTAGGTATATAAGGCAAAACCCTAGCCACGTTTTGAGAGTAGCTCTGGTTGTATTGTTGCTCATATTTTTGCTGTTTGTGTGAATCTCTTGTGAGATCCTTGAGGAGCTTTCCTTCACATAAACTTAGGTTTTTCAAGGTAGAGATTATATCAACATCTTGATGATCAATTCAGTTGCTGTCATTGGAGCTTAAAGAAACACAAGCGGGGGTGCTTGTATCTTGATTGGAGAATTCAAGAAAGAATGAGTCCATGGATTCGGAGCTTGCACGTGGTCGTGTCAGTAAGTTCTACTGGTGGGTAGCATTAGGAAGTCGAGCGTGGGTGCTTGTAAGTCCTTTTGTATGAACTTCGATTCTTTTATATAGTGGATTCAAGTTTACCTTGAAGATAGATAGGTTAAATCCTCCCCAGGTTTTTTACCGATTTGGTTTTCCTGGGTGATCATATCATTGTGTTATTTATATTTCCGCTACTTTATTTCTTGATATGATTAATTGATTGTGTTAACCTAGATTTGCATAATTTGACTAAATTAATCACTTGGCTAATAAACTAGGTTAATCCAATTGTTGTGTTTTAAGGGGTCTAAAAACCTAACAAATAATAATAAAAATATTAATAATAATAAACTAATTCAAGCTTCTCGAGCTAATCTCAGACTTGACAACCAAGTAAACTTCTTTCTTTTTTTTCTCTTTTTTAACATTTCCTCAACCTTTGAAAATTGCAATCAGATTTTACATTCACTTCCTCTATTCCTCATACCATTTGTCTTTCAACTTCCAAGAAAGTACAAAGCACCATGGAGTTCTTTAAGGACGCCACAGCTGTAAGACTCAAGAATCACTTCGGCAAGTACCTAGTAGCTGAAGACGACAAAGAAAAAGTACGGCAGAGGAGCAACGAGGCCTCAAACAAAGCGTTTTGGACCATCGAGTTTGTGGAAGAAAACAGCAACCTTATCTGCTTGAAAAGCTGCCATGGCAAGTGCCTCAGACGAACCATTTTTACTAGGGATGACAGGGAACAAAGTGTTACAAGCTATGCCAGTATCAGAAAATGATAGTTCTATCAATGGGAGCCTAGAAAAGATGGTGTTTACTTGAAATTGAGGACGAAAAGTGGGAATTATCTGCGAGGCAATGGTGGCACGCCCCCTTGGAGGAACACGGTCACACATGATTTGCCCTCTAGGACTGCAACGCAGGATTGGATTCTTTGGGAGGTGGATATGGACATAACAAGAGATCGTTCATTTTTATCGTCATTTTCAATAAACTCTTCGGTTGTGGACAGGGGCGTAGCCAGGAATAAATACATGGGGGGGTCGGGTTGTAACATAAATATACTAAATATAATTCTTAAGTCTATTGAATACAAAATTATCAACTTTCATATATCATCATATACTTGAACATGTTGGAAATTCAACCGAAATTCCAAACCTGTGAGAAACAAAAAAATAGAGAAAACAAAATGCCAAAAGAAAAACAATCACATGCACAAGACAGTATTTACGTGGTTCGGCAATTTGCCTACGTCCACGGAGTTACAGGGATTTCACTATTATCAAAGAAAATTACAATGTGCGGCTACAGTATTTTTCTTTCTCAAAAACAACAACAATACAAAACCCTAATCACAAAAAAAAAAAAGGCTTTTATATCATGCGCACAGGATTCACAATGGGCTACAAAACGGGCCAAAAAAATTTTGTCTGCCCAAGCCTCCGCTCCATGGACTAAGCCTCAGTAAATCTCCCATTAAAAACCATGCAACATTATTCAAGTCAGGTCAGGTCATCAACCGGATCAAATCATGCCTGACGGCGATTTTTCATGGAATAAAATTCATCCATTATCATCTCTATAGTGAAATTCCCTGCAATTTCCTTCTCTATATAAACTATCATATTATCTGCCAAAAACTCATCCTCCATTCTATTGTGAAGTCTTGTTTTTAACAACTTCATAGCTGAGAAAGCTCGTTCTGTAGTTGCTGTAGAAACTGGAAAGGTCAACACAAGACGAATAAGTCTATCAATCAAAAAATAGATATTAGACTTTCCTGAAATTTTTAATCCCCTACATAGCTCAGAAATTGTACTCATATTCTGAAAATCTGGATGTTTTATCACATCAAGCTCATAATGTTGCAATTGAGACTCCAAAAGTTCTTGTTCATGTTCAGTAAAATCTTGAGGATAATATTTCTTAACTAAATTGCATATATGAACAATTTTGAATAATCTAAAAGCATCCTTGGGATTTAAAGCTGAACTAAGAATGACAAGTTCCGTTGTTAGCTCACAAAATCTACTTTTCAATTCTTGCAATTGAAAGTCTATTGCAACTGTAAATATGCAAATTCTAAAATGATGTTCCATTGTTAAATCTTCATCTTAACGACGATATCTACCTCGACCTTTAGTGTAACGAGCATTCATATCAGGAATATCAATTTCATGTTGCTCACAAAATGCTATAACACTAGCAAGTAAAGACTCCCATCCATCATCTCTCAACTTTTGAATAAGTGATTTTGTAGTTGAAACTAAATGCATGGCATTTAAAAGGTCTTGAGAACGTTGTTGCAAAGCTTGACAAAGAACATTAGTAATTCCCATTATCTCTTTCATCAAATGCAAGATTAAAATAAATTCAAATGATGTTAATACCTGATAAGCTCCCTCGACATCACCGCGTTGTTTATAGTTAGCCCCTTCCTCAGAGATAGTGTTGATAACTTTGCAAGTAGCATCAAACATGTTAATCAAACTACAAATAGATTGAAAATGAGATCCCCACCTAGTATCTCCAGCTCGTTGCAAAGTACCAATCTGGTTTGCACCTCTTCCAGTCTCAATTTCATTAGAAGCAATCATATTCTCAACTTGTTTTGCTTGAGCATGTTGCAATTCATCATTACGCTTACTAGAAGCAACAACAATATTGATAATATTAACCAAATGATCAAAGAACTAATGACCATCTTTTACTTCTCTAGATGCTATAACTAGAGCTAATTGCAACCTATGAGCCATACAGTGTACATAATAAGCATATGGGCACTCTTTAAGAAAAAGAGCTTGTAATCCATTCCATTCACCACGCATGTTACTAGCCCCATCATATCCTTGACCTCGAATATTTTCAATGTGGAGGTTGTAATGAGAAAGGACAGCACATATCTCATTCTTTAAAGTCAATGCAGTAGTGTCTCTAACATGCACAACATGAAAGAAACGCTCTTTAATGAAACCTTCTTTATCAACAAACCTCAAAATGATGGCCATTTGCTCTCTCTTCGACTCATCCCGAGCTTCATCAACAAGAATGCAAAATTTTGCATCCCCAATTTCTTCACGAATAGCATTTCGGACATTACTAGCAAGAATATGCAAAATCTCCTTTTGAATTATGGGTGATGTATATTTGGCATTTCCTGGTACATTTTCCAAGACAACACTAGCTACTTTGTCATTGAAAGTTGATGTGAATTTTATCAATTCAATAAAATTACCTCTATTTTTTGAATCAAGGCTTTCATCATGACCTCTAAAAGCATAAGCTTGGAATGCTAGCCATCGAGCACACTCTACTGAGGTTTTGAGCCGCAACCGATTATTCTCTAATTCTTTTGACGTTTGTTTCTCAATCAGCATGTCAATATGCCGTGAATGATTTTTTAAATCCTCGCAACATTTCATAGCAATTTTATGTGGGGAGTTTGGTTCTTTCCCTTCATGACGAATTAAAGGACAATTCATTCCATCTTTCACATTTTTCCAATTATTAAAACCTCTTGAAATGAATACATCTGATCCGGGATGACCTATTGGTTTCTTACTAAAAAGGTAGCAAGGTAGACAATATATCGCATCCATTGAAGGTGAGTATTCCAACCAATCCTTATGTGAACCAAACCATGAAGGTTGAAGTCGTTGAGTATCATCATTGTATAGATAGTCTATATTTTCAGGTTGATATGGACCTTCTTTGAGATAAGCTCGTCGGATTTCATCTTGTTTGTTGATAGGAAATTCACATATTTGTTTACGTGATCCCGGATCACGATCTGTCTCTTCAAATTGAAGTTTTGGACATTTGGAGGGGTGTTCATCAGGCATTGAAGTATTAACATTTGTTTCTACAGCCACAGGTGTCCTAATTTCTGAATTGCTAACATCTTTTTTCTTAAAGAATGCATCAATTGTTTTTCGTTTGCTCATAATTCTTTTAGCTTTAAGAATATGACTCAAAAATTAACCTGAAAAGAATTTAAAAAAAAAATTTAATTAGAAATTTTTACTTAGTTATATGAATGTTATTCATACTCAAGAAAAAAACAAAATTTTCACTATAATTTAAACAGTCAGCCCATTTTTAATACAACTTTAATTCATAATAACCCCTCAAACAAAAACAAAAATAATTTAATTAATTTGTCTTTTATAATGTATTGGTTAATTTAATTATATAGCTTTAATTATTATTGTTTAGTTTAACAATAAACTATATTGCTTTAATTTATTTGCCATTAATTATACTGCTTTAATTTGTTATATTGTTTAGCCCCTTGTACATATTACATTAAAAGAGCTGAACATTATGCATTCCATGTGCAGCACAATAATTAAAGCAATGTAATGTGCTGCACATTACATTGCTTTAATTATTATGCTGCACCCGGCCCCATGTGCCCATAGCCCATCTACCCCCTCCCCACCCCACTCAACAGCCAACAGACAAGCACAAAATGCGCCCCAATCACAATAGCTAGCTGCAATCAGAAAATTTCGCAATGCCAATCACAAATCATAACACACGTTACACTAAATGACCATTAATATTTCACCAAACACAAACACACTGAGTCACTGACCAACAACAAAAAGGGATAAGATAAAGCCAAATTTAAAAAGACAAAAACACCAAAACAGGAAAAAAGCAAAACCAGCCAATCAGAGAGTCACAATTCAAAAGAGAGAGAGAGACTTACCGAGATGTGAGATCAAAATCATCAGATAGGCTATTAAAGATAAAGAATAAAGAGACTCTTCATAAATATTCATTTCATTTTTTTCCTTCAGTGAGATAAAGAGAGGGAGACTGAGAGAGAGTTAGAGAGAAAAACCTTGAGGGAGGGCCAGACTGCCGGAGCAGAGGCAGCACGATCTGCGATCTCCGATGAGGCGATGACCGCTACGATCTGCGAAAAAGAGCATTTCAAATTTTCAGTGAGATAAAGAGAGAGAGACTGAGAGAGTCAGAGAGAAAAAGTGAGAAATACCTTGAGGGAAGGCCAGAGGGAGCACCGTCGCACCGAGCACCAGAGCAGAGGTAGAGAACTCTGCGATCTCCGATCTCCGATCTACGATCTGCGATCTGCGATGAGCAGCGACCGGGCGAGCAACGACGACGACGGCAACGTGACCGTGGGTTACTGGGTTTGGTTTGCTGGGGACCTGGGGTTTGGTTTTGGTTTGTGTATTGGGGGGTTTTTTTTTTTTTTTTTTGATAAACACCTCTGTTTTGGTTTGCTGGAGTTTGATGTGCTTTAGTATTGGGGTTTGATTTCTCTGCCACTGCCAGCGACGTGATGGGTTTCAACTCTCTGCCAGCGACGTGATGCTCTGTACTGGTTTTTTTTTTTTTTTTTTGGTTGAGAATCCATGGGCTTGCCGTGAGCGAGCTTGGGCTCGCCGTGGGCTCTGTTACAATTTTTTTTTCAGATTTTAGTTCAAATTTGTTTTGGGCTTTTTTTTTTTTTTTTTTTTTTTTTGCTTGAAAGTAGAACAGATATATATATATATATATATATATATATATATATATATATATATATATATATATATATATTTTTTTTTTTTTTTTAATTTGAGGTGTTCCTAATTTTTGATTGGGGGCTGGGAAAATGGGTAGGGGGGCCGGCTGTGTAATGTTGGGGGGGCCCATTTATTTTTTCTTCCTAGTCTAATGGGAAATTTTTTTTTTTTTGCAGGGGCCTCGGCCTCCCCAAGCCACTATGTGGCTCCGCCCCTGGTTGTGGAGGATTCTGAGGGGTCTGAGTGTTCGGAAACAAGCATGCCATCAGCTATCTCTATAGATGTTGAGATTGCAAGTGAAAGAAAGGTACGAGCTTTCAAAAAAATTTGATAATTCACTCATTGGGGTGGGAGTTTGAATCCTAGACGTTTTTATTAAAAACATTAGAAAGTGTTAGTAATGGTCACTTCATGGATTGCAGACAATCCATTAAGGAGGTTTTTTCTTAGGTGCTTAAACTACTGTGTAAGTAATTTTTTTTTTGGTCTATAATTCACTTAAAAATCTGGGTAATTAAATATGATCACCATCGAAATTATTTGTTGGAGTTAATTTTAGTTTTGAAATTATGCACCATGGAGAAACGAATATGATAGCCTTAGATGCATATATGATCCCTCAACATTAAATTTCTACGGAAGTGTGAAGTCTATTAATACCAATTTTATTATATCATTATATTGATCTAACAAACTGATAAGTTTGACTTTTAGTATTGAGTTAAATAAATTTCATTGTTTCATACTCATGTCAATTGGATAGCTCATAATCGTGCTTTTGTTTGTCTTTGTACAGAATGAAGAAGGATCTGGTAATTCCAAGAAATCTGATGAGGATGAAATCATAAAACTTGGTGCTCAGGTTTGTTGGGAGATAAACACCTTGGGAAGCTTCCTTGAGTAATTAATATAACATATAGAGACACACTTTAACCCAAAAGGCCTAAGCCCAATGGGTATGTGCTCAATTATGTTATATTAACCACTCATTCTTCTTATCTTTATTCAATGTGGGACTACATTCACACGTGTAACCCAACAATCTCCCCCTCACGTGTGAGTCTTTGCCACTCTGTGGGCTTCAAGACTTCTCTGTGGGCCATGAATAAGTCCTACTCGCTCCCCCTTGCCTAATGGGCTTTTCACTTCATCAATGCGTCATCCATGGGTCTCTCGTACGCCATCCATGGGAACCACGTGTCAACCCCGCACGCACATCCATGGGAACCCCGCACGTTCATGTCCATGGGAATCTCGCACCTCATCATTGTCTACCACCATTGGCAATAATACTCCTTTGTTGGGCCTTTTCCAAGATCGTTTGTGTGGGCTTTATGGGCTTGCTTGGTGTAATATACTGTCCCCGCTCTAATTGCGAAAGGGACCTGCCCTGCTCCATTTGCGAAAGGGCTTCAAGTACACACACCCCGTTCCCGCTCCAACTACGAAAGGAACCTCGATAACCTTGCCACCTTTTCCCCACACCACCATGGGCTCTGATACCACTTGTTGGGGAGATAAACACCTTGGGAAGCTTCCTTGAGTAATTAATATAACATATAGAGACACACTTTAACCCAAAAGGCCTAAGCCCAATGGGTATGTGCTCAATTATGTTATATTAACCGCTCATTCTTCTTATCTTTATTCAATGTGGGACTTCACTCACACGTGTAACCCAACAAGGTTGCCGAGTACCAGAGAAGAGAAAAAAAGTTTTGGCTTTGGTTGGTGTTGTGCTAGGTCATATGTGGGTTGCTCATATTTTTATTTTTATGTACAGTAATGTCTGGTTCAACAACAACGGAACAATATTTGTTTTATCTTAAGCTAAAGGGGTTTGGCTTTGGTAACGTTGATGCTAGGTTCAATTGGTCAAAAACTGCTAGGGGTGTTGTGGTGTGATGCTTCATGCTTGTTCGGTATGGGTGTTGCTAAGTTTTGTAATGCATAGCAAGTTGCATTAAAGAATATAGTCAATGGAAGTTGCTTATGTGAGTTTTACAATGCAAACTGTTACATCTTTTTTTTCTTTTCTTTTTTTCTTTTTTTTGTTAATTGTTCAGGTTGTCCTCTAACTTTGTGAATTTTGTTAATAGCATTGTATTGAATTTTAATTGCTCTTTATTCAAATTATTCATATGTATATATGGACAAAACATAATACACAAGTATAATTTATACTTCAAAACACGTCTTTAACATAATTTATTATAGGGTAAATTACAAAGTTGGTCCCTATTTTTTATATCATATTTCAATTTAATCCATAATATTTTAATTGTGTCAATTTGGTCCTTAATCTTTCAATGTCGTGTCAATTTAGTCTCTACCGTTATCTTTTGAATGGAAATTGTTGACATGGCAAACGACCCAAATAAAAGTAAAAAACATTTACCACATCAATGGACACTTGTACTGCCACATCTGACAACCAAAATCCCTAATTCAACTCCATCTATTCTCCCCCTCTCTCGTTAGTCACCACCAACCAAACCCATCTCCATCTCTTCTCCCTCATCCTCTAAGAAGTTGTAGACACTAGCGAGGGCAACTTAAAAATAATTGATTGAAATATTTATCTTATGTTACCTAGCAAAGATACAGAAGTCGTGTCAATCCGTGAGAAAGTATGGAACTTTAGAAGTCTAGGACCGCGTAGGACTTTCACCAAATCCTAATATTCCCACCAGATTCTAAAATCAACCATATAAAAATGAAATAAAACCCAAAACACATAACCTGGTGGGTTCAGAAAACACAAAGGAAGAGTTCCTAAGTCTATAACTATGGATACCGCCACAACCAAATTTGCTTTAGTTTCGTCTATCATTTTGTTTTAATAACAGCAATCTACCTACTGCTCTGCAGTTAGCTTGTAAGGTAGATTGCCATTCAGTTGTTCCCTTCTTTGGTTGGTGGAGACTAACGAGAGAGAGGGGGGAAAGGAGATGAAGATGAGTTAGGAATTTCTTAGAGTTTAGGAATTTGATTGTCGTGTTTCAAATTTAATTTTTTTTAATTAAAAAAAACTGACATAATGGTACAAGTGTTTGTTGACGTGGTAAATAAATAATTTTTTATTTGGACCGTTTGTCATGTCAGTAATTTCCATCTAAGAGATAACGGCAGAAACTAAATTGACACGACACTAAAAGATTAGGAACCAAATTGAGACAATTGAAAAGTTAAAGACCAAATTGAGATATGATATAAAGGATAGTGACTAATTTTGTAATTTACCCTTTATTTTATATATATATATATATATATATATATATATATTTCTTTTAAATTAAAATTTTCAATAAGTCAACTTTTATATAATCCAAGAAAAATATATATTTCTTTCATAATGTCATATGTAATTATCTGTTAAATTATATTAATTTAAATTAATATTCTTTGACAATTTTAAATTAAGTTCTATTTGTTCAATAAATTCAAATTTACACAATAGATTATAATTTTTTTTTTTTTTTTTTTTTTTTTTTTTTTTTGCTTCAGTCACGTTACATTATAATAATAGTATTAAATAACATCTATCCAAAAAAAAAAATAGTATTAAATAACACAAAATTCATACAAATCAACTCCTTCCATATACATTAAATAATAAATGTTACTTTTATATGTCTTAATATATACAATGCAGTGAAAGAGAAATATAATAATAACAAAACTGAATGAAAATTTTTTATTTTGTTTATGTATGGATGAGAAAGTAGAACATGTTACAAACATAGCATCTTTTCTTGTTTATCTAAAGTCTATATATATAACATATAATATTATATATACCTTTTTTTTTTTTTTTTGAGAAACATATATACTTAAATTGAGCCTTATACAGTCATACTTATGAGCTACGGTTATATATCATCTTATGCTATATAATAAAAGTTGGTTCTAGAAACCACAATTAAGCCAAGTTGATATCCTACCTAATTGTCACATGTAATGCTTTTTAATTATAGTTTTACTTAGAGGTGGCAATTCGTGTTCACATATCGAATTCGTGTCATATCGACTAATGAGTATTCGACTATATGGGTCAATACTAACCTAACACGTTTATTAAATGTGTCAAGATTCCTCAACCCTAACACGACTTATTTATTAAACGGGTCAGTTGGGTCGACCCATTTATCAGATTTTATAAAAGTAAAAAATAATACAAATTTTAGTATTAACCAAATTGATCTAAAAAAATCAAAAAATTAATTTTTTTAATATAAAATTTAGAATTAATGAGTAAATGCATCACAAGTAATTATTTAAAATTAAAATATATCTTAATATCACAAATAATCAATCATAATATGTTAAAGAAAATAAACCACAACAACTAATAAGTTTATATACCTAGGGTTTGAATGATATATTGATAAAATATCATTTGATTAAACGGGTCAGACAAGTCAAATGGGTTCCATATGTTGAACACTAACCCGACTTGTTTATTAAATGGGTTAGTTGTGTCAATCCGAATATGGCACAATTAATTAAGTCTCAACCCATAACCTGTTAATTTCGTATCGAGTCCTATCGTGTTCGCGGGTCGTGTCATATTTTGTCACCCCTAATTTTATTATTAACTTATTTATTCTTATCAACTTTTACTTATTATTATCAACTTTAAATTTTAAAAAAAAAAATTATCCACTTTTTATTAACAATTTTTTATTTTATTTGTTTCTATAATACATGACTTATTTATTTCCCTATAGAAATAGCGGAAGATTTTAATTAACAAAACTAACAGTAAAACCTAGGAATAGAATTTGGGTTCAAGAAGTCGTATTGAGTCCTATCGTGTTCGCGGGTCGTGTCATATTTTGTCAACCCTAGTTTTACTATTAACTTATTTATTCTTATCAACTTTTACTTATTATTATCAACTTTAAATTTTTTAAAAAAATTATCCACTTTTTATTAACAATTTTTTATTTTATTTGTTTCTATAATACATGACTATTTTTTTCCCTATAGAAATAGCGGAAGATTTTAATTAACAAAACTAACAGTAAAACCTAGGAATAGAATTTGGGTTCAAGAAGTCGTGATTACGTCAAGTAAATATCTTATATAATTATCATGTGTGCTGCTTTTAATTATGATTTTACAATTAACTTATTTGTTTTTATCATTTTTTTTTATTATAGAAGTAGACAAATATTTTATTAACAATAGTATCAACATGACATCATGGCAGGAATAGTAGGTTTAAAGACTACACTAATAGTATTTTATTAAATACCTCTAGGTTTTTCTAAGTAAAACAACAATACAGTGGATATAAGATTACACTAAGGGCATGTTTGGTAGACTGTAATAGGCACTGTAATATAATGGTTATTCTTATAGTTTAATTATTCTTTAATTTGGTTATGTTTTTATTACAATGAATAATCATTCCTTATGAATAGCTATTCTTCAAAACGAGGAATAACTATTCATATTTAAAAGTGTTGTACTAGCTATTCCTTAGTAAGTACAATAGTTTATTTCCAAATAAACAAACTTTCCATATAAATCTAACAATTATAAAAATAAAAAATAACATATATTTCTCTTAAATTTAAAAAATAACAGTTTTTAAGGAGATATAATTGTATGAGTAAGATATTTCCTAAAATAAATTTTAAGTTTTATTCTAATGCTATAATTCACAATCAAACTTACAAATATGTTTAGTTATTACATTACAACACATTTTGTTTCTAGTAATAAATATTACAATTCATATTGTAATTCTCATTTAGCGTACCAAACATACCCTAATAATATTTTATATGCCATAGGTGTTTCATCACGATTAGTTTTGATTTCCATTTCGTTCTACATCCCTAAATTAGTTTTATACCGAATTATAGATATAAACCCTATCAAACAAATTAAAATAACAAATGCTATTAGAACCACTCACTAATCTATACTTTAATTAGCTAAGGCCCAGCGGTAGGAATTGTGTGCTTAAGTTTTATTGTGAGAAACACACAGTACAGCTAATATATTTAGTATTTCATAGTGTAATATTACATACATGGCAATTTTTATAACAATTTTTACGATAGTTGAATCTGCAACTAATCAATTGATTCTTATATAACTTCACAACTAACATTATTTTATCATCTACTATTATTAATTTATCATCTCAAAAGTTGTAAAATATTTTGTGAACGCTATACAAAAAACGGGTTTTTCGCTCTAGAATTATTCTACTTCATAAATCAAACGCTTCCTTTAGCAATGAGATCTCAAAGGCATTTGTTTCTTCATTAATTCTCTGCCCCAAATCGATGATGCTCTAATGTAGCGCAATACAACATTATAACTTTGTCTAATAGCAAGTTGGTTTTTTTTTTTTTTTTTTTGGGTTTCAAATTCACATGTGAAAACATTTCCTCTAGCAAGTTGGTTTTCAAGTCTTTGTTATCTTAACTGTTCTTGTATATTGTAGCTTTTGTAGCCCCCCATAACAACATTTCCTCTAGCTAACTTGACTCTTTTTCTTTCTACCAACTACCAAGCACGTCTACCACATTTCCCAATCTCTCTAACACACATTGGTTATCATTAGCTTCTTTAAAACAAATTAGTTACATATTTTACGATCTCTTTAATTTAATTTACGTACGTAGAATATTTGATCCTATTCATTCAGAGTGCTATGGAACTTTTTCAAAATGCCCAAGTAGTACGTCTCCGAGGCCACCACGACAAGTTCCTATTTGCCGATGATGATGAAAAATCTGTAAGCCAAGATCCCAATGGTTCGGTCAAGAATGCTAGATGGACCTTGGAGATGGTTAAAAATGCCAATGTTTTACGTTTCAAAAGCTGTTATGGAAAGTACTTAACAGCCTCCAACATGCCATTTCTATTAGGAATGACAGGCAAGAAAGTGCTACAAACATTTCCAAAAAGATTGGATTCCTCGGTTGAATGGGAACCCATCAGAGAAGGATTCCAGGTCAAGCTCAAGACACGTTATGGCCAATACTTGCGTGGAAATGGGGGTGTGCCGCCGTGGCGGAACTCGATCACACATGATATTCGACATAGTACTGCAACATCGAATTGGGTTCTGTGGGATGTGGATATCGTAGAGATTCAAAGACATTCTCCACTACCTCGACCAATGTCACAAGGCGCTAGTCGAACCGGTTCCTTAGCTTTAGAAGCAAGCTCCAAAATTAAACTCCTTTACCCCAAATCAAGAGAAGAAGCTTGATTTAGATTGACATAGGACAAGGAAAAATTTGTTACATGTATAATGTATTTATCGTGGATTTTTTTTTAGTTACAACAATGAGAAAAGGGGATTCAAACACTGATTTTCCTAATAGAGAAGAACAAGTTATGTTACACTATTAAAAGGCTCTTGGCACCTATATGGTCTGTTGAACTAGAGTTTCAATTTTTTTTCATGCATTTAGAATTGTTGAAGAAAGGAAAATGAGATTGTGTTAGAAATTACAAGGTGATTTAATAAGTTATTTGAATGACTATTTAGGTAGAAGTAAATATATGTATGGTTTTAGGGTCTTAATAGATAAAAGAAAAGACTTAATTTGGGATTGTGAGGAAGAAGGAAAATAAAGAAATTTATGATGTTTAAGGACGGTATGAATTGTATCACAAGAAGAAAAAATGCTAGAAAAAGGAAAGGGAGAACAAAACGATAAGAACAACAATTAATCAATTTTATTACTTCTTTGAGTACATTCACAAATATGCATAAGAATCTTTATTGTACTAGCATTTTAACTCTTAGTTTGACAAAAAAAAAAAAAAAAAAAACTGAAAATCTAATAAAAGACTAACTTAAACTCAAAGAAAATAAAACCTAGGAACTAAAAGTACCACCTTCGCAGAAAACTAAAGTACCAAAATAACATTAAATAGCAAGAATTGAAAGAATTATAGATCTTCCCCCCTTAATTCAGAATTGTCATGACTTGTTAAATGAAAACATAACTTTTTTTTTAGAAGAAAATAGAAGCACAACTTAAAAAGTGTTTTAAGCCTAGGACATATTTAATTAGACCTTTAAAATCACAACTTTTATATCAATTAGCTGCAGACACACGCCATGCTTGGTATATATAATTATTTTGAGATGTGGTTTAATGTATAATTTATTCTCTAAATTTTATTATAAATAATTTGTTCTCCTTAAATATTAAACAGTTTCTAAAAGTAATTTTCATCTCCCTATTTTCACAAATCTATAATTTTATAATTTTGGTGTTTTGTTGATATTATTCTTTTTTATTTAAAGTGATCCATATTCTTCTAACTATTGTTATTATGCATTATATTTTCCTAATTTCTTTTGGAATAACTAAAATTAAGTTTCAAATTTCTTATTCTTTTATAAGGAGAATATGATGATAATCAAAACTTATCACATAATTACAATTGATATTATTCAAATAATTGATAAGCGGATTCAAATATATAGTCATATAAAATAAATATAATATTTCATTTATATAAAATTTAGGTATAGGTACAAGTGTGCTATACTTTAAATCTTTCAATTAACTTCAATCAAGTAGTTGTATTGATCAATCAATGATGAATTTATTTTTCTTACTAGAAAATAACATTATCTGTATTATGAATAATCAAATCATTTTTTTATGGGAATAATAGAATTATTTGGTTCAATTTAATTGAAGAATCTATGATATAACACCTATGGAATTAGGTCACAAAAAAAAAAAAAAAAAAACTATGGATTGTACCAAAATTTTGTTCATTTTATTAAATTATTTGCATTGACTTTAAGCATATCCAGCCAACTAATTACCTAAATGAGCTCGAGAAGTTACAATTTACCTTATTTGATTTGACATTATCACGATTTAGTCCACTAACTTTTGATTTTTAACATAATTTTCTAAGGTTTGTACTAAATAAATCTATTAAGATTAAGTCCAAACCTTAGGAAATCCAAATATTAGATTCCCTTGAATAGTTTGATTAAATTTTTTTTTTTTAATGTGTTTCACTATCGCTACAACTGTGCAGCCTTTCTATAAAGGGCAAGACTTAGGTATAGTACTTAGGTGTTGTTCTTTAAATTCTTCTCTTAAGATTTTGTCATATAGATTTTTTCTCATGGAATAAAAGTGTATTTTTTAGTTAAATAGCCACATGCCTGAGTTTTAAGAAAAGAATCTAAGAAACAACGCCCAAGCTAGGTACTGAACCTAAATTTTATCTTTCTATAAACATTGCCCTTTAAATAAGGGTTGCATAATAATCAAATCAGAACTAGTTTTTTATGATTGATGGTAAATTTTTGTAATGGAAAATTGTTAATATATTTATGGTGAGGTGAACAAACGTGCAGATGTAGCAAAAAGAGGATGTGCTCAATAAGAAGACTTTGGGTTCGTTTGGATAAAATTTATTTTACTGAAACTGAAAACACTGTAGCAAAATAATTTTTAAATATGTGAATAGTACCGTGGGACCCATTTTTAATTAAAAAATTGCTGAAAAGTGAAGTTTGTGGGTTCCGTGAATAGTACACGGGACCCACTGATGTGATAAAAATGACGAAAAAGTAGGAAAAGTGCGGCTACTGTTCATGAACAGTAGCCGTTGTCCCCTGCTGCAGTTGACAAAAAAAAAAAAAAGAGAAAACGCAACACAAAACGCAGACGTGAGATTCATTGCTATCCAAACGTTCATTTTATAATTTTTGAAGAACCTTCCTTTGTTGATCTTTTTAATTTTTTAAACTTTGATTCTTCTAGTTTGTTCTTTCATAGGTTTTTTTTCTTTTTCTTTTTCTTTTTTTAAATGCTAACAGATACCCTTGGGGCAATAGTTAACAATCCATTTAAAGAAAATTTTATGGAAAAAGAAAAAAAAAAACAATTAATGTTTTAACAGTTTTTTTCATTTCCCGTAAAAGTGATGTCAAAACTTTCCTAAAATGGATTGTTAACCATTTTTCTAAAAGCATTCGTTAGCATGATCTTTTTTTTTTAATAGAATCGAGGCTTTCTTTAGCTATGCCCTCTATTTTGGCTAGTTTTTTGGTTATGCCCTCTATTTTGGCAAGTTAGCTTTGATATACAACTTCCCTTTAACCAAAAAATATAATTATCAACTTGACAAAACAAATCCAGTTATGCAACGCCCATCACATAACTTACATCTGTTGGTCCCAATGTTTTTCTTATTCATCTCTCTGCTAATGGGAATAAAATCTTCTAATCCATTTTTTTTAATTATATTTTATGCTCAATCAACTACAACACGTGTCATATGTCTTCTTTTTTTTTTATGATTTTAAACTTTGATTATTTTATTAAAAAAAAAAGAACATGTGACAACTTACGATGATATAGTGTAAAATAGAAGGGCAGAAATTGAGTTTAGTGTTCTAGTACATTTGACTAGTCACGATGATGACACATCGCTAAACATGCACAAAGGTCACCATCATGACAAATTCAATGCCGAGCACCAGACCCAGACCAAATCCAAAATTGAATACTCAGAATTAGCACCTTTTCTTTGAGATAGTTTTGTTCTGAATTAGAGATACCCAATCAAACAAATTAACAGAAAATTGCTTAGAACCACTCATTAATGTATGCTCTAATTAGTTAAGGCCAACAGTGCTTTGGTTTTACGCGATAGACACACGGTACAGCTAGTATTTCATTAAAAAGACACTTCCTCTAGCAATGACAAATCAAATGGAATTGCTTCAACATTAGCTATCCCAATCTAAACTAGCTCAGTACAACATTATCTTTCCCGAACAGCCAGTTAGTTTTCACGTCTTTGTTATCCTCAGTAAATTTTCCTATATAAAAGGGAAAATCCTATTACACATACACGAATATATTAACTTTTGTAACACCCCCATAGCAACATTTCCTCTCTTATCAAATTGAGTGTTTTCTCTCTACCAAACACGTCCACCACATTTCCCATTCTCTCTAGCACCATCACACATTGTCTCAGATCATTAGCTTCTTCAAAATCAGGTATAAACCAAATCAAACACAAATCTTCGACACCATTTTTGTCAATATTTGATCTTATTTTATTAAGAGTGCTATGGAACTTTTCCATAAGGCCCAAGTGGTACGTTTCCGAAGCCACCATGACAAGTACCTATTAGCCGATGAGGATGAAGAAGCTGTAATCCAAGATCGCAATGGTTCGGTCAAGAATGCTAGATGGACTGTGGAGTTCATTGACAATGCCAATGTTTTACGTTTCAAAAGCTGTTATGGAAAGTACTTAACAGCCTCAAACATGCCATTTCTATTAGGAATGACAGGCAAGAAAGTGCTACAAACATTGCCAAAAAGATTGGATTCCTCGTTGGAATGGGAGCCCATTAGAGAAGGATTCCAGGTCAGGCTCAGGACACGTTACGGCCAATACTTACGTGCAAATGGAGGCTTGCCGCCTTGGCGGAACTCGATCACGCATGATATTCCACATAGAACTGCAACGCAGGATTGGGTTCTGTGGGAGGTGGATATGGTAGAGATTCGAATGCAATCTCCACCACCTCCACTGGTGTTACAACCGGTTAAACGAACGGGTTCTTTTTCTTCAGAAGCAGGCTCCAAGATTGAACTTATGTCCCCTGATTTGGGAGAAGAGGTTTGATTTGATTCATTTATGGCCCTATTTGATTGTTCCATGAAATATGAATATGATTCATATATAGGAATGAGTTAAAGGTTACATTTAGATTTAGTATAAATTATTTAATTATAACTTAAATATTTGATGGATTTGAGCTTTGAGGGTTTCCATCTCATACTTTGTTCATGTAATTTAAACTAAAAATTCTAATTCCAATTATTTTCTTCAAATAATTCCATCCAAATAAACTATAAAGAAAGTAATATAAATATCAAGGGCATCTAATGAGTAATGAATGTAAATAATAGACTATTCTGCATGTGATGAGAAAGTTTCTTGTGAGATAAGTTTATACAACGCCCTTTTTATATTTGATGGGCTCTACATACTTGTAGGATCCCCATGTTGTGAGGGGTTGTTGTATAAACCCTTCTGATAAAATATCTTTTCATTTGTGATAGCAATGTTTCTAACCCTTTTTCAATGATTCCACTAAAAGTGTTGGATTTTGCATTAGAAACAAAATATGTCATTATGAAAAGTAATATTTGGCAATGAATTTATGTTTTGTTGAATGGACTTTATATTGGGCTTATGTTGTCTTTTGTTATTTAAATGTAGTTGAGTGACGAGTTATATGGTTCACCCATGAAAGCCGAAGGCAGGATTATCTATTATAACGTGGCTAATGAAAAAGGAGATGTTGAGGATGAATCTAAAGGACTTTCCTTCACATTCAAGGGGAGTGGTGTGGAGGAATTAAAGGAAAAGTTGATGGAAGAGACGGCACTTAGTGATATCCTTGTGTGCTCTCGCAATCCCTTGAATGGGGAACTTTACCCCATTCGCTTACATCTTCCTCCAAACAAGACTAATATGCATGTCGTTGTTGTTCCATCATCATGGAAAGGTTAGGTTTTTTTACTAGAGTCTTTTTGCTTTTTAATGTGTCCACTAGACTAATTGTTAAACATTAAATTTATCATTTTTTATCCACTTAAGATTTTGGGACAAGTGATAATTTATCATAATATCATAATAGGTAGTTGTGAGTTGTGACTCATCTGGTCATGACTGCCAAAGAGAATTACATATATATATCATGTTCTTTTCCTTTTTGTTATAGTGGCCTAACATGGTTCATTTTGTGCACTTACTAGGGAATCCTACTGAACTATAATCCGAGTTTGCATTTGCGGCACCATAACGTATGCGCATATTCCGTACATTAATTGTACTCCCTAATTCAAACCACTGGGGCAAGGAAGCACCACATAATGTAGAAAAGCTACTATCTTGTATTTGCTGCATGGTTTTTGAAGAGGAAGAGAACTCATGAATTTTGTCGTGTGCTATAGAACTTTTCTATATGTATGATAACTCAACATTTGTTCATATTTAAAGATATATCGTTTCAATTCAATATCTTTCTAAGTAATATCCTTCTGTGAGGATAAATCAAATCAGGATGGCAATGACTAGAATTAGCAGTCTAAAATTCCCATTGGGATTCACAAGGTGAGTATCCAGCATTATACTAACATGTCTGATCAGAGATGTCTATCTAATGGGAGCGGCTTCTATGCATTTTGTAAGTGAGCTGACTTTAAATCCATTCACTGTAACAAAAGCTACAATGACCATGCTACATACCAACAAAAATGAAGGACTGATGAAAAGGTAACATACATGCCACTAGTTTTAATCAAACTACATCAGATTTCATGTTCCCCACCTTTCAGACTCCAAGCAAGTTAAAAAAACAAAAGGTGGAGCTTTTTTTTTTTTTTTTTTTTTTTTTTTCACTATCATCATTAACATAACTACTTCTTGCTGTTATTGTCATCATTAATATCAACATCATCATCCAATTCTACTTAAAGTATTCTTCTATAAAAAATCTACTTTTAGCATTGAACCCATGGTTTGTGACCACTTAACTTTTATGCACAGTAGAGGCAAAGTCAAATAATTTTCTAACAAATGGGTCAGGAAACTTGTCACCCTTGAGAAGTATGTACGCCTTGTACTTTTGTTAGTATTTATTGTACCAAGGCCGATGGGAAGACAGCATGGTGAGCTCAAGTGATCAACTAGTCTGGTTGTTGTTCTGCCTACAGCTGCCGCAGGGGGAAAATTTTTGGGTGTGGGAACAGGAAAATTAAGTACTTGGGCCTTTTTCTGAAGGTATCAGGGTCCTTTAGTCCCTATCCTGTTACTGAACAAAAAAATAAATGTTCCTAGCTTATTGGAACCAGAACCTCTGTTCCTGTCCCTGTTCCTTTGACAATGTGTTGCTCCAGCAAGCTTGCTCCCCAAAATTTTGTTTGAATGAATAAATGATTCTGTGATAATGGTGGAAGTTTCGGGTAACAAATCTACAATACAGCTTCAAAGAAGAGAACCTGTGGTTGCAAGTGCCCTCTTCCACGCATGTTATGGACATCAATCCAAGGCATTTACCAACCACCTGCACAATTAAAATCGGGATAAGAACAGAGAGGATGTTTCGAAATCATTTTTGAAGTTAATATCATGGTCATTTTACTACATACCAGCACTCAGTTACAGACCAGGGCATTAATGTAGTATCCCCAATCTGTCACAGGCACCTGCAATGGTTGTTCAGTTTTTTGGGACACTTTCATTAACATATTCACTTTCAAATTTCCTTTTTAACTAATTTTAGTGTTGATACTTTTAAGTAATGCCAATTAAACCATTCTTCACTGGTTAGTGGAATTTTTATGTCATTGAGTTTGCCAGATCCATTTTGACCTACGGAAAAACATCATGATACTATCTCTGAAAACATGGAAATCCCACTAAATTAGAAAGTCATGATAGAGTAACATTATTAAAATAGATTTCAGTGGTTGTTCTAGTTTTCTCCCCAAATGCTTGCCAATAGTAGGTCAAGATGCCAATTATATTGAATAACATGTGAATGATTGTGTGGAAGCCATTCAATCTCTCAGTATCCTGTGCATATACAAATGGTTGCCATCCATCTCTTGATGATCAATTTGCCACTGTGGCTTTAACAGAAACCAGGTTATTGAAGCTCATTGGAGTACCATTAATTTAAGGATTTCCAACATAAAACTATATATATCATATGCCTGCATATCCTTCAGCATGTTCTAACAAGGTTCTTAAACTAACTCAAGGGACAGTAGCTCCAGAATTGCACATATCTGAGCTCTGTGCAAATGTGATACATCCCCTGAAACAAACTCATTCACCTTGCCATCCACCTCTATCATACTGCACCCTGGTGTTTTCTTAAGTCCCCTATCACCAATGATCCTCCTTATCCTACATGCATCTTCACCTCTCCGTGCACCCAAATAAATGTTTGACAACTGAACATAAGCTCCATCTTCTTCTACTCCATCATTTTCTAGCATTAAAAGCTCTTCAACAGCAAGCTCTGCAAGATCAACATTATTATGAACTCGACAACCACTCAGTAAGGCACCCCAGACAGAAGCAAGTGGCTTCATTGGCATTCTTCTTATGAGCTGAAGTGCTTCATCCAATCGACCTGCTCTACATAGCAAGTCCACAACGCAGCTATAATGCTCATGTTTTGGTCTAATACCATATCGATTTTCCATGTCATCCAACAGCAATTGGCCTTCCTCTTGGAGTCCTGCATGTGTACATGCCACTAGAACCCCAAGAAGGACAACCCCATCAGGCCTTATCCCATCATCTAACTGCATTCTATCCAAGCAATGAATTGCCTTCCTTGCATACCCATGTACTGCCAATCCTCCAATCATGGCTGCCCATGAAAACACATTTCTTTTAGGCATCCTCTCAAAGACTTCCTCAGCCATGTCTATACACCCACACTTAGTATACATATCAACAAGTGCTGTCGCCACAAACACATCTGATTCCATCCCATTCCTCTTCTTAACATACTCATGAATCCATTTCCCTTGCCAAACCGCCCCCGTTTGAGCACAAGCTGTAAGCACAGTAGTTACACAAAATTCATCAGGTTCAACTCCACTCGCCAACATATCCCGAAAAACCCTCAAAGCCTCAGAACCCATATTACACTTAACATAACCATTCATAAGAACATTCCACTGAATAGCATCTAAACAAGGAATTTCATCAAACACTTTGCGTGCATCATCCAAAACCTTACACTCAACATAAAATCTAATAAGCGCAGTCTGAACATGACCATCAAACAAAACCAACCCATTTTTGAGTACCCAATTGTGAGTTTGCTTGCCTGCAAGTACCCATTTGGCATTCGCGCAAGCCGAAAGAACAAAATGAAAGGTGTGGTTGTCGGGAGCTAGTAAGTTACTACCGTAATTTTTCAACATGAGGTGAAAGTAATGAAGAGCAAGTTGAGGCTGTGAGCTACGTGAATAGGCTCTGATAAGAGTGTTGTAGATAAAGGAATTGGGTGTTTGGATATGGGTGAATATGAGCGAAGCGTAGGAGAGGCTACCGGAATCGGAGAGAGCACAAAAGGCGAGGAGTTTGCTGAGGGCGTAGTTGTTGTGGTGGAGACCATGGGTGAGGAAAATGGCGTGGATGGGCTTGAGTTGGCGCATGGTGGTGCAGCGTTGAGCCAGTGACATGCAACGCTTCCATGCTCGGAGATGGGCGGCCATGTGGCGTGTGCATTGTTTAAGGGGCTGCGAGGCAACGATGGTATTGGTGAAAAGAGTTTCCAAAGTGAAAATTGAGTTCGAATGCCATGCAAGTAAGGAATAGAAATCCTCGGTTTTATTGTGTCTGAGTGTGTTTCTAACTTTTGTTTTTAAGTGTTTTTTTTAACCCTCCAATAACTGAATATATGAGGTTACTTTCTTTTATTTTCTAGTATATTTTATACTTTAGTTACTTTATTAGGGGGGGAAAAAAAGAACATTTAATAAGTTTTTTTTTTTTTTTGGAGCCAAAAACATTTAATAAATTGAGATAAGTGAAATCATTAAAAAAAAAAGGTCAAATTAAGGGCATTCATTAATATTGGGAAACAAATGCAATGGAGCTACTTTTTATAAACCATAAAACTACTTTCACTATAAAAAATAAATAAAAAATAATAATAATAAAAAGTCGATATTTTAACTAAATTTTGTTCTTTTTGCTATTTCTTAATGCAAATGGGACTTAATAGATGCTTCATTAACGCATGAAACACTAGATAACAAAAATAAATGATTTTTTAATGGTTAGAATTAGAAATATCCTAAATCAACCTTACCCTCGGTTCTTGAACCTAATAATAAATGCATACTCTCCTCCTCGTTCATATAAACAAAATATTAGTGAGATAATTAAATTCACTATTATCACTTAATAGAGAATATTAAATTTGTGACCAAAAGAGGGAAAAAAAAATTGTGTCCTTGTATTTTTTGTCTCTAATTTTATTAAGAGGTGCCGTCTGTAATCCACTTATCTCTTAGAAGAAAATTTATCATACATATGATACATGCATCCACCCTCTCACATAAGAGTGAACTTCACAAGTATGAGACCTACTCTATGTAAGAGGGTAGATCTTATCCCTTCAAGGTAGCATCCACCCTCTCACGTAAGAGTGAACTTCACACGTATGAGACCTATTTTATGTAAAAAGGTAGATCTCGTTCCTTCGAAGAATTATACCTTGTTTCAGATGCCTTTTCCCTCATAATTGGTAAAACTCATTAATTGTAGGACTCACCAACTTTGAGATGGATAAATATACGTCCGAAATACGGTATACTTTCTTTGCCCTGAGGACATCCGAGTAAATTGATACCACGGGTTAAACACTAGACAGCAATTAAGTTCTGACTTATGATTTCGAATAGTTGGGGAGTAAACAGCAAAAAGTTATGATTTTCGTATCAGGTCGCCAAAAAACACTCTTTATCCCTGGTGCGCCCAAATTTTCATAGTATCACTAGTTACCATGAGCTTCACTTTGGCGCGCTTCATCCTCACCAGTGGGATTTCCACACAAGCTGGAAGTACCGCCAGAAACCATGGCTCTCTCCTTTTAACCCCCAGGGCAAGAAAATTTACTACAACTGCCATACCCTTAGCTCAAAAGGTAACATTTTTACACATTACCCTCTTCTTTTTCTCAGCAACCAAACAGAGAAAAAAAAAGTTGGGTTTTTTTAATTGTTTGGTTTTCTTTAATGGGCAGTCAAGTGAAGAACTGTTGGTGGTAGTTGGGGGTGGAGCTGCTGGGGTTTTTGGAGCAATTAGAGCAAAGACTCTTGCGCCTAATCTTAAAGTGGTGGTTATTGAGAAAGGGAAACCTTTGTCAAAGGTTTGTGTTTTATTGCATGTTCTTGGAAAATCTTATAATAATAAAAAAAATGTTATTTGGTTTATTATTCATATATATATATATATATATATATTTTAATGTTATTGTTTGTAGGTGAAAATATCTGGAGGTGGTAGGTGCAATGTGACAAATGGGCATTGTACTGACAATTTGGTGAGCATTATAATTTATTATCATAAGTAAGAAATTTGATAAATTGAAGTTATGGGTGTAAGTTTTATAATGAAATAGCTCACACACTTTATGGCAATACATAGTGCCATAAGTTAAGTTATGGATGAATTGTTGTATGGTGTTGGTGTGTAATAATATTGTTAAGCAAATGATGCTATCTTTGAATATATTTATTCTAATACTTTTTTTTTAAAGAAACCACATTTCTCTTGTCTAAATATTATGAAGAACTAGAAGATGGTGATTTGACCGTGTTTTTTGTCTGTTCAGTTAGAGTTGGCCTCTTCAATGTAAATCATATTTGTTAGAGAAATGTTATGTCCATAACATTTTCACAATAAACCTTAAGTGGTAGATTGTTATTCGCTATTATGGGTGGGCAAAAAAGTAATTTAAGTTGTGAATTCAATTTAAAACCAATAACAACTTATCACCTATGATTTGTTGTGAAAATGTTGTAGATGTAGCACTTTTCTATTTGTTAAGTGAAATTGTCAGCTGCTTGTTATTCATTTATTTGCGTTTATGGGAACAAGAAATTTTCACCATAATTGACTCGAAGAAGTTGTTACAGGAATGTTGGACTCGTTTTTGTTATGACAATGTTTTTACCTACAGTTATGTTCTACATTTTAAATGCCGCATTGTAATCATAATAATGAATTCCCACATGCCAAAAACTGCGGAAGATCGTTTGCTCTACAGTTTTACACTCTAAAAATTCTAGAATAATTTATTCGTCATCTGTTTTGGGAGTGGAACATGAAAATTTTTAGTAGCTTGGACTTTTAGGTGACATAAAATTTCAAGGTTATTAAATTAATTTTGGCTCATGTCTGGGAAGGGAAATGATTAAAATCATTCTTGTTATGATGTTTCTCAGTTGTTAACTCTATTAAAATGTAAAGAGTTTGCAGTTTTAATTGGCTTTATAACAATTTCTTCCTTTTTCCCAATTGGTTCGTTGCACTAAACTTAGTATATTGATGTTCCCTAATAATTAAGAATTTGTTCTTAGATTCTTGCAGAACATTATCCTAGGGGTCATAAAGAACTGAGAGGATCTTTTTTCTACATGCACGGCCCAGTGGATACCATGTCCTGGTTTTCTGATCATGGGGTGAAGCTTAAGGTTTTCTTCAAAACTGCCTGGCACTTGTTCATTTATTTTTTGTGCACGCATAATCTATGTTTATCTGCACATAGATTGAGGATGATGGAAGGGTATTTCCTGTCAGTAACAGTTCTTCTTCGATAATTGATTGTCTAATGTCTGAAGCAACGAGGTTAGGAGGTATGATTATTTACGAATTGACTAATGTTTACTCTTATTTATCTTGCATTCAATTATATTGTAATGATATGCCTTGGATATTAACTGTTTGTTTTCCCTGCATGACATCACATGCATTGCAATTAGTGGGCTACGCAGGGGTCTTGGGTTTCAGGGGCTGAGATGACTCTCATCTATCCAATTCATAAATTATTTTGTGTTTCTTTTGCAAGTGTTCTATGTTTTAGCTTGATTTCACTTTGCACTGATCCCTAATAGTTAGAGCTTCAAAAACAAATAGAAATAATCTCTCATGTTGTGAATGCCTTAGAAATAATTTCACTAAATGGCCTAGGTCATTGGTTTACTGACTATAGTAACTAGTAAGTGTGTTCAATGCAAATGATCCAGTGTTGTCTTTGGTGTCCAGATGCCTTGATGCTCTGATTACATTATTTATCAATTATTACAATTGTAACCTCCATGCTTAGGTAATATTATTCATCTCTGATAGCATTATATCTCAAAAAGTAGATAATTTAATCAGTAAACATTTTTCTTAATGCTAGACTCAAGAGGGAGGACTTCTTTATTGAATGTGGGGTACAGGTTAAAAAATAAAAATCCTGGCATCTGAATATTTACTGTTTGCAAGATGCTGGAACCCTGCTTCCTGTCAAAATTAAAGGCTATTGCTATTGTAACTGAAGGAATATTTGAGGAATAGTCTGCTTCTTTTAATATCCTCAAGCCTAAAAAGTTGTTGTTTGTAGCATTTTATGAGAGGGATATATTACTCTTTTAACAACTTCATATCGTATGGGAATATCACAGATGTTCATAAACCACTAAAAATGTCTTCAGTTCATTAATGAGAAACCTTATCCTTTTCTGCCATAGTTCTATGTTTTCTGTTCAATATATTTTACAGAACCTGAGTGTTAGCCTTCTCAATATAATCCAACATTTTTGTGAGCTGCTTATGCTAAAAGTTCCTCAATCAGTTTCTTTGCAGACTGGAAAAGCTGTGACAACCGCTTCTGCTACTAGTGGTGGAAAATTCCTCATTAAGATTGAGAAGAGAACAATAAATTATGTTGAATATGTTGAAGCTGATTATCTATTGATTGCTAGTGGTAGTAGTCAGCAGGTTGTGATGAATAAGTGGTTCAATTGGATTGTCATGTATGTGGATTATATTTCTTGATAAGTTGTTCTTGTTCTTCTTACAGGGTTATAGTCTTGCAGCTCAACTTGGTCATGCAATTGTTGATCCAGTCCCAAGTTTGTTTACTTTCAAGATTGAGGATTCACAATTGGCAGAGTTGTCAGGAGTAATGTTTATTAAAATCGAAATCTTTACTACTTTACAATAGCTCGCAATATCCTGTTCTTTGTTCTTTAAAACTCATGTACTTGAGTGTGAGGGGAAAAAATTGTATGAGTGGTTCTTTACCCAAATAGTAGTTATTATTATCCATTTCTTGAGATAAAAGTAGAAGAACTAATAGAGAGAATATGTAAATAATTACTTTTCAGAAATGGTAGTATGGAAAAAGATAACTATACCAAGTAATGGTTGTATGAATGATAAAATATTCTTATTCTAATTATTGATAAAAGAGAGTGTGCATCATGAGTTGCAATCCAGTATCATAGTAATGTGATATTGCAAATCATACAAATTAATGATGAGTATAATTGGAAAATTGTTTACAGGTTTCCAGAAGTAGCTGATTCTGTACAGATCACATAAACTGTAACCTGATAATAACCTCTGCAATTAATTCACCATTACACAATGTGGATTTTTGGGAGCTATGGATTGTAGCTATTCTGATTTTGATATTCTTTTTTTATAGTCATTATTTAGATGATTACTAGTTGTAGCTACTTGATATTGAAAGTATAATAGTCAATGTTCTATTATAAGTGCGCAGCTCAGTCAATTATTTGTTAACATTTTTATGCCAGGTTACTTTCCCTAAAGTTAAAGCTAAGCTGAAATTAGATAATGTCCAAAGTAACATACCACAGCTCACACAGGCATGCTTCTCCGACTGCGACCATCTAAATACTTGATAATGTATACCATGTGACGACAACTTTGGAATTGTAGGTTGGGCCCATGTTAGTCACACACTGGGGATTCAGTGGGCCTGTTGTTCTTCGGCTATCTGCCTGGGGGGCACGAAATCTGTTCAGTTCAGGTTACAAAGGTAATGAAAGTTCCTTCTTCTTTTAATTTTCTTTTTCCTATACGGCAACCTGATAGCATTTTATGCAGGGATGCTTGTTGTGGATTTTACACCTGATTTGCATATAGAAGATGTGAAGTCCATACTTAATAAGCACAAGCATCGGTTTGTGGTAATCCTGGATCTTATATTTTGCTTGCAGAGATTCTAGCACTTTCCATTAAGTTATTATTATTATATGTATGGCTGGAACTAGGAACATTTTTTTTTTTATAAAAAATATGGAAATATTTGTTGCTAGGATGGAATTATGATAATTCATGGTGAACCCAACTTCCTATCTGACTATCATGCATAGAGTTGGATCAGTAGTTTAAGTAGGTCTAGCAATTTAAACATGGAATGTATGATTAGATACAACTCATTGCAAACACCTGAGGTTAGCTTAAGATTGTGCAGTAGTAAAAGTGATGATCTTGTGTTAACATGCTCTTTAACAGGTATTACTTAAGGTTGGGCAAGAAAGCTTATTTCAAATATGGTCTTAAACTAGATGCTGTGCTAAGCTTTCATGTTGACCTGTGGTGTTTACTTTTTGCATATGACTGTGACACACTAAAAATATTTTGATGTTTTGTTGTACTTGAATTGATTTTTGCTTGATTGTTTGTCCACATTTTCTGCAGAAGCAGAAAGCGGTCAATTCATGTCCTTCAGAATTTGGCCTTGTAAAGAGATTTTGGAAATATATATTGGATCGTGAGGTATAATTGGTGTTACAAGTTGAGAGTTCATATGCTGTCTTCTGGGGAAATTTTCCAGAAGGATGATTTTCTTTTTTCTGTTATCTATATGCAGGGTTTATCTGAAGATATGTTGTGGGCTTCTGCTTCTAATAACTCATTAATTTCTGTCGCTTCTTTGTTAAAACATTGTACGTTCAAAGTAACAGGGAAGGTAGGTTTCAATGCTTGAACTTTCCAGTTCTTTATGTTGTTCATGACTTCACGCTTTCTTGAGATGATACACCTTCTTTCCTTTTGAAGGGTCAATTTAAGGATGAATTTGTCACTGCAGGAGGTGTCCCACTTTCTGAGGTTACTCTCTCTCACTCTCGCCTCTCTCTCTCTCTCTCTCATTGTAAATATAACTCTGGTTTTCTTTCCTTTATGAAGATCGTGCTGAATACAATGGAAAGCAAAATACATTCACATCTATACTTTGCCGGAGAGGTAATGTTACTTGGGTACTTCCTTGCTTTCCATTCACACCCACTGCAACCAATAAAGGCCCATTTATGGCCCTCAAAAGTTTGAATTTTCTGCAGGTACTGAACGTTGATGGGGTAACTGGTGGTTTTAATTTCCAGGTAAAACATTCATTTAATAACTAACATTAGCTGTTACATATTAATAAATTATATATCTTGTAGCTCTTCTTGCAAATCCAAAATCAAATAATATCTCAATTAGCTTCTATGGGAAGCACTTCCTTGTTAGTTGCTCTAGTAGGTTCAGCTTTTGATATAGCCACCATATATACAGTTTTTCAATATAATTTCTGATTGTCTATTGTCAAAGTGAATCTGGTATTTCCTTCCCAGAAACTAGTACATAAGATGTTTCATGCATTTTGCTTTGCAAGAAGGATCGTCTTTTTTCCTTCTTTTCTTTTGGCCAAATGATAGAATTTGAGCCACTCTTTCCAGTGGTTGTAGTGGCCTAGGTAAGACAACCTATTTTTTGAAGAAAGATAATCCATGACTAACATGAAAGGTAGCACGTCAACCCTTTCACTGTAGTGCAACAGGTGAAAGAGTTTTATATCTAGTCCTCATAGCCATCCAAGAGACTTCAATTTTTACTTTTGAGACATAGCTGTTTGATCATTATTCAGTTTTCTCTAAGCCCTCCTGAAAGAAACAAGATATTATTTATTCCTCATTGAGCCATTAGTTTTTTCTTTTCAGAATGCTTGGTCTGGTGGATACATTGCAGGAACAAGTATTGGTAAATTAGCAATCAATGCTTATCTTCAGGAGGGAGTTTTATGACATAGACATTTGGACATGACTGCTGACCCATCCATGGTTTGCTTTCACACAGAGAGGATGATTTTTTGGGAAATAGTTCTTAGTGATTCATTGTGCACGAAGGTTCTGGTCAAATTGTAAATGAACATAGTTCTCTTTAAGTTTTATTTACATTATCAACCCCCTTATTGTCTCTCTTAATTCACTCAACAAACTATTCCATCATCCATAATGATGCAGCAGTTAATATGCTTGTGTAATTGTAATTCTAATATGTGATAAGTAGAACACGTTGTAGTTAATAATTAGTTAGAAAAGCTACAGCTGCTGGTCAGTTACAGGAATTAGTAGTTAGTATGCTGTAACAAAATTTGTTAGGGCTGAGGCCAGCTGGCAGAAACCATGTGTTGAGTTGGCTAGGATCTTGGCACTAGTAATTCAAGTGTACTTGTATAAATATTAAATAGGCCAAGGATTGTAAAGCTACTCAGTTTTAGATGAGAGTACAGATTTTAGCCTAAGTGCTAGTTTCCAAGAGAGTGCTCTTGAAGAGTTGATTTCCCAACTTAGCTTTTAGTTTCATTTCAATTCCTGCTTACTTTAGGTTTGTTTGCATCGCATAAATATGAACAAGTGGATACATAGCTATTCCTTAAGGAAAACTACACTCTACTCATGGTATGAGGCAAGCTTGCTTTGCTAACCTGTGGTCTAAAAAATATGAACTTTTCCCATCTGAGTTCTATGCCATTACTGCCAAAGTTTGATGTCAAAACATGCACTGGCAATTCACATGCTTTTAGAAAATGTAGTATTTTACTCTTTTTTCTTTTTTTTTTGGTGGTTTAAAAAGTTAGCATTTTACTAATTGGTGGGTTTAGAAAAATGGCATTTTATCCAGAAGTGTTGTTTATAATTGTTGATTGGATGATGATGTTTGACAGAAGAGCATAAGGAATTTCAAGGGAGTATACCTTAGGTGAGTAAAATGTCACTTTCAAAACATGTTGACAAATCGAAGTTTCCTAGCATCTTAAGTGAAATTTGCCAATTTTTCTTTAAGCGTATACATGTTTATGAAACTTGAGGTGTTTGGCCGGATTCTGGCTCTATATGATTCCACAAGCAAGGTATCGATCGCTTGCCTATGTGTTGGATAGGTAGATACAAATTTACTTATCTGTCATACCTCTAATTAAGTTGACTATTACCTGTTGTACTAATAGCTGGGAAATGCTCATGAAAGACACAAAATAGTAAACAAAGGGGAGATGATGTTGCGGTGAGATTGATGGTTAGATATTAAATGAAAGAGTTAATTTAAAAGCTCTGCTGTTTGTTGATTATCAAATTTTGACTCAGGATTAGTTGTGTGTTAGTCCGAGTTTTGTGGTTTCACCATCAAATGTTGAGGTCGTTTACCCTTTGCCAGGGCGGAGCTAGGATTTTTTGTTTGGGAGGGCTAAATTTTGGTATTTATATATTAGTTTCGACTCAAGATAAATCATCGTACACATGCATAAATGTACATACGCAAATATAAACATTAATATTTTGATACTAGAGTAGGTCATAATTTATAAATATATTGTATATAAAATTAACAACTTTCAAATATGCATATTCGCAAGATAATTTTTTAGGGGAACTTATCATCTCTTAAACTCCAATGAGTGTGCAAAAGCTGTCTAGTTTGATATTAAACATGTACAAAAAACAAATTAAAGAAAACAAAAACTACATTTTCTCTATAACTACTAGACCAATTGACTAACTCAAACATTTGAGAGGGCCAACTTCTATTTTTGTAGCTAAATATTTAAAGTTTTAATACTTATACATAATAGGAGGATGGAAAAGTGGGAGGATAGAAAAGATTTTATTTTCTCTCTTATTTGTTTTGGTTGAGAGTGGATAAGTGGAATGATGAAAAAAATGAGTTTGAATAAATTTATTCATATACACTTGTTAAATAATGATGTCCAATTAAAACAAAAAAGTGACAAATAACCACCAAAAAAAAAAAGCAATCATCCAAATTTATTAAAAAAATAAAAATCATGTTCCGAAAAAACATCACATCTAGTTAAAAAAAATAAAAATAAAAAGTATCACGCTAGACCCTAGAAAATCAAAAGAATAAAAAATAAATAAATAAATAAATAAATAAAAGAAAGAAGGCAACAAGGCAAGGCAATGTTGAGGGTATTTGTGTAAAGTGCATCTTTCAGCACTTTTTTCTCCTCATTTTTCTCTCAATTGGGAGGATAAAAAAAGGTGGGCCTGGAGGGAAAATTTTCCTCCCTGTTTTCTATCTCTCCTATTTTCTCTCCTCAACCAAACAGTGAAAAATGTCATTTTTTACCTTATTTTTCTCTCTCTATTTTCTATCCTCCCTCTTTTCACCCCAACCAAACATACCTTTAAAGAAAATCCTATCCAAGCCAAACAAGCAAACATAGGAAGTTATAAAGAAATCACCATGAAAATGACCAAAATATCAAATGTACAAGCAAACATAGGAAGTTCTGAAGAAATCAACATGAAAATGACCAAAATATTAAATGCAACGGCAAACATAGGAAGTTCTAAAGAAATAACAATGAAAATGACCAAAATATTAAATGTTATGGGTCAGGATTTATAGTCTTTGTTAATATTATACCATAAAATAACATTATATTAGATTAATATTTTTTTTTTCTGAGAAGATTTTGAGAAAAATATTAGATTAATATTTTAACCCCATTAGATTAGGTATACCATTAAATAAATTTATATTAAATTAAGGAAAATGTTTGGCTCCAAACATGTTTGGAGGCTTAGACTCCAACAACTAATAAGAAGATGACATGTGTCTTGTCATGTGTAATGCAAATAACTCACTTGATTGGTTAAGTTAAGTGAGTTATGTGTAATGCACATGACAAAAACTAATGTCATCTTTCTATGGTGGTTGGAGCCTAAGGCTCCAAGCAAGTTTGGAGTCAAATTTTGTCCTTAGATTAATGTTTTAACACCATTTGATTAGGCTTTCTCATTTTTTGTAACACGCGTACCAAATTTCATATTAAGGATCTGCTTATTTTGCTAAAAGTACTATAGATAAGGGTAAAAGTTAGCTGAAATAGTATAGTGAGACCCATAAATAGTACTAAAAAGTGCAGTGGAACACATGAATAGTAACAAAAATAAGCTGAATAGTAAAATAAGTTTGCAAAATTAATCATGTCAAACAGACACTAAGCGTGCGTTTGTGTAGAAATGAAGTTGCGTTTTTGGCTGGGTCTCATGGCACTATTCACAACTTAGTCAAACTTGTGAAAACGCAGATTTCTAGGTAAATCTTAGGTCCCATGGCACTATTCATAACTTAAAAATTATTTTGCGACAATGTTTTCAGTAATAAATTTTCAGTTTTAAGCAAAATAAGCGGTATCTAAACAGACTCTAAGCGTGCGTTTGGGAAGGAATTATAAATTAAAATTATTTCACTATTCAGCTTATTTTGCTACTATTCATGGGTCCCACTGCACTTTTTGGTACTATTCATGAGCCATGTACTATTTCAACTAATTTTTACCTTTATTTACAATATTTTCAACAATAATTTTTCAGTTTCAACAAAATAAACAGTATCCAAATACACCCTAAATATTATTCAATTAATAAACTCATATACACCACTGTCAGTTTATTTAAGACCTTCTCCCCTCTCCCCGTGTGTATGTGTTAAAATACTTAGTATTCTAAATATATATATATATATATATTATATATATTTGAAATCATACCCTTTGTTACTTAATTTATGTCATTTTGAATTACTTCTACTAGTGTTATTTTTGTTCTTCCTCTACTTTCTTTTGTTCCCTCAACTTGGATCAACTCACTTTTTTTACCATTACATTAATTGCTTTTTTCTGAACACAACCAAACCATCTCAAGTTATTTTCTCTCATCTTTTCATCAATAGGGATTACCCCTATCTTTAAGTGGATTTTCTCATTTTAAACCTATCTTTCTGTGTGCTTCCATTAATTTATACATCTTAACATTCTTATTTAAATTACACTTATTTTATGAATATGTTACTTTTTAATAACCCAACATCCAGTACCATAGAGTATAACTAGTAGTATAACAATCTTATAAAAATTTCCTTTTAATTTAATAAGTACTCTACAATCACACAAAAATTCTAATGCGCTTCTCCACTTCATCCACTCTACTCTTATCCTATGAGCCATATCCTCTTCAATCTCATAAGTTTATCAAAATAACTTTTGGATCCAAACTCATGGTTTTTATATACTTTTAAAATACAAAAAACTTGAAATTCATAAATTTTGTAGTTAAGATAGTTATTGACCTCTAATTGTCTTGATTTTGAAATTATTATAGGAGTATATATTATAGGTTTGGATTCAAATTACATATGGTGTAATTTTTGGTAATATTAAATTATTCAAAATTTATTATTAGATGTGTATTTTGACAAATCTACCGATGGTTACATTACATGTTTTTCTTTTATATTCCATACTTGCAAAATTTTAAGACAATTAGAGATCAATACTTATTTCATCTATAAAATGTTAAAATTTCAAATTTTTTTATTTTAAAATTACACACAAAAAATGAGTTTATTAATTGAAAATTAAATAACATATTATTGAGATATAATTTGGTGTGCGTGTTTAGAAGAAAGAGAGTGTATAATTCAATGGTAATGCTATTATTAGACTTTTTCTTCTATCCAGCACCGATAAGAGACTAATTAGATTTTTTTATTAAAAAAAAAATTAATCTAAAAAAAAAAGTTTGGTTACAAACTTGGTTGTAGCCATTGACTACAACTCTTACTAAAAATTTAACATGGCTATTTTGAAAATCTAATTGTTAGATTGTATGTTTGTCATATACTTAACACGCATAAATTTCATGTATAATTTTAGACTACAAAACTTGAAATTTAAATATTTTATCTTTAATCTTTTAGAAATTTTGCAAGTATAGAAAATATAAGAAGAAAATGAAATCTAATGGTGGATTTGTCAAAATCTACATCTAATAAAAAGATATTGAGTAAAGTTGTAGCCATTGGCTACAGCCAAAGTTATAACCAAACTTTGTTCTTAATCTAATTAGTTACTTCAAGAAAAAAAAAAATTTAGTTGCTAACCCATGCGAGATGGAAGATAAAGTCTAACAATAGCATTACCATCAACGAACCTCATACCACTTTAATTTAATTCAGCGTGCGGGTTAAGAAGAAGGAGAATGTATATAATTCAATGGTAATGCTATTGTAATTGTTATACTTTGTCTTCTATCCCACACTTGTTAGCAACTAATTAGAATTTTAAAAAATATATTAATCTAATTAGTCACTTCAAGGAAAAAGAACTAAAAAATAAAATTCTAATTAGAAGCTAACCCCATGCGGACACAGGATAAAGTCTAAAGCATTACCATAATCTTCAAACTTATACTACTTTAATTAGAGTTTTCGCCCATTGTTTTAGTCAAAATAAGACATTCAAATAAATCCCACACTTCATTAAACCAAAACCTAAGCATAATCATTTGCCTTTTAATATTTATTTCTCCTTGTCAGAGAGTGTTTACCTTAGTGGTACATGCTGACAATGCTTCATCATATTGAAAGATGGGGAAAAAAAGCTCCATATACAGATATACTCATAGATAATTAATAATAATGTATAGTTATACTTTATAAACATTTGAGACAGTTAGAAATACTTACATCCTAATTATGTTGTCCTTGATGCCCCGTAGCTTGAATCCACACCCTCTTTTTTCTCCCCAAAACATTAAGTGCTTGTTTGGATTGAGGGGAAAGGGAGGGGGAGTAGAGTAGAGTTGGCTGAAAATAGACTAATTTTTTGCCAATTTTACTCTATTATATTAATTACTCAAGGTATCTCCCCAAGATGTTTATTTCCCCAACATAAACTATAATTTCTAAACCTAGAATAAAATAATATTGGGCTAATTATAACTTACCCACTTGTGATTTGGCCGAAATTTAAGTTGCCTACCTGTTATTTGAAATTTGGCACTTTAATCACCTGAGGTTAGTTCAGTTAGGATTCCATAACCAACCTTGGTTAAAAATGGAGCTAAATATGCATTTTGCTCTCTTTTATGTTTCTCTCTTCTCAAAACATACAAAACATAAAAGAATAAGAGATAATAAGATAAAAAAGTGAAAGTTTGGTAAAAATTAAGAACAAACATTACCACAACCATAGAAGCTTCCATTGCAAAACCCTCAACTTTTGATCCTATATTTTCTCGCTTTGTTTGTTTTAGCGATGATGTTTTCTAGAAAATTAGTCATTTTTCAATAAGCATTTTCTATAAAACTATCTCATTTTTCAATTTTTAGTAGCAACTTTAAATAAGTTGAAAAACAATCTCTTAACTTTCCTTATTTAGCTTGCTGTGAGATAAAGTTATTTTCAAAAAAAAATAAGTGGAAAACAAACTTTAAAAATAAGTCATACTTTTTATGTTGACCGAAGATAGTTTTCTTTTGACTCATCTATTTTTATGCTACCAAACACTAGAAAACATAAAAAAAAAACTATCTTTACACAAAGTTTTCCATGGAAACAAACAAAGCGTTACTTTTTTATGTTTTGTATGTTTTGAGAGGAGAGAGAAATAAAAGAGAGCAAAAATACATGTTTAATCCTATTTTTTAACAGAGGTGGGATACAAAGCCCTAATTAAGCTAACCTCAGGTACGTGAAGTGTCAAATTTTAAACCATGGATAGACAACTTAAATTTCGGCTAAATCACAAGTGGATAAGTTGTAATTAACCGAATAATATTTTAAATCTAGCAAAGAGATTTAAAAGCTTTTAAGAAACTCACCAAAACCAAAAAGCAACTTCTCTTTATTCACAAATTCAACTACTGCTTTGTTAGATTATGCTTAACTTGACATGCATACACAGACAAATACAAACATAAGAAACTTTACCAATACCCGCTAAATGCTAAAGGAAGCACGTAATAAGAAATTATTTGTTTTTGTCACATCTAAGCATAATGTAAATTTTCTCGTGTTCACACTTCACACACACACATATTGTGTATATATTTGTGTGTAAAGTAAACTATATGCTCATTTAAATAAGTCGAGAGGCATAAACTAATAGCCAAAAGATGCAACCATATAGTTCAAACTTTAAACGTTAAGACCACCTGTAAACAACCTTACAATTTTGGCAGAGATGATAGAAATACCTTTTAAAATAATGAACCATGTGATCAGTAGGGTGCAAAGGCAAATAAATAATGTCTTACTTATGATTAATTACAGTCGTTTTCTCCTATTAAATAATAATACATAGTGTTTCCCAAAATTTTATTAAGAAAACTTTTTTAAAGCTCATCGTTCATGTATGATGTAACCCCATTGACAATGAGATGCGCAATGCTACAAGAGTTTTGCCAAATTTATTATAAAGCTTCTACTATTATTATTTTTTTAAAGAGTTTCAACTTATGGCGTCCGCTCCTGATAATAGCTATTTATCATCAGATTAAGACGCTAATCAGTTTTTGGTGTAAGCGGAAATTGAACTTCAGATTTCTTATTCAACCATCAGAGACTTTACGAGTTGAGCTAACCAAAACCCACTTATATTTATAGATATGAAGTTATTTACTGGTGTAGTATAATTGACAAATAATTATACCAATTATAAGTTGATATCCATGAAATCCTCGGTTCGAAACCTCTTGCAAACATTTTGGGACCACCCTTAAGGGATTCCTTCATGTAATAACTTAGTGTGTTTGGGACAAGGGATTGCATATACTCAAGGGAATTGTCAGAAACTCGAAGAAGTCTCAATACTTTAGTTTGTCAAAAAAAAAAAAAAGAGTTGATCTTGTCTCATATATATACATATGCTACTTATCACGAATATTTTTATTGTCACTCTCTCCTCCTCCCTTCCAAAACAGTAGGTGAGGTTTAGGGCCGTTTGCTAATGTTGTTCTAATAACGTTGTTTGTATTTTTTGGAAAGATATGTGAGTGAAAAAGTGTGTGAAAATAAGTGTAATGTTGTTTAAATACTGAAAACTGTTGTTTAAACAACGGTAACAAACGGGCCCTTAATTTTCTTGAGTTATAAGAGCATTAGCATTGGGGTATTTTACAATTCTAAAAACCCACAATTCTATTATACCATACCATTTTTCAATTCCTCTACATCCCAAAACTCTATTTTTATTAAAATATTATTTTTTAATATTTCTTTATAACTGTTATTTTTTTTTTCAGACACCTGTTTCCTGGGCTTTCCAACCGTCTTTTTTTTTTTTACCCCCTCTGCTTCTCCCTCAACCTCTAGCAACACACAACCCATCAACAACCACAGCCACAGCACCAAAAACCCATCAGCCCATGCCGCCGATTTGAAACCCAACCGATTTGAAACCCACCGGAGCAAACCCATTAAAAAAAAAATCATCACCGGAGCCACCATCGGAGCTACCGATGATCAACCCAACCGATCCACCCACCGATCAACAGATCCACTGTTTCAAACCCATTGATCCAACCACGACCCAAACATCGGACCCAACCCACTTCAGCCACAACACTAGACCCAACCCACTTCAGCCACAACCCAACCACGACCCAAACACCGGACCCAACCATGACCCAAACATCGGACCCAACCACGACCCACAACCCCTTTAGGCACCGGTCACAGCAAAAAAAGAAAAAAAACCCACAACCACCACAGTGACCCATGCCAAAAACCACAACCACCAGTGACCCACGCCGAAAAAAAAAAAAGCAACCACAGAACCACCAGATCGCAACCCACCAGACGTCGAAAACCACAACCACCAGTGACCCACGCCGTCACCCACGTCGAAAAAAAAAAAAAAGCAACCACAAAACCACTGGATCGCAACCCACCAGACGCCAAAAACCACAACCACCAGTGACCCATGCCGTCACCCACGCCTGAAAAAAAAAAAAAAAAAAAAAAAAAATAGCAACCACAGAACCACCGAATTGCAACCCACCAGACACCAAAAACCACAACCACCAGTGACCCACGCCGAAAAAAAAAAAAAAAAAAAAAAAAAGCAACCACAGAACCGTCGGATCGCAACCCACCAGAAAAATAGAGCCACTGTGATGTGTGATGGAGAATGGTGTTTGGGTCTGATGAAGAGAGGAGAGAGCAAATGAGAAACAAGAAGGAAGAGAGAGAAGAGAACTGAAATAATGAGAGAGAGGAGAGAGAAATTTCGGTCTTAAAAGGGATTAAATTTTTTTTTTTTTTTTTTTTAGAATACTGCTACAGTACAATTCTATTTTTAGAATTGTACTGTAGCAACTATTGCAAAAATTTTGCAATAGTTGAGTTTAGTATTGTCTGATGCAATGGATTTTAAGGTTTAAAATGCCAAATTGACCTTATATATGGCATTAGCATTCTCTAATGCTAATGCTTTAAGAAAACGGGCCGTTTGGTAATGTTGTTCTAGTAACGTTGTTTGTATTTTTTAGAAATACATGTGTGTGAAAAAGTATGTGGAAATACGTGTAATATTGTTTAAACACTGAAAATTATTACTCAAAACACCTTAACAAACAGCTCCTTAATAATTAAATTTTTCTTTGAGAAAAAATAATTTAATATTTAATGACAATAATATATGTGATTTGGAGACAAGTTAGACACCATAAAAAATTAATAATTTATGTCCGACGCAATGGCTTGCATCATAATTTTGTGCCTCACGGTACTGCCGTTGACGCGTAAAGTTGACATGCACTAGTGTGACTATCTTCTTTCTGCGAAATTAACAGAAAAATTGATGTTACTCAATTGTCACCAAGATGTGAAATGCAGGCCATCCTAACCAATCAATAAGGAGAATTGTAAAAAAAAACAAAAACATATGAAACTCATGAAGGAAAATAGGAAAGAACTTAGAAAACGACCAAAATGTATTTTCTTCAGATAATATAATGATACCCAATGTTTGATCCATCTCGAAAGGCATAAAGTTGTATATTCCAAGACCAAGACTTGTTGGATATCATATCAGACTTTAGTAATGAATGTTTAGTCATTGGATTACTACAACCATTTAAAACGGTGAAAATGATTGATTTTTTTTTTTTATATATATATGAAAAGACTGCAACTTTATTAGGATGAAGATAAATTCAATACATCTTAAACTAAAACAAACTTAATAATATTTGAATTTTCCATAACTATCAAATTATCAATACCCTTAACATACTAAGCCAAGACGTGTGGTGGCCGGTTACCCGTTCACTTAACATTTGAAAGTTGCATAGTCTTGAAGACTTGTAGTTTTTGACAAATTCCTGCAATGATGTTAGAAATGGTCACTTGAGGGATGCTTACACCTAGCACTGCATCCGCAACTAGTTGTGAGTCACATTCAAAGTGTGCATCTCTTAGAGTACTTGCACCAGTAGGTGCAAAATAGAAAAAAGTGCATAATTTACACATTTTTAAATATTTTGTTCAAAATTTACCCACATCAGCTCTTCTATATTACTGTAGCTATCCATTATTACTACAATAACCGTGTAAATTTACACGGTTACTGTAGCTTGTATTTTAATATTTTAATATTTTTTCTCTCTCTTATTTGTACCCTCTCACTTTCACTTTCTCTCTTTTTTCATTTCAAAATCTCTCACTGAAACCCTCTCTCTCTCTCTCTCTCTCAAAGTTGCATGGTCATATGTCTCACTACCACTCATCGCTACTCGCCGCTCACTGCTTCCACCTTGCGAAGCCCTCCTCGATCTCACCCTTACCTTAGCTAGACCTAAACCCAAGCAACCTATGCTGCTCGCCACTACCACCTCCGTGGAGGTTTTCCTTCTATTTTTTCGTTGTTTGATTTGTGGGTTTGAGGATTTAGATTTGGCTTGGCTTTTAAAGATATAATGTTGCTTGCATGTGCTTGGTTTGGATTGGATTTTGATTTCAAATGTATTTGGGTTCATCTCAAGGAAAATTTGATTGGGGTTTCAGGTATGGTGGATATGGTTTGAGATTTCCTTGGATTTGTGTTTTTTGGATTTGTTGTTTGTGCTACGTGGGGTTTGCTGTGGATTTGGTTTCAGATTTTAGGCGTGGGGTTTGCTTCAACATGGGTCAGATATGTTGTATGTATTTTGGTGGTTGTGGTGGTTGTAGTCGTGGTGGTGGTGGTTATGGCTGAACATGTTGGGATAAATCCCCGTTTATGTGTGAATTAAATTAAATATAACCTAAGCAATAAAGAAAATAGAAATCAACGGAAGCGAAAAAAAAATCAACCAACAAGAACACTAAGAAATTACGTGAAAAACCCTCCAGTGTAGAGGGAAAAACCACGGGGCAAATCCGATTAATCCACTATAATAAAAATAGAGATTACAATATTCAAGTTATACCCAAAACCTGAGTTCACAATTGTTGGATATTTTAATAAAAAATATTATATTTATTTTGATACTCATTTATGTGTATCAATTATCCCTTAATGTCAGATACGTTGAATACTAAATTTTGAAATTCAAATTTAATTCAAAATTTGAATAGCTTTTGTCAATGGTTTTAATAAGGAAATTTATGAACATTAATCTAATATTAATACCATAATTGCCAGCATATTTGGTTTTATTATCTTATTTGAAAGAATTTCAGCACTTAAATATATAGTTATTGCTGAATTATTTTATGTTACCATATATACACAAATGTTTACTATTTGGTTTAAGGAAAGTAAAAAACAAATGACAATATTTATACATATTTGAAAGTGTATTACACGTTTTGGCTTTTGGCTTTTAGTCTTCAGCCACTTTATGAGACATTAAATGCATAGATCATGTTTCTTTCTATTTTTGTTCTGAACGTATAGAAGCTTTTGTTGACCGGTTATATATATTAAGAAAGCCATTGATTATTTTATTAATTTCAATATCTTTATGAGTATTTAATTGATATCAAATCTTTTTGATTTTTTGGCTAAGGAGAAGTTAAAGGTCCGGCTATATATATATATATATATGGAAAGAAATAAAGTAGAAGACACACATTATTTTTGAATTACAAAGCTGAAAATTTTTCAAAATAATTTTTATTGTCCTAAACATTTACCATCTGTTGCTTTTTACAACTCACAAAAATATTCTATCTTTTACAAACTTTTCTGGGAAAAGAAAGTACTATAGAGAGCTTATATCCTACGAGCAGTGTAGGCTCGCAAGGATAATCAGTAAAAGGTGGCTGGGCTGTTGTATCCTGGGGGCAACGTGCAGAAACTATTTGTCTAACTACATCGGATATACCGTAGACGGCACGATTTGTCTCAAGACAGTGACTTGGTCCACGCCTCATCTCTGCCACCTCTCTTGGTAAAATCAAATTGTGTAAATTTCCAAGGAAAATTCAGGTATTATCTCTCCTTTATTTCCAACAACAATAAATTGGGAAACTACAATAATATCTCTAGGAACAAATACAACCTCACCACAAAAACCGGTAGCAAGATCTTCTACTCTGAATACTTTAACTCTCTGTGGTTGTAGCACCCAAATAATTGTCCTAGAGAAAACCCCCAATTTATCTTCGTTGTGTATCTTGAGCAAAAGAAAAATCACATTTTCTTTTTTCCCTCAGTGCTGCACAAAAAACTAATCTTTTTCCTTCAGTCAGCTCCAAAACTGTATTTCACTCTTTAGTCTCTCTCACTATATTCATGAAACCCACACGCAAAAGCTTTGTATAAAAGCTTTGCCGCCTAACACTCCTAATTCAATTAGGATTAGAAGTCTTTGACTTATTGTGCAATTGGTATACCTATTTCTATATGAAATAGGATTCCATGTGGGCTGGACTTCTAGGTGTCGTGCACCTCAACAGAACATGGGTGGTAGCTATGAGAGAGAGGGATAGAGAAAATGTTGAACTGTTGAAGGAAGTAATAAATATACATATATATATATATATATATTATATTGAAATAAATTTGTAAAATAGATAAACTTTTTTTGAGAATCAACTTTCCATGCAAAATGATTGATATTTCACTGTCTTCCATATGTCCAAGTAAAATTAAATAATTAAAAATTTTCGTTAAAAAAAAAATGTAATAGTTAAAAGTTAAAACAGAGTTCAGAAATACTATTAGCTGTGTGTTTGATTGGGTAGCTAGCCAACCATCCAAGGTAAGCAGCCAATCAATCTTTTAACCACTTTGATTGGGTAGGTAGCTAGCTGTGTGTTTTTTAAGACTTTGATTCTGTTTAATTATGAAACTGTGGTCCCTAAAGGAGGGAATTAAGGGCCTCAATTTGTGTTATTGTATCATATGGATATTCTAAAGAATTATGCTCAAACCACTCAAGCAAATTTTGATGCCTATGAATATTCATCACTAACACAATCATATAAAAGAAATTCTGATTTCAGGGACTTCTCATTGATTTGCAGGAGTGAAAAGTAAAGATTATAGAACTTGTCCATGACGCTAACCAACACCAATTTAGTGGTAAAATAAATTAATCAAAGTTTCCTAAGTCAACAGTTTGCAATTTGAAAAGCAGATTTAGTGTGCGTTTGAATACTACTTATTTTGCTGAAAACTTATTGCTGAAAATATTGTAGCAAAATATTTTTTATTGTTGCAAATTACCGTTCGTGCGTTTTTATCACTTGGCTGGTCCATGAGCAGTGCCATGGACAAGCCCAAAAAAAACGCAATCTCAAAAAACGCAGTTGCAGTTGCTACACAAACGGACCCTTAGTGTGAAAGTCATGTAAATTATTTTCATTATAATATTCAGAATCGGGTTTGGCTTACCTCCAGTACTTTTCTAACTGGAATCTTTTTTTTGTTTTAATGAGAGATTGTCACATTATCTACTAACTAAATAAAATGTAGATATTAAAATCCACTACCATTTGGATTTGTATATTTAAAATAAAAGGATATGTCTAGTTAAAAAAGTATTGAAAGTAAGTCAAACCCTCCAAACTCAACAGAATGCTTTGAGTAATTTTTGATTTTTAAACAAACAAAGGGGAATGATATACTCCATCTTTTGTCATTACCCAAAGAAGAATCATTAGGTTCACACACATCCCAAAAATTTTGGGACATTCGCTTCCCAATATAAGTAAAAAACACCAATAGACTACAAAAACTAATCCTATAAAGTGACCAAAGGACACATAGAATAGAGCATGCAATAACAATGTGTTTTAGTGGAGCTTTGAGTCAATGATTATGTGAGTATTGATGGCCGAGTTTTGGTTCAAAAAGCCATGACACAATTAAGTGTATAAAATCATTAGAAGCCACTAGGTTCTGCTCAAAGGATCTCAAAGCGTGGGACCTCCTCAACCAAAATGAATTAAGTACTTTTAACTATTTACCTCCCTAAAAAACCAATCACAAATTCATACCCCACTTGTGCAATGACCTATTCTTAACCACACCCTTTAATGCTTAACCAAAGAAAACCATATCCTAGTATCAAAATCTACGACAATGACAAAGACTAGCAACAAATCCCAGCTACATTAACACACACGTATCCATCTTTCATCCATATCCACGTCATGGTTTTAAAAGCAGGATCGAATTAATAGGTCAAATAAATTGATTGGTCCTGATCATGAGCATAAATTGTTTAACTTATCAAGAATATATATCTATATATTATTTTACAATTGGTTCTAACAAGTGCGGTCAATTACTTGTAAGTTTCTCTGACTAAGCAAACTTAATTTTTTTAAATATAAACCAATCAAATTTACATTAAAAAAGCTAAAAATAATTGAAATAAGTTAGATTAGTTAAACCGCCAAGAATATATATCATTATATTATCTTATAATCGGTTTTAGCCAGTGTGGTCAGTTTCCTGTTGATTTTTTTTTTTACTAGACAAATTTAATTTTTTTTAAACATAAATCAATCAACATTAAAAAATTTGCTAAAATGATTAAAATAAGTAAAAATCAACCAAATAAATTTTTTTATTTTTTTGTTGGAGAAACAACCAAAGGTTTTAGCAGGTGCAGCTAGTTACTTGTTGGGTTTTTTGACTAGACAAATTTAATTTTTTTAATATAAATGAATGGACATTAAAAAAAAAAGCTAAAAATGATTAAAATAAGTAAAATCAGCCAAATTGGCAGTTACATTATTATGTCGGGCCGATTTTTAAAACCATAATATTTTTTTATTATTATTATTTTAGATTAGATATATTTATTCTGAATCAGAAAAGCGTAGACTCGCGGCCTTACCTTTTTATTGCATATTCCAGAATCCAAAAGAGCTTCATATCCAAACACTCTCACGTCCCACCTGTCCCGTATATATATATATATATATAAACACACAACACCTTTTCCATTTCATAATTCAGATATATATTTCTCACGGTCTCATTTTTCACAAGTTGCCCACTTCTCTCCAAAGAAAAAAGAAAAAAAGCAAGCGCTTCTCTCTCAACTTTTCTCACTTCCGTTAGAGTCGGCGCTTCTTCTCTGGTTAGTACCGTTTCTCTTTCTCATTCTCATTGCCTTTTTCCACTTTTTCCTCTATGCTACGTATGTGAGTGAGCGAGTGATTTTCTTCGAGCTTCTTTGTTAATGGCGGTGATTCTCTTTGTCTTATCTTTTTGTGTTCGTGTTGGATTTGAGCAGTGAAGCTGGAACAAGAAGTTTGAGTTGGAATCGGTTCGGATTCGGATTCTGCGTTCTTGAAAAAGGGAGAGAGAGAGAGAGAGAGAGTTGTAGAAAGTTCCAGAGAGTTCTTGAGACAAAGAGAGATGAAGGACGAAGGAGGTGATTTTGGAACGAAGATAAAGATTGGAGTCTGTGTGATGCAAAAGAAGGTGAAATGCGGCTCCGAGGTTCCTTTCTTTTTGCTCAGCATTTTGTTTTTGTTTTTTGTTTTTCCTATTCCATAGTTAAATATGAAACAGAGTTTGTAATGAATCGCAGAATGTAGGTTATACATGGCTCTGTTTTTTCAATCTTGAGCGATTAATCTGAAATCTGATGTTTTCATTAGGCGAATTCTGGGCCGATGCGGCAGATTCTTGATAGGTTACAAAAATTTGGTGAATTTGAGGTACTTCTTGTTTGTTTCTGTTGTGGATTTGGCTTGTATTTCTTTTTGTTAAAGAAAACGAATGCAGATTGAAAGGTTTTACGCTAATGATTGCTTTATCTGCAAAGAATTTTCAGTGTTTATTTTTTGCTTCTTTCGTTGTGTGGTTGTAGATCATAGAGTTCATGGACAAGACCATTATTGATGATCCAATTGAGAGGTATAATTTTTTATTTTTTTTTAAAAGTTATTACATGAAACTTTAGTGTGATTTGGTGCATTATATCTTAAAGATATTGTTTTTATATTTGTTGATTCTATTTTGTTACGGCCAAAAGCTTCGAACTTGATATGCATATTTTGTAAAGCATATGCATATCACATCAGTAAACAACCCTAGCAAAAAAGATTATTATACCAATTTAAAACAATTAGTTTAGGTGCCTAGGTGGTGTTTTTTTAAAGTAATACTGTTCAAAGAGGAAGAATTCGAATTTCTAAAAAGTGGAGATTCCTTTTTTTGACATTTCATTGCTATTATAAATAGAGGATCAAGCCAAATCAGGTCTGCTTGAGGATGAAGGACACCCTCCTTTGAGTTATAATTTGTTTCCTTTCAGATTTATAGTTTGATTAAAACAAATTGTTTGACCTCGTAAACTTTTTTTTTTCCTGATATAAAGTGAAAAGTTCTTATCCAAAAAAAAAAAAAAATCCAATCCTAAATTATTAAAATATTTTTTTTCCTCCTTTCTCGTTTTTTTTGTTTCTTTTCTTTTCTTGTTGATATATGATGACTAATTTCTTGTAGTATTCTTATTTCAGCTGGCCAATTTGTGATTGTTTAATTGCCTTCCATTCTTCTGGCTATCCTCTTGAAAAGGCTAAGGCATATGCTGCTTTAAGGAAGTAAGCTTTACATCTTCTTTTGCATTGACTATATTGCAGTCATCAATCTCAGCGGTCTCTTTTAACAGTCCAAAATAGTTATTATAACAACTATAAGTTTCTTACATGCTCTTTGTGATCCAGGCCTTTTCTAGTAAATGAATTGGAGCCACAGCACCTTCTTCATGACAGAAGGAAGGTATATGAGGTATGCTCTCAAATCTTTTGTCGGGGTTTAGCATTTCATGGTAGGTTTTTGCATGAGGTTCATTTTTTCTTTAAATCATTTGTGTTAGTATGATCATTTTTTTTTCTTAAACACTTCCATTCTTAATTTCCATGTTTAAGGGATAAATTATTTACAAGGCAAGAGCCTGTAGAAGATTTACAAGAATTATTAAGAAGAATTTGTATCAAACAGAAAAACAGAGAAGCGTGATTTATCAAGAAGAAGAAAGTGTAAATGTAATGCATCAGCATTTATAGCGGTAGATAGAGCACCTGATGAAGTTGAGCTCTAGCTGCTCCTAACTTATAAACCTCCTTGACTTCCTAACAGACCTCTACAACTACTTAACAGCCTTCACAACAAATTCTGTAACTAATCAACAGCCTAACATACTAACTGTTTACTTGCATAATTTCAAGTTTTAGTTGCTTTATGAAGTACTTATTTGAGTTCTGGTAACGGCTGCCCATGGTACTGTTAGGCCATCCCTATAAAGTACTCATTTTTAATTGAGTCACAATGGGATCACAGGCAAGTGCTTGACCATGGATTAGTTACTGGGGCTTTGGTTCACTTAATGTCACATCACAATATAATGTTAGCTTTATGTAATCACATTATAGCAATATGACATGACCTTGTTTGGTTCACTAGTTACATTCCCATGATATTCCAAAAATGTAACATTGCAATCATTAAAATTTTAGAATGAATTTCCTCAAATTTCCATTTGAAATTACCAAGTAAAATTATATTTTTAATAAAAAATCACAAAATAACTAAACAATATTTCACTTTCTTGTACTTTCTCACCAACCAAACAACTTAGATCCAACAAAATTTCCTATCCAATTTTACAAATGTCTCTTACAATCAGATTTCAAATTCTGTACATAACAAGAAATGCACAAAATATACAACCACGTATCTCTCGAATCTAAAGCTACAAAGTTGGAGAATCTAAAGCTACAAAGCTGGAGAACTGAAATATTCAAATAAGGAATTTCTATGTGAATGTATATGTTTTAGTTGTTTGGGATTGATTGGGTCATGCTAGGTTCAGTTGCAAACTTATGATTTTGTTGGTATAATTGGCTTGGGAAACATAATTTGGATAATTGGAATTTGGTTCTAAGCTGTTTGATGTGGACTATTTGGATTGAACGTAATCGGCGTTTTTTTGAGGATACTAAGAAATCTCTAGCTCAGTTGTTAGATTTGTGCCAATGGACTCTCTTTGATTGGTCTCAGTGTTGGGGTCTCTTGGATTGTTATGCTCTTTTGGATTTTCTTTTGTCTCTTAGAATGGTTTAATGACTGTTTGTTCCTATTTGTTTTTGTTTGCTCTTTGTTCACTATCGTGAACTTTGTGTATCTTTACTTTTGTTCATTTTTCAATAATATTTCCTTTCTTACCAATCAAAAAAAAGGAAAAATAAGAAAAGAATAGAAAAGTGAGCCAAAGACCCATACACACCCCAAACTCTACACAAACCAAATCAATTCCAAACTCTACAAAACAGAATGGAAATCTCTAGTTCCATAGCCTCCAATGTCGTGGCCGAGCTTAAGCCCAGCCTTGCCGAGCTTCTCTCCCACTAGTACCATTGGCTTTGTGGCTAAAGAACCAGAAGACGATGCCGCCAAAACCACCACCACCAATGGCTTTGAGGTTCGCCGAAGAAAACCCTAGGATTTGATGACGCCATTGTAGCTCTGAGATTTGAGCTAGGCTAGGGTTTGATTTGAGAGAGAGAGAGAGAGAGAGGGCCATGTTTAATTTTCAGTTTGTGAAAATAATATATGTAAGGGACAATTTTGTAATTAAAATTTATTAGTATGGGCAATTTTGTCAATTTGATAAATTATAACACTCCAATAAATAAGTAATGCAAGATTACCCCATTTAATAAGGTAATGAGATTAAGGTAATGTGAAATATTTTGTAATCTTAGATTACCGCAATCCTATGCACAACAAAATGAACCAAACACCGTAATGTTCACATTACGGTAATGTGACCTTAATGTGATGCATATCACAGTGAACCAAGCACCTCCTAAGGGTATTTATCACCTAGTCCTGGAGTATGTATATTAAGTACTTCATGCATGAACTTGATTATAACTGAACTATCTCATGCCAACTAATTTTATTTTTATTTTTTTAAATGTTTTGATTGTTAACAATATTGAATGATATAAAATTAATATGTTATTTTTCTGGATTCAAGCAACTACAAAGGTATGGAGTCCATGTTCCAAGATATGCCCTTGTAAATAGAGAAGTACCATATCAAGAGCTGGACTATTTTGTTGAGCAAGAAGATTTTGTTGAGGTTCATGGTAATCGTTTTTGGAAGCCATTTGTGGAAAAGCCTGTTGATGGTGAGTTTGATTCGTATATTATTGAAGAAGTTGTTTTATCTATGCTGCTTCTTGTTTATGTTACTTATCAAAAAAAATCTATGCTGCTTCTTGTTGTTGACATTTATACCATTTAATCTGATATGATTCTTTTTGGTTATTTCTTCTTGTTGCTTGATACTTTTACCTTGTTACAAAAGAACGTCTACTAATTTGTGGCTTGAAATTGCTATTTGCACACTACATTTGATCTGATGGCTTCATTATATATTATTTAAAAGTATACTGTGGCATTGTTGAACCAAAATTATTGGCAGCATAATTGCATCATAAAAGTTTTAATTATTGTTTATCTGTTTGTTCATTTTCTTTCAGTAGATTATTTTTTGAGATTGGTTACTATCATAAAATGTTAATACCATGCCTTCCATAATTTGTAAAAGCAAACATTAGTAAGATCAAAACTTTTGAGGGAGCAATGATAGCAACAATAAATTGAAAATAAAAAAAATGGAATATGGAATGCACTTTTGTTGGTGGGCTCTTGGCAAACAACAGATCGTCATCATACAAAACATGTAAAATCTCACATAATATTAGTTTTGATTTTAGTATTTTAATTTAAATTGACTCTATTGTTTGTAGATTGTAATTTGCCTAGTTTTTTATTTATTTATTTTTTTAATTTTTGAAAATTACAGCAATGAAGCCCAAAATATGATGTTGTCAAAATAAGGGTTTATAAATTCTAGTAGTGGGGATAAGTGGTCTGATGGGCTTGTGGACCAAGTGGGCTATTATGGATAATTTTGTTCTCTTTAGATGCAAGTTCTCATATTGTCTGCTTTTAAGATGTGCATTAATTTAAATATTTTCTTTCTCAATGAACATATATGGTACTGACTCTAATCTTGTGTTTCTGTGAAGGGGATGATCATAGGATTATGATATATTACCCCAGTTCCGCAGGTGGAGGCATGAAGGAATTATTTAGGAAGGTGAGTGATTTTTTGACAGCACTTTGTCTACTTTATATGGATTCAAAACATTCTAAGTCATTATTATTATTATTTTTGGTGTTGTATATATAACGATATAGGTGGTTCATAAGTGTAAATGATACTTCTATCAAACGGATGATAAATTTGCAAAATGTAAATATAAACAAAAAACAAATTGTGTTTATGTAGAATGTAGGTTGGTTGGCTTTTGCTGCCTAAGCAAAAAACTAACCAGTTTGTACTCAGTAGGATTTACGATTTAGTCTCTTTTTTATAGGTAAAGAAATAAGTTTTTTGCAAAGAGACTACTTCATGTACCAGGAACTCAAAGAAGTCTAAAGAACTACAAAGAACATAATTAGGTACAAAAAGACAAGACTCTAAGAACTTTGGAATGGAGGTTGTATTGGTGAGCCCCTATACACGAGGCCAAATTAGTAAAGTACCTATAAACATAACTGACAATTGAGTCCCTGTACTTTCCAAAACCTCAAACGTACGTCAGATATGTTCCCTCCAGATTGTCCACATCAAACATAACAACACTTGATTTTAAATGTTGGAAAAATGCTTATCAACCCAATTCCTCTGACCAAACTAGAGGTCAATTACCTTTCCTTTATAACACCTACCGAAATCCCAAAAGGCTAAAAATTTGAAAGGAAAAACTCCACAACTCGAATGCAACATTGTACTGTAGTAATAGATGACCCACACCGTGACACCGTCTTTCCACTACACCGACACATATAACACCACCCTAATATCATTTAACCTCAATTAAGGAGATTGTCATATGTGAGGATCTTTCCACTGCAATCCAAGAAAAAAAAAAATTTGTTGTGGGGCCTTAACTCTCTATAGATACTCCTCCAGGGGAAGGCTGGGTCATATCGGCCCTTTAGGGTACTACAAAATGAATGAAAATTGAAATATTTATTTTCCGCCAGCTCAATATGTCACAGCCTTCTTTGATTGATTGATTGGAGTCAAGAAGATTGATTAAGGAGGCTAACAATTCTACCTCCCAGTCATAAAAATCTAGAAGAAATCTCACATGTCAACTCCTTGTCTCCTCCTAATTTTGTCTAACCAACATGGATTCTTCCCACTCTTCTCTTGCTACAGAACAATAGTGCAAAAATATGAAAGCCACCTTCAAATGTTGATCACCACACCATCTGTCATGTCAGAATTGAAACTGACTATTAATACCAACATCAAACCGAGTTTACTGTAAGAACCTATCCAACCTCATTCTATTGCTCTTCGATAAACCACAACCATGCATTCTTGTTCTGTACTCCATCTATCCAATTCCTCACCATGCTTCATATTACCTTCCTTTATTAATGTGTCTCCCCCATCCCAAAACACAATAACCATTTTCCTAAAAGAGCTTGGTTGTAAAAGGCAACCTTCCTAACACCAAAGCCCTTTAGCATTAGGGGCATAGACTGCATCTCATCCCACCAAATGATGTTTAAACTCATCACCCATGCCACCCCATAAAAAATTACTATATGACCTCTCAATCCTGTCGGCCACACTAGATGGGAATGAATAAACAAAGGTGATTGGAGGGTAAGTTCAACAAAGTACTCTTCAATAGTGTTAGTCGCCCCCCTTTTGATAAGTGTAACATTTTCTATCCAGCTAACTGATGTTCCATCTTCTCTAGAATGGGTTCAGTAGGATCTAGTTTTCTCAAGTTCTTCTGGCATGTGAGTAGTTTGGTAGGTCCAATAAGATATTCCCATCATCATTTATGACATAATTGTGAATAATATTATGTACTCATGCATACTAATAGTTGTTCTCACATATGAATGTGTGTAGTGGATCATCCATTGTTTATGTGATGGTTTATAATTTTTTTCTGGCTTCTATATTTATTATTCATATATAGTCACATATGTGATCATTATTTGATTTTAGGTTGGTAATCGGTCCAGTGAGTTCCATCCAGACCTTAGAAGAGTGAGGCGTGAAGGCTCGTATATTTACGAGGAATTTATGCCTACTGGAGGAACAGATGTCAAGGTTGTGGATCTTAATCTATTCTAATGCAGCATGAAACTTGTTTAATACATGTAGGAGAAGACCTAAAAAACCCAAATATAATGACTAAATAAAACTTTCACATTTGCAAATTTTTTTACTCTTAATGGTAATTTATACCCCCCCCCCCCCCCCCCCTCCAAAAAAAAAAGATTTTACTCTTAATGGTAGCTTCTTTTTTTAAATGTTTATACATATGTGTGCATGTGTGACTATCTATGTAAATATATGCATTTACATGCATGTGGTCCAAATTATCTGGAGGTAGATTGGAATAGCCTACCAGGTGCTCTTTCACGCTTTGAATGCTTGTATATACTCTCTTTACATCTAGTTTGATGCTCTGATAAGTTTGTTGCAAAGGTAGGCAGTTACAACCAGTAGGCCTTAAAATTTATCCACATCCAGCATATGATTCCGAATACTAATAAATTAGGAAATGGTTTTTTCCCTTGCCACATGGCTTTCTGTTGACCCTTGCTGGCCTCAATTTGCCATTGCTTGAATCTTTGTTTTTGTTTGTTTGTATGATGTTTCTCAAAAAAAAGAAGAAGATCCAATTAGTTGGTTTTAAATGATTTTTTTTTTTTCACAAAATGAATCTGTTATGTCCTGTTTAATTCTGGCATTTATTTTTTCCAATGCTAGAGTCTATTCTCTACCATTTAATTGTTGTGTTATTATTATTTTTTAATTTTTCTTTTTACAAATAGTTGCTCGAGTAATGCCAGTGATTGTAGGTGTATACTGTTGGCACTGAATATGCACATGCAGAGGCAAGGAAGTCTCCCGTTGTCGATGGTGTTGTCATGAGAAATCCTGATGGGAAGGAAGTAAGTTGTACATATAACACATTTTTGATTACCTGTACATCTTGCATGTAATTTGTACCCTTCTTTGTTTTCTGTTGCAACTATTACTGTCATTTGCATGTTAATCTAATCTTTGTCTATCAAGTTCTTTCTATCTTTTTAATTCTTCTGACAGTCAAATTTCTTGCATCTAGGAGGCATTCATGTCTGATGCCACTTAATATTTCAGTCGAATCTGTAAAAGCATGAATGCTGGTAATATTTTAGCTTAAAACCGGACCAGCAGATAATATTTTTGCAGGCAGCCCCGCCTTAATATTTGCAGTCAAATTTCTTGCATCTAGGAGGCATTCATGTCTGGTGCCACTTAATATTATCTGCTGAATGCTGGTAGTTTTTTAGCTTAGAACCGGACCAGCAGATAATATTTTTGCAGGCAGCCCCACCTTAATAGAAGAATGGTTCAGTTGAGGTTGTTCATATTAGAGAAATCATATTTAGGTTAACATTATCAATAAACTTTCGATTTCATAAGTCAAATGATTTAGGCAGTGGAGGGTGAGGTCGTGGTTCAAGATCCATTGGGCACTTAACTTATCTATAAAAAAATAAAAGAAGAGCTTGAGATGTTTTGGCCAATTGCAACTAATTCAAGTGGTTTTCCCAATGAGCAATGACATGGTTCCAGTTAAGGTCACAAGAAAGACTATATCTGTGGGGAAAAAAAGGCTAGCTAGAAGACAAAACTTGATGTTTAAGAATTAATTAAGTTAAGCTGAAAAAATGTCAAGAGCCTTATAACTCAGTGGTATTGCCAAGTTTCCTTTATGAGGAGAATCAAGGTTCGAATCCTCCCCCACTTGTAACAATTAAATTATCAAAAAGTTGAGGAGAAAAACATTTATAATTTTGTGAAGTTCTTGCCTTCCTTTTTGGTTTTTTTTTTTTTTTTTTTGATAAGTAAAAATGCTAGCAACAAAACAACTTGATAAAGTGGTACCTTGTGTTTTTTTTGATATTGATGAAAATACTATTTTGGTAGCAGTTAATTTGGTCATTGTTATTTTCCACTTGCAGTCAATTTGGTTTCTATCATCAAATCATAACTTTTCTTGCATTTTCTTGCACTTTTTGGCAACCAAACACATCAAATTTACCAATCTCCAAGTCTGGTAGACACACATATCAATTTAGCAACTAAAACGAACCCGGATTTGGACCCAGAATGATTGCAAACTGAAATAACATTGATCAAATTGATTGTAAGTTGAAAATAATAGGGACCAATTTAAGTGCTACCAAAATGTAGGGACCAAATTGACTTTAAGTTGTAAATAATAGGGACCAATTTAAGTGCTACCAAAATGTAAGGACCAAATTGACTATAAGTTGTAAATAATAGGGACCAAGTCAACTATTACCAAAATGTAAGGACCAAATTGACTGTGATCCAATCAAATGGTATTTTCATCTTTTGATAATTTGATAGTTACCATGGGGAAATACTAAAATATAAGTAAATAATTTAATAAAGTAAAAAAGAGAATACTCCACTATGTATGAAGTATAGTAGAGCACCTGCAAATTACAATATTAAATTTAAAAGAACAAATTATACAAAAAACAAAAGTCGAATGAATACTTCCTGACACAAACATCCAATCATACAAAACTATAAAGAATAGAAATCTTATTTGATAAGTAAATTATCAAGCCAATGAGCTCTAGCTCAACTGGCACTTCCTCCCCTTGCAAGTGCTAGGTGGAGGGTGAGGTCGATTTTGCTACTCTCATAGTGCTCATATATTATAATCATCCTTAGCATCTAAAAAGAGAAAAAGACTAATGACAAAATCTCTCTTGCTACTAAACAATGAAGTAAAAGGTGATTTACCACTTATCCACTTTCCTTACATGTGTAACACAAATCCTCAGTGGTTATGCCCATTTTTTAAAGATTGTCCACTCAATATCCCATACAACTGTCCAAGTCCAACAAAAAATGCAACCTTTTGTGGAATCTTTGTCCTTCAAACATTCTATCGTGGGAACCCAATATTCCCTTTTACTTTTAATGCTTCCTAGTAAGAAAAAACACCAAATTTACTGGATCCTGGATGGAAGCTGTTCAAAAGATAAAAAAATGTTGAAACAGATTCTAATTCCCCTTCTTGGAAAGCTTGAAAAGGTGAAAATAAAAAGGCTGGAGGGGGTTGGGTGGGGAGGGGGGGATTGGGGATTCCAATACTGTGTTTCCTGCTCCTCCAGCTTACTCAAATATGATGCAATAGAAGCTCTACAGCTATGGAAAACCAATTGGGAAATTGGTTTCACAAAGGAGAATCTTCACATTGTAAATCCAAAATTGAACTCGAGCACAATTTGATAAATCCCAACCACATCTATTACCTTTATAATAAGCATGATTACTTGTCTCCATGACTGATCCTGTTCAACCCCATCTCTTTAAAGCCATTTCCCTAATAAGGTTTGGACATAACTTCCTTACATCCAAACCAACAGCCTTTATAGGAGAATAAACCTTGTCCCGACCATTATATTAAATTTAAATTTCTTGCCATCTCACTTAATTGATTTTGGTGTCCTTTATGCGTTTGCATGGTGTTATTCATATAATGAACATAGTATGCATATGTATTCACTATTAATGTTTGCCTAAATTAGAAAACATCTACTGTTTCATTTAACTTTAGTTGTTCAATTGAATTTAAATCTTTAATTGTTGACCGTAATGTATAATCTCCATGTACAAAATACTGTACTATGTACATATATAGATTGGCCAAATCTAACTGCAATTTGGTGTTACCCTTACAATCTTCATATCATGTTGTACAATCCAAAAGGTACACTTTTTATCCTTATTATATATTGCGGTTAAGAGCCTTTGTAGCTCAACTAGTTGCCACCTCTTGGTGTTTCCAATGGAGACATCTAGGGTTCAAATCCCCCTTTCTTAGTTGCAACTATCGAATAATAAAAAAAAGAATGCTATATTTTGTAGCCACAAAAAAATTTAGATTTATCATACTGCATTCTGGGGCAAGCAGCCTTTCATATGATCCTCATTGTGTTCTCATGAAATGTTCAATCTTTCACTTTTTCTAGGTGTTGTCACTAGATTAAGTGCTTCTGATTCCAAAGTTGACTCTTTCTTTGTACTCTATTGACACCTACATATCATTTTAAACTAGCTATTTTGTTTTAGTGCACATCTTATTCTTAAGGGAACCTGTTCTTTCTGTCATCATAAATATATAGCCTTGTCTCAATTTTATATTTTATCCTGTTCAGAAACTCTATCTAGAATTATATCTTCAAATGGATTATGAAACTTGAAAGAAATTTGTGTTGTGAATGATTGGCATTCCAAATTTCAGAATCGAAATATCTGAAGTGCACCCAGTTACTGAAACCTACTAAGAACCTGCTACTTTTTTGTGGTTTATTTTAATACTAGTAAAAGAGTGATTTTTGAAACATATGTTTATTATTTTGTTTGACAGGTGAGGTATCCCGTGTTATTGACACCTACTGAGAAGCAAATGGCAAGAGATGTTTGCATTGCATTTAGGCAAGCGGTATGATGTGTGGATGTGGTAACAAGTAATTAGTACCTTGTTCCAAGGCATTATTGTTATTTTTTATTTATGATCATATTTATTTCTGAGACATTCACTAAAGGCTGGTTTCCTTTTTTCTTTTTTCTTTTTAATTGTTTGTGATTGCTAGCGTATATATTTATCTGGTCATGCCATGATGATCCCAAGAAATAGTAGTTGCTGTTAAATTGTTATTTGGATAATTAGTCATTCAACTTTGCTAATGAATTTTTCCAAATTGACAGGCTCAATTTATTAGCCAGATCTTGGATTTATTAATTTTTATTTGGGATGTTAAACTGCCAACTATTTATTATATCTGGATTTTGGAATGTAACATTGATAGGAGTTGAAGCTTATTTGTTGAACTTGGTTTGGCTTTTGACTCCTTTTTCATGTGTGGCACCTCATTTAAACCCTAGTTGACTTTCTTTGTTCACCCATGTATATGCTTCACTTGCTTAATTGTTTTGTGTGGGCATCCTGCCATGTTATTTTTGTAAAAAAAAAAAAGAGATAATTTCTCTAGTATTTGTGAGAGATAGTTTGGGTGTATTTGGGTTTTGGTTTCTTGAGAGAGCATTTGTGCTACCATTGTAATCTCCTTATTTTGTTAGTGAAAACATTCTCCTCGGCACAGCCTGTGGATGTAAACAATTTTCTGAATCATGTAAATTTAGTATGTTCTTTACGAGTGTGCTTGTTAATCTGTTTTTGTTTCTGTTATAGGTTTGAATCTTGGGAGTGCCATTTCACAACACTATCCTATTTTAAAGTCTTGTCATTTGAACTCTCTAGATTTGTTGGGCTTAAGATGTCTTTGGTTTCAACTGGCTGTATGCGAGTGGGTTCTATGAATATAACTGAACTTTACATGGTTATTCTAGTGTACCATGGTACTATGAATTTACAGAAAACCAATTTACATCTAGTTCAAATCATGTATAAGAATCATTAATCCTTAAAATTTCATGGTTCAATATGAAATGCACAAATGTGAACACACATACACACCGCATTGAGAAATCACTTTCTTGTTAAATGATTTATACCTTGGGTGAATTTATAAGTCGTTCTTGTTACTTGCAGGTTTGTGGGTTTGATCTCTTGCGTTGCGAGGGACGTTCATACGTTTGTGATGTGAATGGGTGGAGCTTTGTTAAAAACTCTCACAAGTAATCCTTCTTTTCCTCCTCCCCCTCTCAAATATCATAATGATCTAAGGGGGCACTCAGTTCTTTATTGCCAGCATGATTCCAACATGAATTATTTATTTATTTTTTTTAATGGTAAATATCTGTATGAAACATTCTCCTAATCTAATAACAATTCTTACATCAAGTATAGTTGATTTCTATCTCACTTGTAGTATACCATTGTAAGATATTTTTTGATAAGTAAGAAAACATTTTATTGAGAAAAGACTACTTCATTGAAAGGATGTAGCCGCTAAAAAAGTATGTACAAACAACAAAGGAAAAAAGAAACTGTGTACAAGAAGAAAGAGAATCTATAAACATCTGAATGGAATCCCTAGAAGTGAATCCCCAGACACAAGACTAATCAAATAGAGCCCCTGCAAATATAGCTATGAGCTGATCCCTAGTGTGCTCCATATCTTTGAATTTACAAGAATCACAGTCTCTCCAAATAATCCACACGACACATTGTGGTACCAAATTCCAAATATTTGATCAGTGCTTCCCTAAGCAGTTCCTCCATCCTGCCAATAGATCAATAACCCTCTTGGGTAGAACCCAAGCAATGCCAAACGATCTAAGAGCAAAACTCCATAATTGGGAAACCGCCCCATAATGAAGCAAGAGATGATAACATTCTCCCCACTACACCGGCATAAGCAGCACCAATCCACAATTATGACACCCATTCTCCTCAAATCATCACCTGTGAGAATTGTTCCCCATGCGGCTGTCCAAACACATAAAGACAGTTGACGTGGAGCCTTCACACCCCAAATGCTTTTCCATGGAAAAGTAGTAGAGCTAGATCCCCTCAGCACACCATAAAAAGAGCATATGTCAAAATCTCCATTCTTCTTCAATCTCCACCATAGCTTATCCCCAACCTCATTTGGAGGAATTTGTGACTCCAAAAAGTGAAGAAAGGCCCCCACTAACTCCATCTCCCAATCTTTAAAATCACGTCAAAACCTTACATCCCAACTCCACCTTTCCTCCACAATCTGACTCACCAAAAAATTTGCCACGAACACCTCCCTATTCGTAGCATTCTCAAATAAAATCGGGAAAGTTACTTTCAGCGGCTGATCCCCACACTTCTATCATGCCAAAACTGGACCCTACTCCCCAACCCAATCTCAAAATGTATAAACTTACTAAAACTCTCCCTCCCATCTGAGTACTCTGCCATTAACCACAACCATATGAACCCCTGCCGCGCCCCCATTCCTCCCAAATTTCAACACTATCACACGCCTCCACAAATGTGTCTCCTCAACCCCATACTGCCACAACCACTTTCCCAGTAGAGCTTTATTAAAGGTAGTGATTTTCCTAATCCCCAACCCACCACATGCAATAGGAGAACATCCCTTGTCCCACCCATTGTAAGATATGTAATAATTTGAAAGAATTCATCTGCATTTGCTATAATTCACAAGCACATGCTGAATAGTTCAACTAAGTCATTTTTGTTTTTACTGAGTTATCTTCTTAACTGCGGAAATTGCTTTCGTTTCTTTGTTGTGAAAAGTACACTTGGTTTCACCTTCCACATACAGGTATTATGATGATACTGCTTGTGTGTTGAGGAAGATGTTTTTAGATGCCAAAGCTCCTCATCTTTCTACAACGATTCCACCAACTTTACCATGGAAAGTCACTGAACAAGTCCAGCCTTCTGAGGGATTAACTCGTCAGGGAAGTGGGATTATTGGCACATTTGGGCAATCTGAGGAGCTACGTTGTGTAATTGCCATTATTCGTCAGTATGTTGCATTTTCCTCAGTATCATTACTTGGATTAGTTGATTCTTTGTTTTCCCTTCTGATCTCTGTTTAAATTTTGTAGTGGTGATAGAACTCCCAAACAGAAGGTGAAGTTGAAGGTTACTGAGGAAAAGCTGTTAAACTTGATGCTGAAATACAATGGGGGACGGCCTAGGGCTGAGGTAATTATTTTTACATCCTCTAATTTTGTTTTACTTTATATTGGATAACTTAAATACTTATGGATTACTTATTCTGCAGACAAAACTTAAAAGTGCTGTCCAGTTGCAAGATTTGTTGGATGCCACACGAATGCTTGTACCTCGCAATAGGTATCATTCTGCATTTAGAAGTTTCTCTAGCTGAATTTTTTGTAATTGATGGATGAAACTCACCCGTGCCTGTGCTCCTGCCAAAAGAAATGTTCACTGATACAACTTTTTAAAATGTATGGTGTAGTTGCTTTCAAAAATGAAATGATTCAGAATATGTGTTCTGCTCTTGGCAAAAGTTCTTTATTATGTATGTATTTTTTAAAGTGATTATTAGCAGAGTAATCTCTAGTCAATAGGAAACTGTACTGCTTATGCTTGCAATTTTTAAGAATTTTTTTTTTGATAATTCAATAATTACAACAAGGGAGAGGGATTTGAACCCTGGATGTCATGGACATACCAAGAGGTGCCAACCAATTGAGCTACAAAACTCATGGCACAATTTTTAATAAATGCAATGCTTCATATTGTTATATATTCAAATAGGTTATAGGAAACATAAGAGTAGACATATTTGCGTTTTACTCCTGTCATTTATGAGGTTGGGAGAGATCCTTGAGATTTTCTCCATCATACAAAGGACATAAATTGAGTGTAAATGAAGATATGATATACCATTCCTCAAAGGGAACTGTTCCTATTGGAACTGTCAGAGGCTTGGAAGTATGAAGGATCTTACTTTTTGGTCAGCCGATAGCTTACAACTGATGCAGTGAATTCTTGTAAAATTGAGAAAGTCATTCATAACCTCAGATATGGCTTGAGTTTGAGTTAAGAATAAGTAAATGTGATTTCTATTTAAAACTTGTAACCAATTTTGCACCTCATTAGATTCTGAGATGTGAAGGTTTTATATTAATGAACCAACACATATTCTTAAGAGGGGTTGATGCCCTGCTCCAATTTAATTGTATTTTTTCGTTAGGAAAGCTGCCTTTCTGGAACTAAGATGCCAGAGCACAGTGACAGATAGGAACAGGATCAACAGTGGGTGTTAAAGCTTAGAGATTTTAACCCGTGAGCACACAAATCACAAAAACATATAGTTTCTCCCCCAATCTTTTTGAAGAAATTATTAAGGTCCAGAGTGTCTTGAGAGTACCTAAATAATTATATCATATTTATGATTTAAATAACCATATTATATATTGTTTAAAATGGAACAGTAAGTAGATGCTTTATTTTGTTACCCTGTATACCAAATAAAGGATGCAGCCTAGTGGTTAGCGGTCAAGCACTCCTGGCAGGTGGCAGCATTTTTTTCTATCTTTTTAAGCGTAAAGATGTGTCATTAATAAGAATGTGGTCAAATCCTTGCTGCATTAGTAAGACTTTTGTGAATCCCACAGATTCCACTCTCCACCAATTTAAAAGGGTCGCATCAATTCAACCTTTTGTGAAAGGAATTGTGTATCCTAGTTTTGGATAAATATTTGGCATAAGCATGTCAAACATATGCATTACTAGAGAAGTCATAAGTGCAGAAACTAGAAAAGGATTCCATTCCCGGGTTAACTTCCCCAAAAGTACCAAAATGGCTATTTGGTTTTTGTTTTTTTTTTGTTTTGTTATTTTGTTTTTTTTGTTTTTTGTTTTTATAAAATTCTTGAGATAGGAAATATCCTATTTGCTAATTTATTCCTATTTTGAAAAAATAGCAATGGTTCTGAATTAATGATGACTATTTTCACTATCTAGGCCAGGTCGCGAAAGTGATAGTGAAGCCGAAGACTTTGCTCATGCTGAAAAGCTTCTTCAAGTCAAAGCCGTGCTTGAGGAGGTTATCTTCTTTCACTTCAAGTTATTCACATATAGTCATTTTTCTTATGTTAGTCATAAGTGCAATGCATCTACAGTGGATTTAGTTGTCATGCACTAACTAAAAGTTAGGAAAAAAAAAACCTTTTTATTTATTTAAATTTTCACCAAAATAACAGCAGTTTGACTTCAAGTTAACTTTCAACATTTTTCTAAAGTAAAAAAATCATTTTGATTTTAGAGATTAACTAGTAATATAATTGAAGTTGGATTATAATTCCTCAACTTGAGCTGAGGTGACAACACTGCACATGATATAATGACTGGATAGTCACTACATGCCCAAATATTTGGATCATCTTCCGTCCGAGATTCATATCATCCTTATATTCTGCTTTCAGTATTGTAATTTTTTTTGTGTGTCCAGAAAGGACATTTTAGCGGTATTTATAGGAAGGTTCAACTAAAGCCACTAAAGTGGGTTAAAGTCACAACAAGTAATGATGAAGGGGAAGAAGAACGACCTGTTGAAGCTCTGATGGTACTCAAATATGGGGGTGTTCTTACACATGCTGGCAGAAAGCAGGTGATTATAATCAATACATCATGCATATGTTTCTGTATTTTGATTAGTCTTAGCATATATAAGGAATACTCCAGCGATATTGTTGCTAAGATGTACACTTACATAAAATTGTTCCTGTTACACATGTATAAACAATTTGTTCAATCTCTTAGATTTAATTTTGCGTCTCACTTCTTTGCAGGCTGAAGAACTGGGTAGATATTTCCGAAATAATATGTATCCAGGTTATAGTCATGGATCTTTCTCATTTTAATTTAAACTGTTCTTATTCTTCTCAACTTTGCGTTAGCTAATTCAAACTGCATTGATGTATGAAGAGGCAGTTGACTCATTTCAACTGTTTTTTTAATACCTTTTCGCATACCAATTCTGTTCCTTCAAGGGTGGTGCAGAAGCCCTTATAACCTATAAGTTAAAACTAGACCATGGATTTTGGAGAACTTTTAGATGATTTGGATTCATGAGATCTCCAATTGTTTGAGTTTGTTATTCATCCCTGCAGCCAGTCATGTTAGTTCTCAATGAGTATAACTTAATTATGATGATGTAGCTCATTGTAACTTCTCATGGGTGCGTATCACCTTTGATTTGTTGTCCATGGTTGGTGACCATGACACGATCCACTCCAATCAATCCTGTCACTACATATTTTCTAGTGCCATTTTCATAAACTTTGGGTATTATTCTGTCTCAATGAATACATGTCTTTGTTTAGTTGAGAAACTTTGTACTATTGTCCTTGTGAGCGTATCTTGATGAAGTTTTATACTAGTGCAGGTGAAGGGACTGGCCTACTTCGCCTCCATAGTACATATCGTCATGATCTTAAAATTTACAGCTCTGATGAGGGTCGTGTGCAGGTATAGTCATTTTGGTGCTCAATATGGCTATATAATTGTTAGAACTATGATTAAATAATTAAATTCACCATTTCTTAACAGTTAAACTTTGGGAGAATTGGTAATTTATCAGTAGTAAATCTATGCTTGTATTATTGTCTTCTTACTTTAGTGTTTTCCTGTCCTCCCATGTTTCTCAGACTAATTTTCCAGTGTTTATGATCGCTACTTTTGACTTTGGCATGATTTATAATTTACATTATTTACTTGGAAGTTGGAATTCATTGGCAGATGTCTGCAGCTGCATTTGCCAAAGGCCTTCTTGACCTAGAAGGGGAGTTGACACCAATCCTGGTCTGTAGCCTTTTCCTAGAGAGAGTTTGACTGCTTGTGGAGGTTTAGGTTTAATGACTGACTTTGTCACCTATTCAGGTTTCACTTGTCAGCAAGGACTCCTCTATGTTGGACGGACTAGATAATGCCAGTATTGAGATGGAAGAAGCGAAGGTTTGTTTTGCTTCTATACCTAAGTTACACATGACTTTTTGCATATCATATTATTGTCATTATTATTTCTGTGGGAAAGGATGGTTTCTTCTGCATCTACTGGTTTCATTTAGTATTTAAAGATAATTAGATTAATAAGAGAGCTCTAAATGGGCTTCTATAATCTTTATTACCTGGATAGCTGGTCTCTACAAGGTTAAATAGGCTCGTTATGATCATACACATCTCTTTCCTCAGACTGTTCTTCCAGCATAGAGTTCCTTATTTCTCTTAGAATAGCCTCTTGATCTCTTCGCCTTTTGCCCTTTTTTGTTCCTTTGTGTTCATCATTGTGAACTCATTGTTTTTTTAATACTTCCTCCGTCTCAAATTGTTTGGCTTAGTTAGAAAATCCCAATTATTTAGGGAGACATCATTAACTACCTTATCTCTTAAAAAAAAGTTAGAAATTTCCTAAATTATCCTTAAATAAATTTATCAAAAAATTATTTAATTTGAATAAAGATGGCATGAATAGTGGATTTCAAAATTTAGGTTTTTAATTTTTTTTTAATTAAAAAAATGCTCCTACAAATAAATTAAGGGCATAAAGGGAATGTTAATAAATTAATGGTGTTTGACTTTTCAAACAGGACATAATTTTGGGACATCCAAAATGGAATACAGGCCAAACAATTTAGGACGTAGGGAGTATTATTTTTGTCAATAAAGCTACTCTTATTACCTATCCAAAAAAAAATCTATTTACCACAAGTTGTAGATTATGAAATTTGCCACTCATTTGAGAAGCAGCATTGGTTCAGTGATTACTATTTATATAAACACTTATTTTACTCCATTTTGAAGGGTTAGAGAATTCCATTAATGAGCTTAAGGCTACCTTCTTTGGTTCACTAATGAAAGAAGGTGGCCTCAAGCTCACTTCATCAAGCCACTGATCCTAACGGTGATTATTTTCTATTGTTGGGGTCAGGCTGAACAAACTTGATTTTGCAAAGCCATGCTTCTGGATTTTGACATCTTCAAAGCTTTAACCATTGTTGTACTATGTTCTGAACCTATAAGTGATTTCTTCCCCCATTTTTCACATTTAATTCTTTGCAGGGTATGTTGCATGATATAATAACTTATGTTGCAAAGACAGTCCAAAACAATGGATCATCCGAACTTCCCTGGATGGTTGATGGAGCCGGACTTCCTTCTAATGCATCTGAACTTCTTCCAAAATTGGTAATCACACTGTCTAAGTGAATTAATGCCGAAGTCCCCCTTTTTATTTTTCTCTTTTTTCGGGCTATAAGTATATTCCAAGATGAATGAAATAAAAAGATTTCATTGCAAGCACCTTTATCTGACCGTGTTGAAATTATTTAGTACTCTGTAAGGGCCTGTTTGGATTGAGGGGGGAAGGAGGGGGAGTGGAGGGGAGTAGGGTAGAGTTAGCTAAAAATAAGATGATTTTGAGCAAAATCTACTCTACTCTCCCTCCCTCCCCTCAATCCAAACGGACCATAACAGTTCACACTCTAACATGATTAATGGGTCCTCTATGGACTCCACATGAAGGAGGGGGAGTGGAGGGGAGTAGGGTAGAGTTAGCTAAAAATAAGATGATTTTGAGCAAAATCTACTCTACTCTTCCTCCCTCCCCTCAATCCAAACGGACCATAACAGTTCACACTCTAACATGATTAATGGGTCCTCTATGGACTCCACATGTGGGGCCCACTTATGTCAGGGATGAGTGTATATGGATATGGAATAATCTCTACTGACAATAAGGCTCTAATGGTGAATTTTATTTTATTTTTTTTGCTTTCACCTTTCTTTTATGTTCATTATTTATTTTGTTTTATTAAGTTTGTTTTTCCATTATTGCATTATTTCAAGTTGCACCATCAGTTTGCTTGTTTGTTGCGTATTTTTAATCCATGTTTCATTTGATATTGCATTGTTAGAAATGATGAAATATCTATATCCTCCTTGTAATAACGAAATCAAAGTTGTCAATTCCATTCTAGCAACCATTTGGACTTGTCTATTTTAATTGTTTATTTCGGTACCAGTGTATTTTGGCATATTGTTTCGTAGTTGCTGCTAATTATATATATATATATATATATATATATATATATATCAATGTTGTTAAAGCCCACTTATAGATCAAAGCTCAAAGCCCTAAGCTTTAAGCGCTTTGGCATGCTTTTTGGCACTTTTTGAAGAAGCACAAAGCATGCCTAGGCACATTTGTTTGTTTGTTTTATTTTTATTTTTTGGGGCTAACAAATATGTGAATTGTTAAAATTAATTGCTTAATCTTGAATAAAATGATTTGGACTATTGATTTATCATACAAACTTTTTTTCTTGATAAGTAATGAAAATTTTATGGAGAGAATTATCATTAAAACATTATTCTTAAGGTTTTAGATATATGTTGATTGAACCATATACTTTATTTGATCATAACTATCAAAGTGATGTATTTTTATGAAGTATGAGAGTATAAAATGTTATGTTTAAACATTCTATGACTAGATTATTATCTTGTTTTTCATTAACTGTTTTTAAATTCACTTAATAAAATCCTTATGAAATTGAAATAACTTAAAATTTGAGCTTACAAATTTCATACAATAGTGTAAAATGTATAACTATTTTGAATTTTTATTTTTTAGCATTATATGTTATAATATTTCTATTAGAGGTTATTATATATTATCAGTGCTGGTAAATAAATACACCTAATTCTTCATCATATATAGTTAGATCATATCAAAGTATCAATTCAAAACAACATAATACAGATTCTTAACATCACCATTAAATACAAGGAGGTCATTACATAACAAGGAGCCCATTAATTTAGGACGAATCAATACCTTAGCGTAATTGGACCAAAATTCAAATTTCAAATTAAATATTCAAATTCAATTTTCATATTCTAAGAAGGTTTTGTTGTATATATATATATATATATATATAAAGAACATTTTGTTCACATATCGGCCGGAATCACCATAGCAGCCAAAATTAGCAAAATGGACTGAAATAGGTGGAATGGACCAGAATTTAGGCCAAGGTGGAGTACAGGTGATTTGTACCTACTGGTTAATTAATCAGAACAGAATTGTTTGACCGTTCTAGCCAGAACAAAATGGAATTGGTGACTTAGGATGGAATACTTTTTTTAGGATGCTGGAAGATTTACGGGTTGATTCCTATTTGAGAAACAATGCGTCTTCTGCTTGTATTTTAGAAGTCATGCAGTTACATTATGCAAAATGTACTAATCTTATCTATTTTTGATGGGAATCAAGATCAATTGATTGAGAACTTGAACTAGAATTGCATTAAAATTAAGAATTAAAGCTGGAATTACAGAGAAACTGGAGAAACAAGTTTCTGTCCAGGTCTGAAACTAAATTATATTCACATAAAAAACTGATTGTACTCTTACATAGCAAGCCTATTTATAATCTTTAACTATTAGGAAATAAAGTAGCTAATAGTTACATAAGTCAAAGCTGTAATTAAAGAGGATACATGGAAGATATGAGAAGTCAAAATAAGGGGGCTGCTGGCTGCCCTAAGAGGTCAGAAAGGGTGGCTGGCTGTTTGGCTTGTAGGGGGTGGCTGGTTGTCAGTCCTAATGGTAGAAGAGAAGAGGAGGGGGGAAGGGGGTGGTGGTGGCTGGCTGTTTGGCTTGTAGAGGGTGGCTGCATCAATTTCCCCTTATGCTTATGGTGCAGTTTATTAACTCTTGTCAACTTGCAACAAGTGATAATTTTGCATTTGCAAGGAAAATGATTTTACAGCCTTTATTCATTATGTACTTATATTTTGATTATATATCTTGCAAATAGGTGCAATTGACTAAGAAGGTCACCGAACAAGTAAGACTACTTGCCAGTGACGAAAAACGTACAGAGGAATATGAAGTGATTCCACCTTATGACCAAGCAAGGGCACTTGGTAAAACCAACATTGATGTTGATCGCATTGCTGCTGGGTTACCTTGTGGTAGCGAGGGATTCCTCTTGATGCACGCCCGTTGGAGAAAGCTTGAAACAGACTTGTATAATGAACGTAAAGAGTAAGTAATCTGACATTACTGACTTATTGTAATTGTATTTGGAGTGTAAATTCTACAAGTGATTGCTTGCACTATTTTCTTTTTGCTATGTGGTATGAATTCTGTGAATATTTTAAAATTTTTTAATTTTTTGGAAGAGCTGCGTTTAAATTTTTGACGATTCAAAATCTAAAAAATATGACTAAGAGCATTTGCATCAGTCAATGTAAAATTGAAAGGGGTCAATTTTGCACATCCAACCCCCAAAACAAACCCTCATTAGTTAAGCGAAAATTGTGTAAATTCTCATTTTTACTACAATAACCAAGGAATATATATGGTCGTTGTTTACATGGAAATATATATTTTTTATTCTTTTCTTCTCTCTCTTCGTACCAGACCTGCTTCTCCTTTGTCTTCCCCTTTGTAGCAGACAGCCACCCCAACCCAACCGCAAAACCACCACCTGACCCGGCCTCAGCCAACGCCTGACCCAGCCAAAAAATACAAACTCGGAAATTGGAAATCAAACCCAAAATCATTACCAGCAAAATCAAACCCAAACCCAAACTCGGAAATCATTACCAGAAATATCAAAACCAAAATTAACCTAAATCCAACGAATTGGAAAACCCAAAATAAAACCATCAACAGAAAACCCATAACCCAAACCCAAGCCTGGTTGGCATCATGGCAGCCCAACAGTGGCAGAATGTCTGAACTCGGTGCCATTGATGAGCTCCAACACAGAGAGAGAGAGAGAGAGATTTCTTCTGGTCTTTGCCGCTCTTGCTGGTGGTTGCAGCAGTGGAGGGAATTTGTGAGAGAGAAAGAGTGAGAGATGTGGAGTGGTTTGCTTTGAGTGATGGGGTTTGGGATGAGAGAGTGCTGAGAGGAGAGAGAGACGTTTGAGAGAAAGAAACTAGGAAAGAGAGAAATAACAGGAAAAGGGATGAAATTAATAATAAAAAAAGATTGAAAAATGATTATTTAAATAAAATACAGCGTATAATAGATAATCTGATGTGGGTGTTTTTGAAAAGTGGTTGTGTAAAATAGAAAAAGTAGGTTCTTATGCTAAAATAGATAGAAATTTCTACACAAGCTGATTCGAATGCTCTAACACTTTAATGAGATATTTTGGACTATTTTATATTTGGTTGAAAGAGAAATGATTGCTGAGATCAGTGTTCTAATTGTTCATTATGATGGACTGATGTTGTGGATTCGCTTGCAGGCGTTACGATATAACACAAATTCCTGATGTTTATGACTCATGCAAGTAAGTCATATTTGCTTTCCCTCATTATGCCTCCCTTTGAATGTGTCCAAATGAAAAGTGCATGGCACCAATAGTACAAGAGTGATTTTTGTAAAGACACAAACTGGATTTGTCAAGGCATTAAGTGCTTCTCACTATTTTGTTAAAAGATGACTATCATTATGGATGAAGGGAGAATGTATTAAGTTGAACTGTTATTTTCTGTATGATATATTTGTTTCTTGGTTTAACATCTTGTTTCTTGACCTTCCAGTGATAACTTACTGGTAATTGGTGGTTTGATGAGTTCACTCCTTATCTTGGGTTTTTCCAAGGGAAAATTTTCAGTTACTAGAAGTACTTGTATAAATGGGTGAAGGGTTGTATAAAACATGGAATGTAAAAGATTACTTACATTCAGTGAGGAGATTACAGAGAAAGTGGCATCAAAAGGTAAAGAATTAATGGTAGGGGATATTTCAGCTCTACGTAGTGGGTTGGATGAGTGGGAAGGGGATGATGGTTTGGGTGACTCGGAAATAGAATCGTGGTCAGAGGGGGATTTAATGTGATGTGATGTGGAGTTGCTTTGTTGGCAGGATGGTGAGGACCCTTTGTTGGTGGAACCTCTGTCTCTGTCCATTCCTGTGGAGGAAGATGAGCTTAGTGGGGGAAGCCAAGGGATGTGATACAGGGGAGACCACTCATGCATTGGACTAGGTAACAAGGAAACTAAAGGTTTTAGGAAATTTTTGGGCACCTGGAGGCCTTAGCAGCAGAGTTTACAGGTTTATTAAAACCAAGGCTACAGATGTAAAGAGGAGGCAGAGGGTGATCAGTGATGGTGCTGAAAAAAATTGTCTATGATTGAGATGAAGGGCAGCAGGGAGCTGAATTTTTTTGTTTAGTTCTCTGTATTATGAATTTAGCTCAGCTAAGCCAAGAAGTGCTAGTAGGGTGAGGTCAATGATTTTGCATTAATAAATCTTAAAATCAGTTCATGGAATGTTAGAGAGTTGACTGATAGAGATATGGACTATAGTATTTGGTCTGTTTGGAGCTCAATGGGTTATGCTGCATGGAGTTCTGGATATGTTAGCTTCATGGCAAGGTTGGTTTGGTGACTTTGGTTGTCATCAAAACATTTTAATTAATAAAGTTTAGTTACTTATCAAAAATAAAAAAAGATTACTTACCTCTAAGGTTTAGATACAGGAGCTAGTCATCAGAACATTTTAATTAATAAAGCTTAGTTACTTATCAAAAATAAAAAAGACTACTTACCTAAGGTTAAGATACATGAGCTACTGATGAGGGAGACGCAAGAAGATTATTATTTAGTATTATTTATCTTTGCAAGTCAATTGTATTTTTATGTTTTAGGTTTTATTAGTTTATTGGGCTTTTAGTATTTTAATTTAGAAGTAAGGTTATTTTTGTAATAAGACAATTAGGGTTTCCTAGCCAATTAGAACTAGGGTTTAGTAATCCTTTATAAGCAACCTATTGTACTCCTTCAGGAGATAGTTGATATTTTGATGAATGAAAACAATGGCCGTTTGGTCTTTCTTTGGTCTGGTGCTGACTCCAAGTCTACTCTAGGTACTGACTCCTAGTGGTTTCCCGCTTGGTGCTGACTCCAAGCAAGGCCTAGGTGCTGACTCCTAGGTCATATCCCTTTTATTTTTCTATTGTTTCAATTTTGTTCTGGTTGTCCTGCGTCAGCTACTTATTCAAAAATATTGTTTCAAGGAATCTTGTTTTGCATGTTTCTACAAGGAAAGAGCACTGTAATTTTATGATTTAATAGTGAATTAAAATTTTAGATTAGGGGAATGACATATGAGTGACAGTAAGGAGTCTACAGATTTTGCACACAATCTATGGTTGTTCGTGTTTTGCTTGTTCAGACTCTATTGCGTTATGCCTAAGAGGGTGTTGAATATGCTGGCTTGTTGGAAAGGGAGGTTTTGGCAGACATTGTGATGCTAGCTTTGGGGGTTGGGGGGTGAGATTTCATTATGCATCACGTGGACTATTTGGAGAAAAATGCAACCTTTATACTTTTGAAGGGATTGAACATTTGCCTTTGGAGTTAAAACTGTTTGTAGTATGCTCCATGTATGATTGGATGGCTGCTTTGAGTGGTCACTCTATGTAAGATTGATCTTTTTTATTTTCAGTAACATTCTTTAATCACCTTTATATATATATATATATATATATATATATATAGGGTTAGGTTTAAGTTGCACTTGATGCGATAAACAATATTACACAACCTAATAACTTGCTATTGAATTCATATTTTGAAAATCTCACCGTTGAATTACATGGTTTATATGTTCTTAACATGCATGCCAATTTTTATGACAATCAGATATTGTTTACCATTTGATTCATAATCTCATATTTTTTGCATTATTTTAAATTACAAAAACTTGAATTTAAACAATTGATTGATGACATGGTTATTGATTTCTGATCACCTTGAAATTTTGCAAGCATAGAGAATATACGAAGATAATGTAATCCAATAGTGAATTTGTCAAAATTTGCATCTAATTGAGAAATATTGAATGGTGTAACATTGCTTAAAGTTACACTAGGTGTAATTTGCACTCAACTATATATATATATATATATATAGGTGACACTGGCCTGGGTTGGTCAGGTGTTTGGGGACACATCATGACATGATGAGAGATATATGCATGTTACACACTTACCTGCATCCATACCATATGTACAGAGTACAAAGAACTTATAATTTTCAGTGAGCATGCAACGGCCAAATGTTAATTGGTAGAATCTGGAGAGAATTTTCTGTGATTTTTTTCATTCTCAACAAAGGTCTTTTGTTCCCATGAAGTTCATCTATCTTATATTGCATCACAATCTTTAATAAATGTAATTGAAATTCAAGTTGATCATTTAATCTTAATTCAAAGTTTGGCATTTCACTAACAGAGAAGTTTATGTTCTTATGTCAGTTGTATACTTGTGTTCTAGCTATGATAATATATGTTATGCTTGACTTACTGCCTGACAGGTATGATCTCTTGCACAATGCACATCTTAATCTAGAAGGGTTGGATGAACTCTTCAAAGTAGCTCAGGTAATTGACAAAATGAATTTTTACATGCATACATCTTTAGAAGGGAAATGATTTTCATTTTAATATTGATATAATAGCAAATGTACATAACATCACTGCAGTTTGTATGTTATTTTGATATACAACTAAAGTCACCGCATAAGAACTGTATACTTTATTGATATGTGATTCAGTGTGTCCAGCAAGATGTCCGTCTTTGTGTTCTAAATTTTACTTTATTATGATTTAGAAATTTAATTTCTTCTCATGTAGCAGAATTCTTTAGTCAGTCTTATATCCGGATGAACAGTTGGAGGGGGAGGAAAATGGGGTGGTTGATTTTCCACCTGGGCTCACAAATCTCATTTCCTCCAAATTGGGAGGAAAATGAAGCCAAATTAGGCCTATAGATAAAATTACAAATTTTACTCTGTATTGACTCTGTACCAGTCCAAGTCAATATCGATTAACTGCTGAATCAGACTGATTTCTTCTTCCATTTGTGCCACTGTAGAGAAAGCAAAAAACTAGTTTTTGGAACACATAACAGTACCAAAAGCCATCAATCCTTCTTCAAAGCAGCATCAAATAACACCAAAATTGATGAAAAATAAATAAATAAAATACATTCTAAATTATGAAGAGAGAGAGAGAGAGAGAGAGAAAGAGAGAGTAAATAAAAAAAATCACATAATTTGCTTGGTGATAGTCTTGGCTGAGAGTTTCAACGTAAGCAGGTGTTGACAACTAAAATAATGGAGGTTTCCATGAGCATCTGACATTAGAAAGCTGAGCTTTTAGTTGACATGCAATCAATTAGTTTGTTCCATGGGTGTGAAAGTGAGCTGTGAAGAGAGAAAAGGAAAGGGAGGGAAGAAATAAAAGAAGAGAAGAAGAGATTAGAATTTGTGAAAGAGAATTTCATGAGAGAGAAAGGGGAAAAGAATGAAAAGTCAAGAAGGGGTAAGTTGAACTGAATAAAGGCCCAAATGTTTTCCTTTTTAAAAGTGAAACTTAAAAAAAAAAAAATTTATTTTCTATATATGTAATAGAAAATTTACTTCTTATCTTATGGGGCTATAAGCCTATAATAGTAAATTTAGACAAACTACTTGTTCCATCCTCTCATTTTTCTTCTCAATCAAGCAAAGAAAATTTATGTTTATTTTGCATCTTTCTACTTTTCCATCCTCCATACCAAACACAAATCTTTTTTATCCTACCAACCACAAACAGTTTGGCCCCCTCTAAAAAAAAAAAAGAAAAAAAAAAAAAAGGAATCGGCCCCATAAAAAACAAAAACAAAAAAAAAAGTCTTGCAAGTTAATATCTTAAAAAATATACTAAGTTCAATAATATATTGGAAAAATTTATAAATGCCCCACTCAAATTCATTATTTTGAGTTAATTAAGTCATACAGCCTTTTCTTTTCAATCCTAGAATTTCTGCTTCTTAGGACTCTGCATTACGGCTTTCAAAAGAAATTGCTCCCTTATTTCCAACAAAAAACTAGCAGTCCCAAAGAATAAATTTTGAACTTCAGTAGTTGAAAGAATAGATGGCAGAGAGAATTCATGAACTTGCATCTATCCACTTGTTTTATTTTGATAAGTGCATCTTTCAACTTTTTCTAGTATGTGTATCAAATATTGGGCAAGATCAACTGAAAGTGCTCTGTATATTTTCATTGCAGCTCCTTGCAGATGGTGTGATCCCAAATGAGTATGGAATTAATCCAGAGCAGAAGCTGAAGATTGGCTCAAAGGTAACATCATTTTTGTTCGATGCAGGATTAGTTTGGTTGTGAGAAAGACCTGTTGGAAGTCCCACGTTGAAAAATATAGTGCTGTGCTTCCTGCTTTGTTGGGAGTACCACATTGGAAAAATAAAGAAGGATGTTATATTTTTTCCTCTATAAATACCATGCTTTAACAAATAGCATTGAATGTGTGTGCTAACACTTGTGTGAGCCTTAGTATATTTTGTTCAATGTTGGGCTTGTTGCTTGGTGCATTTCATCCCCCCAACCCCTTTGGTGTAAGTCTTTGTTCTTTGTTATTTATTTTCACTGGTCAAAACTAGTTCCAGTTCCCAGTTATAATGGTTGATCTGCCAGTTTTTCTGGTTTTAATATATTTTCATCAATTTTCAGTTTTAAGCTAGGACTGGACTTTTTTTTAAAATTTTATTTTTATTTTTATAATAAAGCTAGGACTGGACTGGTATAGCCTTATAGGTCCTGGCTCTCTGTTGAACCTGTGGGACCAGTGAGCCCAGTCCGGTTTATGAAACACAACCCTTGCCTAGGATACTGTATATATCGGTACTTGAAATTTTTAAAATGAAAAATGTATATGCTTGACAATTTACAATGCTATATCAGGGTGTTTTTTGTGTATCCAATATGTCAGATCTCACATATAGGCTATATCAGGGTGTTTTTTTGATAGGGTGTTCTTCGTAATTAATTGTCTTTTTATGTTTTTGCTTTTCCATCTTTTTGTACTTTTGATATGCTGGTGCTAATTTGTATCTAGCAGTTTTTTGAATATATTTTTTCTTACCTATCAAAAAAAAAAAAAAGATCTCACATATAGGCCTAGTCTCAGTAACTGCTCTGAATTCAGCAAAAAGTTCAGATATGCTGTCCTTTGCTGCATACATTGTTTGACTTGAGATGAGATTTTAGAGGAAACAAATATGAAAGAAGGATTAAAAAAAGGAAGTGGTCTAAATTTTTGTACCAATAAAAAGATTATCTTTTTATTATTTTTTTGTGTGCAGCAGATGGGTTCATGTTTACACCTTTGAACAATTTGTTGTTCTAATATAACAGGAAACAGCCAACAAATGTAATGGGGTTAAAGGTGGAACTTGAATCCCCGAGATTTTTTGGGCTTTATTGACCCAATAACATATCTGTAACGACCCAAGAAAAAATGCTAGCCACATTTGCGTTACACCTCAAAAGGACTAGTCACAATTAAAGCTTCTTGTAGTTGTTAATAAAGCTCAGATCTACCCAATATATGCCCAATGTGGGCCTCATCACACACCCACACAATTTACACTCTTAATCAATATCCAAATCAGATCTGGGGCATCACAATATCATTCATAGATTTTCTCTTACACAAGAAAACATTTGTCAGGACACTCTAAAGTACTTCTATAAGAGCTAGCTCAAGATCTTTGCCCTTATTACTTGAAAATTTATAGTTTTGACCTCTTACTCTTCGAAGTCTTTGTGAACATCATCTGATTGTCATGTTAATGCTTCAATGGACCATCTAATATTATCAACCAAAAATAAAAGAGCATAGGCACTAATATTATACAAATTTTGGACCTCCACATTAACTTATGGTCCTTTTCCTTTGCATGCGTCTTGGGTTCTCCATGTGAAGTCAATATTGCTTGTTGTACAGTTATATCTGTATCCCATATATTACATTTTCTGTGGACCCACTGGCTGCAGCTTAACTTAACATTTTGGCAATTCAGATTGCTCGCCGTTTGTTGGGTAAAATTTTGATTGATCTGAGGAATACTCGTGAAGAAGCCATCAGTGTTGCTGAATTAAAGAGTAATCGAGACCAAGATTCTACATCCAAAAAAGTTGAAAAGGAAGATGCTGAATATCAATCAAAGCTCTACATTAAGAATGATGACATGAGAAGAACTAGCACAAGCGATATATCAATGGATCAGGATGATGATGATGATAAGGAGACCAAATATCGTTTGGATCCAAAGTAAATTTATGACTCTGTTTTTTGTCACATGTTCTCTAAGCTCTAACTAATTATGTCAAGTTATTTCCTTATTTTCTCAGGTATGCCAATGTCAAGTCACCTGAACGCCATGTGCGGACACGCCTTTACTTCACATCAGTGAGTACATTTCTCTCTATTACAATAACTTGCACTAAAGAAGCTCTCTCTCTCTCTCCATAATTTTTACAAATTATGATTCAAACAACTACTGTTTAAATTCTTTATATCTATTTTTGGACTGAATACTTTGATTTAGGTAAGGATTGAAGAGATTTTGAATAAGATTTTATTTGTTATTAGAATCTTAATTAAATGATTAAATTCACTAGCTTAAGCTTTTAGGACAATAGGTAATTTATCATGGTATCAAAGCTAGGTGTTCTAATCCTACGACCTATGGTTTATGGGCCTACCATGCGTCCAATCGTGGAACCTGTGGGTTATGGGCCCACAACCCATTTACTTCTGGGGGAGAGTTGTAGCTAAAATTTGCTGCTAAATTTGAAATAAAATTTTTATAGTTATATGAAATTTCATTATTTGACTGTTCTAATATCTTTGGTCGTGGTCTTTATTCATTTGACTTGCATCAATACATTGACATGAATAGTTATTTTTCTTCAAGGACTTTTCTTTCTTTTAAAATATGACCCTTTTAATTATTAATAAAAACATGGAACTTAAAGTATTTAGCTTAGAATGACATTCCTTTAGTGGATTCCCTAAAATATTTTTCTTCAGGTTCTTTCCTTTTATGGTTTTATTGTAAGCTTAATGTCCTTTCTTTCATGTGGAGTAACTGGAAAATTTATTAATAATAAGCTGAATGTGTCATTCCCCAAATCGGATTGTATAAGTGTGTTGTGCAGGTGTGTGCTGATGTGCAGTTTAACTTTCTCATCAGCTGATATCAAGTCTTTGCCATTTACTCTTTTTGATGACAGGAATCTCATATTCATTCCGTCATGAATGTTCTCCGTTACTGTAACCTGGATGAATCTCTTCTAGGGGAGGATAGCCTTGTTTGCCATAATGGTTTGGAGCGTCTATATAAAACAAAGGAGCTTGACTACATGAGTTATATTGTGCTGAGGATGTTTGAGAACACAGCGGTAGGTAATTTAGTGTGTTTGCTAGAATGGTCATTTCTATTTGGTTCATATAACCCTTTCTTTGCTAAAAAGTCATTTACTTAGAGCCTGTGTAAATAGATCCTGCATGGACTAGATGTTTGACTGATAAACTGGTGTTCCACGTTTTGATCTGGACTAGTCAGGCAATCCTTCTTGTCCATCAGTTCATGAAAGTGGTCATGTTATAAGAGCAAGTGATGACCCAACTTAAGACTATACTAAACCTGAAGGGCAATATAAACTGCAAATGAAATACTTTAGAATGACAAGATGTGCAATTTATAATTATTAGATTGTTATGTTTTATTTCTCCTTGTCAAGAATTCTTAGATTATTGATGGTGTATCATACTGAGAAATGTTTCTTGAAAATGCAATTGCAGGTTAAGTTAGAGGACCCAAAAAGGTTTCGCATAGAGATGACCTTTAGCCGTGGTGCAGATCTATCCCCTTTGGAGGTAATGCATGTTCAATTATGGTAAAGTTGTCATGAAAGGAATATCTAAAAATAGTTAATACTTAATAGTGGACATGTCCATCCCGAGCAGGGTTGAAAATGTTGTCCTCTATTGATTGTGTTCCTTTCTTGCTGTGGAGAGAGAGAGAGAGAGAGAGAGAGAGAGAGAGAGAGAGAGAGAGAGAGAGAGGTTTGAACTCTGGGAAATATTCTCTTAGAAGAATTAAAGTGGTTTTTCTTTGAATATGCTATCCAGACAATCATATTAGTGTTTTATCAGCAAAAAGCTTGTTTAAGGTTGGATTAATATACCAACCTCCCTGACACATCCACTCAACTGATGGTTTGAGCTTCTTCTTCCTGTATTAATGGAATTTTTTTTATATACCTGATTGGCCTCATTTCAAAACATTGTTTGATACCAGGGATATCAAAAAGCCTCAAGATGGGTTTTATTAAGGCATCAAGGCCAGTAATTAGTTATATGTGATCTTTGCATGTTTAACAAGCGGAGCTGTTTCTCTTTTGATTGGCAGAAAAATGACAGCGAGGCTGCTTCGTTGCACCAGGAGCACACACTACCAATTATGGGTCCAGAAAGGCTGCAAGAAGTAGGATCGTACCTCACATTAGACAAAATGGAAGAAATGATTCATCCTTTTGCCATGCCAGCAGAAGATTTCCCTCCGCCATCGACCCCTGCAGGATTCTCTGGCTATTTCGCAAAAAGTGTGCTTGAGCGCCTGGTAAATCTTTGGCCTTTCCATAAGCATGCAAATTCTAGTGGAAAGTAACGAGAATTCCCATTTTTATTTTCCTGCTTACCCCCCTTTCTACACATTCTTTGATTGTTTCATATCATGCATCTTTGATATCTGCGGAACTTTGGTTGGTTGATCGGCTAGAGTGAGTTTTGAGCTCCTTCAGAGAAAATTTTGGGAGGCTTACAATTTTCAACAACAAAAGAATGTTGTTGGAAGAAACCATTTGGCTGAAACTGACGGACTTTTCCTACATCTTTCATTGTATTTTCCCCTTTTTTCCATTATTGTGAATAACAGTTTTCATTAATGAATGCCTTGCTCAACTAAGTCTTAGATTGTTTGTTTGGGTTGGCTAATGAGATTTCCAGTGCTCCTTGAAATTAAAGACTCAATCAATGCATTTGATAATAACTAAAAGAACAAACTGACCTATTGAATAGTTAAGTCACTTCTCCTAACACAATTTTCTCTCCTTATTTTTATTTTTATTTTTAATTTGGGTTAATCCGACTTTATTTTTGATAAGCGCAAGTCTTCTACTTACGTCTTCTACTTACTCGCATGATGATGTATGTAGCATCTCGATTTTAAACATTATGTGGCCTTGTATAGTGATGCCTTGGAAACTTTTCTATATCTGCTTTGAGAAGGCTGAGTCAATTCCAAAGGAAGTAAACTGCGAAAAAGAGGGATTAAAGAAATGAAAATAAGCGCATAAACACAAGTTGCCAGCTGAAGTGTTCGCTTGCATGCATCACCCCTGGTGATGAAATGGCATTGTTCAGAAGCCAAGCTTTGTCTCAGATATGAATAATTCAACAGCGAGGCTCAAGAATCCTGCATATCATACATGGAACTTCTTCGTCATGTTTCCTAGTTTCTGATTTAGGTATGCGTTATTACTTGTCTATGTAGGCAAGTAGTAGCTCTTCAATGTGAGCTCAAAGGTTTTGGGAAAGGGGGAAGGCTACCCTCCTTTGTGTAGCCTACTCTCGTTCAATTAATACTGAAAAAAGATAGAATTTACTCCTAGAGACTTTTTTTTTTTAATTAGATGCAAAGCCTGGTTTTGGCCCAATTCTTCATAAACATCCCCGTCATTCCTATCCCCTTCCTTCTCCTCGTTATCTATTTATCAATGGGTCGTGTCATTGTCATCATCTATGCATTTTTTTATTTTTTATTTTATCTTCTTTTCTTCACAGCTCAATTCTTATCCCCAAACCAACTTATCAGTTGGGCCCGGGGACTCAAATCCTAGCCATTTGGGTCAATCGGTCAATATACCACGGGCTATCATCTATGTTATTGGAAGATAGAATCATGTTCTAATTTACAGGTGAGGACTGCAATACCTAGGCTTCAAATTAATATCTGTTTAGATGGGGTATCTTCCAGGCTGTTGTAGATTTATCAAATTGTTTTGATTGGTGCAAAGGTCGATTTCGCCTTAATTGGTTTTCAGCCTCATACTTGACATAAAAGGGGACTTATCATTAAATATCCTATTTATTTGGTTCTGAATTGGAGATGGTCCATTTTATAGCGAATATTTTAAATATTTCATGGATGAATAATGAGTATGTTATCAAATTATTTAATATTGATTATTATATCTTATATGGTTAGATGAGATTTTAATTGATATGGTATAGGTGTAAATCTTTAGATGTGTGAAGAACAATATCTTTTCCATGAAATGAATTCTTTCAATTTCAAAGCAAGTGGGGTTTGAGACATGGGATGGTAGGCTTTATTTGATTGTATATGTATTTAAAATAATATTTGAAAACTTTACGAGATAAACAAATAGTCAAAATAATCAAAATAAAGCCAAAAGCATTATAAGCTTGTAGCTCAATTAGTTGGCATCTCTAAGTCTTTTCAAGAAAGACATCTAATGTTTAAATCCCTTCTTAACCTTTTTAAAAAAAATAATAATAAAAAAAATAAACCCACCAAATTGAACTACCGACAACATTATTTCAGAATTTTTTATAGGTTTTATTCTTGTTAAATAGTGAGTGGAAGTTTACCAAAATCTTTAGGGAAAGCACAAGTTATTTTATCCTTGCTCAATTTTGAACTTTGTTCATTCTTTATTATTTCTTTTTGTTCAGTTGTTTCTTTCAGGTACCCTAGTGTCTCTTTAACCAATCAACAAAATAATTCTTTTTTTTTCCTCACAATTCATTAAGTTTAGAAAATTAACCAATCCAATTAAAAGTATAAAATAAAAAATAAAAAGCCTTTTTTTTTTATTTATGAAAAATAAAAAAGCCTTGTTGATTGGATGGGAATGAAAGAAGAAAAACTAAGTCATTCCATATTGAAATTTAACTGTTTGATTCTCAAAATTTGTGGTACTTTATAATTTATATTAAAAATTAAAGCTGTGGGTCATATCAATTAAATTACTATTTTTTGTTCCTTTTTAATTTTAATGTGTGTTGCCACATCTCTATCGTCAAACATGGAGGATCTGGAGAATCGAAAGATGGGAATCAAAATCAAGAAATTAACTCTTATTAAACAATGTAGCAAAAGGCGGCAACTTCTGTTTAAATGTTCCCTATCCAAAACTCACCTTCATGTTCATGTTTCTTGCCCATCAAACTCTCCAGCACAATATTGAAGGCAAGTTTTCTTTCAACATTCGATTGTGGGTTGCACTGGCTAGTTCAGGTGCACCACAAGGACACTTGAAACTTACCTAAAAACTACTTTTTAAGTGTGAAATATCAGTGGCCTAATTTGCAAATATGCCATAATTCATCAGGTTTGCATTGCAGTTGCTGACTTGCTTCAATTTCTTTAACTCAATTCTTTTAAGGATTAAGGACGCAAGTCACTATCTATTGTATCTCCACCTTTTATTTTTATATCGTTCCAGAATTTTCATGAAAAAGAGAGATGTTGGTCACCTCAATGTGGTGAGAATGCTTTACTCCTGACAAATGAAGGTGGGTGGAGAAGGCTGATTTGTTATTTCGAGGATCTCACTATTAGAGCCTTTTCTTTCTTCATATCCATCTTCTTTTCACCTTTTTGTTTTTTTTGGAATCAGTTAATCTGGCTTTGTTGGCCATTCCCTAGACCTTGTCTTGGCACTTGTCACTCACATAGAGGTAAGCTTGAGTTAACAATTATGCGCACCCAAAATTAAATAATTTTGGTTTTAGAACCTTATATACAATGTTTGGTCATTGGTGTCGGCATATGTGTTGGTACTAGTGGAATTCTATGGCAAAATGATAGTAAGCCTACACCAAGATGAGAAAAAAAAAATCTGTTGGAGTAGTTTACATATTAGTGGCTAGGTGAAAGTTTAAAAATCTTATAGTGGGTACTAGTTATAGAAGTGAGACTAAATTATTTGCTTAACCTTTTCCTCGAACAAATAATTTTAGATATTGTTAAATTTTTGGCAAATCGGGTTATTTATTTATTTATTATATATATATATATATATATCTATGATTTATTAAGTAATGAAAACTCAATGTTAATGCTATTAACAATTTTGATGAATTATTTAAATGAGTGAACACAATCAATTTTTTTACTTGTGAAGAAGGATCGAAGAATTAATTTTTTGAGTATAATGAGTGACCATCCAATCATATGAGGATCCAAAGTAATATGATAAGATTATAAGTGCACAAGATTCCACTACTATAGAATTTGAAAAGATGGTTGGTAGTTATTCTTATTCCCAATTTTTGGAGAAGCTAATTCTCAAATTCAAACCCACAATTCATCCCTTAGGCTAAGGACACTAGCAATTGCACCAAGATCTAATATTTTTATTGTTTTTTTTATGTAATTATTTTAAAATGGGTGTGCTTGTCCATATTAAAAATATTTGTTATTGTGAGAATCAATCCCTTCAAAATTAGATATAAAGTTGCCTACCAATTGCATCTTTCAAATCCCACAAAAAGTGTGCAGTACACTAGGCATTTTTTTTATACTTGTCAAGAATCACCGACTCACCAGTTGGTATTAAAGCGATATCAATTCCTATGTATTAGAGAAATTTATCAATTTCTACCGTATATGGTATTTCTAGAATACTAATGTAGAAGCAAAAGTATGTCTATAATTAATTAGGGTAAATTTCACAAATCTACTCTAAGGTTTGTGATAATACCAACTAAGCCCAAAATATTATAAAATCTATTGGTACTTGAAAGACAACTTTGTCCCTGATAGCCAATCGCCGTTAATTTCATTTTCTCATCTTCCTCTCTCTTTTCACTTCTTCTCTCTCTGTTATCTGAGTTCTCTTTCTCAAAACTCTCTCTAACTGAACCTTAGCTCCGGTGAAACTCATGGCTTGGTCACCGGCATCAGCAACACTACCATGCAAGGATCTTCCTGATTCCCACCGCAATCAATGCCGTCACCGGCATGGCCGATCTTGTGATATGATGTGTTTTTTTCTGGTTTCTCTTATGAAGATAGTTGGGATTGTGTTGGTTTTCTGTGTTGTTTGGCTAGGATTTTTGTTGGGATTTTTAGGAGATTTCATTAGGAATTTACAAAGGTATTTGCGTGTTGTTTGGCTTGGATTTTTGCTAGTTTTTTTTGGATTTCTATTGGTTTTGAAAGATATATTTTTTTTGTAGAGATTTTTTTTTTTTTTTGGTAGAGATTTTGATACTGTTTTTTTTATGGATTCAGAGATTTTGGTATTGTTACTGTGTTGATTTTTCTGGTACTTTGGGATTATTTGTAAAGGGTATTATGAAAGTAAACGATGTTTGGCTGTTAGGGATTATAACCACTCAAATAAAATTAATTTTTGAGAAAAAGAACTCACAGAACAGAGGGAGAATAAGGGGAAAGGAACAAGACAGAAACGAGAGAGGAAGAAGAGAAAATGAAAGTAACGGTGTTTGGCTGTTAGGATAAAGTTGTCTTTTGAGGACCAAATTAGTGGATTTTAAAATGTTTTGAACCTAATTGGTATTATCACAAAACTCAGGATAGGTTTATGAAATTTACCCAATTAATTAATTCTTGGTATGGCTATGAATTGGCTTTAAAAAAAAAAAAGAATCAACACTTCTAAATATTTTACATACCAAACCTGTTAAATATTAGAAATTTCATCCTAAATTCATCTCATTTATATTTGAAAAACACAAACCCTTCTAAACTTATTGTTTATCTAACTATAAATCAGTTCGGATCAAGTTGCGATAACATAAAATTGAACATCTAAAATGGTATTTATCTAAATTTAACTATCAGTAAGCACTTTTATACTAAATTTATAGTTAGATACTCGAAAATGTTCGGATATTCAGCTTGTTTGTAAATTAAAAAAAATAGAGAAACAAATTAATTTTGTTATAAAAACCCTATTTTTTTTTTTGTGTAAATAAAATTAATAATTAGGGTATTTAGTAGTTTATAGACATTATTTGGGCAGATTTGGACAAGTGCGGGGCTTTTTTTTCCTGAGTAAATCCGAAAAATACTTAATGGATGCACTTTCAGATAATTTAATGTCTGTAAATAGTGTTTTTCATATATTTTTTTTAAGAGCAAGACTTAGGTACAGTACTTAGATGCTATTTTTTAGGTTTCTTTTTTAAGATTCTACCATGCGGATTTTTTCTCATATGATGAAAGTGTATTTTTTAATTAAGTAACCACGTGACTGAATCTTGAGAGGGAAACCTAAAGAATAACACCTAAGGTATTGTACTTAAGTTCTGTTATTTTTTTAATTATTTTGTAGATTCTTAGAACTTGGCCACTTGCCCATCAACCGACGTTTTTTGTATGTTCTTTTTTTTTTTTTTTTTTTTTAATTTAATTTGCTTCCTCAATTATATGTTGCCTCGGCTTTTATTGCTTCCTTCCCCGTGATGTAAAACAAATATGTATGATTTAGTGCAAGCCACGTATATTAGTCCACAATTTAGTGGGGGACCTATGGCTATTAACATAGGATAGGAGTATTAGCACAAATGGCATTTAGTGATTTCAGCCTTTTCTGGTGGGGGTTTATTACAAAATGAGGTTTCTGATACTGCTTCACTGTGCATACTTATTACTTTGTTTTTAGTGAATTTATGTTTCACTTTCAGTACCAATAAAATAAACATAGAAAATTTAATTTATAAATAGTTTATAAACCAGTTTATTTTTATTATTACTATATATATATAATTTTTAAAAATATAAATCTATAATTATCATATTATAGTTAAACAATTGAATTCATCATTTCTTAACAAAACAGTATAAACAAACTTGTACATTTTTTGGCAAAGCATGCCGAAATAGATAGTTTTGGTAATTATGTAATTTGGATAGAGAAAACTCTATTATTGATTGAGTCAGTTATTACTCATGATGTAATAAATTTATTTTCTTTTTAATAAAGCTACAAGTTTTTCGTCAAATATATATATATATATATATTTAAACTTTTTGGAGAATCAATTTTTTTTTTCTTTTTCCTCTCTACCTCTCAATTAAAAAAAAAAATTTAAAAATTATTGCAAGTGTTAGGCTTATCACTGTATTTTTATTCTGCAAATCAGCACCGAATAAAATTAAATTGTATTAAATATATACCAGCTAGCAACCAATAAAAATAATTTTTATTATTATTTAGACATCACCTTTAAAGATTTGTCCAGTCTTTGTTGATGTAAAAACTTAACCTTATCTAAAAGTAACACCATATCTTTGATTCTATGTATGTTTTACGTTGATGTGCTCCCTATTTTAATTATTATATATCTTTACTGTGAGTAAGTTTTTGGATCTAATGAAAAGACATATACAACAGAACTCATTTAGGATTCAGACAAACTATATGTATTGGTATTAGTTTGGTCACCTGTGTCTGCGTGTAGAAAGCGTTTTTGATTTAATTTATTAACATCGTGATGTGCGATCCTCAATCTTGGTAAAACTATTACAAAAACAGCAAGCAATTGACATATGGCAAGGAATCAATTAAGAAAATATTGTAATTAAAAAAAAGTTAAATTCTTGTAAAATTTTTTAATTATAAAGTACATATAAATTTTTACGTATTTTCAATTCAGTCTTTGGAGTTTTGATTCTTTTTATTATTTCAATGTTTTAACTTTATTTTATTTTCAATGTAGTCATTGCGTTCAATATGTATCGTTAATTCCACCAAAATGACATCTTTCTAAAAAGTAAATAATAATAATAATAATAATAAAACTATCAATGAGATTGGATGGAACTAGACGTAAGGACTAAATTAAAAACATATTAAATTAAAATGACTAAAATGAAACAAAAAATGACTAAATTAAAAATGTCAGAAGTTAAAGGGTATAAATTATTTATCAAAAAAAAAAAAAAAACCTTTGGCTCTTGCAAGCTTTGTAGTCTTATATGGCCTTGCAAGTTATGTGATCGGTGTTAAGAAAACGTTTATGTTAATTATTTTTATTATTCATTGATTTATTTTATTTTTGTATTGTTCTTTACCTTTTTGGAATTCAAGTGGTTTGGAGTGTAAAAAAGGAAGGGCAAATTAAATTTTGTTACCCTAATTTTTTATCTTGATTACACTTAACTAACCCCCTAAACTATCAAAACACACGATAGACCCCCCAAATTATAAATTTGTTTCAATGTCTCATTGCCATCTCTTTTAATGTTAAGTATGATGAAATTTAGTATTGAAAGACCAATTGATCATTCTCTCTAAAAACATATATGACAATAGGGTAAATTAGTCTTTTAATGAATTCCATCCAACTCAGCACCTAAACAAATGGCAGAGAATTAAGTGTAATATATTTTTAAATTGGGGTCGATTATGCGTTTTGATGATTCAGGGCCTACATGTAATTAGGATGATAGTTTAATTAGTATGTAAAAGTGTAATTCGCCTAAAAAGAAAAACATGAAAGATTTGCACAAAAAGTTGCACCCTAATTAAGCCCCTAACACTAACCCTTAATATTGATTTTATGAAAGTACAAGTATAATAAGGTACAAAGGTATTCGGTGCATTCTATCCACAAAAGAAAAAAAAGAAAAAAGAAGGTATTCGGTGAATTTTTCTAACCTTTTATAAATAGATAAATAATTATTCGGCAGAAAAAGGGGGTATATTGATTTTACTAAAAGTATAAGTATTATTTACTCAAGATTACTTCTTCTTCTTCTTCTTCTTTTTTTTCATAATTTTAAATACTTTATTTGCATCCCATAAAAATAAAAAACTGTATTTGCATGGTGATTGAATAGTCTGTATACCCTAATCAAAAGACATTATCTAGTTGTTTGATTAAAGAGTTTTAAGCCCTTACAGAAACTGTTTAATTAGTGCTTATTACATGCACAAACATCGCCAATGCTTGCTCAAAAAAAAAAAAACCATCATTTTTATGTATCTGTATACGTGCAAAAAGTGGCAACCCTTATGCTCAATTAAGTTGAAAAGAAAAAAAATAGTACAAAAATTATAAAAAGAAAGAAAAGGGGCATACCCGATCTTAATTCCATTGCCATTTTCTAAGAACACCCACCTAACCTTTGTGGAAAACAATATATGGGAGTCTATATTCCATATGAAAAAGACGGAAAGAGGTTTTTAATTGGCTGTTAGTCACCAGTAGACAGTAGTTGGGAATGAAAAATGTTACTTTATACGTGTCCTCAAAATAGGAAGAAAAGGAGTTGGGAGGTCTCATTTGGTTGGAAATTTCTAACATCGTTGTTCAGTTTTTAGTATTATGAAAATACATATTTGAGTATTATAGAAATACATATCAAAAATGTTATTATTGTTTAAATATTGAAAACTGTTGTTTAAACACCGATACTAAATAGCCTCTAAATAAGGCAATATATATAGAAGGAAAAAACGTACACACTGTTTTTGCAAAGCCAAAGGCTTTACAAATTTCAAGTGGGTGTTAAAAAAGGGTTACCTAACCACATAAAGAAATCAAGTATTTAAGAAGAAGAAGCAAGATAAGGAGGAGGAGTTGAAAAAGAGAGAAAGAGGAAGCAAAGAAAAGAAAAGAAAATGACAATCTTGCCTCACCTCACTGACTCTCATGACTTTTCTTGTATCAGAGTTTGAACATTCAAGGGGGGACACTTCTTCTTTGAAGACAGGACCCTTCTTTTTTGGTGTCTTTTAAGACTTTAAAATATACGTATTTATCTTTGCTCCTACTTAATAGTCAGACATGATGATCTTTGTAATGGACAGAAAACTACTACGTACGCAAGGTTTAGACCAAGCATGAGGGATGGTTAGATAAGATAGTCACATACAGATATAGTGGTTGATACTGTTTTGGACCTAACCTGTATTGATGGGTAAGATTATAGAACGTGGGTTAGGGTCTTCTAGTGTTTTGTAGGACTCTATCATTATGTAGTTCTTAAAATCTTAATCATTAATTAATGGTTAATTAAGTGAATGGTTTAAAGTGAAAGTTTTGATTTAATTAGAACCCAAAAAACTAAGCAACTAACTGAGTGACCAAGTTGTTATTTATTCCAATCAGATTAGTACAAGAAATTAGTAAAATGCACATAAATTTGTTAAGAACCTCCATCTTCAAATGAAAAATCAATCCAAGAGAAAATAGTTAAAATAGCCAATTTAGCGTTGGAGGGCCAAAATATAGAACAAAGTTTCTTTCCAAACTAGTTTGGAGAGAACTTTTCAAACTATTCATATATATATATATATATATATATATATATTTATGTGAATTTTGAAAATCTAACCATTGAATTTCATGTTCTTTATGTTCTTAACATGTATATCAAATTTCGTTCAAATTGAATATTATTTACTATTTGAATAATAAACTTATTTTTTATACACAATTTTAGATCATAAAAATTTGAAATTTTAATATTTGTTTGTTGAGATAGCAATTGATCTTTAATCTTCTTGAAATTTTACATGCATGAAGAATATAATAAGAACATGCAATCTAATAGTTAGATTTTCAAAATTCACACTCAATATAGAGATATATAAAAAGTTTGCATATATTATTAAAAAAAAAAAAATCATTTAGCTTTAGGGCAGGGGACCATGGTCCCCTAGTCCTAACATGGTTCCGTCACCAATAAGAAATTCCACAATCCTTGTAAGTTAGGTGATCACAATATTCTACTATCCTCTCTATGACTCCAGCATGGTCTAGAACTTAATCAACTACCCTATTGGCTATTGCGAAGCTAAAGCAAGTCTGAAAAATATGAATATATACATGTATCGAAGTTTTTTTTTTTTTGAAATGAAACCTGAAACTTTCCATTAAATCTGAGATTGAAGTACATGTATCGAAGTTTGATACATATATTTTAAATTTCTTGAATAGGTATAAGCTATTACATAGTCAGCAAGTCTTTCCTATTTTTAAATTAAGTTTGAAAATCTCATTAAATTACATATTTCATTACGTTAAATTTCATATCAATTGGATTTTTTTTTTAATTCATGTTTTATTTACAATTTTAAAAAATTCAAGAAACTTAAACTTCTTACGGATGAGATAATTTTTTTAGTGTAATAATTTTAAAATTTTCAAGTATTTTTTTTTTTTTTTTTTTGAGAAGGAAATTTTCAAGTACTTAAAAAGTTCAATGATACAACCTAATCTAATGACGTTCATTTGTTCAAAAATACATCAAATAAAAAGTTACTATTAAATAGTGTAACATAGACAAAAATCCATAAAGTAAAATTACAATGTAATGCACTAATGCATGAGAAAATTCTTAGTCGTATAAGTAAGAGGATGCTCATAACTAAGTTGACATCCGTACCAGTAAGCAATAATGTAATATAAATATATAATGATTTTCGTAGTCGATGGAAATTTTTTTTTCTTGTATTATCATCGAGTGTATCCTTAGTTCCTTACCATGTATTATTAATAATTGAAGGTTGCTCTATCAAAAAATATAAATAATAATAATAATTGAAGGTTGCAGTCATAAAACGTACGTTCCAAATTTCAAGTGTTTTTTCTTTTTATAATTTTTTTTTTTCATTAGATTTATTATGGTTTTCGTCACTAGCACACAAACGGTGCAATTATCCAATTCCACTATATAAGTTTTATGTATATTTTTAGATAGAAATTACTTATCTTGGACCTTCTTTCATTATTCCAATCCATATACCAAGAAATTTTCAATATACTTGTATCCGTACTCCTGTGTCCTTTTCTATCTTTTGGGTTAAGCAAATATGCCAGAGAACTCTGAGACTGAGTTTTCACCAAAAACAAAAGAGAACTCTGAGAGTATAAAGTTATAACCTACCGCAAGAATTGAGATGCCAATGCCAATAATGGCCATTGGCTCATTCCAAAAAATAAAAAATAAAAAATAATAATAATAGTAATAAAGGCCATTTATACCCTTGAGTGAGAATTCCTATTGAAGTTTGTAAACTAAGAAAGGTAAGTTCTAGGTCTAGGAGTTTTGGAGTTCTAAGCATGCTTTTTGACATTTGAACCTAATGAATTGTTGTATCTTTTTTCCTTGTCCCTAACAGTAGCATACGATTAGATTTGGACAATTTCTTCAAATTATCTTTGTAGAAAATTTGACCATGCTCATCAAGATCCCAACAAAGATTTGAAAATGAGAATTGAGAAACGCTGGTGATACCAAAAAAAAAAAAAAAAAAATCGCAATTTATTAATATGATATGTTACGATTAGTATATCATCATTTAAATATAATCTTATTATTGACATTATATTTATTGTATACCGTATACCAATAAAAACATGTCACTTTAACCGTTACTAAACTTGTAGGAGAATACAAGGTTTTAATTTTAAACAGTTGGTAGAAGGTTAAGGACAGTTGGTGGCTTTACGTCATGTATCTACTCTACCAAAACAATTTGGACAAAAACATGGAGAAATTCAAAGAAACAGATCAAATATGCTGATAAAACTTAATGAACAATTATGTTGTTCAAAACTCAATGATAACAATGACACCTCAGATTGAGTCCTGATCCATGTCAAAACAAAAACCTCTCCATCATTTGCACACTCAAAGCCATGAAATTTCCTGTTTAGAATAATCAATGAAACAACTTTATAACACATCTACCGCATCACCAATTGCATGCACAACCTACTTCGAGTGGCCAACTTTGTAGCACTAAAAAAACAGTTCCAAAATCATGTTTTTTAAGCTTATGCATACTTCATTTTTTTAGCAAAAGAAGTACAAGTTGATTAGGCCAATCACATCTACTAAACTAAAAAAATAAGTAAAAATAATAATATGTAAACTAGTGTTGGTTTTTAGGCTTATGTTTTGGAGAGCTTATTTGAGAGAGAGAGAGAGAGAGAGAGGTTAAAATGGCTTTAAAAAAATAAGCCAATTATAAAATGCTTAAAGTAATTTTCTTTTTCTATCTCACATTTCATTAAATAAATTACTAAATCATAAGTTAACCAAACACATACTTATTGTTCAATGACACTGTGGGATTCTTCTCATGGAGAGAGGCTGAACACCCTTTCCAAATAACAATAATATTCTAACAATTTCGTTAGTTGCCCGGTTTTGAAAGTATGTGTGAAACTAGCATCTCAAGTTTTTAAAACTCGAAATTTAATTAGAACTCGAGTTTCTAAAACTCGAGACCCAAGCGGAGACCAAACCAGTGGCATCTGATGTGAAAAATATACCATGTAGAACTTGAGTTTTGTAAACTCGAGTTCCACCAATTTTTTTTTTCAGATCAACCTTCGTCTTCTTCTTTCAGTGTATCTCCAAGAACACAAGTAGTGACACCCACCAACTCCAGCCTCCATTACAGCCACGTCTGATCCCAGCTCCACCGTCGTTGCCTTCGCCGACAAAAGGCAATAACTTGTTGGGATGATGACGATGAAGAACATGGAAACGAAATTGAAGCAGGTGGGCAGCTCAGACTTCTTCTTCCTCACGATCTTTTGAGTTCTTTGTGCAAATCAGACTCAGATCGTCCAATCGCCCACTCAGATCTGCTCTTCCTCTGTTCTTTGTCGTTGTTCTTCGTCGTCAGATCGTTGGTTCTTCGTCGTCAAATCGTTCTTTTTCAGGTCTGTTCTTCATCATCGGTTCTTCTTCGGTTCTGGCGTTGTTGAAGTACCAAAATCAAGTCTCAGAAACTCGGTTTTGCTTTTTAGAACTCGAGTCTTAGAGACTCGAGATCTATGTGGCATTTTCTGTCCAACTCATCAGCACAAAGACTCACAAAGCGAGTCTTTGAGACTCGAGTTTTAATATGGATCTCGAGTTTCTAAAACTTGAGATGCTAGTTTGTTTATACATTTCAAACGCGTATTAACTTACTACATTGTAGACCCTTACACAGCTGCTTTGCAAATATTCTCGGGAGAGGCTCATAGATTGAAACCTTCATTTATTTTTATTTTAAGATTAAGAAAAAGAAAACAATAAATTTAGAGATACAATTTTTTTATTATAATTAACATGGTCTGTTGTAATTAGTATTTAATAAAAGTGATATTACTTTAGTCATGATAAAAAGTTGAAAAATTAAAAAAAAAAAAAATTGTTGTGTCTCAAATATTAATTTAAAAAAAAAAAAAAAGGAAGTGTTTCATAAGTTACATATTTATTAAATTTATGAAGAAAAAAAAAAAACTGATAAAGATACTTGTCACTGTTGAGGAGCATTATTGTCTAGGGACAAAATCGTCGAAACAAGAAGTGCCCCATTTTATTTGTAAGACAAAGGAAACACCTGTCCCAGGTAGTTTTAGTTTCAAGTACTGTATATTTGCTCTATTAAAGAGAAGGAAATTGCATGAACTAGAGTATAAAAATGAAGTTAATAGAATGTGTGTACCCGCCAAGTACATGATCTACTTTGAGCTGTTTTTCCGCCCCAAAGGACAAAAATCGTGGCCGAAAAAAGCTGCCACTTGAAGATTTAAGAGAGAGAGTGTGTGTCAGAGAAAGCAGAGAGACAGGGTGCAAAACAGAGTATAACATAGGGAAATGAGACAGAGTGCACTGTTTTTCCATTGATTTCCTTGGGTGGTTTTAACGTTTTTCGCTTAATATTTATTCCCTTTTGGTAGTGCTCCTGAAAATCAAGAGGCTTTGCGATGGATGACAAGACTGAAGTTTTGGAGGCTGTGGTAAAAGAAGCTGTGGACTTGGTACCAAAACAGAGCAACCCACCTCTCTGGTTTTTTTTTTTTTTTTGAAACTTTGTCTGAGGACTATTTTATCTGTATTGAGTTTTGCTTTTTGGTGCATTTGCTTTCTGGGGTTGGGATTTCTAGTGGGTTTGTGTGGAATTTTCACTTTGTTTGGTATTTTTTGTTGTTGGGTTTGGGATGAATTGTACTTTAAATATGGTTTTTTAATTTATGGATTGAACTTTTATTGCAGGAGAACGTACCAATTGAAGAGGTTTTTCTGACCTTGAGATGCAACAAAGATGGTCTCACAACAGTGGCTGCTCAGGAAAGGTTGGCCATTTTTGGCTACAACAAGCTTGAAGAGAAAAAGGTACTCTTTTTTGTATATATATTTTTCTTTTATCTGTTTGTTTATAAGTAAAATTTTCCCAGCAATTTTTTTTCTGATATAAATGATGAACTCTTTCTTGGCTTTACAATGAATTAAATTTTCCAAGATTAATGAAGCCTAAAAGTTTTTTTTTTTTTGGAATTATTTACCTATGCAACAAGCAGAGCCAGTGAACAAATATTCAGATTTCTTCTTCTTCTTTTATTTACTTTGGCCTTTTGGTTATATTTGACAATTTTTTGCTTTTTACAGGAAAGTAAGTTTTTGAAGTTCTTAGGATTTATGTGGAACCCTCTCTCATGGGTTATGGAAGCTGCAGCTATTATGGCCATTGCGCTTGCCAATGGAGGAGTGAGTGCTTTCTCTCTTTTCAAACCTCTTTATTGTGTGGTGCTTTTTTTTTTTTTTTTTTGGTTGCTTAGAGAGTCAAGGAAAGGAAAAAAGAAATAAACTTTCCATGCTTGTATAGGGAAATTAAGAAGCACTTAATTTCCCCTTCTGATTATGTATTTCAAGAGATTTTGACTATGGGGAACTTTGTACTGACTGCATATTTTGCAGGGAAAACCACCTGATTGGCAAGATTTTGTTGGGATTATTGTTCTGCTATTTATCAATTCAACTATAAGTTTTATAGAGGAGAACAATGCCGGAAACGCTGCTGCTGCTCTAATGGCCCGACTTGCACCCAAAGCTAAGGTATTTGTTGGAAAAGTCTTTGCCTTTCCTTAACTATATGATTTTGGCTTTCTTCTTGCTACTTGTTGCCATTTGTTGTGATGTAAATTTGAGCTATGAGTTTGATAATCTGGGTAATTGATGCACTTCTGGTCTCTTTTTTAAGGTCCTTAGAGAAGGGAGGTGGGTTGAAGAGGATGCAGCTATTCTTGTTCCTGGTGATATAATTAGTGTTAAGCTTGGGGACATTATTCCTGCAGATTCTCGCCTTCTTGATGGTGATCCCTTGAAAATTGATCAGGTAATTTTTCAACCTTCGATGTTTTGTGCAGATTGGCTAAGTGGAGCTGTCTGACTTATGTTTAATATTTGACTTTTCAGTCTGCACTTACAGGGGAGTCCCTTCCTGTGACGAAAGGCCCTGGTGATAGTGTTTATTCAGGTTCCACGTGCAAACAAGGTGAGATTGAGGCAGTGGTCATTGCTACTGGTGTTCATACCTTCTTTGGCAAGGCTGCTCACCTTGTGGATTCCACAAATCAAGTGGGACACTTTCAAAAGGTAAATAGATGCAAATGCAAGTGAATTCCTTTACTCTAAACAACAGCTACCAGAAGGATAATAAAAATTTGATAGGCAAAAGAAATAAAAAGCTAATGAAGGAAGCGGGATCATGTTGAATAAATTGGAGGGGATTGGTGGAGATTACCATAGAGTAATATCTTACATAGAAAGTGATGCACATGATCACATATGGGAATAACATATATATTTTAATTTATTCTCTAATGCTTTTTAATTGTTTCTCGGGTATCATTATTAAGCTTCTTCCTGAATCATGCTAGTAATTGCCTCAAAAAATTGATTTTAATTCCTGGCTTGTTTTCAACTCTTGCGACTATAATCTTATACGAATAAATATTTGCTTTTGCCACACACAATATGCCAGATAACTATGTTTGTTACCTGCAATCAATTAAACATGTTTTTTTTTAAACCTGCAGTACTTATTTTTTACCTGCCGCAATCAGATTAGTTTTTCCTATTTGTATCTGTATTGAGAAAATTCTCTTTGCACTTGCTTAATAGGTCTTGACTGCAATTGGGAATTTCTGTATATGTTCAATTGCCGTGGGGATGATTGTAGAGATCATTGTTATGTACCCAATTCAACACCGGAAGTACCGCCCAGGAATTGACAATCTGCTGGTGCTTCTTATTGGAGGAATTCCCATTGCCATGCCCACAGTTTTATCTGTGACAATGGCAATTGGGTCCCATCGCTTATCTCAGCAGGTTGGTTATACTGAGTGTTGCAGTTTTATTGCATTAACTTTTCTAATGGTTCAATGCTTAATGGGATATATGGGCTATTATTTAATGAATATGCAGGGAGCTATCACTAAAAGAATGACAGCAATTGAAGAAATGGCAGGGATGGATGTGCTTTGCAGTGACAAAACTGGGACTCTGACACTGAACAAGCTTACAGTTGACAAGAATCTCATAGAGGTTGGTTAAAAAAAAGTTTGTGCCATTCACGGATGCATTCCTGACTTCCTTAAATATAATTCCTGTTTCAACATTTTATTTGAATAGATCTTTGCAAGGGGAGTGGACGCAGATACTGTTGTTCTGATGGCAGCTCGAGCATCCCGAGTGGAAAATCAAGATGCAATAGACACTGCTATAGTGGGAATGTTGAGTGATCCAAAGGAGGTAAATATCATTATCAATAGGATTTATCTTGTACATTCGCTAAAGTAGCTGAGTTGAATCTTTTATGCCAGCCTATATTACATGTGATAATGCACTTAAGATTATTAGTTAGTGGACTTTGCTTAAGCATTGGCTTTTGTGTTAATGATGTTTATTTGCTTCTGCTCTTGACTACCAAAAAGGCTCGAGTTGGTATTCAAGAGGTTCACTTCCTTCCATTCAACCCAACTGATAAGCGAACAGCTTTAACATATATAGACAGTGAGGGTAAAATGCATCGGGTCAGCAAAGGTGCACCAGAGCAGGTTAGATAATCAACAACTAATATAATTTAACTTGATGCTTCTGGAATGCTAAATGGACTAATTCATGCCTGTGTTTCTATTACTAGATTTTGAATCTTGCACACAATAAATCAGAGATAGAACGTAGAGTCCATGCTGTGATTGATAAGTTTGCAGAGCGAGGATTACGTTCTCTTGCAGTAGCATACCAGGTATGCTCATACATGATCTTATGTCTGGTTTATGTTGTGAATTCATTTCTAACATATGTTTTCCATATTATAATTCATGCTATTATTGGAAATTTTCATTATTTAATGTGCAGGAAGTTCCTGATGGGAGGAAGGAGAGCCAAGGAGGGCCATGGCAGTTTATTGGTCTCATGCCCTTATTTGACCCGCCTAGACATGATAGTGCAGAGACAATACGAAGAGCATTGAATCTTGGGGTGAATGTTAAGATGATCACAGGTATGTAGCCATTGTATAACAATAGGATATTACAGCTGTTTGTATATGTATATGTTGTCAATGCTTTGGCATCTTTTGTGCCTGGTCATATCATAGCTATAATGATTTCACAGTGGATATATTGGAGGTTTTAGAGTGTTACAGATGGCATACTGTACATTTTGTTTAAAACCGTTGAAGTTATATTTAAACTATAAAATTGTATGAATGATAACTTAATGTTATCTATTCCATCTTGAACTTCTGGGTCTCAACTGTCTATCGCTTTGTAATAATTATATGATGAACTTGCAGACTAGTGATTTAAGCCAAAAAGATAAGTCACAGACTTTGTGTCACTTTGGTGGAGACCTGATCTGCAGTTTTATATATATTACTTATGGCTTTTGTATTCGCATAGCATCCAGGATATTCCTTTGCACTTAAGATTGTTAGTTGGTCAAAGATTCTGCTGATAGTAATTATCACCCATTATCTATCAATTATGCGGCCCCTCTTTGAAATAGCAGCATGTAGTTCAGGTTGGAATATTAATAAAGTTTCTGATATTGCCGTTGCTGTTTCCTTGCTTTTACATCCAATGATATGTTGTTTGAAGTGAGGTTCTCCTGAATTTAACTTGGTCAATCCATTCCATAATGCTTAAGAAAGGAAATCATCTTTGGTTCACTATTTCGGTGATATTCTATCTGCTTGACCCCTTTCAATCTCTATTAGGTGATCAACTGGCAATAGCAAAGGAAACAGGACGCCGTCTGGGAATGGGAACCAACATGTACCCTTCATCTGCTTTGTTAGGACAGAACAAAGACGAGTCAATAGCTGCTTTGCCTGTTGATGATCTGATTGAAAAAGCTGATGGATTTGCTGGAGTTTTCCCTGGTATTTTATTTTAGTTTTGTTCTTCAAATTTCTAAATCACACTGGATAACCTATCATTAAGCCTAGTCCAAATTCAAATTCACCCACTTTAGGTGCTAGTGGCAGGAAGCTGTTCCCCTAAACACTGCTGGGGAGACAGCTAGATTCAACTGGGCATGTTGATAACTTTTCTTATGTTTTATTGATATATGATAAAAAAGAATTTCTCTATTGTTAGGGAAGACCCTTTTTTTTTTTTTTTTTTGGTTGTCCATGTTTATCTGACTGCCTTCAATGCATTGGTTGGTACAGAGCACAAATATGAGATAGTAAAACGTCTGCAAGCTAGGAAGCATATATGTGGAATGACTGGTGATGGAGTTAATGATGCTCCGGCTCTTAAAAAGGCTGACATCGGCATAGCTGTCGCTGATGCAACTGACGCGGCTCGTAGTGCTTCTGACATTGTTCTGACAGAACCTGGTCTTAGTGTTATCATTAGTGCTGTACTGACTAGTCGGGCAATATTCCAGAGGATGAAAAATTACACGGTGAGCATCTGTTTTGATTGCAGAAAGCTTTTATCAAATGTTCATAATCTATCAAATAATGGGTAGTTTTCTTGTGACATGCTTACTATATTCAAGTCACCTCAAGAAGAGTTCAATCCCTTCTTATGGGGATCCAGGATGTTAGAAAAGATAGAACATAGCCATGATACCATGTGAAAATAGAAAGGAGAAAATAAAATAGTCTATGGACACAACATGGAAGCAAGAGAAAGAGAGGAATGTATGTGGTTCGGCCTGGTGGCCTATGTCCACGAAGGAAAGCCTTTGATGGCTACATTTTACTATAAGCTCTATGTGTTAGAATGAACCGTAATAGGGTATTTATAGGAGGATATACAAGTAGGATTAGGATTTCTTTGCTTGGACACCAATTAGGATTGAACTTGGGGCTTGACTAGTAATTGGGCTTTGATATCTTTAACACAGGATGAGGGTTTTAAGCCTCTTCAGATTAGACGCTGGTTTGGTTCTTAGCAATGCCTGTTGGGGGAACAAAGCAGTTTATACTAAAAGGATTCACCTTATGTTATTATGTGGCTCGTTAGGAGAGGAGAATCTTTTTACTCTTTTTTTGGAAACCCTGCTGCATTCTTTGCCACCAAATGGCGTCATGCCCTCCTGATATAGACAACAATTATGCTACAGATATTAATCACAATAAGAATTATAGTGGTACTCAAAGTTTAATTAATATTATTCATTAAATTAATTGACTTCCTTCTTGTTGCAGATATACGCAGTTTCCATTACAATACGTATTGTGGTAAGTTATATTGTGTTGGTTTCAAGATTCTATATTTAGAGAAGGTTTGATTGCATTTGCCTGAATAATGTTTATCACATCTTATCCTTTTTAGCTGTCTAACTTTGTTTTCACTTGATTACAACAGCTTGGTTTTATGTTACTTGCTCTCATATGGCAGTTTGACTTCCCACCCTTCATGGTGCTGATTATTGCTATCCTTAACGATGGTTTGTTTTCATCTTTTACCTCAATGCATGTGATTTCCTTCTTTATCTGATAAGCATATGACTATCCGTAGTTTTTCCTGAATAACTGATCAAGTATTCAGATAAGCAAGATGTTTTCTATTCTCTTTCTAAATCACTTCTTACAATTCTTCTTGCAAAGAGAACAAAATAGAATAATCACTCCAAGTCCTTCTTTATATGGTGATAAGTTCTCTATTTTCTCCTTACAAGATCTATGGCTTGCCAGGTACCATTATGACAATATCGAAGGATAGGGTGAAGCCATCTCCTCTTCCAGATAGCTGGAAGCTAGCTGAGATATTTACAACCGGAATAATTCTTGGTGGTTATTTGGCTATGATGACAGTCATTTTCTTCTGGGCAGCATACAAGACAGACTTCTTTCCTGTAAGACTTGTCATCCTTTTTATAAATTAAAATGATCCATAAATTTATGCAGGTCATGGTAGAGAATAACTGATCATTTAGATATGTTTATAGTTTCTGTTATTTGGAGGCTGTCTAATATTCTAATCAAGCCCACATGTTATATCCAGGACACCATAATCATCATCATCCCGAGTGCTATGTGCAATTTAAGGCTTATTTGCATAAATCTTATTTTTTGCCTTCAGTCTATGATAAACACTATATCCTATCAACTTGTAAAAGTACATTTATTTTTTCAATTCTTATACCACTGACCATCTCAATAATTCCTTAATTCGCTAAAGCTTGCAGTCCTTATTAGAGAGAGAGTCCTTGTGAGTGGTCTGCTTAGGTGTAAAGTGTAAATCATCACAGTTAGCTTGGTCTTATCTAATCCTCATTGAGGCTACTTTAATTTTTTCCTGTAAGCTACCTTAAAATTTTTGCTGATGATAGTCACAACACTAATCAAACTTTGGTCTGCATATTGGCACCATTAAAATAGATCTATGGTCTTTGTTCAACATCTTGTAACATATGTCCAATCTCATAGCCATTTTTTATGGTATATTATAATTTTAATATTTGATTAGTATGAGTCTTCTTGAATCTCATGCATCAAATTGCTTTTATAATTGAGGCATTATTGCCTCCAATATGGATATAGTCCTAAAGATGTTGGTTTTTCTTCCATGTCACCTTTGTTCTTACTAAAATAGCTCCATGTGAAATGTTTGCATAAATTGAAATGTTTGGAGTTTAAGGCATCCTATGCCAATTATGTTTTTCATTAATGCCTCTTATTGCACAAGTCAAAAGCACACAATTCATCGTTCCTCTTTTTGTCAATGTAAACTGATCATGTTCTGTAATATGGTAAATCTGCATAAAATTGTGGCAATGTTTGTCTCATCTTGTTTAATGATTTCTTCTTAGAAATAATGTCTTATGTACTTGACATATCTTGCATTTTAAACTATCTGATATTATAAAATTAATTAGTATATGATCAAATTTTGTGTTTCCACCTCTATCCATATGTATGAATCTTCCTTTTACCTTGACTGCTTGTCTTTTCCTGAGCAAGATTTATTTTTACACAGTTGCTTGAACTGACCCTTGTTATGTAATATACAGCGTACATTTGGGGTTCCGAGCCTTAAGCAAGAGGATGATTTTAGAAGGCTTGCCTCAGCAGTATATCTGCAAGTGAGTACTGTAAGTCAGGCTCTCATATTTGTGACAAGATCCCGGTCTTGGTCTTTTGTTGAGCGTCCTGGCTTGTTACTTGTAGCAGCTTTTATTGTTGCTCAGCTGGTGCGTCTATTTTTGCACTTGCATTTTGTGATTTTGCTTTACTGATATATGGAAAATATCAATCTATTAATTTTCTTGCTGTGTGCAGTTTGCCACACTGATTGCTGTTTACGCAAACTGGAAATTTGCTGCAGTTCAAGGGATTGGATGGGGCTGGGCTGGTGTTATCTGGCTCTATAACCTCATCTTTTATATCCCACTTGATTTTATCAAGTTCTTTACCCGATATGCCTTAAGTGGGAGGGCTTGGGATCTTGTTATTGAGCAAAGGGTATGTATGATACTGGTTTAATAGAGTAAAATGTTGAGAAGAGCTTGTCCTTGACTTGTTGTGGTCAAACTTTATGTTTTGTAGATTGCCTTCACGAGGAAAAAGGATTTCGGGAAGGAAGAACGGGAGCTTAAATGGGCACATGCACAGAGGACACTCCATGGGCTTCACCCACCCGAGTCCAAGATGTTCACTGAGCGCGCAACTTACTCAGAACTTAATCAAATGGCTGAAGAGGCAAAAAGACGAGCTGAGATTGCTAGGTATGCATATTAACAATTAGCTAATTTTTTTCCCCTCTCTTATATGATACTGTCCTTTTATCTCTCTTTGAAAATATTAATTTAGATTTTAGACTAAGATGAAATGATGTGATTATGTGGAAGATACCTATGTTTGATGTTTATGGGCTTTACTGGGGCTGTAAATGAGATGAACTGAACAACAAGGTGTTCACAGGGCTTGGTTATTTTGTTATTGAGCTCAAGTTCAAACGAGCTCAATTTTCCTATTCAAGCTTAGTTCGTTAATTTCTTGAACAAGCTTGATCTTGTCCACAATCTTTGTTAAATTTGTTATATAAGTTAACTTAATATGATATTTATTTAAGGAACCTGTGTTTTTACCTTTGTTAGTGTAAAATCCACCAAACTCAATAAAAAAATTTACTGATTAATTTATCCACAACAATAATAATTTTCAAAACATGATATAAATACATTTTTTGAAATTTTTTTCTTTGAAGTTAGACATATTAGCCATATAGAGTATTATCTTTGGTGTTTAGGAACGTACTGAGCCAAGCTTCACTTTGTTCAAGCCTGGTTCATTAATTAATCAAGCTTCAACTTAACTTCAAGATTGTTCATTTAGTTAATGAATGAGCCTCAATGAGCATCTTAACAAGTCTAATTTGAGGATTCATAATTAGTTTGGCTTGTATAACAGCACTCTTTGATAGATACGATAGTATTTCAAACCTGTGGCGTCAACTCCATGATGATTGCTCTTTATTATCAAGCTAAGCCACCAATTAGTTTTTGGTGTAGACAGAAATTGAACCATTTATCTCTTATTCATTTTACAGCCCTAAGCCTAAGGTTACAATTTTGGGCTGTTTTTGGTGGCATTTACAACTAGACTAACTAATCGGTTTAAATTACCATTTGAAACAATGTTCTGAGACAGTGAGATTGTGAAAAGAGCTCTTATAAGAAATTGCAGGCTGTCATATATACAATGCATGGTAAAATTGGTTAACATGTAGATCACTAGAACACTCAGATCATGTATACTAGTTTATTATATGGGTATGGTATTCAAAAAAAAAAAAAAAGAAGAAGAAAGACATAGATGTACTGTACGTTATTTGCCTTACTGTGGCACTTTGGTCCTGTTAAATCTTGCAATTTTCTTGTTTTTTGCAGACTTAGAGAAATGAATACATTGAAAGGACATGTTGAATCAGTAGTGAGAATGAAGGGGCTTGATATAGATACAATTCAGCAATCATACACTGTCTGATAGATCGTACACTTCCATTCCTCATGTTGTAATGATGGAAGCAAAAGAGCCATAGTTTGTCATTCTAATGTATAAATCATATCCACCTACATTTATATATCACTAGTCGCGGACCCGCGCGTTGCGCATGATAATTTCTTTTATGGTAATTGGATGTTTTGGTCATGGAATTTATTTTGTATTATTAGAGATTAGTATTTGAAATAGAAAGATGAATTTTTATTGTTGAATTAATTTTTTTGGAACATAATTTCTACCATACTCGGTTTGCTAATTTGTACATTTCCAAGTCAATTGAGCACATTTTGTATGTTACATGTAATTCTTCGTTTCCATAAGGGTGAGGGCAGTCACGATCCCAATGACCCACTCCATTTTTCTTGCATGCTTGGTTTTTTGGGATGCAAAATGTGTTTGTTCCAAAAGTTGTATGTTGAAGGATTTGTCGATAGTTTTGTAGCAATTGTTTCCCATCTTGTTGGTTTAGAATTGATAATAGTAGCTAGATTCCTTCCTCATTTGATTCACATAAGAGTGCAATTGCGAGTCCATATTTTGCATTTTTGTCCCCTTCTTTGTTGGCTTGAAGAAGGATTTCTTTTCCTGCTTTAGTTTTACCTTGCACAAAATATTTGTGAGCTTTGACCCAAAATAGTGCTTGTTTGTTTCCAGCCCTAAAGCATCGGTGAATGGGCTTTTCTTCATCTTTTCGAAGGAATAAAGGATTTTGAAGTAGTCCAGTCAGATTGATGTGGTGAAGAACTTTTGTTTTTTTGGTTAGCCGATTGAATCACTTGTAGCTGTTTTTTAAAACAAAGAACACATATTAAGAAATTAATGTGCTAAAAAAAATACATTAGTACTATATTATAAAATTGAGAAACATTTATTTTCCTTTAAACATACTTTTCATGCCTACAATTTGGTTCAAGTTCAATTTATTTTGTATCCCCATATTTAAAAAGTTAAATTTCATTCCAGAAAAATTATGACTTCTAAAATTTGTATATGTAATACTAAAAATTTAGGAAAAAAACAAAAATACTAAGTTAAATTACCGTCTAAAAAAGTATATTATGTTCATACCATTATGACAAAGCAACTACTTCCCAATTAGAAGAAATGTGAAACTTCATTTAGGCAAATCATGAAGTAATTAAGAAAGTATTACCCTGCCACCTGCGAGTTGATTTTTTGTTCTATAAATCAAAGTAGAGAAGGGGAGAAGTTTATTCATTTTCTTGACTATTTGAATAAGGAGAATAGCAAGTAACAAAAGTTCACTTACAGCTGTTGGATATCTATTGATGAGCAAGTATTGAATTTTGGCAGAAGTAACTGAAAGAGAGGCATCCAAACGAATAGAGATAGGGAAAAGAAATCTCTACAGAATAGGACAAAAGACACTAACATATGTATCATATCCTAATAATATGTATATGCTAAATAGCACAACCTATAACGTTCCTATGACAATATCTATACAGCAAGGACCCAAAAAATGTATTATTAAATACATGTAAATAGCTGTAAATTGATTAATGTCCACATCAGTTACTTAAGACAAAGTTATTAATTTTGGTGATTGTCAGTTTTTTTTTTTAGATTTATATCTTGTCCCATGATATGGTGTAATAACATAAACACGTGGCTACTTGAAGATAGACCTTGAAGTAGCATGTGAGTGATGTTCATTAGTGTAGGAGTTGTTTGAATTGTTCAATCTTCATCCTCTTCAACCTTTGCCTTTTCACAATGAAAGATATACTTGCCACCATTTTTTAATAGATTCATATAAATTATGTATAAACAGGATAGCGTAATATAGATTTTTTTAATAATTTTAGTTGATAACAATAAAATATTTGTATGATTTTAATTGTAAGAATATTAGAATATTATGGAGAAGAGATGATAGGTTCATTATATTTTTAAAAATGGGAAATTGTCATAAATAATTGAAGTATTTGGTTGTGAGAGGCAAATGATTTGAAAGCTTCATGTTTGATTCGGACTGGGATGGTGTAAGTTTTGAAATAAATGGAAAGGTAATATACTTTGATGAACTGATTTATTAGATAATCGAAAACAGAGGATGTTGAAGAGTCTTTGCAATAAAAATTTGTAAATTATGTTTAAAGGTAAAATAAAATATTGTTTTTAGCTGTTAAGTTATAGCACTATTGAGCAACATAAAGAGGTCCTTTTATTTTTCTAACGTCATTTAGTTATAAAATTTGATATTAAAAATTACTAATGAATCAATTATTGAAAGTAGTATATGTGTGGTAATGGGTAAGATTTTGGCACAGTAGTTGGTGGTAGTATATTTAGGTTCTTCAATCAAATGAAATCCACCTAAATGAATTAGATTTAATTTTTTTTTTAAAATACAACATCGTTTGTATTTTAACACGTTTTTTCATAAATAAAAAAAAATTAAAAGATGAGAGAAAAAAAGATATATATTTTAATAGATTTGGAGGATGTGATTTAATTTAGATGTTAAATTAAAAGATGATTTTTTGATTGTCAAATAATGAAGTTTGTAATTAAACTTAAATGAGTATATTTCATGAAATAGAAGTAGCTATAGTTGCTAGCTGGTATTGATTTTATCAGTGCTAATGCTTAATTGGATAACAATTTGATTTTCCAAAAAGTTTTTATTATTAATGAAGGAAAGTATTTGATTTGATTTTTTTGACACAATATGAAGAAATAATACAACTCTGAAATAAGTTCATATAGGTAGGAAAATATAAAATTCCAATATCATTTGCATCTTTGAAGCTTCTTCTTCTTTGATGACTTTTGTTTTGTAGCTTTTTGATGATTGATCAGATCTTGAAGGAACATGTTATCGTCATTTGGTTCCGCATCTACAACATTAGAGGCAGAACTCATTGATGGGATGGCATTATCATTGTCTTCTTGTTTTGATCCACTTGCATCATTATTTGCGTTTGTTAATGGTTTTGTATCAAGAACTTGAAATGTGTTTTTTTTCTGAAGTTTGATTTGCTTTTTTCTTGATTTCATAATTCTCCAATGTTTCCTACACCAAAGTATGTTTATTAAATTATATTGTAGATATTTTTTTTAATGAATTTGCAAATAAATATAGCAGTAGAAAGCTTACTGTTCTGGTATTAGCATTATTTGTGGGTGGATCACTTGGATCATTATTTGTGTGTGGGGGTGGTTTTGTATCAATAACTTCAAATGTTTTGTTGTCAAAAGTCTGTTCTGGACTTTTCTTGATTTCATTCTTTTGTGGTGGTTCCTAAAACACAGTCTGTGGATTAAAACACAATGTTTGATTTTGCAAATAATGGTAAGTTTGTAATTGTTGACAGCTTACGGTTGTGCTATGATCAAGTTTCATTGCCGTTTGATCATTTGAAATGTTGTCAAACAACTTTTCAATTGTATATAATTCCCAAGAAAAGTATAAAAATAAAAAGACACAGAAAAGGTACTATGGAAACCCAATGAGGGAAACAGAAACCATAAATACGTGTGACCAAATCTAATAATGGAGAAGTTCTTGAGTAAATGCAGCTTATTTGATTAGAGTAACGTAAAGAGTAATCATTCAATTATCACTAGCTTGGGCATGAACATTTTTACAAATGTCTTTGATTGAACATTATGCAATAGTAGTCTAAAAATTGTCAAATTTAAAGGTTACATATCCCCTATTGAGATACTGCAAATAAAAAATTGCCTGCAATTTAGGTCTTCCTTCCAATTTCATTAAAAAATTGCCATTGAAAATATATCATTCTCACATGAAATAGATCTATAAAATTAATTAAAAATATTTTTTCATAAATTAATTACATACTTTCAACTTCAGATATTAAAGGGAAAGACGTATTGAAAATATGTGGAAGACGTATTGCTCAAAAAAGAACTAAAGACATAATTTATATAATGTTTGAACTAAAGAACTAATTTGCTATGCTTTCTATTTTTTATAACTAATTTGAACTAAAGAACTAATTTTTTGAAGTATGTAATTAACTAATTAACTAAATAAGAGCAAAACATTTTACAATACGTCTTTCAAGTTAATTACGTATTTAATGGTTAGTTGTAACTTGCAAGTAAGAACCACCCAGATTAATAGGATGCATAAAATGTTTACTATAATGTTTTGCTCTTTTTGAAAGACGTATATTAATGGGATGCATCAACTTTCCAGACGTATTTCAAGTTAATTACATATTTAATGGGAAGTTGAAACTGATACATCTTAGGTGGGGAGAGAGATTTAGGCCTTATAAATCTCGACTAAAAAACACAATCTTAGCACAAAATAAAACACTTGCACAGTGACTTAAAATTGAAACTATGAATATCAAACCATGTCTAAACCAAAGACCATGATAAACACAATTATGCAGAAAAGTTACCGCAAAAATTGAAACACCAGGAAAACAATTTGCTTTGATTCTAAAACCCAATCCATGTTATACAATCATGATATTGAAGTACGCTCTGATATCAATTGTTGAAAAACAGCAGAAGCAAATAGAATTAAAAACTCAGCAATCAAAAAACTCAAAATGAACAGACCGAAAAGAGGTAGATATCTAATTAAAAAACCCAGCAATAAAAAATTCAACACCCTAAAAAAGATGCAGTAAACAATCAGTCACACCATAGCAGCCTTATGAATCTCGATTAAAAAACACAATCTTAGCACAAAATAAAAACATTTGCACAGTGACTTAAAATTAAAACCATGAATATCAAACCAAGTCTAAACCAAAGACCACGATAAACACAATTATGCAGAAAATTACTGCAGAAAATTGAAACACTAGGAAAACAATTTGCTTTGATTCTAAAACCCAATCCATGTTATACAATCATGATATTGAAGTAGACAGTAAAAGCAAACACCACAGCACTATGCTAAGAAATCAGAGTCACACTAAGTAGTTGGAATCACATAGAATTATAACAAAATCTAATAAGGGAAACAGAAAAAATAAAGCAAAATAATGGGGCAAAAAAGAACTGAGATGTAGAGATACCTCAACCAAAGCAGGCAAGTTCTATCAGTATTTATACACCATGTGGAAAGGAAGATAGGAAGGAAGGAAATTAGATAGGCAGTCGTTACTGCGAAACGGTAAAGCAGGAAGGTGGGTAGCTTTCAAACTCTCTGTTTTCTCACATAATACCTGAAGGCTTCAACGTTTTTTCCCCCCTTTGAGCTTCCCTCCACGTTACAATCTTCAAACTCTCTATCTCCTCACGTTTCTATTTGGTCACACAAAACCCTAAAGGCTTCAATGTTTTTTTTTTTTTTTTTTTCCCCCCCTCCTTTAAGCTGAAAAGGCTCACACAAAACCCTGAAGGCTTCAATGTTTTTTATTTTTTCCTTTAAGCTAAATTGAAAAGGCTTTGGGTTGGGCTTGATAGTGGAACTAAATAAATAAGAAGTGGGCTGGATTAATTATACAGATTTATTATAGGGTGATAGTAGAAGTAAATAAATAAGTAGTGGGCTGGATTTATTATAGGGTGATAGTGGAAGTAAATAAATAAGTAGTGGGCTGCATTTATAGGGCTGGGATTTATAGGGCTGAAAATTGTAAAAACCATTTTAAAATTGTAGGACAAATTATATTTAAAAAAAAAAATGGCATGACAACTGATGTGGTGCAATGTGAGAGCAGCAGTATTAAACGCTACGTTTCAGCTTTTAGTAATATATAGATATAGATTACTAGACAGTTGTTTCTAACCATGTGCGAGTCTGCTTGATTGTAAATTGGGCTGCTATTCATTTCTCTTTCTTTGACATTTTTTTTTTTTTTATTCCTTCCCCACTTTTTCCCTACATATTTTCAATTTGGGCTAGACTTAAAAGTAAGTTTCGCAAGAATCTGTCTTGCTACCAATTAAATCAAAGATAGAAATTGATTCTCAAAAGAAAAAAAAAAATCAGAGATAGAAATTAAATCTTAGAGCAAATTACAACTTACTTACTTGTGGTTTGGCCAAAATTGAAGTTGCCTACATGTGGTTTGAAATTTAATATTTTACCCACCTGAGGTTAATTCAGTTAGAGTTTCGTAACCCATTTCTGTTAAAAACAATGCTAAATATGTAATTTTGCTCCACTTTTATGGACATAAAAATTGAGTAGAAATGATGAGGTTTTTTTGGGGGGAGAAATGAAGACTTTGATATATGATATGACTTTAATTTCATGAACCGTATGCAAATTAAAATGTATTATAAATTAAGTTTAGATCAAATGTTAAATCCATGAAAACAAATTTAATTTTTGACCTTTTTGTCTCATACTGTCCATGCAACCACTTGTTAAGGAGAAAACACATTTGAGGAGTTTTTTTTTGGGTTATATCAACTACTTTCTCTTGTTATTTTTATTCAATATGAAATTTTACTTACTCGCTTATTTCTAACGAATATGGTGTGTAAACCTTATAAAAAAAAAATTTATAAGTCAACTTTATTAATATGAAAATAAGAAAAGGAAAACAGTACCCAGTACACAAGAAGTGTACTAGCAGTGCAGCAAAATTAAAGAAAAGTACAGCAGCCAAGAAAATCTAACAAACTAGAAAAGGAATGACTACTCATAGCATCCCTCCATTCGTATGTAGTGTTCGGGAACATCCGCATATCTCCGTGACGATGTTTAGCAAACCACCCCTCCAACATGCCAATTAATCCACCACCCTCTTTGGTATAACCCAATGCATCTCAAACAAACAAAGAGCTAAAGTCCAAAGTTCTCTAGCCATGGAATGGTGTAATAGTTAATGATCAATGGATCCCCCCATCTTGCTTACACATGCAACACCAATTCACAATGATAATACCTCATCTTTGAAGATGATCTACTCCCAATTGAATTGAACCAAAGCACGCACAAAAGCCTATAAATTAAAAAAAGACATACTTATTAGCATTGACAACCCAAGGCCCACAACTATGATAGACCAAATGACCAAAAATTACAATTACAGAATTATGAAAATACCTTTGATTCTTGCAAAAGCCAAATAAACCTAATTAACTACCATGGACACATATTCTTAGGTGTTGCCTTAATTTTAGGCTTCCAAAGAGGATTTGTTTTTACTAGACACACGATGGTTACATCATCAAATACACCAAGTTTCACATGAGCACTCTCTAAACAGTAAACTTTCTTTAGCCTTTCTAGAAATCCTGTAAGAATGATATCACAGAAGTAACATTCTTTAAAACTTCATATAAATAATATAACTTCAATGACTAATAATTATAACTTATCAGAAGTTCAAAACTAGGATGATTTAAGATTCCAAAAATACCTAGAGAAAGGGGGAACTGGCTTCAAATTGAGCCATTTTCAAACTATATTATTGCCCAAAAAAGATCATAAGAAATAGAGTTCATTTTCACACACAAACATATACAAAATATTACATCCATGTAATGGTAGAAGCAATATTTACACACAGACACAAGCATACACATAGAAATTGAAAGAATTTTTCGATAACCCACTTTTTCTACCACCGTGTCCTGAAAATGTCTGGAGACAGGCACCTTTGCTAGCATTCCACATCCAAATCCAAATAGTGCAATCCTCTGATCCAGCTTAGCTAAGACCAAATGTCCTCTCGGATGCCACTGTGATGGAACATAATTCATAGTCAATTTTCAAATAAATGAAACAAAAACAACAACAGTTATTATTATTATTATATGAAAATGTAATTTAATAAAAATAATTATATTACATAATTATAATAGTATTTTTTTTATATAAATGGAGAAGGTGTTATTAAAAGAACTTTCTTTAAATATACTATGATTGGTTGGCTAATTTGAACATATTCACGAATATTTTAAAAATATATACAACCCCATTCCATAGAATACATGGAACATGTTATATTAAGTTTAAATTATTATATGATTCTAAAAAAAAAAGTTTAAATTATTATATAAGTTTAGAATTGTAGCATTTTTTTTTTCTTTCCAAATATAACTATAATGCCTATATTATTGAAACTTGAATTTTAAGGAAATTTGTGAGTATTTATAATATTTATTGCTTTTTTAGGGCCCATAACTCTAATTTTTAATGCATTTTTTTGTTTGTAATTTTTAACCCAAAATAGATAAAATTACATACTTTTCAAACATTGATTAAGAATTACAGTAACTTGTTAGAGACTTTGGTGAATAGTGCCATGAAATCCAGTTTTGAAGTTGTTTTTTGCTGAAAAAATACTTGCGGTTTCCGTAAACAGTGCACAAGACCCATTGGAAAATGTGGGATGCAGCTGAAAAGTGCTTTTCAGCACTATCCAAACATACACTAAGTGTTGTCAAGATATGGACTTCTTTTGCAAGGTTAATATGTAAATATTTTGCTTCATGATGATCTACCTTTCTTGCTGTGGTGGGCCTTTTTGTGTCTTGGGCTGGATCACTCCTACCATACTATGACCCTATGATTCTGGGTGGGAGAGTCGGGACTAGCCTAACTGAAATACACCTTAGGCCAGCTTGTGCACAAGTTAGAGCCCTAGCAGTAATCTTGAGCATGTCGTGTGCCCATGACAGGAAATACTGTTATAAAACATTATAGCAGGAAAAACACAATGCAGCAGAGTAGCTAAAATACTTTAACTAAAATATTCCAACTGACAACAATAATGCTTAAACAGTTCCACAAAGGAGAAGTATGATAATGTGATTACAACAGAAATAGATTAATAGCAAAAGAAGTCAAGCTAGCTTTTAAACAACCATGGCAAAAGAAAATAAGATTAGTCTGCTGAAGGAATGGGCTTGACCCTTTGGTAGATTCAAGTCCAAGAAGGGAACCACCTTCTAATGTGGGTAACCTCAGAGGGGGATCCTGCTGTAGACTCACTTTGGAAAATGGGCCTATGTGGCTCGATCTCAGATTTCTGATTTGATAGAGAGTGGGCTATTGAGAGGGAGAGAAGTGGGTGGCCCACTGGTGCATGCTCTTATTCCTATCACTCTTATTTTTTTCTTCCTTACTCTCGGTTTCCTTGTTTTTTTTGTATCGTTACTTGTTTTCCTTTCTTTTCCTTTGGTGTTCCCTATCCCTCTCTGTTGTTCTATGTTGTTGTTTATTGTGCACATCTATGGCCTTTTATACTGCCTGCTGTGACAAGGTTTACCATTCTTACTCCTCAACTACTTTTGGCCTGTTGTGGGTGTCCTTCCAGGATTGCCCACTGGTTTGTTGGCTGCCCAACAACCACCACTACCCTGTGTTGGCTGCACCACGCCTCATTCCCAGACAAAAGTAGTTTTGTTTTGTTTTTTGCTTCCCTTGGCACTCCTATCTGGATAAGGGCTGAGTTTCTCTCTTACCAACCTCTATAGCATGCACCTAGTGATTCCAACTCATGTTTGCCTCTTTTGGGTGGGATGTCATCCCAACAGGACATTTCCCCCAAAAGAGCTTGAGCGGAAACCCCAAAATAGGCTCCCTTTTCTTCCCACCGCCAGACCACACCCTCTCTTACCTCTGACCCATGGCCCACCTCCCCTATATTGGCTGGGTACAAGTAGATGGTGCTTGAGGCTTGTGTGCGTGCTCCACTCCCATATGAGTCCATTGCTATTCTGGCGTTCACGTGTTTGCCATTGCTTTCAGGTTTGTTTGATTCTGTTGCACATTCTGGGGCTTGTTTAACTCTTGTGGCGTGGATAAGCTTTTGGGTCTTCATTCTTTGTATCTCATTCCTTCTTTGGGCTGGACAATGCTTGGGTGTGGGCTTCCTCTTCTTTAATTCAACTCATGTTTCCTTTCATCCCTTGTCTGTGAGCTGGCTGGTGCTCCTACCACACCACTGCACTGTTTTCGTCATGATATCGTTTAACCTTGTTTGTTGTACTACCTTTGGGCTTGCGGGCTGAAATGCCTGCCATCCCAGTTTCATGGGTTACTCCCCCCTTTAGTTTTTTTTACTGCCCAACATTCTTGCTGGACCAATTTACACAATATCTTAGGCTTCCCTGACCCATTTTATTCCTTGAGATCCTCATCTTGTTTCATTTTTTGGGCATCCTTAGCCTATTTCGTTCTTTTCTACTTTTTACATTCCCATGGGCTTTTGCTAAATCCTTTGGGCTTCCCTGGCCCAATTGCCACATTCTCTTCCTTTGAGTTTATTGGCCTTCGAACCAATCTCATTTACCAATTCTTTTCTTTGGGCTCCTCCAGCCCGTTTTTTGCTTTCTTTCTATTTCTCGTGATTCCCATGGGCTTACTACTTCATTCTTTGGGACTTCCTTGGCTCGTTTGCTTTCCTTGGAGCCATTTTGTTATTTTGTGGGCTCATGGACCGTTATTCCTGTCATTCGGACTCAATGTTCTTTACTTTGCTATTTTCTTTCTTCACCTTTTTTTTCATATTGTTGGGCTTCTTCATTGGACCATTTTGCAAAAAATGGGCATCAACACTTGCTAACCCCAAAGGATTGGTTAAGTGTTTCCTAAGGTCTAATAATATCTATGAGATTTTGGATTCAAAATATCTTGCCAGCATCTTGAGGATGAGATTTCTCACTATAATAACCTGGTGTGTGTGAAACAAGGGACTGCTACACTCTTTATGGTGGAGTGCTTCAAGTAGGATCTGATCCCATCACAACAATCAAACCCCTTCCTAACTCGGCCCACTTGCCTCCAAAGCTGGAATGCCTTTATAGAGGAGGCTACCCAAGGAATTGAAAATTTTTAAGCAGGATGTGGAATGTGATTTTAGTGAGAGAATAGTCACATACTTGAAAGGTTTGAATACTGTCATTTGTCAACCAAAAAAAATCTACCTTTCTTACTACTTGTAGAGCTGCACATTTCGCTTGTTAAAATGAAGCTCGTTTCGTTAGAGCAGAAACATATAAATCTAAATAGATGAATATATATATATATATATATATATATATATATATATATATATATATTCACCATGGCACAAAAGCATATACCCTTATGAGTTATCTCTAATCTCTATTTCTCCTTCTCTTTCCAATTTTTTTATTAACCTTCGCATCACCACAACTCTTTAAAGCAAACCACTTTATGTTACAAAATTCCAAGTATCAATTTTTTTTTGAGAATAGAAACATATCAATTAGAATAGATAAACATAACCACACAATTTTTGCAAAGCAGCACTCTTTATAAATAGGCAAAAATATTAGTTTGGTCTCCTACATTTGGGGTTATTGTAATTTTAGTTCCTACATTTGGTTAATTGTCAATATGGTGTTGGGTTACACGTGTGAGTGAAGTCCCACATTGAATAAAGATAAGAAGAATGAGTGGTTAATATAATATAATTGAGCACATACCCATTGGGCTTAGGCCTTTTGGGTTAAAGTGTGTCTCTATATGTTATATTAATTACTCAAGGAAGCTCTTCAAGGTGTTTATCTCCCCAACAAGTGGTATCAGAGCCCATGGTGGTGTGCGGCGAAGGTGGTGAGGTGTTCATGGTCCCTACCCAGCGGGGACAGAGAAAGCCTAGACGACCCACACACAAAAATCCTGGAGAAGAAAACAGAAAAAAAGCCCAACAAATGAATATTGCTAATGGTGCTAAATAATGGTGTGATGCGAGGTTCCCATGGACATGGTCGTGCGGGGTTTCCCATGGATGTGCGTGTGGGGTTGACATGTGGTTCCCATGGATGGCGTACGAGAGACCCATGGATGACGCGTCGATGAAGTGAAAAGCCCATTAGTCAAGGGGGAGCAAGTAAGACTTATTCATGGCTTGCAAATGGTGCTAAACAATGATGAGGTGCGAGGTTCCCATGGACATGAACGTGCGGGGTTCCCATGGATGCGCGTGCGGGGTTGACACGTGGTTCCCATGGATGGCGTACGAGAGACCCATGGATGACGCGCTGATGAAGTGAAAAAGCCCATTAGGCAAGGGGGAGCAAGTAGGACTTATTCATGGCCCACAGAGAAGTCTTGAAGCCCACAGAGTGGCAGAGACTCACACGTGAGGGGGAGATTGTTGGGTTACACGTGTGAGTGAAGTCCCACATTGAATAAAGATAAGAAGAATGAGTGGTTAATATAATATAATTGAGCACATACCCATTGGGTTTAAGCCTTTTGGGTTAAAGTGTGTCTCTATATGTTATATTAATTACTCAAAGAAGCTCCCCAAGGTGTTTATCTCCCCAACATATGGTCCATGTTATTTTTTAAATTTGTAGTCAATTTAATCTTTATCGTCAACTCACTAACAGAAGTTGATTGCAAGTTGAAAATAACATGGACCAATTTGACTGATACCAAAATGTATGGACCAAACTAACTGTTACCAAAATGTAGAGACCAAACTAATAGTGACCCAAAATGTATGAACTAGCAAGGTATTTTCATTTTATGAATGTGCATCTACTATTGGCGGACCTGTTTGTCAAGTTTTTCCATTGTAGGTAGAATGTCATAAATGCAGTTTCAACAACTTCTCTACAAAATTGAGATGCAAAGAAATAGTACCCCTACGTTTTAATTCTTTCTTATAACTCACTGTGATTTTCCATATCCACCAAATTGACCTTTAGGACTAACTTTCATTAGCTCTTGTGAAAATGAAAAATTATGAGACCGTCATGTGATCATTGGCGTGAATCAGTTAGTAAGTATTCTTAATGTGATTTTGGGATTGTTACGTGATCTTTTTGTCCGTAAAAGCTGACAAAAGTTAGTCTAAAGTGTCAATTTGGAAAATATGGAAACTCTATCAAGTATTTTTGCAATTGATTTAAACTCCGGTGGGTGTTTTTTGTTTTCTAGCAAAACAAAATCCCTGATTTGGCTATCTAATATAGCTTTTAAAATAATAATAATAAATTTCTAGATTTTTTAAAATATGAAAAAATAAAATTCTAAACTACATCACACTAACAATACTAAGAAATCAATTGATTTTTTATATAGGCGAGATTCAAATCTCATATCTATTATTCAACAAGAAGATACTTTACTAACTTTAATCTAACACCAAGTGTGAAACTTTAAAGTTTGGTGAGTAGAATTTTGCTTTCACAGTCACCAACCACAACCACACGGTCCACACTCCACACCCACACCTAAACTTTAAATAGTTCCTCTTATCAAATGAACTCTATAAATGAATGAAAGAAGCAAAATCTCATACAATTATGTACCCAAGCAAAAGAACAAAGGCACTGGCAACAGGAATGTGCATTAGTTCAATTGTTTAACTTATTTTTTGATGAATAAAGATGGATTTGAAAACAATTACAACACACTCACAAGACCCTCATCTTTGCCCAAAATAATTAGAAATCGATTCGAAAAAACAGAACCAATGTGAATAAAAATTGAAGAGGAAAAATTATGCATGACAGAGCTATCTGGACGAAGGTGGCACGAACAGACGTGGCATGTACGGACCGAACGGCCACGTGGTATCCAACCCATTATTATGTGGTCTCCAAGGAACCTTAAATGGAAAATACTTGCGACACACGATTAGCCCTGATTTATAGAGTCCTAACGTGAGTAAAATTCTAGAATTTACACGCATTAATGAGTATCTTCTCCATAAGGAAAAGACTTGTTCCGCAAGCAAAGGAGTCTAACCCTACGCGACTATAAAAACCTAAAGACCCTTAAGAAAAAGGTACGCACAATTTCTATAAAGCTCATACTCTCTAGCATTGTTGGGAGCTCTCTTCTGACTTAACCTTCGGAGGGTCTTTGGCCGGTACCACACCGGTACTCTTTGTAAGGTCTTCTTCTTTCTCTGTGTTGGGCAGGTCTGGTATCGAGTGTGTTGGAACCGTGCGGCTCACTGGTGATTTTTTCGGCATCATAAAAAATAAATAACAAGAATAAATCCTAACGATCAAGAGAATCAGAGTGGTAATGTGTGAAAATTAGAAACCCTAGAATACTAGAGATTGGAATGGATGATGTCAACACCACCAAAAGAGGCTATGGTGGTGTTCATGGAGGACGGTCATTGTTTGGATTTTAATTTTTTGAAATATAGGTTTTTTTTATTAGAGTGATTCTTTGTATCCGGTTGTAATCTTTTAATTGTAAAAAAATGACAAGGCATGATAACTTTGGAGCTATAAAAATGGATTTTTACGTTGAGTCTTTATTGAATTTAATCTCTTTAGGAAAAATGATTTGATTAGGTTGGATACAAGGTTGACAATATGACATAGGGAGTAAGAGTGGCTCTTGAACCATAATTCTTCCTTAAAACGTGGTAGACTGTAAGTAGTTAGCTATCACTTTTACGTGGAAATGCCATTTTTTCCCCACTACTTACCATCTATCATGTCACAATTGTGAAAAAGTTATGACAAAAAGAGTTATGGTACTATATTTTCTCGTTCATGGGGAGTACACAATAATTTAACCCTGTGAGAAGTCCAAGTCCAAGTCCAACATACAAACTTTCACACAAAAAGTTGGCGCATATGCATGCACTGCAAAATTTATGTGGTTTGGCAATATGCCTACATCCACAAGTGGCGGCAAAAAAATTTCCACTATAAAATAATGAAATTACAATAGTAGCACACATACACTCTCACAATAACCAAACTCCAAATAAATCATCGACTCTCTCTCACAAAGAATAGAGCACCCTTATTGTATTTGCGAGTGTTGCAACTGCCTCTCTTTCTCACATACAATTACTACAACACACACACATCTACATAAAAGGTTGAGTTCAAGTTATACATAATATAACTTTAAGTAATATTACACCACTTGATATTATTTAATTGAATGCAAATTTTGACAAATCTACTGTTAGATTACATTATCTTCATATATTCTCCATACTTGCAAAATTTCAATGTGATTAAAGATCAATAACCATGTCATCAATCAATTATTTAAATTCAAATTTTTGTAGTTCAAAATAATGCATAAAAGATGGATCAAATGGTAATGGGTAAATCTCAAATTACACCCTTGAAGTTTGAAGGTGTTTGGATTTTACACCTTGAAGTTTTAGAATTTAAAATTTACCACTTGAAGTTTTGGAGTATTTGGATTTTACACCATAACGTTTCAAAATTTAGATTTTACTCCTAAAAGTTTGGAAGTGTTTGGATTTCATACTCCAAAATTCTGAAATTTTAGAGTGTAAAATTTAAATACTCCCAAACTTTAGGTAGTAAAATCCAAATACTCTTAAAATTTAGGTGGTAAAATTCAAATTTAAGGACTAAAATCCAATTTGTGTCAATAGTCATGTGGCTAGTGCGCTTGCTGTGCATTAATCCTTAAACTTGGTTTTACCTGTTGCACAATCATAGAATCCAAGTAGAATTGGCCTACCTAACAAGGACCGAATTCTCAAGCTACACGCAATACTCACTATAAATACAGAAAGAAAAGTACAAAAACCTTATATTTTACTAGCTCAAAGCACGTGTTGTGAGATTTTTTTTTTTTTTTCCCCTAATTGTCATAATTTTTTTTTTTTAATAAAAATTTTTTGGATAAATTTTTATTTTATTTTATATTTTATATTTTTTATAACTAAATTTTGGATAAGTTTGTTTCGAAGACATAGATTAGTAAGAGAGTATACTACTTTGTAGGCATTTTAGGTAAAGTTTGAGATATTAAACCTAAGGTTTAAGGGTATTTCTAGACTAAATAAAAGTCCAATCCAAATAAAAGGTAATGGGGCTTGTGAGGTCAGATTTTTGAGCTTTTAATCATTTTGCGGTAGCCATTTTGTTGTCGGTCTAGTTGCAAGGGTTCGGAGGTTCAATGAGAGTTCATTAGGGATTTTGAAGATTACTCCTTATCGTGATCACAAGTTTGGTCAAAAGTCTCTAACAAGTTACTGTAAGTTTAGTTTGCTTTTGAAGTTGAGGTCTCTAAAACATACATAATTACCTATATATGAATTAGTGGTATGGGGTCTATTGGTCCTCGGTGAATGTCAGGGGTGCCCCATTGAAATAAATAATTAATTCTTTTTTTTTTGGATAGGTAATATAAGAATTATTATTGATGAATTGAAAAAGAAACATACAATGTGTTCATGAGAATGAACACAGCAAAGCACAAAACATAACACAACAGAAAACAATCAAGAGACTAAACTAAGAGGAGAAAAAAAACTGAACAATAGAAGACCATTATGTAAAACCACAGTACCGAGACCAATCAAGAAGACTTTTCTGGCACAAGCCTATTAACTCAACCAAAGACTTTTCAGAATCTTCTAAGGACCGACAATTACGCTCCATCCATACAGTCCACATCAAACATCCTGGAATTAAATTCCAAATATCTGAATTATGTTTCCCAAGCCAATGATTCCGACAAAATAATAATTCCGCAACAGAGCTAGGCAATACCCACTAAATACCAAAAGCTTGAAGCATAAAAACCCATAAAGAATTTGCCACATGACAGTGAATAAGGAGATGATCCAAAGATTCCTCACTGCACCGGCACATACAACACCAATTTGCCAAAGGGCAAACTCTAAGCATGAGATTATCCAATGTAAGAATGCGATTATGAGCTGCCGTCCATAGATAAAAAGCCACCCTTTTGGGAACCTTTGCTTTCCAAATGCACTTCCAAGGGAAGATAGAGTTGGGAGTCGCCCTTAACTCATTATAAAAAGAACGGATATCAAACTTACCATTTCCATTAAGATCCCAACACAAAGAATCGCTGCCTACTCCACGTGGAAGATGAGCTTGAATAAATTCAAGAAGAGAAAAAGAAGCAGCAAGCTCCTAGTCTTCGAAATCCCTATGAAATCTCAAGTTCCAAAATCTAACATCATCCCCCCCTTGATGACTCACAACATCAGAAATACAAGCTTCCTTATTAGTTGAAATCACATATAACTCAGGGTAGAGGATTTCAAGGGAATCAACCCCAACCCTTCTATCATGCTAGAAACGAATCCGGGTACCATCACCCACAACAAAGGAAAAATGCTTAGAAAAGCTTTCCTACCCTTCATTAATACTCGCTACAAACCACAACCATGAGTTCTCCTACAAATTTTAGTACTCCAACCCCCTTGACCCTCTCCATATTTACTGGATATAACCCTCCACCAAAAATGAGTAACTTCATGCCCGTATCTCCACAGCCATTTCTCTAATAAAGCTTGATTAAAGGACACCACATTTCTTATCCCCAAACCTCCCATTTCAATAGGTGAGCAAACCTTATCCCATGCCACCAAAGGGGTATTTGAAACTCCCCTCAGACGATCCCCATAAAAAGTTTCTTTGGATTCTTTCCAGCCTAGCAGCCACAGCTATAGGAATAGTATATAATGATAAAAAATAAGTAGGAAGGCTAGAAAGAATGCTCTTCAATAAAGTGAGCACACCACCCTTGGATAAATAAAGGCGTTTCCATCCTGATAATTTCTTCTCCATCTTCTCCAAAATGGGATTCCAAATAGAAGCTGTCTTGAACGATGTACCAAGTGGCATCCCCACGTATTTCATAGGCAAACTGCCCACCCTGCAACTAAGGATATTAGCCAAAGCATCCAGATTATTCACCTCCCCAATAGGAAAAATCTCACTTTTCCCAGAATTACAGTAACTTGTCTATTGGTCCTTGATGTTTGGGAAATCCTGTCATTGTCATGCAACCTAAGAAGTACAAAATCATTGATTAAGAATTCCTTGGTTTCTCAGAAACAATGTAGAAATTCACTACGAAACTAGGTTCCTTGTCCTCATCCATACAAAGGGCCAAGAAACCAATGAGCAAGCAATCAACTAAAAAGAAAAACAACAAACACAAGCTTAACAGCACATTTACTTCAGAAAATATAATAAATTTTCATCATTATCATCAAATACTATATCCCAGTTATATCATCAAATACTATATCCCAGTTATATCATCATGATAATCAGTGAAATTTATGGAAAATGAGATGAAACCATGAAAGGATTTTTAATTATGATCATCATCATCTTGATCAAACTGCAGCTTGGATGGCCTTGTGCTTCTCAATCTTCTTCTCAAGCTCATCTTTCTTGGCCCCAACCACCCTGTCCACTTCCTTCCCATTCTTCACCAACACAAAAGTTGGCATTGCCTGCACCTGAAACTCCTGTGCCACATCCTACATACCATTTTGTTTCCCACAAATACCCAAAAAGAAAAAAAGTCAATAATCATATAATCTCAATAATCGTATAATAAAAACTCATAATAATCATATAATAAGGAATGTATCTATAGTGTGTTTACTAGAAACCAAGGTTAAAGAGATTAATGCTCAAAGAATCCAGAATGCTATAGATCCCGTTTGGAATTTTGTTCATAATTATCAATCTCATCGATTGGGAAGGACTTGGCTTTGCTGGGATTCTGACCTGATTCAAGTCAAGTATACCTGGCAATCGGAACAACTCTTACATGTGAAAATCCTTATGCAGGCTGGTGAGTTTATGACTTCCTTCATTTATGCATTAAATGATGGCATGGATAGAATGCAATTGTGGAGAGATTTAGAAGATTTGAAACTAGCAGTGGGGGGTGACTAATGGATGCTAGCAGCAGGGGATTTTAATGTTGTCAAATCTCCTATAGAGAAATCTGGTAAGGAGGCCTTGACCTTATATGAGAAGGAGTTAGGGGATTCCATTGAGTTTTTGGATCATAGTTTCAGTGGTCCTCTTCATTCATGGAGTAATAAAAGGGATGAAGATGCTTTTGTGGCCTAAGAAATTGGATCAAGTTCTTCGAAATACTGCCTGGTTCAATAACTTTAACCATGCCTCAGTGGAATTTTTAAGTCCTGGTACCTCAAATCATTGCCCAGTCTAGGTATCTCTTGGGGATAAGCCTAACTTTGGTCCCAAACCATTTCAACTTTTCAACTATTGGGCTGATCGCGAGGATTTCCTTGACTGGGTGATGGAAGCTTGGGATGGTGACTTCTATGGCTCTCCCATGTTTAACTCATATAGCAAACTTGAAGCAGTAAAAGCTAGATTTAAGATGGAGAACCAAAATATATTCAGCTATAATTCTCAGAGTAGAAATGGCCAGAATGGAGTTGGAAAAAGTACAAAGCCAGATTATGTCTTCACCTAGCCATGAGCTGATAAAAAAGGAGAAGGAATGTATGCATTAATTCATCTCTATCAGCAACGCAGAAGAGGCATTTATGAAGCAGAAGTCTAGAATTTTGTGGCTTAATCTTGGGATCATAACATGGGTTTTTTTCATAGAGCAAAAAATGCAATCAGAAGCTTAATTAATGAAGAGGGAGAAAGAGTGGAGGATCCTGAAGCTATTAAAGAGCTTGCAATAGCATACTAAAATAAAGCTTCTTGGTCAAACACCTGCTCCTCTCAGTGATGATGATGGGATTGCCAAGTTAAATAATCTATTTTCTGCGGGATTAAAGATGATTAAATTTACCGTATCCTAATATGCTGTAGCTTTAAATTTTCATCCTAAAAGTGCAAAATTTGAAGCAACAGGGTCCTAAAAACCCATTGAATAATTGCAAATACAAAATTGGAGACAATTAATAAAATAGAGGAGGAGGAGGAAGGAAGGTACGGACAGGTAATTCATCGACGTCGATCTTTGCGAATTCGACCTCGGTGAACTTGGAGGCCATGGCGTGGATGGCGGGCTCCATGAACTTGCAGGGCCCACACCACGACGCAGCGAAATCAATCACCATCTGATAATTCATTCATTCAATCAAAACCAAGCCAACAAAGTGAATCAGATACCTAAATAAAGAGAGAAGTAGTACGAGTTGGGAGGAGTCTTTGGAGTTGTTGAAATGGAGCTGCCATCTGGCCGGAGAATGAAAGGAGAGGATGCGGGATGATGATGTCTCCGATGATGTCGCTGCTGCTGCCTCTGCGGTTGCGCCGCCTCCTAGGAAGCTTGATATTATAGATCCCATTCTCTCTCTTTCTTTTATTTTTCTCTCTCTCTAAAACTCCAAATGGACTAGTTTAAGACTTTAACTGCGACTTTTTGGTTTTGTGTTTGTCTGTGTTTCAAAGTCTCTTTCTTTCTTGCATTCTCTTTTTCTTTTTCTTTTTCTTTTTTTCTTTTTTTTAAATAAAATATGAAAAATATTTATGATATTTTCACAATAAATTATAAATGACAGATTATTACAGACTATTATTGATGAAAAAAAATAAATTCAATAATAAATTTAAATTAGAACCAATAATAATTTACTAGTTATAATTTGTTGTAAAATTATTATAAATCTATTACTTCCCCTAAAATATAGGCCGAAAGTCTTATCACAACGTCAAATTAATTTTTTTTATTTATACTACCGTCATTACACGCATTTTGCATGTACAATGAGACTTTTTTTTTTTTTTTTTTTTAGTTTAATATAGTTTTTTAATTTGAACTTATCTATTGTTAGTGATATTACATAGGAAGAAAATTTTAAGAAACTAAAATTTAAGATTTGAAAATGAGTAAACTGATAGGTTTAGTGTGTGCTAGTTTTTAGGAAAAAACAAGTGGGTTTATGATCAAAACTAACTTTTTGATTTTATCCTTTCAATCCTCCAACTTTTTTTTTTAATGGATAAGTCTACCAACTTTTTTTTTTATAGAGAGTTTCAACCTATAACGTCCGCTCCTAATGATAGCTCTTTATCATCAGATCAAGACACCAATCAGTTTTTGGTGTAGACGGGGATTAAACTCCAGATCTCTTAGACCTCGTTTGGGAGGAGGGAATGGAATGGAATGGAATGAAAAGAATAATTTTAAAATATTCTTCCCTTCCCTTGTTTGGGAGTTTTAATGGAGAGAATGGAAAGCTTATTCCCTCGTTTGAGAGTTTAAGGCTCCGCTTGGGAGTTCATAAGGGAAATGAATGGAATGGAATGGAATGGAATGGAATGTAATGATCATAAGGGAATGGAAAAAGAATGGAATGGAATGGAATGAAATGCAATTAAGTAACCTTGATTGAATGTTTTAAAATAAAGGAATAGAAAGGAATGAAAATGAATGGAATGTAAGTAATCTTGTTTGGGAGCAGTATGGAGGGAATAGAATGGAATCATTTTATGACAATATTACTACTAGACCCCTATTTTAAAATAAAGAGTTGAATATATAGGGGTATTTAGAGAGTTTTAGTAAAAAAATCATTAAATCTAATTTTATTCCCTCCTATACCTCTCAATTTCGGGAGGAATGAAAATTTGAGGTTTTAAGGGAATAGAGAGGAATGAGTGTTTTCTCTTACTCATTCCATTCCCTCCCACTTAAATTCTCAAACAAGAGAATGAACTTTCTATTTCCTCCATTAAAACTCTCAAACAAGGGAATGGAAGAATATTTTAAAATGATTCTTTTCATTCCATTCCATTCCATTCCCTCCTCCCAAGCGAGGCCTAAGTGGGAGGGAATGGAATGGGTAGGAGGGAACACTCATTCCTCTCTATTCCCTTAAAACCTCAAATTTTTATTCCCCCCGAAATTGGGAGGAATGGGAAGGAATAGAATTAGATTTAATGAATTTTTTACTAAAACTCCCAAAATACCCCTATATATTCAACCATTTATTTTAAAATAGGGGTCTAATAGTAATATTGGTATAAAATGATTTCATTACATTCCCTCCATATTGCTCCCAAACAAGATTACTTACATTCCATTCATTTTCATTCCTTTCCATTCCTTTATTTTAAAACATCCAATTAAGGTTACTTAATTCCATTCCATTTTTTTCCATTCCTTTCCCTTACTTAAATACATTTCATTCCATTCCATTCATTTCCATTCCCTTATGAACTCCCAAACGGAGCCTTATATAACCATCAGATACTTCACCAATTGAGCTAACTGGAACCCACTAAGTCTATCAACTTTAAGGGTATGTTTGGTACACTGAATGAGGATTACGATAGGAATTGTAATCTTCATTACTAGGAATAAAATGTGTTGTAATGTAATAACTAAACCTATTCATTAGTTTGGTTGTGAGTTATAATATTAGAATGAAACTTAATATTTATTTTAGGAATTTTCTTACTCATACAATTATATCTCCTTAAAAATTGTTATTTTTAAATTTAAGAGAGATATGTGTTATTTTTTATGATTTTTTATTTTTATAATTGTTAGATGTATATGGAAAGTTTGTTTATTTGAAAATATATTAAGTTTTGAAATTATTGCTCTTACTAAGGAATAGCTAATACAACCTTTTAAAGATGAATAATTATTCCTCATTTTGAAGAATAGCTATTCATAAGGAATTATTATTCCTTGTAATAAAAACGTAATCAAACTAAAGAATAACTAAACCATAGGAATAATTATTACATTACAGCGCCTATTACAGTCTACCAAACATGCCCTAAGTATTAGTTATTTATTAGTTAATATAATAATTAATTAGTTGTAGGTTCCAGTTAACTTAACTAGTAAAGTCTCTGATGGTTAAATCAATAGGTTGAAACTCTTTCAAAAAAAAAATTAATTAGTTAATATAAAGTGTTATTTATTATTATTATTATTATTATTATTATTTATTATTTATTTTTTTGTTAATAAGAGGAAAGAAGAAGAACAAAAAGCCCAATATTATATTCAACGAAAACTTTCTATTCACATATTCAAAGAAAGATTTCTATTCAAATGCAAAGAGTTAACCAAATATACAAAGCTGAAGACCTATTAGTAAAATCAAAGTGTGTTTGAATACTGGTTATAAACTAGTTTTTTGTTGTTTGCTTTTTAGCTTTTTTGAACTCATTATTTCTTACATTTTTAAAGTACAAGTATAAGCTGTTTCCAAATTGACACATCTAAAACTCAATTTTATAAAGAAATTCAAAATTAGTTATGAATCACCCACACCACAATCCAAAAATCAAACCCCAACATTGAGACCCACCTATAATCAATAAAATTTATGGCCAAATAAGCCCAAAAAACAAATCACAAAAAAAAAAACAAAAAACAAAAAAAGTGCCCACACCATCAATTACATGCTGCCCACCAGCCATAGTCACATAGCAAACCTATACTTGCCTCATTGAAATCATCCAAACACTAACTCGAGTACAATGAGAAGGTTTTTCCTTCGATTAGCAACGAGGCGATGATGTCCATGGTGGTTAATATTGTCATGGCCCGTGGAGAATAAGCAATGGTGTAGTAGATGGCGAAGAAGTTGATGTTCGTGGTGGCAAGGGTTGGACCGTTTTGGCCTTTCGAGTAGGAGAGACACAAGAGACGGAAAGCAATGAAACATAAGAGATCAAAAATTATTTTTTGGTACTAGATAGAGGAATGATTTTTTTTTTTTTGAGTAAATTACATATTTGGTCCTTAACTTTTTTGTTGTTTGTCAATTTGATCCTTAACCTTTCGAATGTATTAATTTAGTTCCTAACCTTTTGATATTGTGTCAAAAAGGTGAAAAAATATGATGTGACTAATGGTCTTATAAAATATTATTTTTTTGCCACATATTCAAGCCACTACTCGTTGATGATCCCTGGATCTATTTATATTTCTGTTTCATATACCAGTAGCATTTTTCTTTTATTTCTCCGTTTTCGTTTCAAGCTCACAATCTTTGGTGAAACCTCTCTCTTTGACTTATGTGTTTTTTTGGGCCTTTTTGTTTCTTTGACCTTGAACCACAACAGAGCTTCACCATTTTTGACAACCAAAATTTTTTTCTAATTTCTAGATAAAAATCAAAATGACTCCACAACGTCTGAAAGATAAAACAAAGACTTAATTAGTTGCCCACTACACTCCTAAGCGAAAGACCTGATAGAAATCAAATTGAAAAAAATATAAATACTGAAACTAACTTAACACTTCTAGCGGATAAGCTTGATTCACGCTACCAACCCGTGAGTCAATCCCACAATATTTATATTAGTCTTTTGTCAAGATATTCAATTAAATATATTGAAGAGAATAACATAAATATTTCAAAATTTTTTTTTTTTGAGCATATAAAATATTTCAAGTTTGGAACGATGAGTCGATGACAATGCACCTCTTGTTAAGACTCAAACTATTAACGAGCTTCACTCGCTGCAGAAGAAGTCTGCACCCACCATCTGAGATTTTACAAAATCTTCTCAAAACTCATCGATCTCCACCTCTCAATCTTCTCGCTGTCGATGCTAAGTTCGCCACTAGCCCGCTGTAGAATAAGTGGGTCACTGTTAGTGTGAGACTACCTATCTCTTCGTGCTCTTAGTGGGACTAGGGATTTCAATCCCAAATGCGTCTAACAAATTTCATTTGTGGGTTAGGGATTTTGATCCCAAAAATTACTCATTGGTTTTTTTTTTAATTTTAGATTAGACTGACATGTTTGTCATGGTGGCAGTCAATGTGGCAATAAATTATTTTTTTATTTTGACTATTTGTCACGTCAACAATTTCCATCAAAAAAATAATGGTGAATATTAAATTGACACAACACTGAAAGGTTAAGGATCAAATTGACACAATTGAAAGGTTAAGAACAAAATTGAAATATGGTGTAAATGATAGGAACCAAATATGTAGTTTACCCTTGGTAAACTACATATTTGGTCTCTAACTTTTACATTATATATCAATATAGTTTCTAACTTTTCAAATGTGTCAATTTAGTCCTTAACCTTTTAATATTATGTCAATACGGTCTCTAACGTTAAGTGATAAATAGAAAATGATGACGTAACTAACGGCTATAAAAAAAAATAGTTTATTGCCGCATTGACGGCCACATATACTAACATGTCAACATAACCTTAAATTAAATTTTTTTTTTAAACAATCAGATAAGTGATTAACTTAGCACGTGAGGAAAAATTTAGGATCAAAAGTTGATTTCTCCATTTATATAATTCACATCTTTCAGCCACACTTGTTTTGTACATATAGCTAGCCTCAAATCTCAACCTACCTACAAATAGAAACTCATGGAGATTCCTATCTTTTTCTTATTTTTTGTGTTGTTGCTGTTGCACTATTTTATGGCTAGCTTAACTGTGACAGTAAAAACTAGATCTTATTTTTTGTGTTGTTGCTATTGCACTATTTTATGGCTAGCTTAACTGTGACAGTAAAAACTAGCATCACCACAGACCAATTAGCTCTTCTTGCTCTCAAAGGCCATATTACCGATGACCCTTACAAAACCTTGGCAAGCAATCAGTCCACCTCTTCCTCCGATTGCAACTGGATTGGGATCTCTTGCGGTTCCAAACACCTTTGAGTCACTACCTTGAACCTTTCTCACATGGGTCTTACAGAAACTATTGCTCCACAAGTGGGAAACCTATCATTCCTCCCTCATTTATCCTTCAGAAACAGCAATTTTCATGGCTCTCTACCCAACGAGTTGGCTTATTTGGGCCAGTTGGAAGTTGTCTGCTTTGGATTGAACTCCTTTTTTGGAGTGTTACCATCATGGCTTATCCCTAACAATTTGTTCTACAGACGTGAGTTAGGGATTTTGATCCCAAATTTTTCCTCATGTGCTGTGTTACTCACTTATCTATTTTTTTTAAATTTAAGGTTATATTGAATATTAGTACAGTTGGTAGTCAAATTGTTAATAAACTTTTTTTTTTTTTTTTTTGGCCGTTAGCCACATCATCATTTTTCATCCATCACTTAATATCATGGACCATTTTGACACAATAACAAAATATTAGGGACCAAATTGACATATTTGAAAGGTTAGAGACCGTATTGACATATAGCCTAAAGATTATGGACTAAATATGTAGTTTATCATTTTTTTATTTTATTGAAATGCCAATGTTTAATTTCTTCTGTTTATTTTTGTTGCTTTTTATTTATTTATTAAATCTATGGGTTTATTTAGTTTAAGAAACTCAAAATTCTCTAAATTTTGGCAATCATGTTGCCGAAATCTCTCTCATTTTTTTTACTATTCTCTCTCATATCATATTTAGGCAATTGTATTGCTACAATTGCAAAAAAAAATCTCTCCTAATTTGGGCAATGGTATTGCTACAATATTTCTCTCTCCTCCCTCCAGTCACATCATTTCTTTCTCCTCTCTCCTACTTTTTCTCACAATTTCAACAACACTATTACTAAAATTCACGTATATCCTCACACACCTAAATAACTTTAAATAGTACACATATCACAAATAAACTCATATTTAAGCAAAATTAGCCAAAAGACTCTTACTCTTCTCCTCTAATATTTGTGTCAAAAGACTCAAAACCTTTCCCTCGTACAAATTTAAATTTTGCAAATGGGGTTGTGTGTAACATATTAATCTTCAATACTCTACATGGAGCACCTCCTAATTAATTTGTTAAACACAGATAAAAGAGCAAACTTAATTGATATTCATATAATAAAACACAACATCAAAAGGTATTTGTAGAGGTTATCAAAAAAAAAAAAAAGGTATTTGTAGAGAAAATCTAGCAAATCCTTGTTCTAGTCATATTAGAACCAGTTTTCTTGTCCTGCCAACTAAGTAGTACTCTCTTGCAAGTGCAGCTATAAAAGGCTTGGGTTTTATAATATTTGGATCCAAACACATTTAACATTGGGCCCATTGTAGATCCAACACTTACTATATACAAATCGACCTTCCTATATTTTCATACATATATCCCTCATTCAAAAAGATGCTTCTCAGACTGCTTTGTTAATTTCCAAGGCCAACTGATCAGTTGGGAGCTTAATTTCACTATCACCTTTATATCTGTACCACTTAGCACAAACCAAGAAGAACCCAAAGTTCAAGACCCCTAAAGCAGCAACCAAGTAATAAAAGTAATCTAGTTTCCCTTTGTTAAGATCCTGTGACAACCATTTTCCAGTCGGAGCTCTTGCTGTGATCCTGTTAAGTAAGGAAATTAGAAAAGCACTTAGATAGTTTGAGAAAGCCTGGCCACAAAAGAATATTGATCCAGCAATGCTCCTCATGTTCTCTGGGAATTCCTTATAGAGAAACTCAACTTGGCCAATGGCACAAAAAGCCTCACTCAGTCCAGCAAGTACTAGTTGAGGGATTAACCATAAGCCAGACATGGATGATATAGCACCACTTTCTAGAGCAACTCCTAGTGTTGGTCTTGTAAGAGCTAAGTTTCTTCTCTTCTCTTCAACCAAACCAGAAACAAGCATAGTCAAAACTGAAAGAACGATTCCAATGCCCATTCGTTGAAGAAGAGTGATACCACCTTCTTTGCCAGTGAGCTTTTGAAGAGAAGGAACAAGAACTTTGTCGTAGATTGGAATCCACAAGGAAACAGTTAGCATGGTAAAGACTGCATAAGATGCTGCAGGAACCTTAAAGTTGCTATTGCCAAGGCGTCTATCTGATTGAAGGGCTTGGAAAACTGCATAACTATTTTGAGACATAATAACGGAAAAAATTATTAATGATGCCCAAACGGGAATTACTCTTGCCAAGCATTTCACTTCTTCCACTTGTTGCAAGCTGCAAAGTTTCCATGGGTTAACAGCTGATCCATTGGGATTGATTTGGTCTTCTGCTGTAATGATTGCAGCCTTGTCAAGGAACCTGAGGCCACATGATCATCTAGTTTAGACTCAAATTAATATCACATACATTTTTTCATCTTAATTAGTATTATTAAGAAGTGTGCAATGTATTGCAAACAACTAATTAAGTAAGAAAAAGCGAGTAAACTTTGTATTGGGAAAAAAAAAAGGATCTTTCACTATGAATTGCGGATATTTTGAGTAATAAGATGAAGTAATTAAAAGGAAACATATTATCTAAAAAATAAATAAATAGACAAAAATATATTTCATCTTTGAAATAGTACATGTTCTATTTTGTTTTAAAATAAAAAAGTTCAATTTTTATCTCTAAAAATTTAAAATATCGTACATTTCGTTCTTTAGTTCACCTTTGTTAAAAATCTTTTGTTAGTGTATCTAATTGAATAGAAAAAAAATATATATATATCTTGGAACAAAAAACAAATATAATTTATGTTTTATTTTATCCCTAAAATATTATTCAAGTTTCATTTTTGTCCTTATAACTTAGCAAAAGTGGACGGAAGAACAAAATATAAAAGTTTTAAAGGGACAAAAAATGTAACATCTTTAAATTTAAAGGACAAAAATATAATTTTAACTATGTTTAGAAACAAAAATAATATTTTAACCAAATAAATAATGTAACTAAATGTGAATTACAATGTAGGTTATCATAATCAACTACAAACCAATTTTCATGAAATGGAAGTTATTAGTTCAAATCTCATTTTCCCTCGGTCAAATTAAACTCACACTTATAAAGGAGAAAAATACGATACAAATTTTCTTACCTAAACTGATCAGTGTAAGGTAGTTTGGAGTTCATGGAAGTGCTTGGCATATAGTTGAAAGGGTTAAATTCGAGGTTGTGAGGCAGATTTAACTGCCTCTTCTTAGTGGCAGCCACCACTACTTGTGCCACACTAAGTAAGGGGCTTCCATTAGGTTTCACTTTAACATAAAGTCTCGAGCCCAAGAAAAAAAGTACACATGAAATGAACATGAGGCACGTAGGAATTGCAAACCCAATGGCCCAGCTGATGTTTGACTGCACATAGACGATGAAGGATACTGATATCATGACAGCAAATGTGAAGGTAAAATAGTACCAATTGAAGAAACTTCGCATGCTCCTCTTGCCAGACTCGGTTTCTGGATTGAATTGGTCAGCACCAAAGGCTAGGTTACATGGCCTAATGCCACCAGCTCCGATGACTAGGAGGCTGAATCCGGCTCCCAAGAAGGCCAATTGCCCAGGCGTCGGACCGACACATGTGCTACTGTCTTTTGTTGCACAATGTGGAGGGTGCAATTTGGAGATTGCAGCTGTTAACGTTAGTGCTATCAGCCCCTTGGAAGAAAAAGGAAATACACGTTATTGATTGTAACATATGGTTCTGATGATCATGTTGAAAGAACATAAGACATGAATGTACATAAAATTTTAAGGGCTTCAATCTGAAATTGAAATGATACATGGAACTCCAATCTTAAAATGGTAGACACGAATGATCCAAATTTAAAGGGATTTAGCAATTTCCAGGTTCTATGAATCAATTGCATTCAAAAGTGACTCAAAAGAAAATAAGCCTTAGATGATGACACTAGATTTTACCTTATTAATGATAAGTTGATAATAATTACTATATGAAAACCTTTTTTTTTTTTGGTGGGGGATATGACAACTGTACTAGGGCAAACAATATAGGACAATATGCTTCTATTAATGGAAACAATAATGAGATAAAATTTTGTCTCATTTGGATAAATTAAAGTGGTGAGATAAAGAAAATTTTACAATCTTTCTCTAAAAATATAGGAAAATTTGAACTTTCATGAAAATGTAAAAGAAAGGGAACCAGGAAACGAGGAAAGAAAATCAATATAGCATCTCATTTTCAGTCCTTATGTTGAAGAATAATTGGAAGATAAATATAATAAAGCAAACAAACAAAAATATAAGCAGAACTAATTAATAACTTTGAATAAGTAGTAGTAAGTACAAACTACCACTGCGCACTCTTGGTGTGGTGGTCACTTTACAAGTATAAATGCTTATGGGATGTGGGGGGTAAAGACCGAGGTTCAAGTCTCCAGGAGAAAGTTTCACACATATATATACTTAGATTAGGCTAGAGTAGAAATTTTATTATGTAAATAAAAATAAAAATAAAAAGTACAAACCACTAACTTTATCAGCAACGCTTAAGACAATTATAGTTTTGTCTTGTTAGGTAGCATTATTGAAGTCTTGCTTGCAAATTAAGTTGATCCATAAAGCAAATTAAAAAAGATCCACAAACCTTTGAAATTGGGAAGAATTAAATCTGACCAATAGTCTTAACTTGGACTAGAAATATTCTTCACAGATAGTTTTTTTTTTTTTTTTTTTCTTCAATCTTTACTCCCAAGATAGAACCAGAAATTAATCCAAATGCTTTTCCACCCAAAACTACTAGGGACAACTTTTATAATAATAATAATAATAATATTTTTTTTTAATATTAGGCAAGAATGGTGATGGGGTTACCAAAAGAGAGGAGATGGAAGCAAAGGCCAAGGTCTTATAACGTCCAAAGTAAGAATCACAAAGGAATGCCCCAAGCAAGGGTGTCATGTTTGAGGTTCCATTGAAGATGTTAACGATTGTAGTGGCTGTCACACTCTTCATGTTGAACGCAGTGGTCAAGTAAACCAGGAGGTTTGATAGACTTCCAATTGTTCCAAGCTTCTCAAATGTTTCATTTCCTGCATTTTTTTATTTTTTATTTTTGGTTATTCATGAATAAAATTATAGAAAAGAAAGAGGTAGGTACAGTGAAATACCAATAGCACTATCACGTTTTCTTTCTTACCAATGATAAAGGCCATGACTGTAATTCCTCTATAGTTGATTACAGGCTCATCATCAAGTGAAACAGCATTCTCCTCCTCTTTCTCCATTCTGTTTCTTCAAAAATTAAAAAGAAAAAAAGAAATGTGGCTTTCTTTAAGTTCTAAACTGTGGTTTTGGTTTTAAGGACATAATTTGTAAAGAGTAAATAGACAATAGACAATAGCTAATTAGTTACAGAGAGTTTATTAGGAATGAAGAAAATACCTGAGTCAGTTAATCTCACCTAATAAGAACACACTCACGATTTACTTTCTATTTCTCTCTTTCTTTGTCTCACTCTTATGAAGATTTAGCCTCTCTCAAACTCTATATTTATAGTCACATGCACATACACATGCACATGCACATTTTTACCAACTAGTCTCACCATTTCAAATTAATATATTCCATGATTTAGATTAAATATTATAAATCTAAATGATAGAGCTAGTGGTATTAATTTGGTCACACCCACCTCTTTCTTTTCTTTAATTTTATTCATGAATAATAAAAAAATGCAGGAAATGAAACATTTGAGAAGCTTGGAACAATTGGAACTCTATCAAACCTCATGGTTTACTTGACTACCGTGTTCAACATGAAGAGTGTGACAGCCGCAACAATCGTTAACATCTTCAATGGAACCTCAAACATGACACCCTTGCTAGGGGCCTTCCTTTCTTATTCTTACTTTGGACATTATAAGACCTTGGCCTTTGCTTCCATGTCCTCTCTTTTGGTAACCCCATCACCATTCTTGCCTAATATTAAAAATATATATTATCATTATTAAAAAGTTGTCCCTAGTAGTAATGGGTGGGAAAGCATTTGGATTAATTTTGGTTCTATCTTGGGAGTAAAGATTGAAGAAAAACAAGGACAAGAAAAAAAAAAAATACTATTGAAATTGTATTTAATGTTATGTCTAAAATTTTAAATGACGTAGCACTATATACAATAATAGATATAAGAATATAAGTTTTAAATGACATGACGGCTTACCAATATATATCCATGTAATGTTACAGTTACTAACTAAGTGACATTGCTTTTTGAGTTGTAGGCAGCTGGCGACTCATACATATAGTGAATGATGGTGAACCTGGTAGCCTAGTACCGGTGTGTGGTGCAAAATATCTTGCACATTATATGACGTTTAAGCCAATTAAGGTAAAATTACCCACATTAAGAAAAGGCAAAAGGTAGAAGTGAACAAGAAGGGAATTCATACTATCCTTAACTACAAGTTAACCTGACTGCTCAAATAATTTAAGGTCCCAAAAAGAAAGTAATAATTCCAAAATAATTCAATGACAGCTCTTGTGGAATCACTAACAAGATAATGACTAATGAGCACCATTTATTATGATATGATATTAAAGAAGTGAAAGCCTATGGGAATGAGAGTGTTTGAGGCAGATATTATCATGCATGTACGTTTTTCATGAAGAAAAAAACCAATGCATGCTCTTTGCAAACCAGTCTCAAGAGGGAATTATCAATAAGATCCTATCAGAGGAGTGAGGAATGCTAAAAGGCCTCCTCTACTTAACTTAATGGACATTTCTATTCATGCAAGTGTAGTAATCTCATAGATTGGGCTTCCCAATGAGGAATGCTAAGCAAGGCCAACGTAGCTACTGTTCAGTGCTATTTTATCATATATATGGAGCTGGATTTGGGAGATCCTCAATGTTACAGTCACTAACAGTGCAGAATAAAGAGTTCTCACACGACCAAGGTTTATGTTTTGTTTTTTGTTTAGCTAGATAGAAAGCATTCCAATTTTTTAAGTGCAAAAGTCGCATCATTAATGACTTTTTGTAAATGAAAGGTCTTTTTTGGAAGAATATCAGATACAAGAAAAAGCACCCACTATAAAATATGAGCGGTGCTTAACTAGACCTGAAAATATCAACGTGGAGCCATGTGTTTCATTCAAGATGGACTAAAAAACAAAGGGAGGATAGAAATTCATCTCACCAAGGCTTGCCTGTTTAAGGATTTCTTTTGCATCTCCACCAAAAGTTTTGATTGTTAATTCATAGTTAAGATCTCAGTGGCCACTGGATGAACTTTATAAAAATTAAATGACTGGCGTTAATTTGTGGTTCATAGCGGAAAATTCAACTTTTTGTTGCATCACAAGCAAAAACGTGTTCTTCGGTGAAAAACAGAGAAGTCTGTCATTAATTCCAGCAGATTTGCATTTTTTTCCCTTTCAAAAAAATCATCTATTGTGATAGGATCAATTTAGGACTTAAAAGGAACCACCATCCACCAACCAATGTAAATGATCTTGTACACTTTACAAGGTGCTTGAAGATGAAGATGAAGATGAAGATGGAATTAGCAGCTCCACTATCAGCAAGTATGTGTGTACTCACAGCCACGCGTGTGTTTGAGAATTCTTTAAGCTCCATCAAAGAATTCAGGCATGTATGTTTTCATGATGCTGAACAGAACTATACATTTCAATGAAATGTAGATATGAGCCATAAAATTTACCTTTTAACGTGCAGACAAGCACTTTATGACATTATTCACTAAAAATTGGATAGAGTGGATGAATATAAGGGAACCTCAAATTACAAAATCAGATGCCACCTAACAACCAATAGCCAAAACTGAACAAGTTGGTTTGGTGATGGCTTGAAGTTCTAATGTACATATAACATAACAAATGCCATGCTATAACAGACCTTACTGAAATGGAACCGGAACACCTTGCCTCTTGTTTACAATAGCCATTGCCAAATACCGGGTACCCATTCCTATAGGTGCCTCTTCATCAGGTCCCTCCCAGAAGGGGGCTTCACCTTCACCCACCAGACGCCAGTATCCAGTTCTGAGGGACTCAGCTTGATCATCTGTGCAATTCTGAAGTAAAGCATCCACTCGGAAGTTTATCCCAAGAGAACCAAGAAACTGAGACTGAGTCATTGGGCCATGGACAGAAATATCTCCTGTAAAATGTTAAAATATTGAAATTTAGCTCTGATTCTCTGTTCCTCCTTTGCTTTTTCAAGGGAGAGATTTAGAGAAGAAAATGTAGCTACAACAAATGCAATGGGGACATGCACCTGAAGCTTCCTCAGCAGAGTGCCGGATGGAAGCAAAATCAACATATGCACTGAGATCAGCAGATCCAGGATTATCCAGAATGTCGACAAACTTATGTTTTCGAATTGCCTGCAGATAATGTTATATTGGGAAAACTAATAAGAGGGGAGAAAAAACAAGAAAAGAGTATATCTCAGCAAAAACATCCAAACATTTTATGGTAAACTAAATAACTGCTGATGGACCAAACATGAAGAATTCATCCTCTGATATAAAGGAAACAGTACAATAAAAATAACAGACCTGCAGACTATCTGAGACTACTCCATTCAATCCATAATCAATTATAAGAGCCCCACCTCCATCAGAGCTTATTCTATCGGCAATGGTTTGGGTCAACTCCATTGCCTTGGGGCAAACCTCAATGTGATCAAGCTTTGCTATCTCTTCAGTCGCAGCCCACTTGCAGCGCTTCATCAAGAACAGAGTTGCAGGTGTAGGCTGAGGAGATAGAACAAAACGAAACCTGACCGATATTATGTAAAGAGTATCAAATAATTAATTTGTTTAGCAATTGCATCTGCACAGAGGCTAATGTCAGATAAAGTTCTAGATCTTTACGATGAATCTTCTGCCACATCAACCATCTTCTCACACCAGCCCCGAGAAGCCTTCTGTAGTTGAAGATAAATCCAGGATGAGAAAGTAGTTGAAGTATGCCAATGCAAACAAGAAGATACAACAGAGAGTTACTAGTATTAAACCTAATGGGCATAATGAAAAAAAATTCTGTAAACCTTCAAAACCAGAATTTTTTTTGCAGATCCTTGAGCGGCTATCACAGTACTTCACCTAGAGTCAACAGTTGGCATCTCATTTGATTTCAAAAGAAGTGCCCAAGCATAGATTTCTTTCTTGGCTGGCTAGATAGTTACCTTTTTTTTTTCTTTTTCTTTTTTTCTTTATTAGTAAGTTACACATGCATCTAGTGCGTCATGAGACTCATGAGCCCACGACTTCACCCTACACCTTGTTCTCATAATGGAATGAGATGCCATTTGAGCTAGAGCGATGGTTAGCTGGTTGCTTTCTTATGGTTCCAGTTTGTATTTTGCTAGCAGCTTCACTTTACTTGCTGTAAATTAACAGCTAGCTTGTACCCTACACAAAGGAACTCATTCATCCAAAACATATACCATAGAGATGGGAATCTTAGCCTAAGAAACATATATAAATGGTCAAAGTCAAATACACATGAATGTATATCCCTTGATTTCTTCCTTATTTGGAAACTAGTTTGGAGGTTGTATAACATTCCTCACATTTTCACTTCATCTAAAGTGGGGGACTACTGGGGGCATAAACCACATTATTGTCTTAGTTTTGCAGGGTGAAGTTTATGTGCTATTAAGCTATCATCATAAATTTTGAACCATCTATTATGATTAACTATTTCTTTTAACTTATTACACAGATGACATAATGGCTCATTGTTGATGAACCATAAGGAACAGTCTTGTATGAAATATAATAACAGCCACTAAATAAACAAGATTAAAGCAGAAATAGAGTACAACATGGGACTAAAATAGACTACAAAAAGTCAAGGAACAGCTAAGGTTTCATAGAATTATGATACAACACTTGAATATCCAATATTAACCTAGGAATTTGATTAAACCTCTATCTCTTCCATTTTCATACAAATAACAGTTTGCATAAGTTTCCTGTCATTGATGGTAATTATATATAATATAACAAGAGACACAACTATCGTCCAGAACAACTCAAATTAATAAGACAAACCTGAAATTGATGAACTGGTAAAGCATCATAAAACTCATGGGCAATGATGATTGTAGGCACTGGAATTTGAGGAAGTAGAGGAAAAGTTGGTCAGGAAGATAGGAAAACAAACAGTCACATTGACTCTTAAAAATACAGGAAAACACGACACAGTTTGGTAATATCCCTCAGAGTCAAAATCAGAATTGATAATGAAGATATGTGTTAGGCCACACAATTATAAAGCCTGGTCAACAGAGAAACTTCTCCAATATGATAATACATTCAGCATTTCATAAATATTAGACACGGTAACTCGAAATCTCTATCAAATTGAATTGAATTGCTTTTAGAATATGACAATAGCATCATTGCTGTCAAATCAGGCATTCTGATTGCCAATCACAGCTGATTCACAGAATCGTAAATAAAACATCTGCCTCCAAAGAACTGACATCAAACATCTAATAGTCTCTTTGCCTAGTATGATTGCAATTGCAGCACAAAACCTTTAAAAAGGAAAACATGAGGTAATGTAAGAACCAAGTGATTCATAGGATGATACCCTGAACATCTGGTTCATGTCCTCAAATATCATCCTATGAGATTACAGAACAAAAGATTTTGTCTAGGGATAGAAAATTAATATCTACTATCTAGAGAGATAAAAAGAGAGAGCAGCTTAGAGATCTTTTTACTCAATTTTCAGAACACATACAAACATTAATCACACACACACACACACACACACACACACACACAAGAATCTATCTATTGACTTGAACACTATTGTGTGTGTCTGCTTGTTTTAGATATTTTCATACATCCTGAAGGAACCTGCTCCAGTGCAGCATGCCATGTCACAGGAGTCCCAGTCAATGTGCTGACACTCCTTTTGTTAACCTTGTCATCGGTATTATCTTCATCCTTGCATTTCAAGTTGCTGTGCTGAAGCTTCTGCAGTGTTGGGCTACATTCCACCATATGTATTTGTAATGATTCAGTGAAGTTCTTAAATTTGGAGGCACCCTACAATAAAAGCTACAGTTCTTCAAGCTAAAACTTGAACCCATGCCATATGCTCATTAATCAAACAACAACAACAAGAACAAAAATTCAAGAAAGATGAAGGAATGTGAAGACAAACTAATGTTTTCACTTGAACATTAATGATTAATCAAAAATCCAAGAAAGAAGCATGACAAGGAATGTGCTCACTTACACGAAGAAGATCAACCATCAGAGTTCCTCGTCCTGGACCCAGCTCAACAAGGTTAACTTTATTTGGTTGTCCCATTTGCTCCCACAGGCACATGACCCAAACACCAACCATCTGAAGTTACATAAGCAGGACATGAGAAATCATTCTTCTTGATTGCAAATCTTCAAAAATGAAAGCAACTCAGATAATAATGTTCTTTTTCCTAAAAATTAAAGCCTTCTTCTTCCGTACTTTGTTGGATTGGAGTGCTGCTTTTCTGTTTTCCCCTTGTTTTTCTCTCTTGCAATTGTTTGATTATTGTATTTTGAATTGATTGTACTTCTCTCTTAGTACACCGCCGGTGTACTAGGTTTGCTTTTTTCTAATAAAATTTTTCGTAACTTATCCACAAAAAAAAAATGTTCTTTTTCCTAATCTGTCCTAGAAAATTGAGAGGAGATATGAGTGACTGGAAGTTCAATAGTAAAAACTTACCTCCCCAAACATTTGGCTTACTTCAGGGGAGGTTATAAAATCACCCTCTGCTCCAAACACATCCCGATTAATGTAGAAACCAGCCTTAGGATTTGTCAAAACTTCCTCCATGTACTCAGCAATCGAAATTGGCCCACCACGGAACTGAGAACACAAAAGTAACAAGGACTAAGATCACAACTACAAGCCATTCCCTTATACAAACAGAGCAATTAAGGCACATTTAAATGCTAAGTGGAAACAGAAATTACCAGAGTAGCACCAACATACCAAACTCTATAATTTGAATTTATCGCGGAACCAGATATAAAAGCAAGTGAAATTCAATTTCAAAGTGTCACAATTTTTTGATATTCAGTTTCTTCTTATAACTGAATTGAGAAATGACATACAAAACATAATCGAAAACAAACCCCACAATCAAAATCATTAACTAACATTTTGTTCCTTTAGTTCCAATAAAAAAAAAAAGTAACCACTCTATACCTCCATTAGTTCCGAAGTGCCAAACCCATTACAATTAGTATTGAATTTCAATCAGAGACACTACCAAAAACAAAAACCCAAAAGTAAAAAAGGGTATTTTCCATAATGAGCTTGTCAATTTTCATATTGATGATAACGGCAATGTCCACACATCACACCAAAAACTGCACCGTTTTACACACAGAAAAATGCAAAACATTAAAGAGTGAAAAATGAACGAATTGCGAACCTTGATAATGCCTTTGAGGTGCTTGACGAGCTCGGAGTCCGAAGAAGGCTCATGAGAATGCTCTGTCATATTCAAAATTCACCCACTACAAATACGTATGTGTATATATGTGTAAGAAAGCTAGAGAGAGAGAGAGAGTTGTTATTGAGATTGATTGTTACCAGGTGGGTTGTAGAGGCCGGAGCGGTCGACGGAGACGGTGGCTGAAGGAGGAGAAGTGGAGTGGTTTGCATTGTCCTCTACGTGTTCGATGAAAGAACTGTTCGGGCTTTGGGACGATGAAGAAGAGGAAAAGAAACGAGGTGAAAGTGATGGTGCGGAGTAGCGGTAAGCATTGGAGAGTCGACGACAAGAAGTGGGAGCTTGGAGCAGTAGACGTCTCAACATTTTTGTGATTTGTGATCTCTCTCAGTCTCCTGTTACCCTGTATGAGCTTCAGAGGGAGTGGCATAAACTGCGACTTCAAATGAATTGAATATTGTAGTAAAATTCATTACAAGGGTTGAATGAAACAATGCGATGGGGATGTAGCTCAGATGGTAGAGCGCTCGCTTAGCATGCGAGAGGTACGGGGATCGATACCCCGCATCTCCACTTTTTGTTCTTCCTAAATTGCAATTGTTTTTAATATAACGCTTGTTTTTATTTTTCCATTTCTATTAATCTGATTTTTTTTTTATAAAAAAAATTCTTTTTTTCTTACAATACATGACAAGGAAAAATCCTAGCCACTTTATTTTAAATTAACATCCATAAGCAAACATGAGAAATTAAATGAAGATGATAAAGAAGATAATTCATGATCTTGCATAATGTTTGAACTCATCAGGCTTTGATGAAACCACTTTTTTTTTTTAATTTCTTTTCCTTTTTTTCTTACAATACATGAAAAGGAAAAATCCTAGCCACTTTATTTTAAATTAACATCATTAAGCAAACATGAGAAATTAAATGAAGATGATATAGAAGATAATTCATGATCTTACATAACGTTTGAGCTCAATAGGCTCTGATGTAACCACTCATAAGCCTATGCTTAAATGCTCGCCAAAGATGTTCAAAAATATTCATAAAATATATAAAATGAGAAATTAAATGAAGATGATATAGAAGATAATTCATGATCTTGCATAACATTTGAACTCAACTGGCTTTGATGAAACCGCTTGTTGTTTTTTTTTTCTTTTTACAATACATGGAAAGGAAAAATCCTAGCCACTTTATTTTAAATTAACATCCTTAAGCAAACATGAGAAATTGAATTAAGATGATATAGAAGATAATTCATGATCTCGTGTAACGTTTGAGCTCAATAGGCTCTGATGTAACCACTCATAAGCCTATGTGTAAATGCTTGCCAAAGATGTTCAAAAATATTCATAAAATATATAAAATGAGATTAAAAAAAAAAACCACAAAACCTCGAATATGACCAAAATATCCTCATTAATATATAAAATGACTAAAATGCCCCCTCATTAAACATTTGTACTACCATTAAAAAAAAAAAAAAAATGCTTTAATATATAGCCACCATAGTTGGAAAGGTCCTAGACTCTTTAGTGCATTCTAGTGGATGTGAAGTGACAAGAAAAATATAACAAGATTGGTATGAAAGTCTGTTTATCACGAGCTATTTTATTTAGTTTTTAACTTATTTTGTTTATATAAAATTTTTTAAAACCTCATTTTTTCAAGTATAAGTATACTTCTTGAACTCACTTTCAACATAATAATAATAATAAATGAAAGACCAAATAAACTGAAATTCGATGGTAACATACCACTATGCTCCACAACGGATGTTCACGATAGCTCACTCTAGCAACACTAACCCAATGGTAGCCCTTTCTCTTTTTGGTGGCTCCACTCACCTATCAATAATTTTAATCTAGCCTCTAAGTTGCCCCCTCCGAAATCCTACCACAAAGTCATATGGTCCCATACTAATGAGTTGCGTCTGATTCCTCAACGTGGTAGTTGGCTCTGATACCAAATGTTAAGAACTCATAAATAAAAATTCACCCTTAAAAACCAGCTTGCAAAGGGAGGGTGTCCAAGAGCTTATAAACACATAGCTAAATTTACACTTAATCCATGTGGAATAATAAGGATCATAACATTCTTGCCCTAATAGAGATACAAGAAAGCTCAAGATATGAACCTAACTATAATACTGATTTTTTATTGTATGGCCTACACTTCACCTGATGGATTCGATATTGGTACATCATTTTTTATTCCATCATTGTTGAAATGGTTCTTGTAACTTATGCTGCCTTTTATTGGTAAGGACATACTTTCACAAACACCTCCTTCCTTTGGAGGCACCGAGGTGGTTAGCATAGAGTATCCAAAGAACAGGGCAGAGCAAGCTCCAATTGAAATCATTCTCATTCTCCTTACTCATGAGAAAATACACCATCTATTCGGTGTATGTTTCTTCTCTCTTACATAGAGGTGGACACTACACGTGTGGGGTCCACTTCCATGTGAGAGGGAGGATACATGCACTGGATACATGGTATACCTCCTCCATACCCACAACTGCTATATGGGGTATGTGAAACTCATTTCTATTAAATCCTTGACTATCATATTCCCTTTCATTGGCCAATATCTAAACTCACAAACATATATTCTGTTTCATGATATCTTTGGTAAATGTTTAAGTTCATTGGGCGCTGAGGCGGTTAGCATAGAGTATCTAAAGAACAGGGCAGTGCAAGAGTCCAACTGAAATCATTCTCATTCTCCTTACTCATGAGAAAATACACCATGTATCTGGTGCATGTTTCTTCTTAAGTTCATAACTAATATGCACTTAAAGACAATATTTTAAGCAAACCTTAAAACAGCTATTAGAAAAATTAAGGATTGCATATTAGACTAATTTATCTATTATAAATTTTATCCCAACATAAAACTTGAAAAATATTATACAAGTTGAAGTTCAAATCAAAATTATATACAAACCCCCATGATGTTTCCAGTTGTCTCAAATGTATCAATTGTCTTCAATTGATTATCAAAAAAATTGTCTTCAATTATATCGTATAACTCGGCAAATCAATGGGTCTTAAGTCAATTCTATTAAAGTTTTACTGTTTTGACTCAATAATTTAGTAGTTTCCATCATCATGTTTAAGCAGTGCAAATTTCCTTGATACAAAAGATACCAAATAATTAAATTGATAAATCATACTTCTGAAGCATTTACCACATACACCTCTCGAGACTCACACTCACCAGATCAGAAAATAATTTGAGGGGGAGGATTGAAAATAATAGTTAGGTTGAAGTTGTATCTAGTGTAACTCTTAATAATTTTATACCACCTAATATGTAATTTTAAGTAATGTTACATCACCTAATGTAACTCTAAGCAATATTGTTAATTTCATATTTTGAAAACTTCACCGTTGAATTATATATTCTTTATATTCTTAACATACATGCTAATTGGATTATTCACTTTTTGATTCATAAACTCATCTTTTATGTATTATTTTAAACTACAAAAACATGAATTTAAATAATTAATTGATGAGATAGTTATTGATCTTTGATCACCTTAAATTATTGCAAATATAGAGAATAAACAAAAATAATGTAATCCAACATTAAATTTGTCAAAATTTATTTTAAAAAATTGAGTGATGTAACTTTACTTAAAATTACACCATTATGTAATTTGAACCCAACATATAAAAGTTTATTGAAGGAAATTTTGATTTGCAGTCAGTATTCTTACTCAAAAGCAATATGTTATCAATACAATATTAACGCATTCCATCGCCTCTGATTTTCCAATCTCACTCACCCTTTTTTTTTCCTTGATAATCAAGAATCATTTAATAACCAATCTGGAAAAACCAGCAAACAAAGGACAAAGCCCAAAATCCAGATACAACGACCAACAAGGCCTCACAAGGGAAAGGCAGCATCAACAAACAACAAAATCCCTAGGCTCCAACTATTGGTGCTACAATAACAAACTACTTAACACAGTCTTTCACCCCCATATATTTAAAATAAAAGGGAGTGCAATGAAATTCCATAAATCTCTCAAAAACCTACAAAAAAAAAAGGGGCGGACAAAACAGTGGTAGAGAAATTAGGGTTTCTTTTGATTCCTACCTTAAAAAAAATCAAAACGATTTTAGGATGAGTAACTTTTTTTTTTTTTTTTTGCCTTTTATAAACTAACCTGTTCTACCCGTAAACAGGTTCATATTATACTTAAATTAACGGTCAAAATTAAAACAACACCGTGTTAATGTAAATGGTTGAGATTTGCACTAAAAACTCAGGGGTACCATAGGTTTTGACACAAAGGTGAAAGGAGTGAGTGCCATATATATATAGAGTAAACTATGTATTTGGTTCCTATTCTTTATACCATATTTTAATTTGGTCTCTAACCTTTCAATTATGTCAATTTAGTCCATATCTTTTGAGTGTCGTGTCAATTTAATATCTAACGTTATGTATTGGGTGAAAATTACTGGCATGGCAAGTGGCCAAAATAAAAAATTAGTTTCCGCTGATACAATAATAAACTAATTTTTTATTTTAACCATTTGTCACTTCAGTAATTTCCATCCAAGAGATAATGGCAGAGGCTAAATTGACGTGGCACTGAAATGTTAGGAACCAAATTAAAACAATTGAAAAGTTAAGGACTAAATTGAAATATGGTGTAAAGGATGAAAGCTCGAAAATGTGTCGAAAACACAAGAGCTATTTAGACCCCCCAAATTAAAGAAACGGCTTGGTTGATTTTACACTAACTTAGTACTAAGTGCGGAATAGTGTAAACACAAGTGTATAAGCAAGACAACTACTCTAATCCATACTTAAAGCAACACAACAGTAAAAATGAAATGAACAAGAGTAGGGAAGAGAAATGCAAACACAAATAACACCGAGACGTGTAATCGAATAGGAAACCGAAGAACTTGGAGAAAAACCCCTCCGCCGCCCTCCAAGCGGAAATCGATCCACAAGACAATCAGTTGAGATACATGGTTAGTAAGAGACTCTCCAAGCCTAATCTACCCGATGTACCTAAGCCCTCCAAGCTCCTACTCCAACAAGGCTTCTCAGAACCGTGTCTTGTCTAGCTCTCCGGATCCCGCAACAAGCTCCATCTTGCATCAGCCATCTTTGGCTTCTTCCAATGCTTCCCAGCAGCACCAAAACTCCACTTGACACTCTCAAAGGGTGTGGTAAGTGTTTGAGTTATCAACCTCTCAATGGTATGGAAATGGAGAGGTAGGAGATGAGGAAATTCTTAAAACAAATGTGTAGAGGATTGTGGGTATAACAATCTCTAACTCTCAAGGTGTTTGGCTAGGGTTTTCTCTCAAAAGCTCTCTTTTACATTTGTGGGTAATGTGGGTATGAATAGTGTAGGCACAGAAAGTGTATATTAGACTGGATAGGCTGGCAGAACAGAATGCCTCGCAGGTGTCTCGCAGGGAGGCCTTACCCGCGAGACACAGCTGTCTCCATCTGACCTGACTCTTCGCATTCCAGCATATGCAAGACACATGATATACTTCGCAGGATGCTAAGTCGCAAGATACTTGCAAAACCTTCTTCAGTCTTCAAATGCTTGAGTCTTCACACCACTCTCTCTATCACACAACCCTTACAATGAAATCTCACGATAAATACAGGGTACAACAGATTGAATAAAATTACAATCAAATTTGACACGGAATAAAATCCAACAAAACATATAGTTGTAAATTACAACTTTACAATGGAAAACTAAATACGTACTTTATTCACATATTTATGAACAAAAAATATTTATTAAATAGAATAAACTTATTACCGTAGGTTTTGAATTGTTGTTTAGCCTTCCACACACGGCTTTGACTTGTGGTTGAACTTTTAAAGTTCCTAAAATCAATATGGAAAATGTTAAAACTATAAACTATTTTACAAACTACGAATGTAATGAATGGTTATTAGTAAATAAAAATATGATATTAATGGTGAACTCAAATAAAAATCAATTGTCATATCAACAATTTATAAAATATTTTATATATATAGCATTACTCTAATAAATATTAAAAAGGATAGGAGGGGGAGATTAAGTTCCTAGAAGGGAATTTTAAATGCTCCACATCGAAAAGCATGATACTTTAGTCTTGAGCTAGAGATGGAAAAGGGGCGAGGCGGGGCCAAAACATGTTATCGAAACAACATATATAATTTGGAGCCTAGAAATGTTCAGAATTTAAATGTTCCATTGAAGGCTATGTGAGGTGCATAATATTCATTTTAATTCATGGCATATTATCAAAGCACAAAACACATCCAGAACAAATCATGGATATATTGAGAACAACCTATCAAGAAGCTCTGATACCAATGTTAAAAAAAATCGAACGTAAGTCAAGTTTACAGGTATACCGAATTATGCCCATAATATGTGTTGCAAATCCATAAGGTTGTTCTACAATATCTCAAGATTCCTTACACGTCCAAAGCTCCAATTGTGATTTTCTCGATCACAAATAAACACTCAACAATGGGTGTTTGTTACAAGAACAAAACACACTATGTCCACCACCTAAAAGCCCGCTCTTCACTGATAGAAAATGACCACACTTGTAACGTTTCAACATTTTAGCCATACGTTCTTGCCTTAAAAGAGAAGGCCATGAATGCATGCAAAACTAATAAGACATCAATTTAAGTCGTGCCTAGGGGTGGCGAAATCCGACATGAGCCGTGAACACAATACAATACGAAGTTAACAAGTTACAAGTTGAGACTTAACAAGTTTGTGTCATATTTGAATTGACAAAACTGACCCGTTTAATAAACGTGTCGTTTTTGTGTCTAACTCACGGAATTTGTTTGACCCGTTAAACTAAATGTCATTTTACCAATATACTCTTCAAAATACTAGGTATATGCATTCATTTTCTTTCCTAGTTGCATTTTCCTAAGCCCCGTGGCTGCCTCTAACTCTCAAACCTCAATCTCATCTTACCTTATCTTATTTTCTTAGCCACTGCCACCCTTTGTTATTGCGGGGCCAAGTAATCATTGCCCTTATCTTTCACTTCTCTCTATCACTTGAAACCCTAGTTGTCATTGTCCTTTACTTTGATCTTTGAACTCTTTGCCACCAATGCTTAATTGTCATCGTCCTTTACTTTTACCTTTATCTGTTTTCCTTAAATTGATTGCTGGGATCAAACATTAGCTATTGTGGTTTATTTTATTTGACGTACTGTGATTAATTATTTGCGATATTGAAATATGATTTAGTTTTGAATAATTATTTGTGATGCAGTTACTTTGTTAGTTTTGAATTTGATATATATATATATATATATATTTTAACTTTTTATTTTTTTATTTTTTATAATTCAAATCAATTGAATTAATACTAAAATTTATATTTTTTCACTTTAATAATATATGATAAACGGGCCAACACAATTGATTTGTTTAATAAACAATATAGTGTTAGGATTAAGGAATCCTAACCTGTTTAATAAACATATCGGTTTAGTATTGATCCATATAGTCGAATACTCATTAATTGATATGAGACGAACCCAACACATGAACACAAATTGCTACCCCTAGTCGTGCCCCTTACTTGACTTAAATACTAACATAAGGAAAAAACCACCTCAACTCCCTTTAGGATAGTAAAAAAAGAAGAAGAGGGGGGGGGGGGGGGGGGGGGAGAGAGAGAGAGAGAGAGAGAGAAGTTCTCCTCACTTTTATTTATCACAATAACTCAATAAGGAGCCCCTTTGTCTCTTATTGTGCATATTATAAAATGATGCAGCTAGTCGATGTTCACATTGCTATTTCACTTTTATCGTGGCTATTATTATATATTTATATGAGACGAACCCAATACATAAACACGAATTGCTACCCTTAATCGTGCCTCTAATTTGGCTTAAATACTAACATAAGGAAAAAAACCACCTCAACTCCCTTTAGGATAGTAAGAAAAAAAGAGAGGGGGGGGGGGGGGGGGGAGTTCTCCTCACTTTTATATATCACAATAACTCAATAAGAAGCCCATTTGTCTCTTATTGTGCATATTATAAAATGATGCAGCTAGTCGATGTTCACATTGCTATTTCACTTTTATCATGGCTATTATTACATATTTACATGTGATTGTGGAAGCAAATAAAAGAATGCTCTCATAAATAATAATAAAAACAAAACGATCTCATAAAATAAAAACAAAGATATAAAATCATTATTTTGGAATACATTACAATGTAATCATCTATATTAACAAAGACAAAAACACAAAACACCATTATTTTTTACTACATTAGACCATTTGCAATTTCACATTAGCTTGTCCAAAATTTTTTGTCTGTTTTATCATAAAAACCTTTTTTTTTTAATACTTATTTTTCAAAACACTCGACATTAGATTATCTATTTCACACTACATTCATTAGAATATCAATTTTTTTATCATCTCAAATCACATCTCTCTCTTCCTCAACCAAAAATCACTACCCTCGATCTAAAGATTTACTAAAATATTCATTTGTATAGCTATATTAATGTGTAAATTTACACAGTTATTATAGCATGATTTTATTTTTGCACAATAATGTATAGATTGATGTAGGTGCATTTTGGGATTGATTAGGTAAATTTGGAATCTTATACTATTTTGCAACTAATGCAAATGTTTTTATAATAATATCAATGTAAATTTACTATAGAGGAGGGCTAGGATTTTTGGAAGAGTGGCTCAAATGTAAAATTATAAAATTATACTTACTTTTTTATTTATTATGGCAAATTACAACTTACCCATCTGTGCTTTGCCCAAAATTCAACTTACGTACCGATGGTTTGATTTTTGACACTTTACCCACCTATAGTTCTTTTCGTTAGTGCTCTGTAACCCACCTCCGCACTTGCCATTAGACTAACATCTTATATGCCAAAATCAGAGCACAAAACATATCAAACACCTTCTCTCCTCAAAACACTCTCACACTTTTTCACCCACTCAAAACTAAGGAAGAAGGAGACCATTGAAGAAGGCGAGCTGAAAACCTCTCAATTTTATGGGTCTACTGGAATCATCTGGGTATTTCAGAGGAGGATTCGTCCATTATGGGTCAAGCTGAACACATCTCTCAGTGCAAAGCAGGACCGGCTCTAAACATTTTGGGGCCTAAGGCAAGAACTAAAATGGGGTCTTTTTTATATTTATGTATTAATTAAATTAATATTTATTTAATATTTTTATATTATAATATATTTCACTTAAAATCTATTTTTCTTGCCTTTTTGGATGCAAATTGACTAATTAAATTTCTGTATTCAAGTTCTTCTAACATCTCCTTTTCAATCTATAATATAGCTAATCCGCTTAATCTTTCTTGGGACATTGTAGATCTTAGATATGATTTTATTAATTTTAAGTTTTTCATATCCAGATGCATATTTTCTAGTAGACATTTCTAATTAAACAATATATTTATAAAGATTAGAATAAAAAATAACTTATAAGTGTAGAGCAATAAAACCTGATTTATATAAAAAATATTGTTGTAGTTTCACCGAACAATAACAAGTTTTTAGCAATCTCAACTTGCATAAATAAAGACTTATTCATTATATTACCAATAACTTGCGTGCAAGATTAAAATTAAAAAAAAAAAAAAAAAAATCCAAGCCCAGCAAGAAGCCCAGCCAGACAAGAAGATGGCCACACACACGTCTTATTAGATAAGACCACCCACTAAAAACAAAACAGATTCTATTACACCTATAACAAAAAAATAAAAATAAAATAAAAACTTACTACTTCATGTCCCAATGACCAGCAACTCAAGTAGAATAGAAACAGGCCCAGCACCCAGCGGCCTCAAGCAGTCTTATACAAATAAGAAGTATACCTCAAAAAAACGCATTTGCAAAATCAAATAAGAAAGAGAAACTATACCTCGGTCCTCAATTTAGAGTATTCAGATGTGATCGGATGATTTAGATCGAAGGGCCTGAGCTAGCAACATAAGGATTTTAGATTAGGATTTAGGATCAGTGGAGAGAAAGAATGAGAAAGGTGGAGAGCAAGAGTTGAGAGAAAGAGGCAGAGAGCAAGAATGAGAAAGAGAAACGGTAATAATTTTAGGGATTTGAGATTTCTTATTTGTTTTGTGGTTAATTTCTTGGACCGAATTTGTAGTTTATCTTATTGAATTTTAGTTTGTTTAGAGGATAATGATGTTATTTTTTGGGACAATTGATTTTATTTAGACCAAAGATTTTTTAGTGGTACCAATGTTTAGTTGGATATATCAGAATTTATGTTCTTTGATCACAAGGACGTGCCAGATTTTTTTGGATTCATTTGACATTAAAATTTTTTTTTCTACTACCTCTTCTTTTCCAAAATTTTGAGGTCCTCCTTCCACTTGGGGCCTTAGGCAATGGCCTAATTGGCCTAATGGAAGGGCCGGCCCTGGCGCAAAGATCCGAATTATGATCATCTTTGTACAAATTTGAAAAAAAAAAAAAATTTTGAGCATTGGTTGGTATCCAAATGGACAGCTAGCATATTCGTCCAAGGGGCTTTGTAAAATTAATGTTTGGGCATAATTTGCAGGGAGCAATGATAAAAGGGGATTCCAAAAAAGTTGCATGGATGCTTTGAGAAATCCCAAATTGATTTTCTGATTGAAGCATGTTGATGCTAATTAAGCTGCTAATGTTAAGGTGTTTTGGTATTATTGTATGTTTTGTTTGAATCTCAAGTCAAAACTAAGGTGCTTCAATCTTTTAAATTTCTTTAGGATAATATATGTTGGCTTATGTTTCTGGGATCATCATCTTCAGCATAGCTATGTGAAGAGGAAGAATTTGGGCTAGAGATGGGCCTGACAGTCATTTACTGTGGGCCGATAGTAGACGGGCCCATTACCTGCCAAATCTCTAAAGATAGATCCAATGTGAAATATCGGCAGGCCCAAAGGCCATAAAGACCCTTGGTATGAGATACTTGTGTTCCACGTTTGATGTAAGAGTCCTATAAGGAAATGATTCCGCGATCTACGTTCAAGAGGAGTCCTATAAGGAAAAGACTTCTACTCCAAGAAAGAGAAGTCTACCCTCTACTACTATAAAAGCCCCAATACCCTCACAAATCAAGGTACGCATAATTTACCCTCTCTAGCACTCTAGAGTTGTGAGAATATTTTCTGACTTAACCTTCGGAGGGTATTTGGCCGGCACCACACCGGTGCTTTCTGTTAGGTTTTCCTTCTTTGTGTCGTGCAGGTTCATATTCGAGCGCATAGGTATCATATGGCTCACTGGTGAAATCTCGACATCATCACTATGCATTGTGGTGAACCTGTCTAACCATCATCTGACATTTTAAATTATTTAGGTATCAAGCCCAACTTCAAGATAACTTAACATATCTAATTACCTCTAACATTGAGAGTACCACCAAAATTTTAAAGAGATAGATACATGTGCCTGAAAATAAACAGGGACTTAAATAATAAATAATTACATGAGAAATGCTCTGAGCCAAAAGTAATAAATAAAAGGATTAGCAGCAGGCAATAAACAGAAACTTAAATCTTTAACGGTCTCATTCCTTTTGGGTTTTGAGTGGGTGAGCGAGTGTGAGAGTGTTTTTGAGGAGAGAGGATGTTCGATCTGTTTTGTGTTCTGATTTTGGCATAAAAGATGTTAGTCTAACAGCAAGTGGAGAGGTGGATTACGAAACATTAACAAAAAGAATCACAAGTAAATAAAATGTTAAAAATTAAACTACAGATAAATAAATTTAATTTTCGAACAAACTCCGAATAAGTAAGATGAAATTCATCAAATCTATTATTATCTTAAGATCTTTTTTATTTATTATTATCTTAAGGTCAGCAGCCTGTGTCCCTTTTAGGCCCACATGGTTCCGGCTTTTGATAAAGAGAAGGTGTGCGGGAATATGAGTCTTCCCTCTCACAAATGGGGTCCCAGCTGTGGGACAGTGGGAGGGAACTCATATTTCGTTGAGATGGTATATTTTTCCCTGGATAAGACGAGTGGAAGGTTCGAGTGTCGTGAAGGAGGGCAACTTATTTTTTTAATGGTCAGCTTTGTTAACATTTTTTTATTGCTTACCTAGGTACCTAGCTCTTTGACTTTGAGAGTGACGGGAGTAGTAGTTGGAGATCAGATGATGGAATTGCGTACGGTTCGTACTGCATGACTGGAGCAAGGGGATGACCGGCTGATGATAAAACTTAGATCGTGTGTATCTGATTGAAACTGGATGTTAGGCGAAGATAATAACTGTCTTTTATGATTTTTTTTTTTCTTTTTTTTCCAGTTAGTCCAATATATAAGATTGATATTAACAACGGTTACACGCAATTAAAGTTCATTGTGTGAATCTCGTCCGTTGATACTTGATGGACCACGCCCAATATGACTGGATTATTATTATTTGTTTAAATGACTTTATTTAAAAATTTATTTATAGAAAAGCTTTAACGTTTATATCTGTTGGATATCACACCAAGGGCAAGAGACGCCAATGACTTGAAATCTGTGAATTTCCTTGTTAAATTGTTATTCGCCATAAATATATATATATATATATATATATTAATTCAAAAGATAATTATTTATTAATATTTTATCTTAAGCACAAATATTTCACAACAGTTTACAATAAATTTAATGTGGCATGTTGTTACTTGCTGTTTTTAGTGGACAAAAAAGTAATTTTAATAGTAGATTTAAAATAAAAACCTATAATAACATGCTAACTGTGGGGGGAGAAAGCCCAACCCAACGTATTGAGCCCGAGGCCCTATATGAGGAATACAGTTATTCCGAGGAGACCAAGACACTCAGTCAGAGGCCCATGTGAGAGGAGAATGTCTGGAGATGAGTACGTGCACTGTCCGAGGAGACGTACATATGTCCGAGGAGCCCGATACCCTCGGATCCGACGATGTTTTTGCCCGACACGTGTATGGGGGGTTCAAGTGATCTGTTTGATAAGTGTTAAGGGAGAAAGGGGGTCTCGGACACACAAGAAGGTAACAGGAACAGAGAAATATCAAGGAGACAGACTTCAACCACCGCATTTAATGCATTGCACCTACCCTCCTGGCCGCATTTATGTGGAGAAGACCCCCTGAACAGTGCATCCTCAGCTACCACCACTCAGACAGGGCTAAAGGAGGAGTGTGATGGGACATGCACTCAAGTGGGCGCCCAGATGATGAACAAGTGGACGGTGGAGATGTAGAAAGGCAGTACTATATAAGAGAGAGGGGTCTCTGATAGAAGGGATCGAAGGGGAAGAGAGAGAGTAGAGTATATTATTTCACTGTAGCTCCAACAATTGTAACCTAAGTTCATCAATGAAAATCACCTCCTCGGACGAGACATTCACCACTGTCCGAGCACATATTAATTCAAATCTTCCTGTCATCATTGCCGTTTAATATTGTTATTTTCATTATTAGCCTAGCTCTTTCACCCACTCTCTACAAATTTATTGTTCTGGGTTCAGTGGGCTCCAAATCCACACCTTCTTGGGCTTGGGCTGCAGAATCTGACCCTACACTAACTAAGATTTTTTGTGAAAATATTGTGGATATAATATTTTTCTTTATTAAATGGTATTGATTTGTAATAATTTTCCTTCAATATAAAAAATTAAAGAATTTATTGGAATATCATTTTTCATTTTGTTGGGAAAAAAAATATTCACGATTGAAAACACTTTGTTCCATAGATGCAACAGATCTATACATACACTAGGATTTAGTGTAAGTATAACCAATTTATTAAAAAAAAAAATTATAGTTCATATTTGCCATTAACATAATTCAAAAAATTTTAACAAATTTTTTTTTTTTTAAAATTGTTAATATATTGTTACTTGCTTAGAACATTTGCAGCAGTGGTGGTATAAAGCAATAATGCTATATTTTAGCTCCACTTTCATTAAAATGATGCTCCAGCAGTGGAGCAAAAGCAAAAAAATTTAGCTGATTCGCTACAGTGCACATCTATCTTTAGATGTGCACTGTAGCTCACAGGTAAAAAAAAAAATTTTTTTTATTACATTCTCTCTCTTCTCTCATTAAATATACATTTGCCATTCTCTTTCTCTCTCCGGCTTCTCTCCTTTCTTCTTTCTTCCTCCACTTTCCTCATCTTCTCTCTTCTTCCTCCACCGCCAGCTCGATCTCACAGCCCAGCCGCCAGCCCAGCTTCGACCCATCACCGACGCCGACCCATCTCGCCGATCTCCCCACCTATTCCGCCAACAAACCCATCTCGCCGATCAGACCCAAGCTCTGGATTTCGTGGGTTTCATTCGTCGATCCAAGCTTTGGGTTTCATCATTGCAGCCATTGTCTTCCTCCGCCCATTGCTTTGGTTTTCCGTCGATCCAAGCTTTGGGTTTTTTTTTTTTTTTTTTTTTTTTTTTTTTTTTTTTTTTTTGCATTGCGTGAATTTGATTGCCGTGGTGTGGGTGTTGCCTGGTGGGTCGGGTGGGTGTGGGCTTGGTTGATTTTTTTTTTCTTTGTTATGAGCTGTGGTGGTGGTGGTGGTGGTGGTGGTTGTGGGTGTGGCTGATGGTAGAGTGAGTTTGTTTTGTGGTGCTGTGTTGGTGGTGGTTGTGCCGTGTTTTGTGGTGCTGTGAGTTTTTTTTTTTTTTTTTTTCTTGCTGTGGACTGGTGGTGGTGGTTGTGGGTGTGGGTGTGGCTGATGGTAAAGTGGTTGTGGTTGGGGATGTGGTTGTATTTTTGGTAGTAGGATATATTATTTTATTGTAATGGTTATATTATTTTATTATTATGTGTATATTATTTTATTGTATTGAAAGCTAAAATAGATCCACTGCTGCAGCATGTGTGTAAATAAAATAGATAAAGTGACTTTTTGTGTAGCTAAATAGCTAAAATTTTACCTTCATTGTTGTGAATGCTCTTAGTAAGCATGCGTAAGCCTGACTCACGTTGCTAACTCAGTCAGAAGATTCTTTAAATGGGACCCACCTTCCAATCACCATCTTCTAGAGTTCGAGAAATACATTAAAAAAATGTAAATGGACCAGTGAAGTAATAGTACATTCTTAGTTTTCCACTTAGTGGTGGCCCTCCGATCAACCAATTTTATTTTATTTTTCTATAAATAGCTTATCTTTTTATTTTAAAGGCACAAATGGTTTCTCACTTTCTGAGAACATGAGTCTCAGAAAAGTTTACGACGCTTTTCTCAAATTTATTGTCAAATATAAATGTATGGTCGCAGTTTTATCGATATTTGATCCAGAGGCAGCCGCATCTGCACGCGCTCAACTAGATGGGGTTGATGAGGTTGATCGACAAGCCCATGGCGAACCTGATGTGCCGGGTGATGATTTGGACCCAGAAGCACAAGCCCAACCACCTGGATTGGTAGCTAATGAGCACCGCGAAAAGGACTGGAACAATGCTATGCTTGCTTTTTGCATGGCTTCGTCTATGGCAATTGCGCTACTACCAGTGCAACTTCACTCTCAATTCCAGTCATCACTACCCTGCCTCGCTCTAGCACTTCTACTCGGCTTTACTTCTTTCTTCCTTAGCGTATTCATCCATTCCAAGTCTGTCGTCGCAGTCCGAGTGCTCCAGAAATGTGGCCAATTCTTCACGGTCACGGCGTTCTTTATGGCCATTTCCCTCCGGTTTTCTTTGTTCTTCAAATATACGAGCTGGGCTGTCTATTTCATTTCCTTCCTCGCCATTTTAATCAGCAGTTGCTTTAAGGCTTAATTTGGCTGAGGATGGAGAAGTGGGAGATTAAAAAGATTTAGTTTTCTTTGTATATAATTTAGTTGGTGAAAAAGGGATTTTTTTTTTTTTTTTTGTATAGTTTTTTTTTTTCTTTTGAGAAAGATTTTGTATAGATGAGAAGACAAATAAAATAAGCTGATATAAAATGTATTGGCATAAATTTACTCTTATGTCCTTACTATATTAAAAGAAAAATGTTTATAAGGAAAAAAAAAATTTTGATTGTTAACATTGAAAAATTAAAATTAATGTGAGGGAGGAAAGGGACATATGGGTAAATTTTCATTTAAGGCCCTCTTTCTCTCCATTATTTCTCCAATTTGGTGAAAAAACAAAACACACCACCAAAAAATCTCATTATTCAAAATCTTCCTTATTTCCCTCTCCAAAATCACCCCAATCAAACAGGGCCTTATGCTGGGGGTTAGATGGCTCCAATTCCAAAACTAGAAGAAAAGAAAAACGATATCGAAGTGAGTTTTTATTATATACTCCGAAAGTATACTCTCTTCCTCTCATATAAAGGTAAACATGGACTCCTTGAAATAATTTTCCTATTGAAAGCTAGTTATAGGAAGGAAGCTAAAGATCCAGGTTATACATAACCAAAACAATATTTTTATCTCAAAAGAAAAATTCAAGACAATATCATAGATATCTTGGTTTTTTATTTTATTTTTATTTTTTATACAAAGTATGTTAGGGGTCTAAACTTCAACCTCCAATATATAGGAAGGTATAAGTGACTCTATCTCTTATTGGAGATTGAAGCCTTAAGGCCAAAACTTCTTTTTTTTTTGGGGGAAAGTGTTAGTGATGTTAGGAAATATTGTAAATTTTACAATAAAAACTATATTATTGAGGTCTATAGACTCTTTATAGAAAGAATTATCTCTATCCGGGTATTTTGGTGATTGGTTTCCCAGCAAAAAATTTGGCTAGTAGTTCAGATACAGTAAACTCTCTTGTTGGAATTTCTCTCAATTTTTATTTATTTATTTTGCTGAATATTTCAATGTTTTCTTTAGCTTGCCTTTCATTTAACTCTCGTATGCTCAATATTTGTTTGTTATGCACTTATGCTTATTTTTTATGTTTTGTTATCTGTTTCGTTAAATAGTAAAATAGTTATTATTTGTTTGTTTGTTATGTCAGAACTAAATCAATAGTAAAGCAACAGTTATCGCCTCTTCTTACCGTAGTAAATCGAAGCCAGATCTTTTCTCAGAAATTTGGTAACCTTTTTTATTAGATATAGTATACGAACTGTGATTTAGTTGTTACTGGTCAGGGAAAAAAATTTGTGGTCCTACTAATTATAAAGTGGTTGACTTTCGGTAAGAAGCTTCCAAAATATTGCGGTGGCTTTAAGATTTCCAACTATTATATGTCTATCGACACTTTTTAATCTTTTTAATGGAGAAAATTTATTCTCCAGTATGTATTAGTCCATTTGTTTTAAAACTTTTTTTTTTTTATTCACATTATTTCAATATGAGATATGACACCCGCCAGCTGGGCGTATGATATGTTAAAATCCAAGCCAATACATTTATAATTGTGCTTGTGAACAAATACAAGAAAATTACACAATTAAATATAGATATTACCACCGCACACCCTTGGTATGATGGTCAATCCACAAGTATAAGTACTTGTGAGGTGTGGGGGGCAAGAGACAGGGTTCAAGTCTCCAGGATGGAGCTTCACACACATTTAGACTTAGATTAAGTTAAAGTAGAATTCTATTTTGTATAAATATATATATATATATATATATATATATTAAATTCTATAAGGATATGGTGTAAAACATGGGTTTTACACCATCCAATAAGTGATTGCTATATCAACATTTTACTTAAAATTCAATACATTCTACCACACCTAATAATATCTTGATAGATTCTCAATTTGGTTGGATTTATATATGCGTATTAGAATTTATTGAGTGTGATTGTGTTTATTCTTAAATATGTAATAAGATGATGTGGCATGTTGGGATTGGAGGGCTAAAGCATTGGTTTTACCCCACGTCTTTATAGAATTTAATCTCTTAAATATATATATGTTTTTATAACTGATAATAATTACACAATTCATTCTAGAAACCTAACCATACACTAGACAATAATTCAAGAATTTTAATCACAAAATGGACATATTTGCAAAATAACAGCTCATATACAATTTGTCTTTCACTATAAGAAAAAAGCATGTATAACAATCCATTAACCAAGAAAGCATATAATTAATTTATTACTACAATTTGTTATAAAATTCGTACCACATTCAAGCCTCCTAAACCGTTGTGCTAACATCCTTAACCTTTCCAGGTTCTTTTAAAACACTTTAGATCTCCAAATTTCAGACAACCACCAGCATCCAAAAACCTCCTAAGCCAATAGCTCTATTGATTGGAACTTACTGCTATTTTCAAATGAAACATCCAAAATTCAAATCTCTCATTCACCCAATTATTGAATGATTTGAAGGAAAAAAAAAAAAAAAAAAACCATTCACCCCCAAAAAAAAAAATTTTGAATTTTTTTAGACAAATTAGAGATAAATGTATTATTGAAGAAAGGACATACAAGTTTATAACTTAGCACAATTTATTAACAAATCACACAATAGTATAGAACACAGATTGTTTGTTTGGAAATTGCTTATTTCTAATAACTTATTTGTATAAATTTGAGATTTTTTTTTAAGCTAAAATTTAGCTTATACAAAACTAGCTTATAATCATCTCACACACAAATCTATTGGGTCCAAAAAAAATTATCATCAATATTATTAATCTAAAATAACAATTACACACAAAAATACAAATATTTATATAAAAAACTCTTTATTTTTGAAAGAAAAAATTACGAGATAAATTTCAAATCAATTCACTAATGTCTTAGAGCATCCACATTTGGGGTTCTATATGCCAAATGTTAGGAGCATTTAGCATTTGAGCCCCAAAACCCATCAGCAACCGGGAGTCCATATCTCATATGCAAAAAAAAATTTGAGATTTAGCTACAGTACCATCTCAAATGTAAGATGGTACTGTAGCTGGGTTGTAAAAAAAAATATAATTTTTTAATACTTTTTTATACCGGCAATTTTCTCTCACCTCCCATTTTTCCTCTTTCTTTTCTCTCTCTGCCTCTCTCTGTTTCTCATCGTCTCTCTCTTTCTTTTCTCTCTCAGCTCTCAAGCTTCTCTCTCAGAGCTCACGCCGAATCACCAAGCCAGCTCGGAGCTCACGCCGGATCGGATTTCTAGATCGGCGTGGTGGCGAGGCTGGTGGCGTGGCTGCGATGGGCGCGGTGGCTGGACGTCAACGCGGTGGAGATCGGCTTGGAGACCGATGTGTAGATCGGCATAGAGACCGGTGTTATTTTGGGTTTTTGGTGGTGGCTGGGTTTTATTTTGTGGTGGTGGTGGTGGTGGCATAGAGACCGGTGTCAACGCGGTGGCTGGGTTTTATTTTGGGTTTTTGGTTCCGGTTTCCGACGTTTGGGTTGGATTTGGGTGGCGTTGGGTGGTTGGATTTAGGTCCGGTGGTTGCTGGGTTTGTGTGTAACTGGTTTCGGTGTTTGCTGGGTTTGTGTGTTTGCTGGGTCCGGTGGTTGTGATTTTCTCTGGTTTTTTTTTTTTTTTTTTTTTTTTTTGGTGTTGACGGTAGTTTCTGGGTTGCCGGCGGTGGTGGTGTGCAGCGGTGGTGGTGATTGTGGTTCTGACCAGAAGGAAAGAGAGAGAAAGAATAAATAATGTATAAATAATGTGTTGTATTGGATAATGGTAATGGTGAGATATATTATTTTATTTTGTAAAAATATTATTTTAATAAGTAGGATTGAGATATAAAAGTTGGGATGTTGGAGAATTGTAAAATTGTATTGTATAATTGATAAAATGATTTTTTGAAGTGGTAAAATAAGATAGGATTTAGAATCCGGATGCGGATGCTCTTAATGTTAAAAAAAAAAAATCTTATTTTCTTTACTCACATGCATACTAATTATTTATCTCAATACTACGCACAACTTTCTCTCTCCTCTCTATTTTCTTTTCCATACACAAGTCTCTCTCTCTCTCTCTCTCATGGCTGTCTTTTTCTCTCTTTTTTGGTAACTGGAAAGTCTTATTTAAACATAATTCGGGTCAAATCCTACTAATCCCTAGACCTGTCATTCCCTTGCAGAACAGTGGTATACAAAATTCTGGTAAGTATTATAGATGGTCAAAAGTTGCTGTTGGTAGTTTCCTCATTTCGCTCGTGGCTGTTTTTCTGTCCACCAGTTGCTGCCACATATGACAAATAACCTTCTTGTTGCTATCACCTTTAAATTCACGTATATATATTACACGCAGCCGCCTGCGGCTTTTAATCCTTATTGAACAAGGCTTCTCACAAATATTGATTATTTAAATTCAAACACGAAGTGATATGACTTGACTGCGACCCTTGCCTTATTATAGCCATAATCATAAGGCTGGAACATGGTGCCCACGTCCACCTAGCAATGGTCAAGTCTGCACCTAGTCAACTAAATGCGGTCTATATATTTTGGGGGTGGACTCAGTAATTATTAAATTTTAACTAAAACCTCGCTTAGGTCCATTTAACTAAAAAATAATATATTCAATTTCAACTCAGTCCTTCTCATAAAAAAAATTCAGACGTTTTAGGATTTTCATTTTTCTTCATTTTTTCAGTCTCCAAACACTTCTCTCTCACTTGCTCTTTCTCTCTCTCTCTCACTCTAGCTCTCATCTAGAACTCATAGAATCCATTGGAGTACACATGCTATAACCTCTTCAAGCTCTAGACCGCCCTGCAGAAGTGGCAGTTCTTCAAGGAGCACGCCAATTCGATCCGCGCCGTCGTCGGAAACGCCTCTATCGGCGCCGATGCCGAGCTGATTGAGGCATTGCCGAGGCTGGAGATCATGTTGAGCTTCAGCGTCGGAGTGGAAAAGGAAACCAAACATAGACAACGGCAATAGTACAATTTTTGGATTTGTGTTTTGACCCACATTATATCTCAAACACCATTACTGGGTTTGAATTATTTTATTTTATTTTAAATTTGGGTAATTTAAGAATGGAGTTATTGATAAGGATGCATTCATTTTTCTCTTTTTTTGGTTCAGAAGAATTTCTATTTGTTTCAAGGACAGTTGCTTTCGAAATTCTAGGAAAGTTTTGAGCTTGAAATGACATTTTTTCGTATTTGTTGCATTGTTTGGTTGCCAAGAAAGTGAGAGAAAATAGAAAAGAAAAGAAAATATATTTTTTATTTGGATTTTTAATATAATTGCTGATGTGGATATGTTTATGTGGAATTTTTTTAATCCCAAGAATGGAGACTAGAGAGAGTGGAAAAGGGAATCCAAGAAAGTGTTGGGGTTTTCATTTTAATGGCATTTAGGTAATTTTGTTAATTGGGTAATTGGGTAAATTGGGATTTATCCATAATAATTGGGTTGTGTTGAATTTGGGTTAGAAACAATTAGTTAAATAGGTTTTAATGGGTAAATGGGTTTTATTTACTCAACCCAATTATGCGCACTCCAAACTTACCCATTTGACACCCTAATATATTTTGTTGAAAAAGGTGTTAAGTGACGGCTAAACACAAAGTTTAGTACTCCTATAAAGAATAGGACAACAAATAAATAAATAAAGATATCCTTTTCTTGGTGAGGATTCAAAAGTCAAATGTGAAAGTCTCTAGACACGGCTTGTGTCCAGTGGAAATTTTCACTGAACACAAGCCACACCCAAAGTCTCTTGTTCTATTATTGTTGCTTCTTCGAGGACATAAATAGGTGGTCAAGGCTTTGAACATAAATAATTGGCTAGTTCCAGACTTATCAGTGTGAAAAGGGCCAATTGAAGTATTTACCTTTTAATGCACCAATCCAAACACGAGGAGAACTTCGCAAGAAGGACTGAACCAAGTGATTTGGATCCCACTCACTCTTACATAAATTTTTACTATTCTCATTTTTTTAACTTTTATTTATTTTATTTTTTTCAAATTTTTTATCCAATAATTAAGATTCAAAAAAAATTTCAATATCAACTATTTATTGTAATTGCATCAGTTGTAGTACTATAAATATTGCACTTGTTCTCAATCTTTGAACTAAAACTATGGTTGCTGTTTGCTCGACTTCGGCAATACACATCAAATAGCATAAAATGCACCAAACCAAAGAAAAAACTAAAAGAGCATTTTGGTCCCCTTTTTTTCTTCTTTTTTTTTTTTGGGTAGAAATTTCGGTCCGGTTTGGACATTACTTTGATTTTTCTGATCAAAGCTGTGACATGCCTTTTCAACCCAAAAAACATGAGTATTTTACTATTTTATTGTAATTTATACCACATTAAAACATGCTGTGTAGATCCGTTCACACACAATAAACACGAGTATTTGGTTGTAATTTACACCAAACACGTGCTGTGCAGATCCGTTAGTCATTGACAGATCTTAAAAAAAAAAAAAAAAAGAGTATTTTATTGTGTATACATGAAAGTTTGAAGGACATTGCCCGCCTAAAGTCCAAATTGTCTGCGTCTCTGCTTTCTGCTTCTAGATACCAATTCGTGTTTTCCCAAAAAAGAAAAAAAAAAAAAAAAAGATACCAATACGTGTGGGCCGAGGGACTGCAGGCGTGGAGCTGGTTATGTCCCCCGTTATTTTTTTTTTTAAAGTAGTGATCAGAGCATTTGTTAATGAAGTTAGAAAAAAAACTAATTAATATTTTGACAGATTTTTTAATTATTTATATTAGGAATATAAATTTTTTTAAATGGTTTGTCAATTATTGTTTTAAGGGCACTTATTATTATGATCCTTGTAGGGACTGGGTTTGAGCACTTCTACTGTTGAGTGAGTGAACTCAAGTCTAGTTAGCCCAATACAATGAATTTGTAGATAATGGGTTTAAGAATTAGGCCCTAGCAAGCGGACAACGTCCAAGGCAGGGTTCACCACCGTCGAACGCAGGCCAACCGAAATTATCCTCAAAAGTCCGTCCTCGGCTAGGTCCGAGGAGTTTGGCGGTAGTCCTTTTCTCCTCCCAGAAAAAGTCCCTTCTTTAATCTGTTTCTTCTCCTTATATAGTCCTCCTCCAACAATCCCCTTCCTCCATTTGTTGATCATCCACGCCTCCTTTTGACGACCCGTCCCATCAGCTGCATTACCAAAGCTCCCAGTGAGTTGCGGCAACCGAAGCAGCACTGCTCAGGGGTCATTTCCCCATTAATGCCGCCGGAACATTAGTTGTGCGCATTTAATATGAAAGTGACAGTTCAATCATGGTTTTTCTCCTCGGCCATTCTTCCACGGCTGATGCATCGTACTTGGTTTTCCCCCTATCATGGTCTTGCTTGGCCGAGGATATAGTTGTCCTCGGCGAGGGTACTGGGCTTCCTCCTCCTCGGCATGGGCCTTAGGTTTGGTATAAGGCGGGCCATTGGGTCGCCAAATTCTCCGGCCCCACAATAGCCCCTCAAAATCCTGCTGTCCGGCTCCTCAGACGGGGAGGAGGATTTTGATATCCTTGGGCCTATACCGTGGCTTGTCTAGTCTGGTCCCAAGTTAGCACTTGAAGTCTTTTCACCTGTTTAACGCACGTTTCTGGCACTTCGATATGCGGTATGCACCCACATTAAATTTTGGCGGCTCCATACTCCCCATGTTCAACGATGCGATGGTAATCCAACGGTGTGGATCTTTCGCCATTATTGGTGAGAAGTCTTGCATAATGGTCTTTGGTGAGGGGGTAAATACCCATTTGAACCGGTTTACCTCTTCACATCTGCATTCAAGGGTTCTAATGCACACACCCCGAATCCAGTCAAGTTTCTAACCCAATTTGTGTTTCTTCGCGGCCTAAGAAGCTTGTTCTGAGTGCCTTCCCTACTCTATCTTACATTTTTTCCTTTCTGATTTTCCTTTTCCCCTATGCCTCTCCTCCTTTAGCCCTTCCCCAAGCCTCTTGGTCGTTCTTTAGGATGGGTTGGTTTAAGAAGTTAGTTGAGTCTGAAGAGGCGATGGAGGAGTTCATCGTCACTTATAGGATACCCAGTAAGGTGGGTCTTAGGTACTGCGAGGAGGGGGATTGGTGTATCAAGAGGGAGGTTGGCGAGGTAGTGATTTCCATAATCACCTTCCTTGAAGGTGGTCTGAGGATCCCTATGGGGCCAGTGATGAGGGGCTATCTTAGGCATTTCCGATTAGCCCCTACCTAGTGCGCTATTAACGTGTTTAGGATCCTGGGTTGCGTGGATGCCTTGAATAAGAAGATGGGGTTGAGATTAACCCATCACGACGTAAATTGGTGCTACAATTTCCAGCACCTAACGGGTAAGTCCTACTACATGAAGACGAGGGACGATAGAGTTAGGCTCATCCAGTGTCTCCCCGAGTCTAGGAAGGGGTTGAATAAGGATTTCCTCATCGTGTTGGGGGAGTGGCACGACGGCCTTCACTGCTCGACAGTAGAGGGAGAGCCAGGTAGAGTATTCGGAATACGAGGAGGTTGATCTGCTTTGTTTTCACCGTTTACATTGCTTGGTTGCTAACAATGACTAGTTTTTCTTTTACAGATCCACACGCCTTCGAACGACACTTCCATTTAGTCAACAAGGAAGACTTGGAAAAGGTCCTCAGAGTGGAGATCTTTCTGAACGAGGCTGACAACCAAGTTAGAGCCGCCTACAAGATCCTCGGGTATAAGCCACTCTAGAAGTCTTTCTCGGCTCCCAGATACGTGATCAGAGCCAAGGACCCCAGGCTTCGCCAAATCACCGTGGTGGGGCACGGGTTCTCATTTTCTGAAGGATCTTCCATCCCCGAGGGTGTCCCGTTGGCAGGCTCTTCCTTGTCCCACCAAGCTGCGGAGGCCGAGGGAGGGAGTTTGGAAAAAGAGGGAAAAGTAGTTGATCTTGGTTTGTCCGAGGAAGAATTGGGCGCATTCGACCAAGTACACCTATCCGAGGATCCCCCTGGTGATTTGGGTGATCCCTATTTGTCTGAAGCAGACTTTCTGCCAGCAAAGACTGGTATTCAGGCCGAGATGGGTTTCAAGAGACAACCCCAAACCAGCCTGTTTGACCTACTTGAGGGCCAACCGAGGAAGGACACGTCGGGGAAGTCACAATCCCAGCTTCCCCCTCCTCCACCCAAGCTTCCCCCTCCCCCACCTAAGTCTTTGCCTGTGCAGACTAAGCCATCTTCCACTCCGCCAACCTCGGACCCTCGGCCTGAGTCCACAGATCCGAAGAGGAAGAGGCCTTCCAAGGGCAAAGACCCGGTGGATGGGGGGAGATCTCGTTCCTCCCAAGAGGAAGATGAAGCCCGCTGACCTTCTAAGCAGTTGAGGATTGGTGGCTAGGACAAGGGAAAAGAAGTCATTCAGCAGTCCGAGCCCCAGGCCTGGCTGCCCGTTGTCATGCTTCATGGGAAGCCTTTGATGGATGACGCCACCCTCAAGGACTTTCGTGGAGGCGAAGGGGCTCGCGTAGCCGATGCCCTGGAGAGGTCCCTGCTTCTCTTCGCTGACATGGCCCAGCTGGGGGGCATGAGGAGGCAAAAAGTTGCCCTCAACCTCAGGAGGTACTTGGGCATGGTAAGATTTCTGACACTTGTACCTTTGTTCGTATTTCATTCCTCTATACCCAACTCACGGTGTACTTGCTTTGATTGGCAGGCTATCCTGGCTACTTTTAGGCTGGACAAGGAGGCCGACAACCAGGGTAGAGTCTTGGATCAGGAGCGCGACAAGTACTTGGACGCCGCTAATACCCTTAAGAAATCTGAGGCTGATCTCAAGAAGGCATGGGAGGATCTGGAGGAGATGGCGAGGGCCTGGGACAGCGCGACATCCAACCTAGCCGGTGTTAAGAAACAGGTCGAGGAGCAGATAGGGCACCTACGGGAGGTTGAGGGTCAGCTGCAGGTCGCCAAGGAGCATATCGCCGACTTGAAGAAGAAACAGGCTGAGGCGGAGTGGGCCAAGGGCGTTGCTGAGTACGCCAGGGACGAGGCCTTGAGGGCTAAGGAATTGGTCGAGTTTGCAAGGACAGATGCTGAGAGCTCTAAAGAGCAAGCGAAGGAGGAGGCCTTTGCTGAGGGTGTGGCTAAGACTGAGGCTGCCCTTAAGGCTTAAGTCCCTGAGGTATGTAGGCGCTACTACTCTCAAACTTGGAATGAAGCCCTCAACCATGCTAGGGTCGAGGCCTCGTCTGAGCTTAGGAGGGCCGAGAGAGTGTACTACCCTCCTGCTATTCGAAGGACTGCCTCTGTCACCTCTGAAGCCGACACCGCCCCCGAAGCGGCAAACGGGGACCAGGCCGATGCTGCCAAGGATCCCACTTCCACTGGTAGGCCTGCCGAAGAGGCTGAGCCTCAAGGGGTGCCAGAGGAAAGGGAAACCAGTAACTTAGAAGTGCCTTCGGATGTGGTAGAGCCCCCTGTTGTTCCTCAAGTCCCTCCTATTGACTCCCCGACTCTTCTTGCTGAGGGGGACCTTCCCAAAGTTGCTCCTCCAACTAAGGAGACAGTTCTCATGGTGGTGCCTCCGCAGGCTGTTCCCTTAAGTCAGAGCTCCGAGGACCTCGAGGATACCTCTGAACAGCCTCCCAAGGGGGAAGTGAAGCTCAAATCGAAGAGATAGGTTGTCTTAGCTAGCTTTTATCTTTTTTTTCTTTTTTTTTTTTCTTTTTTTTAAGCACTGTAATGCTATGCTTCGAGTTGAATACATGAATCCTCTTTTTCACCTAGTATCTGTTGTTATTGTGATGTGTTTGGCTACTTATATAACCTGGACTTTAATTATTAGCTTCACAATTTCAGAAGCTCAGCATGTTTTTCATTCTAAATTGGCAACCAAAAAATGTAAAGCCCCTAGCAATAGTTTCCATTCGGACCTTGATCAATAATTGAACCACCTTAACACCACGACTTATTTTTGCCAGATTTGAATGCCGAGGGAACGTCTTTATAATATCAGTTCCACGTCTCATGAATTGGTTACTGTAAATAGTAAAAAATGCTTAAGAAAGCCGTTACCTGCTGATTATGCTAAAGGGTTGGGTTCAATATGCCTCAGAATGCCTTAAGTGATGCTCATGGGCTTGTGTTTGTTTACTCCTTCGCTGAACGTAGCCAGTCCCTCCAGGGACCCGAGTCTGAGGGCTGTGTAAGACCCTGGTACGGCCGAACCCTTAGGTTCCTCTCTGAGTGGCTAGTTTCCCCATAGATTTGAGTCCGAGGACCATGCAAGACCTTGGCTCAGTTTAACACTTGCATTCTTCTGTAAGTAACTAGTTTTCCCATATTTTGAGTCCAAGGACCATGCAAGATCTTGGTTTAGTCTAACACTGGCATTCTTCTGTAAGTAACTAGTTTTTCCATAGGTTTGAGTTCGAGGACCATGCAAGACCTTGGTTTAGTCTAGTACCTAGGTTCTCCTTGAAGTGGTTAGTTTCCCAATAAGCTTGAGTCCGAGGACCATGCAAGACCTTGGTTCAGTCTAACACTTGTGTTCTTCTGTAAGTAACTAGTTTTCCCATAAGTTTGAGTCTAAGGACCATGCAAGAGCTTGGTTCAGTCTAGTACCCAGGTTCTCCTTGAAGTGGTTAGTTTCCCCATAGGCTTGAGTCCGAGGATCATGCAAGACCTTAGTTCAGTCTAACACTTGTGTTCTTCTGTAAGTAACTAGTTTTCCCATAGGTTTGAGTCCGAGGACCATGCAAGAGCTTGGTTCAGTCTAGTACCCAGGTTCTCCTTGAAGTGGTTAGTTTCTCCATAAGCTTGAGTTTGAGGACCATGCAAGACCTTGGTTCAATCTAACACTTGTGTTCTTCTGTAAGTAACTAGTTTTCCCATAGGTTTAAGTCCGAGGACCATGCAAGACCTTGGTTCAGTCTAGTACCCAGGTTCCCCTTGAAGTGGTTAGTTTCCCTATAGGCTTGAGTTCGAAGACCATGCAAGACCTTGGTTCAGTCTAACGCTTCGTCATCACTGTTCAGGGCGAAGGAATTTGTCCCCAACGCTGGAGTGTTTGCTTCTAGAGCAATAACAGTCTCGGCCTCGCCTTGCCGAGGATGGGCTCCTCCTTAGTCTGGGCAATTAGCCCAATATTGACCTGGACAAGGGCGACTCGTCCCTTCGCCGTTATGCACAGTGGTTGCCCCAATTTTTCGCTACTTCTAATTACAAAGCGTCCTTTGGCTGTTCGGGTTATGCGCCTGATGTTTCGGTATGCGAGGCGCGCCCTCATTAATATTCTTGTGGATTAACGAAGATCCAGCGGCTGGTGGCCTCCTTGGAAATTGGATGGGATTAATGTCGCTGGTAAGTCTTCCTTTGAATTCTGTGCGAATTAATTCCCACCAACCTTCGTCTTCTATATAAGGCTCCCTAGGGGAATCATTCTCCCACACTTCACGAATCTTTAAGTTCAACAGGAACTCTGAGCCCCCAACCCTCTAAACACCTTCAATAACCTTGCCAAGATTGCGATCAGGGCTTGGGGGAATGGGACGGCCCTGGATGAGGGCAAGGGCAAGGAAGCCAAAGGTGTTCCTACCTTTCGACCGAGCAAAAAGGGTGGTCCTCCTTCCTCAACCGAGAAAAGGGGCGGTTGTAGATCGCGTTGGACTTTCAGCGCGGCAAGGCTCGGGCATCATCCTGGTGGTAGTGCGCCTGGCAGTTAGGAAGGAGGTCCATGAAGAACATAATGCTTTTCTCCGGTACGCGTCCATGCCTGCCCTTCAAGCTGGTAGTGACTCGCGTCCAGCTTACCCGCCGATGGAGGTTCGCAAGATTACGTCACGTTCGGTGCCCGGGTGTTGTCGCCTCCAATATTTAATTATCATGAGGCTGGGGGAGCATCAAGGGAACATTATAGGATGGGGCCATCAGGCGCTTTTGCATCTGCTCCTCTCTTCTCGCCGATACTATCCATACCGGCCCGGGGGTTGTTGGTAGCCTTAAAACAAGTCTGCCTCAGCCTTCCTTTCTAGGGTTAGCTTTTGAACAAGCCCGTCTGGGCCTCCGTTTGTATAATGCACTTTTCCTTTATTTAATAAAAAGGCTACAATGTTTATTCGCTTTTTTCTCTGAATCTTTTATTTTTCTGCGATAATCATTTCTTGAGCAAATGCATCATTGTTTGTTGCTTCTTCTTTTTTCTTTTTTTTTTGGGATCCGGAATCGGTGCCATTGGCGGTGACGAAAAACTGCCTAACTTTGCATAAGTTAGCATCATAGGAACAATTGCCCTCTGCGCTTGCTAATGCACAAGTTCTCTCCACAAACGTCGCCAATTGTAGGGATTGGGTTTGAGTGCTTCTACTGTTGAGTGAGTAGACTCAAGCTCAGCTAGTCCAATACAATGAATTTGTAGAGAATGGATTCAAGAACTAGACTCTGCCAAGCGAACAACGTCCAAGGCAAGGTTCACCACCGTCGAATGCAGGCCAACCGAAATTATCCTCAAAAGTTTGTCCTCGACTAGGTTCGAGGTGCTTGGCAGTAGTCCTTTTCTCCTCCTAGAAAAAGTCCATTCTTTAATCTATTTCTTCTCCTTATATAGTCCTCCTCCAACAATCCCTTTCCTCCACTTGTTGATCATCCATGCCTCATTCTAAAGACCCGTCCCATCAGCCGCATTACCAAAACTCCTAGTGAGTTGCGGCAACCGAGGCAGCACTGCTCAGGGGTCATTTCCCCATTAATGCCGCCGGAACATTAGTTGTGTGCATTTAATGTGGAAGTGACAGTTCAATCATGGTTTTGCTCCTCGGCCATTCTTTCACGGCTAATGCGTCGTACTTGGTCTTCCCCTTACCATGGTCTTGCTTGGCCGAGGATATGGTTGTCCTCGGCGAGGGTACTGGGCTTCCTCCTCCTCGGCATAGGTCTTGGGCTTGGTATAAGGTGGGTCATTGGGTCGCCAAATTCTCCGGCCCCACAACTCTTATTTAATTTTTTTTGTTTGGCAATAACTTTTTCTTTAATTTTTATTGTTTATTTAGTTACTTACAACTTTTTAAAGGCCTTTTTTTATATATAATTTTTTTCTACAGAGGTTTCAATATAGTGGCAAATAAACATTTTTTAAATATATATATATTTTTTTAATCAACCTGATTCTAATCTACTTAAAATAACCATTTTTTACCCGAACCCAATTGATCTAACCCAATCCAACTCACCGCCCATTTTGCCACGTCTACTACCTTTATGCTGCACGGCTGCACCTGTTGTTCTCGTTTAATCCATGCAAATTTGACTGCTATGATGGTTTCTTTGTATGATCTATATTAAGTTTTCTCTTTTCACAATTGGAGAGATTCAAGAGACTTGCTTAGAATTCATAAATGCACCACCATCACATATTCACATTTTGAAAACATAGCCGTAAGTGCACCACCAACATGGAATTCAAATTTTGAGACATAAACCATTTTTGTAATTAAAAAGAAAAAGAAAAAAGCTAGAGAACTAACACAATTCATATTCAATTTTAATCCGAATCAAAATGATGTGCTGGAAAGAAATCCCATTAAGCAAAGGCAGAAGTATTTGTTAGTATGTTACTGTTTGATGATCAAACATATTTAGTTAAATAATAGTTTTCTATTTGTTTAGAAAAATATTACGTCCACAATATTTTTACAAAAAATCTTATTAAGTGATAGGTTTTTTTTTTTTTTTTTTTAAATTACTAGTGGGAAAAAATAGTAATTTTTTTTTTTGAGGAACTAAAAAAAAAAATAGTAATTTAAGTTATGGATTTAAATTAGAACTGTGGGGTCCTTTTTGTAGCCCAAGCCCAAAAAGTATGGATTATGAGCCCAATGAACCCAGGACAATGAATTTGTAGAGCGTGGGTGAAAGAACTAGACTGGATGTGAGTTAAACAAGAGTTAGTTGTGGTATTTACGGGTAAACTAACATGAAATCATGCTTTAACAAATGCAAATGTGAAAGTCCGAAGAGGTATTTTATTGAATGAAATGTGGTTACAATTCTTGGGGCTACAGTAAAGATATTTTCTTCTTCTCTCCCTTTCTTTTTCGATCCCTTTTTATCAGAGGCCTCTTTTCCTTATATAGCACCCTCTCCCCTCATCTTCATCGTCCACTTGTTCATCATCTGAACATCCACTTGAGTACATGTCCCATCAGATATCTTCTTTAGCTCTCTATGAGTGGTGGTAACTAAGATTATACTGTTCAGGGGTCTTCTCCACATTAATGCGGCCAGAAAAGCTGTTGCAGTGCATTTAATGTGGTAGTTACAGCTTGTCTTCTAGATATTCTTCCGTTCCTATCATCTCCACACGTACTTGAAGCTTGCCTTTATCATGAAAGTCATTAGAAAGGTTACTTGAATCTCCCAGGTGTCCACCCAACCAAGGCTCTTTGTATCCGAGAATAATGGTCTCTTCGGACCATTGGTGATCTCTTCGGACTACCCCCTTGTTCGCCTCCAGGTATATTTCTTAAGCATAGACTCCTTCTTGAGCACTTCCCTCTCTTCGGGCATACAGTAGTATTCAAATAGGGTCCTAGGCCCAATATCTCAGGTTGGGCTTTCACCCCCCACAATAGCCCCTCAAAATTTTAGTTTTTCCCCCGCATCCGAGGAGAAAAAATAGGATTTTGACTTGTCACGAAATGGCAGTTTGAAACAACAAAAATATCTGAACTTACACGCGTGGGGGCATAGAAGTAGGCGCCTCATAAATGCTGCTGTCGTTTCAGTATTCCCAAAGCACTATCAATTACTTCAGGCGGCGTTTTGTCTTTGGTATCCAATGGCGGGCCGTTGATCCAACGGACATGATTCTTCCTCAGAACTTGGGCGGGGTGACCCTTGCCCTTTCGCTTGCTCCCATATAAGGCCTCAAAAGAGGTTATTTCTTCTTTACTTCGCAAACTCTCAGAGCACCCAGCGAACTCAAGCACTTGAATCCTCCGAGTTCTTCTAATCACCGATCATAGCCGTCCCCAGATTCTGTAAGAATTTTTCTGCGAGTTCGAGGGTCATTCTCCGATCTAGTTTGCGTAAGTTTCGACCCCTAAGCCTCTCATTACCTCTTCGGCCAACCTCCTCGAACTTCAATTAATCATTCCCTAATCACTTCGTTTAGTACTTCCACCTTTCTGTTTAAGTGCGATGGGTAAATTCCAATATATGGTGGATAGCCCCGCCCAGTTGGAGGAATTTAGGGCCACACATCGCATACCTCAAGATGTGGGTTTGAGGTATTGCTCTCCGGAAAGAATACTAACAGATCGAAAGACGGGCGAAGTTGTAGTCCCCATCATCGCCTTCATAGAAGGGGGGATGACTATCCCTATGGGCCCCATTACCAGTAATTACCTCCGAAACCATAGGCTTAGTCCTGACCAATGTGCGCCCAACGTCTTTAGAATCTTAGGGGCCATTGACGATTTGAACCGTCATCTAGGATTGGGGCTCACTTGGCGTGACGTGGTACACATGTACGAGTATCATAGCCAGCAAGGGGTGGGATATTACCTTAAGTCTCGATCCGATGTTGTTAGGCTCCTCTCCTGCCTTCCTAAGTCTAACAAAGGGATGAAAGACGACTACGTGATCGTCTCGGGCGCGTGGCATGACGGTCCCCATTGCCTAACCAAGCTAGGAGAGCCAAGTGGGACATGTTAGATTTAGGTTTACTAACAGTGGGTTTAGGTTCTCCACCTTCTAACAAATTTTTTCTTCTCTTTGTATCATTATTTTCAAGTCTCTGACTAAATTTTGTTGTGATTTTTAACAGATAAGAACCACGTTTCTCCTCGGCTCAGCCTCACAAACGCTGTCGCGCTTAATTATCTATTAAGATCAGAAATCTTTGTGAGTGAGGATGGGCAGCTCCGGTCGGTTCCTCTTATTCTTGGGTACACGGCGAAACTGAAAGATTTTCAGCCGATCGGCAACGCGATAACACAGGGAGATTATCATCTCAACCGCATAGACGTTGCTCGGAAAGGCTTCTTAGCACCATACGACCTTGCACCCGTGCCACATCCTAATCCACAGGGTGTATCCTTGCTTCTCCAGCCAATTCAGTAGGTTCCCCTCGGACTAGTAGCGGGAAGTGAAAGAGCTGCTTTTTCAACCCCTTCGCTTGACGAGCAAATTGACGAATTCAAGTTTGAAGGAGAAGCTCCAGGAGGGGCTCAGGTGATATAGGTTTTGGACGTCGAGGAGGAAATCGACAGACATTCTGGTGTCCACCCTTCTGTTCTGATAACTGCTCTTCCCGACGACTTTTCGGAAGAAGAAGAAATTGTGGATTTGAGGAGCTTAATGAAAAATAGGGGTAAGAAAGCTGAGCCCACCGGGACTGGTACGTCCCAACCAGCTGCAAATCTTCCTCCACCACCTCTCCAGGCCCCTCTGGATCTCGGCGCCAAGCAAGTGCTAGATTCGAAGAAGAAAAGACCCCACATTGAAACAGATGAAAGGGAGGTGGTTCCTCCAAAAGGGACCAAGCAACAAAAGGTGGTGAAAGACCACCGGAACAAGAGGGCCTCATCTACCGAGAGCCGAGATGACACTCATGTTGCTGATGTGCGCTGAGGGCCTCGCACTTGGTCTCCAAAACTAGAGTTGGATGGTGCCTCCATCTCCTGGGACACCTCCCTCAGAAATTACGATGGGGGAAGGGCAGGTTATGTTGCTGAGACCTTGGAGCAACCACTCCTCCTTCCGAAGGTATAGGCGCTTCAACCAACAGAAGCTTTTCTTATCCCTTAAGAGGGATTTGGCCATGGTAAGTGAACTGATCTACTTAATTAAGTCACTGATCCTTTTTTATTTCCCCCTCTTCTTTGCTTTACATTGAAATTTCCATTATGTAGGTTACTTAGCAAATTTTTGTGGCTGAGGAGTGGAATAAGAAGTCCTATCTTGAAGCCCAGGTAGCAGCCCAATCTCGATCTGAGGCAGAAAGATCTTTGGGCAGCCTGAAGGAGGATTGTTCTTTGCTATCCGAGCAATTAAAGGAGATGACTAATCAGCGGAACAGTCTTGACGTGGGCCTTAAGAATGCTAAAAAGTAGGCCGAAGAGCAACGCAAGCTGCTGAATATGACCGAAATTAACTTGGCAACTAAGAAAGCACTTGTGGGGCAACTTCGAGCTGAACTTCAGAAAGCTAAAGAGACTGCCAAGTTAGCTCAGAAGGATGCTCAGCTGGCCAAGGAGGTAGTCGAGGCTGAAAGGAAAGCAGCATATCAGCTGGGGGCGAACGAGACTCAAGTCCAGCTTACTGAACAATTTGCCTTGGTCAGCCGAGACTATTGTGATATAACCTAGGGAAAGGCATTGGATGCTGCTAGAGTCCCTCCTGAATCTGATTTGAGGCTACCTGGGAGCATATACTATGATCCTGATATCCGAAAGCTCCCAGGGTCTGATCTCCCTCCTCCTATACAACTCCAAGAGGCTTCGGAGCAATCCTTGGTCAGCCAAATTCCTCCAGTCAACCTTGAGACCTCCAAGGAGTCTGGTCGGCCTGGTGATCAGAGCAAGCCAGCTGAAGCACCCAAGGATAAAGGAAAAAACTTGGGAGAAAAGAAGACCCTCCCAGACTCTAAGGACCAAGCCCCGGAAATTACTGCAGCTCAGTCCAGTCAGGCTGCTGATCCTTTGGTCCCTCAAAAGAAGACTTAGACAATTAGGGGTTTCTATTTTGTACTTGTAATAATTTCTACTATTATGTAAGGATTTGTATACTCTTTTCTTTTAATCAATGAAACTGTTTCCCTTTTATTTCTGGTGTTTTTGTTGTAGATCTTATGATTTATTATTGCTGCAAGTAACTGTTCTTTGTAATTATGGTAATAATGTAGGTAAACTTAGCCATCGTCTCATGCAAATGATGTAAATAACTGAAATTGGTACTAAGAAGAACAGTTAGTATAAGGATTACTAATAAGCAATGAAAGCAGCGAGTGATTATGGAAGTTTCACAGATCTTTTCAAATATACGCAGAGAGTGTTATTACCCTTTGGTTTTGAATTAAACATGACTTAGGAGGCCTATTATAAGCTAGATTTAACTTAAATACATTCTAGAATTTCAAGCATGGCTCATTTTAAGGTTATGTCTCAATAATAATAACTGTATGGGGGTGTTAACTAACCCAAATCATCTGGTCCGAGGACTACAGGCATGATTGGATTTAAGTTTAAACACTTGAGAGAAATCTGGTGGAGTGTTACCTAACCCGAATCATCTGGTCCGAGGACTACGAGCATGATTGGATTTAAGTTTAAAAACTTAGAGAGCCTTGACGGAGTGTTAACTAACCCAAATCATCTGGTCCGAGGACTACAGGCATGATTGGATTTAAGTTTAAACACTTAAGGAAACTGTAACGGAGTGTTAACTAACCCAAATTATCTGGTCTGAGGACTACAGGTATGATTGGATTTAAGTTTAAACACTTAGAGAAACGTAACGGAGTGTTAACTAACCCAAATCATCTGGTCCGAGGACTACAGGCATGATTGGATTTAAATTTAAACACTTAGAGAAACTGTAACGGAGTGTTAACTAACCCAAATCATCTGGTCCGAGGACTACAGGCATGATTGGATTTAAGTTTAAACACTTAAGGAAACTGTAACGGAGTGTTAACTAACCCAAATCATCTGGTCCGAGGACTACAGGCATGATTGGATTTAAGTTTAAACACTTAGAGAAACTATAACGAAGTGTTAACTAACCCAAATCATCTGGTCCGAGGACTACAGGTATGATTGGATTTAAGTTTAAACACTTAGAGAAATTTGGTGGAGTGTTAACTAACTCAAATCATCTAGTCCGAGGACTACAGGCATGATTGGATTTAAGTTTAAACACTTGAGAGAATACTTCATATAGCGAATTGTCATGTTGATTGAAAAAAAAAGGATTCGACTAATAATAGTACATTTTGAGGTTATTTACATTTCACGGGCGTGGTATTACATGGCTATCTAGGTCTTCTAGGAAGTACGCCCCAATTCTAGCCCCTAAAGTAATACGATATAGCCCTTCCTAATTGGGTCCTAACTTTCCTCAAGCTGGGTTCTTTGCATTCCTGACAACTTTCCTCAGCACCAAGTCGCCAGGTTCTAGAGGCAATGTGCCAGTCGGACCATTGCATTTTCTCTGTTTTCGTCAATCAGGTCCAAACTCCTCTCTAGCTGCTCATTGTTGCTGGTCGGACTAAATGAACTAGTCCTCAGTGTTGGGAACCCAGTTTCCAAAGGTATGACAGCTTTAGCCCCATAGGTCATTGAGAAGGGGGTCTCTCCAGTAGATCTGCGAGGCGTAGTTCTGTAAGCCTAAAGTACATGTGGTAATTCTTCCACCCATTTGCCCTTCGCGTCGTCTAATCTCTTCTTTAGGCCATTTACAATGACTTTATTGACAGCTTCTGCCTGCCCATTACCTTGGGGATATGTAGGAGTGGAGCATCTGTTTATGATTCCCAGTTCGCCACAATAATTCCTAAATGTTTTGCTATCAAACTGCAGGCCATTGTCCGAGATGAGAGTATGAGGAGCCCCAAATCGGGGTGACAATATTCTTCCACACAAATTTCTGTACATCCACATCTCTGATGTTGGCCAGAGGTTCAACTTCGACCCATTTGGTAAAATAGTCTATGCTGACCAAAAGGTATTTCCTGTTTCCTGCAGTTTTAGGGAATGGTCCCATGATATCTAAGCCCTACTGAGCGAAAGGCCACGGGCTGGATAGTGGATTAAGAGTTCCCCCTAGTTGATGAATGTTTGGGGCAAATCGCTAACATTGATCGCACTTTTTAGCATACTCGTGGGCTTCTTTTTGCATGCTCGGCCACCAATAATCTTGTGTAATGGCTCGGTGAGCCAGGGACCTACCTCCAGTATGGCTCCCACAGATTCCTTCGTGTAATTCTTCTAGTAATAGCACAGTCGCTTCAGGATGCATGCATAACAAGTATGGTCCCAAATAGGAGCGTTTGTATAATTTCTGGTCCTCAGATAGCCAGAATCTGGTTGCCTTCCTCCGAATTTTATCAGCTTCCCCCCTTTCTTCAGGCAAAATATTTTCTTTCAAGAATTTAATTATAGGATCCATCCAGCAGAGCCCAGTCCTGACTTGGTGAACCTGAATTACTTCTCTTTTTGCCTCTGTAGGCCCATGCAAGTCCTCGACGAGGATGACTCTCGGCAAATTTTGCGCCGAGGAGGTAGCTAGCGTGGCTAAAGAATCAGCATGTGCATTACTACCTCTGGGGATGTGCAGCAAACTGAAAGAGTCGAACTCCGATTGCAGACATTTAACTCGGCTCAAGTACCCCTGCATTCTTTCATCCTTCGCCTCAAACTCACCTTGCATTTGACCCACGACTAACCTTGAGTCCGAGAGCAACTCCATAGACTTTCCTCCCATTCTTCGGACCATAGCCATTCCCATCAGTAGGGCTTCATACTCCGCCTCATTATTTGTTGCCGAGAAATCCAGCCTTAACGACTTTTCTATGATGATTCTTTCAGGGGATATCAACACTAGCCCAACTCCAGAACCTTTTTGGTTTGCTGCGCCATCAACGTAAACTTCCTAATGGGAGGGGCTTTGTTGAGAGATCATGCCAACTGATTTTTCATCCATGTCCGACATAGGCGTTACTTCTTCTAGTTGGGGCTCCGTGAACTCAGCCACCAAATCTGCAAGGACTTGGGCCTTGACCGATGTGCGGGGCATATATTTTATATCGAAAGCCCCTAAGATCGTACCCCATTTAGCAATTCACCCAGTGTAGTCAGCACTCCGGAGTATAGCCTTGAGTGGGAGCTGAGTGAGGACAATGATCGTATAGGCCTGGAAATAGTGAGGTAGCTTTCGAGTACCAAGCACTACTGCTAGGATAGCCTTCTCCAGAGGCAAATAACGGATCTCGGCCTCATGTAGCGACTTGCTTACGTAATAAACCGGTCTTTGCACACTACAGTCTGATCGTATCAACACCAGGCTCACCGCATAGGGAGCTACAGCAATGTAGGCAAACAATACTTCATCTAGCTCAGGACTGGACATGATTGGTGGCCGAACTAGATAATCTTTAAGCTGCTGAAAGGTCAAAGCACATTCTTCAGTCCATTCGAATCCCTTCCACTTGTTGAGCAAAGGGAAGAAGGGCCGACACCTGTCTGCTAATCGAGAGATAAATTGATTCAGGGCAACAGTCATTTCGGTCAGTTTCTGAACCTCCTTGGGATTCCGAGGAGCTTGTAAATCGTTGATGGCCTTTATCTGGTCGGAGTTAACCTCAATTCCTCTGTGAGTCACCATATACCCCAAAAACTTGCCAGACCCCACACCGAACGAGCACTTGGAAGCATTTAGGCGCAGCTTGTACTTTCTAAGGACTTCAAAGGTACTTTCAAGGTCCTCCATATGTTCAGCAACAATCTTGCTTTTCACCACCATGTCATCTATGTAGATCTCGATATTTTACCCAGCTGTGGCTCAAACATTCTCGTCATCATTCTTTGATAGGTAGACCCCGTGTTTTTCAAGGCAAATGGCATCACCTTATATTGGTAGTTACCAATAGGGGTGACGAAAGCTGTCTTCTCCTTGTCATCCAGGGCTAGTAGTATCTAGTGGTAACCTTGGAAAGCATCCAGGAAACTCATCCGAGGGTGGCCGACAGTGGCATCCACGAGCTGATCAATTTTTGGCATGGGGAATGGATCCTTAGGACAAGCCTTATTTAAGTCAGTGAAGTCTACACAGACTCGCCATTTCTCGTTTTTCTTCTTCACTACCACGGTATTCGCTAACCACTCCGGGTAGAAAACTTCTTTGATAGCTCCAACTTGTTTGAGCTTGGCTACTTCTTCTCTCACTGCATCTGCATGTTCCTTGGACGGGCGCCGAGGAGGCTGCTTCTTGGGAATAATCAATGGGTTGACTTTGAGATGGTGGCAAATGAATTGGGGATCCACTCTTGGGGCTTCGTAAGTATTCCAGGCAAACACGTCTAGATTCCTCTTGAGTAATTCTATTAGCTCTTCCTTCTCCTGAAGAGGCAGCTAAGATCCGACTTGAAAGAATTTTTCAGGATCGTCTTTAATAACAACTTTCACTAAATCTTCGCATCGAGTGCCCTTGTTTGGATCTTTAACGGGCAATACCCGAGACTTTAACTGTTATAAACCCCTTTCGGCCTTGAACGAGGACTCAGCTTCGGGCTCATGTAGGATGGCCGTCACTAAGCACTGTCGGGCTGCGGACTGATCCCCTCGGATCTCATAAACTTGCCCTTCGGATGGGTACTTTACTTTCTGATGCAAAGTAGAGGAAACAGCCCCTAGGGTATAAAGCCAAGGTCTGGCCACGATTGCCGTATAAGGTGAATACATGTCCACAACTATAAAATCCACCTCTATCACTTCAGAGCCGGTCTGCACAGGTAAGCGTATCTGGCCTTTCGGGGTGACAACCCTTCCTTCAAAACTCACGAAGGGAGAATTGTATGGTGTTAAGTCTTGGGGTTTTAGGCCTAGCCCCTTGTAGAGATCAGGGTACATTATCTCCACAGCACTTCCCTGGTCCACCATCACCCTCTTCACATCGTACCCTCCAATTTTGAGGGTGATGACTAACGCATCATCATGGGGTTGGATGGTGCCAATCATGTCTTCGTCCGAGAACCCTATGACTAGTGGAACACCCGACTTAACTTTCTTCGAACCTCGACTGAAATCCCTTGCGGATGATCGGACTACCGACATGACCTTCAATGGCCAGGATCCTGTTCTTCCCGGTGCGGCGAAGACGACGTTAATAGTTCCTAATGACAACTTTGAAGAGTCATCTCTTCGTGGCCCTGAGTCCATCTGCCCTCCTCGGCCGCTGGAAGGGTGCAAGAGATGTCTTAATTTACCATCACGAACCAGTTGGTCCAAGTGATCCCACAGGCTCCTGCAATCCTCCGTGGTATGCCCATGGTCTTGATGGTACTGGCAGTAGAGATTATGATTGTGCCTCTTAGGGTTTCCCACCATCTTGTTGAGCCACCTGAAGAATGGTTCATTCTTGATCTTTTTCAAGACTTGGTGTACTGGCTCTTTGAATATAGTGTTGACCGCTTGGGGATTTATTGATCCCGATTGCCTAGCGAAATCTCTCCTTGGTTTACTGCTATTTTAGCGGTCCGACCTGAAATCCCTCCTCTCTTGGGGGATAACCTTGTCCTCTCCCTTCCCCTGCTGCTGATTTTCTTCAACTCTCTTATACTTTTCTATGCGATCCATGAGCTGACGCATGTTAGTAACTGGTTTACCAGATAAGGACGTCCTTAAACCATGGTCAGTAGGAAGGCCGAGCTTGAATGTGCTTAGGGCCATTACGTCAGAGTTGCCCTCTATATCATTGAACATCTCTCAGTATCTATCTGAATACGCCTTCAGGGTCTCGCCCTCCTGCATGCTCAAGGATAGCAGTGAAGATAAGGGCCTGGCTACTCTTCGGCATGTGACAAAGTGTGAACCAAATGCCTGGGTGAGCTCTTTAAAGGAATTGATGGAGTCCGCCTTTAGGCTGTTAAACCACCTCATTGCGACCGGCCCAAGACTGGAGGGGAAAACCTTACACATCAGAGCTTTATCTCTAGAGTAGACAGCCATCCTTTGATTGAAGTGACTTACATGTTCCATCGGATCTGTCTTACCATTATAGATGGTGAATGTCGGTTGGTTAAAACGCCGAGGAAGTCTCGCCTCTTCAATCCTGCGCGTGAAAGGTGACCTAGAGATCTGATTCAAAACCTTACTCATAGCATCGTTCCCTACTCTTCTAGGTGATGGGCTTCTTGGTTGCCTCTGACGGTGGGGCTCCTCCTCGTAGGAGAAAGATTCACTGACTGGTGTTTGAGACTTCTACTGGTAAGTGACGTCCTACTCGTTATCGGAATCCTCATCGGAATACGAAGAAATCTGCTTCCTTTTTGCATGGCGCAACTCCCCCTTCAGTTTTTCAACTTGTAGTTGCAAATCCCGGTTCTTCTCTGCATGGGACACGTGACTTTTGCCATGTGACTGGCTATGGCCAGTATGCACAGTGTGTGCACTGCCCTCATGATCTTGTCTCCTCTCTAAGTTAAGAAAATGGTCAATGTGTTGGGATGCCCTAGATTCTGCTTGCTGTTGACCTTGTTCTGCCATCACCAATTGTTATTTTCACCCCTGCGCAAGCTCTCTCCACAGACGGCGCCAATTGTGGGGTCATTTTTGTAGCCCAAGCCCAAAAGGTATGGATTATGAGCCCAATGAACCTAGGACAGAATTTGTAGAGCGTGGGTGAAAGAACTGAGCTGGATGTGAGTTAAACAAGAGTTAGTTGTGGTATTTACGGGTAAACTAACATGAAATCATGCTTTAACAAATGCAAATGTGAAAGTCCGAAGAGGTATTTTATTGAATGAAATGTGGTTACAATTCTTAGGGCTACAGTAAAGATATTTTCTTCTTCTCTCCCTTTCTTTTTCGATCCCTTTTTATCAGAGGTCTCTTCTCCTTATATAGCACCCTCTCCCCTCATCTTCATCGTCCACTTGTTCATCATCTGAACATCCACTTGAGTACATGTTCCATCAGATATCTTCTTTAACTCTCTGTGAGTGGCGGTAGCTGAGATTATACTATTCAGGGGTTTTCTCCACATTAGTGCGGCCAGAAAAGCTGTTGCAGTGCATTTAATGTGGTGGTTGCAGCTTGTCTTCTAGATATTTTTCCGTTCCTATCATCTCCACACGTACCTGAAGCTTGTCTTTATCATCAAAGTCATTAGAAAGGTTACGTGAATCTCCCAGGGGTCCGCCCGGCGGATAATGGTCTCTTCGAACCATTGATGATCTCTTCGGAATACCCACTCGTTCGCCTCCAGGTATATTTCTTAAGCATAGACTCCTTCTTTGAGCAATTCCCTCTCTTCAGGTATAAAGTAGTTTTCAAATAGGGTCCTAGGCCCAATATATCAGGTTGGGCTTTCATCCCCCACAAGAACCAATAACAACTTATTAACTATAATTTATTATGAAATTTTCATAAAAATATTCTATACCTAATACTTCTCATTTGTTAATAAATTACTCTTACAGTTTTTTAATCAACTAAAGAATATATATATATATATATATATATATATATATATATCCTTGTTGTCACTCTATCAGCGATCGACTGGAGTCCATCGCAACCATCCAAATTCAACATATGTTTTCTCCTTCCTGTTCTTTGTGGGTCCCAGCCCGGTTTAGGCACTGGATCAGAATGATCCCTTTCTCTTTCAAGGCAATGAGACTTGTTATGGGGAGATCAGAAATCCAACCAAGTGTATTAACTGCATCGTGCAGCATTAGTGGTTCTGTTTCGAGGATGTGAGACAATAAAATTTTACTACATTTTTACAATACTATTCTTTTGAATTGTAAGCTACATTTGTTTCGATGGAAATTGATTTTCAAAAAATATTTTTTGTATTTGCAAATGATTGGGGTGACTGAAATTGTTGATTAATCTGAAAATGATCTTCCGTTGTCAGTAAAATATAAGCACTTTAATTGGATATAAAAAATTTAAATAACTAAAGATTTTTAACAACAGTGTGCAAGAAGAGTAAACAAATTTTTTTTTAATTATTATTATTATTTTGTTTTTATATACGGATTAAGAAGATTTTTGACAACTGGTCATTGTCACGAACAATAACAGGCGGAGAAGATATTAACCATTGATCGACAACAATTGTTTAATTAATGCTTGCTTGATTCATTTGAGGTGGAAGAAGTCGAAGATCAAGAAAGTTCAGATATGGTCCACAACAGAAATTTATTTTTGTTTATTGTCCATTACCTTATTCATTGACAGGGTGCGTTTGTAGCCGACTCCTGTCATCACTTCACTGGTCAAAGGTCTGAATGCATTTTACCATTCCATCTGTAAATTTATTTTTTTATGTATTATTTTAAATTATAAAAATATGAATATAAATAATTGATTAACGATATAATTTTTGATTTTTGATTATCTTAAAATTTTTTAAACTTGGAGAACATACAAAGTAATTTAACATACTAAGAGTTAGACTGGATAAGACACCTTTTTTTTTTTTTTTTTTTTTTTTTTTTTTTTTTTTTTTAATGAGATAAGACACAAATTTGGCTATAAATTAACTGTGAACATGGTAAAGACTAAAGTGTAAAGTGAGTTGCTAGTATCCAGGGATCATTAGGGACCTAGGGGTCATCAAGTACCTTTCCTCACACCATGCGACACATTTCACCCTGATGGTTGTCATGTATCAAGAGGTTATCAGGTTCCCTACTCATTGCCTAGAACATGCTGACACTAACTTGTTTAAATTGATGAGACACTTTTGACAAACGACTCACTATACTCGTCCAATCAACAGACCAACTAGCACATTGATAAGGGTATTTTCATCCAATAAAGTCCTTCAAGCACTTTGACTCGTCAAGATGGAATACTCCGCCACTGACTCGTCAGGGTATGTGCCTCTTCTGGTGGGACTCGCCAACTACGGACCCGTCAGGATGAACTTCTCATTTGACTTCCTTGAAGTCTCTGCAAATTAGTGCTCCACGTATGGTCATGTCTTATCCTTCATATTCATACCGACAGACGGATGGTGATACCGATGAATGGATGGTCATGTTGAGTAGCTGGGTCCCACAAACCTTTACGTATTCTCCACTCATGCATCCCTATATGGAAAGAACTTGTGCGCCACGCCCAAAGACCCTACTCCACGCTCGTGTCTTCCCTATATGGGAAGAAAAGCCTAAGATCTCAGTGCCTTAACTCCAAATCTTCTATACAAGGAAAAACCCTACATTCAAGGGATCTCGGTTAACTCTGCACAACTATATAAGCACTAGGCCTCCTCTTCCTTTAGGCATGTGCAATTCCCTGATTTTTCTATCACTGACTTAACTTTTTAGAGGATCTTTGGCCGGCACTCCACTAGTGCTCTCTGTAGGTTTTTCATCTTTTTTGTTCTTCAGATACCTCATTCGACGTGTGTGTGGACGACCAACTCATTAATGATTTTATGCATCATCAATTTCCAAGGCATTTCTCAGTTTGATTTTGACACATATGGTCCCAGCAAAGTTTGATCCACTACTTTGACGTGTAACGCCACCTTCCAATGAAGATGTCGACATAGAAGCAGCTGCTTAACCAGATAGGGGTGATGCGATTTATCCACAATTACTACAAGCACCTGGATTGGTAGTTAATGGGCATGAGCACGAGCATCGCAAAAAGGACTGGAATAATGCTATGCTTGTTCTTTGCATGGCATCGTCCATGGCTATTGTACTATTACCAGTTTAAGTTCACTTTCAACTCCAGTTATCTCTCTCCTACCTTGCTCTGGCAATTCTACTCGACTTTACTTCTTTCTTCCTTAGCGTATTCATCCATTCCAAGTTTGTCATCACAGTCCGACTACTCTAGAAATCTGGCCAATTCTTCATAGTCATGACATTTTTTATGGCAATTACACTTTGATTTCCATTTTATTTCAAATGTACAAGCTGGGCTGTCTATTTCATTTCCTTCCTCACCATTTTAATCAATAGTAGCTTTTAGCTTTAGGGGTTGGATTGCTCCAATTCCAAAACTATAAGAAAAAGGGATATTGAAGGCTAAGTTTTGATGCATGAAGAATCTTAGTCATAAGAAGGGAGTACTTCTTAGGTCCTGGAGCATAGAGAATGGTGCTTCCGCCTCTTACATTCATGGTAAGGTCCACTCATCAAATTCATGGTGAGGTCTACTATGGATATGAAAGAAAGGAAAACCATCTTCCATACTCCAAAAGTACCTAATAATTTTCCATAAGAAGGAACCTAAAGTTCCAGTTTGTCTTGTGTTCTTCTAGGCTCATTCACTTTATCACAACTTGCTTAGTTGTGAACAGGTGATTGGATTTTATCATTTTCACATGAGGGAGAAAGAGACACAATGTATGTGCAAAATCCATTAAAAAATAGTCAGAGAAATATAGAGAGATTGTATGTGCACAATCCAAATGAAACCTATATACAAGAGGAATTACAAGTATCTTGTTTCAAATAGATTTAGATACTGTGTAATTCTATATACATAAATAATTGAATAAATTAATAATGGTCAACAAAAACAGTTGAGAAGAAACTTGATCCACGAAACCATTTAATCTATATATATATATATATATCATATACTATATATAATAGTAGAAGCTGAGAGAAAGTTGAGTCCTACAGTTAAGGAGATGCTGCCATGTAGGAAAAGTGTCTATCTAAAATTCAGCCACATTTAAGTTAAAAGGCGATAAATTATGTTGTTTGACAATGCTACAACACCGTTTAAAATCCTCTCATTATAAATAACAAAAAATAACTGGTTAAGATTAAAGAGTACATATAAATAGAAATAGAGAGAGGCGATGAGGACACGGAGAAAGAAGCAGAGAAAGACGATGAAATAGAGAGAGGATGACACGAAGAAAGAAACATAGAAAGAGGCAGAACGGTGAACACTGCATTGATTGGGCATAAGAAATAGAGAGATAAATCGTGTATTGAAACTTTTTGATTTCATAGAGAGACAGATACATAGAAATAGAGAGACAAAGATAGTGAGAGACATAGATACAGTAAGGCGCACAGGAATTGAGATTAAAGAAGAGAACGCCTCTCTGTTTCAGACAGAATGCCTCTCTGTTTCTCTCACTAAGATCAGAGTTCATTCACTCCTCTGCCCACAAACAACGCCTCCGATGGGTTCTATTCTTTCTCTTAATTTTTTTAGGTAAATTAGATCTGTTATATGCTTTCAATTTTTTTCAATTCGGTTCTAGATTTGGATTCAAAAATTAGGGCTAAGGAAATCAGGTTTTAATATGTGACTATTCTTTTTTTAATTTTTTCAGTAATAGATTTTTTTTCAATTCATCTATTTTGGAATTAAATCATTCAATTTCTTTCTCTCCAGAGATGAAGTGGAATCTTTCCACAATCTAGAGTCTATAATTTCATCAAATCAAGGTACTGATTACTTTTCCTAATAATTGTAAAACAAACGCACAATAAGATGAAGCATGGAGTCAAATGTTTTGTCTATGAGATTGTTCTGGTATTGGACAGATTCTTTTTCTTCTCTTTTATACTCTTCCATAGATTGTTTGTTCTTCTCTTTTTTAATTTTTTTTAAACACTATTTTCATTTGATTGTTGTTATATAATATGCATTTGCAATAAACCAAACCCAGTTGAACACATAGGGTGTGGCTTCTTCTTAATTTTGCTTCTTTCTTATTAATCTTATTTTTCCATTTGCTGATTGGTTTCTCACTATCCCAAAAACCCAATAGTATGATTTTGAATTCTAGGTTCTATATTTTATTTTGCGAATTAGAAGGTTTAGCATCAATTAAGACATATATCATGTGCTTTCTTATGATATAAAAGCCATGGAAGAGTTGGGTTTTTGGCTTTACACTATTCATGGAATAATTTAATTAGTTATATAGTTTCATATATTTGATACCCTTCAATTTGTTTGTTTTGTTTGTTTGTTATGTTATTGTTGTTGTTTGTTGTGTTACAGGAACTGTTCAATGTGTAAATAAGTTGTATATTTCTGTTTTAAACTATTAATTTTTTTTATTTATAATAAAAATCATTAATATCTTAGACATTATTCAGAAGAAAAAAAATCCAATATCTTAGACATTGATACATGAGCCGTGTATTTCTGACTTGGCTTTGATTGTTTGAACTATTTGATGTACTCATCCCACACTTAGGATTGTTCATTATCGGTTTTTGGTACATTCTAATGTTGAAATTTTGTGCACACCATGTGTTTGACAAAATGTCTTACTTACTCTTGCATTAGTTTATATCCTCTCCATGGTTTGTACCTGTTGGTTTTAGTTGTCATTGGTCATTGCGTTTTTTTCTAATGTGCATTTAGGCATACTATGTCATCAACATAAGTGGCAATTTAGTACTTTGTACACTAGAACTTTCCATCATCAAAACCCAAGTTGCAACATTAGAAAATTTAATAATCTTCTTAAATAGGAATGAATTCTGGACTATACCTTCTTTATTTATATATGTATATAACTAAACAGCTACAACTTTAAATTTGATTGAGATCATCTAGATATGCATGTTTATAAATTAATTGCGTTAAAGTGAAACAAAAAATTACATCTAATTATATGTAGCCATTCTTAGACCTCATACTACTATTAATGGCCTGCATCTTTCCTAAATATCTAAGTCAAGTTAATTACATTTCAAATGTATGCAATTCATATCACTTCCTGGATGTGACAGTTTTTTTTTTTTTTTTGTTTACTTATGTGGTAGATTCTTATTTAATGTGTTGTTTAAGAAAATAGGGCAATGATTAATGAAGGAAAGACAATTTAATTTTGGTTAGTGGAGATAGAGGTGTTGGTAAAATTGAGACAACAAAGATGCTCATGAGATATCTTGCACACTTAGGTGGGCAATCTGGAGTAGAAGGATGCACAGTTGGATTTCAAATTTTCCTATGAGTATATGCTTGGCATATTATTGGAAGAATTAAGTAAAAATCAAGGTTTATGTCCACATTGACCTTTAATATCACAGTCCAACCCAGTTCTTGAGGCCTTTAACAATGCCAAAACAATTTGAAACAACAACTCAAGGTTTTTATTAGTTTTCCATGGTTTGCTTTTCAATGAAGACTATCTTTACACTTCTATTTCTTTCATTTCAATTATACATACTGCATATATATTTCTTAATTATGCATATGTTTTAGGTGTATCTGTTTGAACTTCTCATTATAATGTCTCTTTCATGTCATAGTGACATTTTTTTTCCCTTGAAAAGGTCATAGTGACATTACTATGTAGTTATAGTGGGGCAGAAATTAGAACAAATCTGCCAGAAAGTTTTCCCATTTGCTAGATTACCAAATCTAAAAGAAAATACCATTTCTTTTACCTCCTATGTGCCACACCACCTAAGGTATTTTACAATATTCTACTCATCAATTTGTTTCTTTATATATGCCATTTTAAATATAAGTTCTATTTCAAGTTTTTTTTTTAATAATTTGCTCGCCTTTTCTTTTTATCAGGGAGGATTTGATATGATCTGCAGTGGGAGAGACAAGATTGAAACTCGAGCAATTAAGATTTTTTTTTTTTTTTTTTTTTGTCTGGCTTATTTATTGACTTTCTACCAAGTTTTTATGCGCTAAGACTAATGGCTTGTTTGGAAGTTTAGAGAGGGAGGAGAGTAGAGGGGAGTAGAGGGGAGGGGAGTAGTGGGGAGGAGAGTAGAGGAGAATGATTCCCCTCCACCTTGTTTGGATGTTTTTAAAATTAGTAAGGGAGAAGGAGATAATTAGCCCTTCCCCTTGTGTAATTTTGTTAATATAATAAGGGTAAATTAGGTAATTTACTTGGTCAATAGCTTATGTGTTCTACTCCCCCTCCAAATCTCTCCAATTTGGGGGAATTAAAAATGGGAGGATAGAGGGAGTTGAAACCCCTCCAAACCCCTCCAAACTCCTCCCCCTCCTTCCTTAAAAAACTTCCAAACAAGGTAATTAGATTACTCTCCCTCCCTCTACTCTACTCCCCCTCCTTTTTTAAACATCCAAACACGCCATAACTGATTGCAAATGGATATGTTTTTCAGTTTAAGCAAGTTGAAGAAACAACATTGAAGCTTGATTTAGACAGGCATTAATATGTTGTTACTTATGCAGTGAGCCACATCAAGTGCAGTTTCTATTCATTATAATGTCTTTCAATATTGTATGCTTTGTTTGAGGACTCAAGCTGTGTTGCAAAGCTGTTTGTACCATAAAATTGTTCATTCCCCTGCCTTTGTATTGATTAATAACAGCAGCTAGATAAATGTGTGGCCTAGCAAAATGCTACATGTTGAAGTTATCATTTCTTTGAACTTTAAAGTTCACCTGTTAAGGCAGCATGGAGCAGTTGTAAGTTATTAATTAAGAGAATATGGACGCACTAATATAGGTGAGTGAGTAATGGGGATACTTTGTCATGGACAATGGGAATTAAATTGCGAGAACCATGATTGGGGCTAGGGGGTTTGGTATCATGGTGAAGAATAAGTTTTTATTTATTTATTTGGTTATCTTATATTTATTAGCAAGGAATAGGATATTTTTGTGATAGCTAAATGAGAACCTTTTCAATATTAGTTGTTTAGTAACCAGTACCAATCAATTTTAATTGTTTAGGATATTAACTGTTTTAAACAGATTTAGATACTGCATAATTCTATATACATAAATAATTGAATAAATTAATAATGGTCAACAAAAACAGCTGAGAAGAAACTTGATCCACGAATCCATTTAATCTATCTCTCTCTCTCTCTCTATATATATATATATATAAGCATAGACCTCATGCGGGAGTGCATGTGGTCCTGCCATGTGGCATTTTAATTTTTCATTTAGCTATTTTTACCTCTTTTTATTAAGTTATTTTTACTGTTACCCAATAAGTCATAGTAACTTATTTTTACTATTATATAAAATATGGGCTGCTCTTGACAATTAGACCAAATGTTATTCTCTACAAAATGAACTACTTTTAAAAATAGACCAAATCTTATGAAAAACTCAAGCTCTTTTATTACCTTACATATTATGACCCAAGTTTGATCATTCCCACGTGTAAATCAAAGCCAAAACTCTTACTCACTTACAAACTCTCTTTTGAAATCATGTCTTCCTTTTTTTCTCAATTTCAATTCAATGTGCTTTTGTTTATTTATAATGCTCTATGCAATTTATGCGGGCAAACTCTCTTTGCCATCGACCAGTGCAACAAAAATATATATAAATTTTGAGATTTCTATGGTTGTTGAAATAATTGACAAATGCATATTTATAAAATTTATAATAACAAAAAAAAAGTCTAATAAATAGCATGTACTATCTCACAAAATGTCATTCAATGATAGGAATGGTAAAAAACATTATCCTATACAAGAAATATCAAAAATACATGAAAAAACAATTTTCATAGGAGAATTTACCTTTAAAGAATATGAAGACAATAACAAAGATAAAATGCATTGAATGAGATCCCGCGAAATAGGTTTGCTAATCATTTCAAATTATACTCATCATTTACATGAAAAGAATAATAATACATCATATTATTGACATTAAAAATGCAATACCTATTAACTTCAAAGTTCATTGCGGGATGTGAACTGCTAGGGTATTGCAACAATAAGCAACATTGATCCAATGATGGGTTGGTATTACATTTCGTGCGTGCTTTGTGGAAAGAATGTCAAACCATAAGCAGGATCATTTTGTTGTGCACAATGTGAAACAAAAACAAATCTCCTTGTCCCAAGGTTAGAGGCACTTACATTAACTACATACTCTCTAAATATTTATGAAAATTATATGATATAGATGATTTTCTTTCTTGCATATTCTTGGTTAACTAGCATATATATAAGATCTATTTGTTAAGTAAGAAGTGTCACAACCGCGATCCATAATCCAGAGATTTGTGAGTATACCTGACATATTATACGAAGTTCAACTAAATACTAACATTAACCAAAACAAATGTGTAGACAAGTACTATATTCTTTCCTAATAATAGCAAATCATCTGAATATTACATCCCTAAGTAGATAGGAAATCATCAAGGACTAAATCTACTCCATGAATATCTCCATGTAACCTACAAATATTTTCTTTCAAAATTTCAAATATATGCAGCAAAAGTCTTACTCATCGAAAAAGGCAATCATACCATATGTCTGACCTCTATATACATACTTAACTCCATAACAATAGCTAAGAGTTTTATAAATCAATTGATTGACACCTCTAAACCAACAACAACAACAAAATATCAAGGGTGTAACATGTTGCAACAAACTAGAGCCCCAAAAAATACATCTATGCTTAACAAGAATCAAGTACATCTTCATTTTTATACAAAAAGACCTCACAAATAAAAAAAACAAAGATAAAGGAAATTACAGATCCTCTTGTCATCTCTATCACTGTCATTGCTTTCTAGGAATTAAGTACATCTTGGCTTTTACACAAAAAGACCTCACAAAAAAAAAAAAAAAAAAAAAAAAAAAAAAAAAAAAAAAAAAGATAAAAGAAATTACAGATCCTCTTCTCATCTCTATCACTGTCATTGCTTTCTAGAAACTAAAGACCTCACATATCCAAAAAAACAAAAGATAAAAGGAATTACAAATCACTAGTGCTATAAAGAATAGATAAGTGTGAGTGTAAAGCCTGTTAGGGTTAGATGACAGGAGAAATTTTAGTAAGAATGTAAGAGCAACCGCATCAATCAATGCAAAATTTCTGTCTATTTTGCAAAAAAACCCTACTTTTTTTATTTTACACACCTATTTTTACAAAACACCCACATCAGTTTGTCTATTCTACCATCTATTTTATTTATATAATCATTTTCCTCACTTTTTATTATTATTTATCTCAACTCTCTTTCTCCATTCATGGTCTAAAACTCTCTCTCTACATTCCCCATCTGAAACTCTCTCCATTTACGGTCACAAGCAATGATCCAAGCATCAATCCACCACGGTTGAAACTCGCTGATCCACAAGCACCAATCCACCACGATTGAAACTTGCTGATCCAAAAGCACTGACCCACAAGCACCAATCCGCCACATGCACCGATCCACAAAGATTTGTTCCAATCGACCCAAACATTCTGGTCTCCTCCAAGCACCAACACACAGCCGCAAGTTCACAAAAATACTCTCTGTCTCTGTTGGTGTGTCAGTGTGTGGGTGTGTTTGATTTTTGGTTGATTTTGTGGTGTGTCCGTAGTAGATTTTGTGGTTGATTTTTGGTTGATTTTGTAGTGCTGGGTTTGTGTTGATTTTGCGATGCTGGGTCTGTTGGTGTGTCTATGTGTGTGGGTGTGTTTGTGTGTTTCAGAGGAAGAAAAAGATGATGAGGAAGAGAAGATGTCTGAGTTGGTTTTGCAGATGGAGAAGAGAGAGAGAAAAAATGAGCGAAATGTGAAATTAATAAAATATTAGTATGCAAAGCTACATTGCTACAGTAACTGTGCATATATGCACGGTTACTATAACACTTTTGTATATGTGCACGATTTTGCAAGCACTGATGTGGGTGTTTTTTCACTATTAAAATGTGTAAAATTAACCACTTTTTGTATTTTGCACAATTTTACATTGACTGATGCGGTTGCTCTAAGATTGTATTTATACATTAAAGCCTTTCATATTCTGTGGATACGCTACAGAAAACTTTCTTAGAATAAAGTAAATCTGAATTCATGCTTTTCACAAACAAACATGTACTGCAAATACTTGGAACAACATAGTACAGTCATAACACTATAGATGATCATTTAATCCATACTTGTAGACATTTTAGATTATTTCTCTCATGAATATAATAACAGAAATGCTCGTCACATAAAATCTTTGGTTAACCTTTTTGATAAGCATGTAAGCTCAGTGAGAGTTCCAACTCTCTAGATCAAGCATCCAACATTCTCCACTGTGTCGGTATTCTTGGTATTTCACCATAGCTCATCACAATCCATAGATTATAACTCATCAACCATGGGAGTGATTGGCTTTACCTTAACCTGGCCTTGTGCCAAACAAGCACGAGTATAACTTTCCTTCTCATGCTCAGTGGGCAAAACATTATTTCCATGGAAAGCCATTATTGTTAGCCTGCCCTTATTGGCTAAATTCAGAGCATGCCAAGAGACTTAACCACAAGTGCTCATTTATACTCTCAAATCCATAACTTTTTCAAACATTTTAGATGTAACCTAGCACTCCACAACGCTATTAATATGGCATTTTCTTAAAACAAGCAATTATTCTTACATAATTAAAATGTACAAAACATTAGTATGGTTCCTTAAGTATTGTATCTTAAGTTCTCCAATTAAATTCAACCATGTTGTTGCATTTACCAATACAACAAGATAGTGTTATCTTTTCCCATGGACAATTAAATTCAATCATATAAATTATTGACAAGCCACATGATTGATTTAATTGGGGAACTTAAGGACCTAAGGTACAGTACATAGAACTGTACGTAACTAAGTCTCAACCAATTGAAAATATAATCATATTTCAAAAGCTTAGGGAAATGCTTCAATTGAGAAATTTGAGAAATATAATTGTGGATAAAATTCAATACATAATTAATTTGTAATAAAATCTCATGAACTAACAAAAGGCTCATGTCACAAGTTCCATAAATGAAAATCGAGTAATTCATAAGTACTCCTAGAACATGGTGAATAGTGCTCTCTCCTCTCATATTTATAGTGAGGTTTAACTCATTAAATTTATGGTAGTGTCCATCATGAATGTAAGAGAAGCGAGCACCATTTCATTATACTCCAGAAGTACCTAAGAATTTTCCTTGAAAACCAGTAGAATTAAGATCTTAGCCTTAAAGGAGCTCAAGTCTCAATTTTCTCATCATCTAAGCCAAGAATTACAACTTAATACCAACAATTTTGATCTCATAAATCTCGCAACCTAAACTCTCAAATGATCAAAGAAATCCTAACACCACCTCAAAGAGATTCCCAAAACACATTTTGTTTTTATAAGTAACGTAAGAAATTTTATTAGGAAAAACCAACCAAGTACACTGGAAGTGTACTAGAGTGGTACAAATCAAGAGCCTAGATTACAATAATCAATAAGATCAGAGAGAGTAAAACAAGAATAAAAAGGCAAAACTACACTCCAATCAAGGGTAGTACAGAAAAAGAAAGATTTAATGTCAAGAATAGACCGTTCCAATCTTCAAAGCATCTAGCATTCTACTTCTGCCATAAGCATCAAAACAAACAATGCAGCACAAACCTCCATAAATCTATATTTTGATGCCTACCAAACTTGCCCTACCAAGAAGACAACAACTCACTAATTTTGTATGACATAACCCAATGAATACCAAACAAACAAAAAACCATGGATCACAACTCATAAGCTATAGGACAATAAAGGGGAAGGTGAATCACCAATTCCCCACAGCTTTTACACACAGAACACGACTTTATCACTGCAATATGCTTCTTTCAAGTATAAAAACGTAGAACAAGGCCATAACAAAAACTTTTCAAATAGTAGGTATCATGGTTCATATTGAATATTAATTGTATCAAATTTCAGCCCAACCCATTAAGCCCAGTCTCAAAATAAATTCCACAATATTCTATAAGCATATTATTCTGTTGCAGCTCAACCCTATTACGAAAATTATTTGAACCTTTTAACTTAAATCACTTGCAATTTTACGAATATGCTTCACAGCATACATACTATTTACCAGTGAATTCTCAATACCAAATTATTTGTTTAGATTTTATTAGAGCTCCCATAAGTTGGCAGACTATAAAATGCCCGTGACATATTTAGGTATTAAAAGAAAATTATTCTCCATTATGTAGTAGTCCATTGCCATAAAATTTTATACACATTATTTCAACATGAGATATGACACCCACAGGCTAGCTAGGCACACTATATGTTAAAACCAAGCCAATCAATTTATAATTGTACAGATGAATCTATAGCAGAAAATTACACAATTCAATCTAGCAATAACCATAGACTTGACAATAGTTCAAGCTTTTTAATCACAAAAAGGACATGTGTAGTCAACATAACAACTGGTATGCAATTTGTCTTTCACCATATGAAGATCATAGATCATGCATGTAATGCAACCCATTAATCAAGAAAGCAAATAATTTCACTATGTTATAAACTTTATATCACATTCAAGCTTCCTCAGTTTGGGAAAAACTGTTTGCTTCAAGCCACTTGCTTTTTGTCTTACCAAATAAGCAATAGACAGGGGCGGAGGGAAGGGGGATCGAGGGGGTACTTGTCCCCCTGACCTTCTCAAAAATTCTCAAGCAGTAGTACCAGTACTAAAATGCGGTAAAAGTCTCCACTTGACACAAAGGACAATCTATTTTTTCTTGTTATTTATAGTATTTATTAGCTTATCAACAAGAAGACAATTTTACATTCACACGGCAACACTTTTATTACATAATGGGTCTCACCTAATAGTACATTTTTTTGCACACTACTTTGCCAACTACGATTGGAAAAAAAAAAAAAAAAAAATACTGAATTGGACTTTGAAAGAAAAAACTTATGTTTATGTGTAATGTGCCTTCTTTAGTGCCTCACTAGTTGGTTTCTTGCTTACAATTTTTTCTCTAGCTATCAACCTTTTCAATATCAAACTTGAGTTTTTGCTATAAACTTGAATTTTAACAACTTAAAAAAGTAAAAATGTCTACAAGAAATTTTAGAAGCATTCATGGCATTGAATCGCGTAGAGTCGAATACAACTTCATAAGTATATTGCTATATTCTTGATATTTTTACATTGCTTTATTTTTCCAATTTATTTTAAAGATTCAAATTACATGTTTAAATTGTGTGTATTTAGATTAATCCATTGATTTAATTGTTATTAGTTATGAATTGATAATTATTTTTTTACCTAAGTTTTCTTAATCCCTTGATTTAATTGTTATTAGCCATGTAGTGATGTAATTGGGGAACCCAATCATAATAATAAGTCTATATCATTTTCTAAATGAGCTCGTATTGAAGTAGATTTTGCATCTAAGTAAAGTAAATTAGGAATAAAAAATGAATTAAAGTTACATTTTATATTAGATTGTGTATGACAATTGCTTTAGAAAATAATCGTTTATTTATTTTGTTATTAGTATCGATTAATATATTTTAGATTAATTTTACCTTTAATCTTGCCTTTTAATTTTGCACCGGACTTGAAATCCTAACTCCGCCACTGGCAACAAAACTATCTTTTCTGTGTTTCACCTATAGCAAATAAGTTGCCGAAAACTGCACATTCCCAAATGGCAGGACATAACCACCAAACATCCAAAACCCTCAAATCTCCTAGTTACTACAAATTTCGATATATTTAAACTTAAAACCAAAAAAGAAAATCTATGTTGTTGATGTAAGAAGAATTAATCACGTTCATTACTATATCACCTTATAAGCCTTTTTGTAGTGAATTGGCAGAAGCTTTAGCAGTTTCCATAACAGTGTTCTTCCTTAACCAAACATCAAACATTAAAGATGTTGTGAAAATAACAAATAAAAAACACAAACATCAAACGAATTTACTAATACATGTGTTAAGAAACTACCATTAGAACCATGCAAAAGATTTTAGATTTTTATCTTACCTCTTCAAAATTTGATGATAAAGTTCGTGGGTCTTGGTGTACGGTCATGCGGTTTGTTATTTCTAAATTTTGTTCTTGATAGTTGACAGGTGGGTTGTAAAGGTCGGAGCGGTGGATGGATATGGTGGCTGAGGGTGGAAAAGTGGAGTCGTTTGCGTTGTCCTCTTAAGTTAAGTGTTCGACGAAATGACTGTTTGGGATTTGAGAAGATGAAGAGGAAAAGAAACGTGTTATGGCTAACAAGTCGAATGCAAGAAGCATGCGAGAGGTACGGGGATCGATACCCCGCATCTCCACTTTTTATTTTTCCCAAACCGCAAATTTTTTTTTTTTTTTTCCTTTTTGTTAAATACCAAACTACCTTGAGAGTTGAGAGAGAAGGTTCAGAACGATTTATGTTACTTCTAGTATGAGAGGATTTTGGTTAAATTGAATATTTGAATCTCTATTCGGTGGCTTAAGATTGTGAAAAAAGAGAAATCAAAATGAAATCAAACAACATTATATATCGGTTGCTTAAGATTGTGAAAAAAGAGAAATCAAAATGAAATCAAACAATATTATTTATCAAGGGTGTTTTGGGCTACAGAGATGAAATAATTCTTCTTTATTTTTTGGTTTTAAGCAAAACATAAGAATTCAAATAAACTATGCAAAAAGGTTGAGTTATAAAGGAAAACCTTTTTTTTACTGAACATGATAGGACTAACTTGGTTGTCTGAGATTAAAACATAAGAAGTACAATGAAAAAAGAAAAAAAAAAAACTATTATAGCTTTGTTGACTATTTTAGCTATAAAATTTTAGTTTTGGTGGTTAAAATTAAGCAAGACCAAGAAACCAGATGGTCCTTGTGTCATTTATGGTCTTTTCCAATCTGCAGGAACTATTGCTTGCTTTACATATTTCTCTGTTTTCCCTTTATAAAATTACAGAATTTTTTTTTTAACCTTTTTGTTAAATACCGAACTACCTTGAGAGAGAAAGTTCAGAACGATTTATTTTACTTCTAGTATGAGAGGATTTTGGTTAAATTGAATATTTGAATCTCTATTCAATTGCTTAAGATTGTGAAAAAAGAGAAATCTTAAATACCGAACTACCTTGAGAGAGAAGGTTCAGAAATATTTATGTTACTTCTAGGATGAGAGGATTTTGGTTGAATTGAATATTTGAATCTCTATTCCGTTGCTTAAGGGCCTATTTGGTAAGTGTATTTAAATATAATTTTTTGTTTTGTAATCTATAAAATAGTGGGTCCCACATTTTTCTGGTTTAGAACAGGATTTTGAAAACGGCGAAGAGGGTGTTTTCAAGATACAAAAAATGTTTTTAATGACATAGTTATAAATAAATTGAAAACAATGGATCTCACATATTTGTCCAAACTCTTTTATCTCTTAAATCAAGAAGCTTATCTTTATCACAAAAAAAAAATTCTCACACTTCAAATTTGAAACTTATCATTAAAAAAAAAAAAAAAAAAACTGATGAACTCTATTCCTTTATTATCCACAAAAAAAGTAATGTACATATTCTACACGTTACTTTTTGTAAAATTTTTTTTCAAAAATTTCAAAAAAAAAAAAAAAAAACTCAAAAATAGAAACAATCACCCAAACAATTATTTTTTGTTTTTATTATTTTGAAAATTATTCTTCAAAGTGGGAACCAAACACGTATAATATAAAAATATTATTTGAAAACTATTTTCAAGTTCAATTTTTTTTAAAATTTTTTATACTGTTTTGAAAATAAAAGCAAAAATCTTTCTACCAATCAAGCCCTAAGATTGTGAAAAAAGAGAAATCAAAATGAAATCAAACAATATTATTTAGCAAGGGTGTTTTGGGTTACAAAGATGAAATAATTCTTCTTTATTTTTTGGTTTTAAGTAAAATATAAGTGTAGGGATAAGGGCCCAAAATCATATACTGGGCCTTGGGCTTTGTCCGAGGATGTTGACAAGTCCGAGGAGAGATAAATAGCTATAAGGGATTCCGGTTCAAAGTCTCATAAATAAGAAATGAGTGGAAGGCGGTCCGAGGAGGAATTCCTCCTCGGGTATGATAGATATCACTCAAATGTGTATTCCAACGATAAAAGCAACCTTCATAGGAGCCCCAGTGAAATGGATGTACCTCATGAACATACGAGAAGGAAGGGAACCCAAAAATATCTAAGAAAAAACTGCTACCACCGCATTAAATGCACTGCAACTACTTTTCTGGTCGTATTTATGTGGAGAAGACCCCTGAATAGTGTTGCCTTAGCTACCACAACTCACAGAAAACTAAAGAGGGTGACTGATGAAATAGACACTCAAGTAAGGGCTCAAATGATCAACAAGTGTAGGATTAGGATGGTCTAAGGGGAACTATATAATGTAAGAGACCATTTATGAGGAGAGGTGGGGGAAAAAAAAGAGAAAGAAATACTGTAGCAACCTAGAACCAGATTTGTAATAAAGCTTCAAAAGCAATATAGCAGAATTAGTCTCCTCGGATTTGGCCGAGAACGTTTTTCTTTAGTGAACGTCTATTATCTTTTTTTCTTTGTCATCAAAATTTATTGGCTTGTTACATAATTCACTAAAGCCCAGTTTTCTAACCCATTCTCTACAAATTTATTGTTTTAGGCTTTTTGGGCTTGAGTCCATACATCTTTTGGACTAGGAGTTCAAATCAGATCCATACAATAAGAATTCAAATAAACTATGCAAAAAGGTTGAGTTATAAAGGAAACATTGTTTTTACTGAACGTGATAGGACTAACTTGAATTGGTTGTCTGAGATTAAAAAACAAGAAATACAATGAAAAAAAAAAAAAAAAAATTCTATTATAGCTTTGTTGACTATTTTAGCTATAAAATTTTAGTTTTGGTGGTTAAAATTAAGCAAGACCAAGAAACGAGATGGTCCTTGTCATTTATGGTCTTTTCCAATCTGCAGTAACTATTACTTGCTTTACATATTTCTCTGTTTTTATAAAATTACATTCTGTAAGTAGAATGTATAAGCTGATTTTTGTTGTGTTCATGAATTTAAAATTAACTTTTGGTTACAGCTATTTGTGTACATGAAGTCCTAATCCTGGTCATAATAGGCTTCAAACTATCATTTACATGTAAAGAAGAAAAAATTATTCCCAAGGGTTATTTGGTATTGATGTGCAGCAATACAATGACGTGGTTTGGAATTTTCGCAGCAACAATTAATTGTTATGGCATTTTGGTCTTGGAATGATTAAATATCAAGTAGTTTGTTGGTTTGCTTAACTTTTTTTTAGTCTCTATTATAATGTAAGTTTCCCTTCATCTAGTTTGGTTTTGGTTTTCACATGCTAGACATGGCCTTCATAACAGGTACCAAAAACTAGAAAAAACCAAGGTAGTAGGGGACAACTTGACTCAGCTTTCTTTTCTTATGCTTCTATTTTAACATGGAAATTGGAAATCAAATTAAATGCTTTTAGCATTTTTAGTATCCTTGATGTAAATGCTCTAAAAGAGTCAATAAAGTGAACCAATTAATGTAATTTTACACAATTCACAAACTCAACTAGGTTAATAAAACCTAGTCGAGTCACACAGGTTTCTTAAAACCCACCAAGTTGCATTGGTTTTGACTGGGTCATGTACTGTTCCGATCCAATTGATCACTCGGCTCAATCTATGTGCTAGGCCACTAGGTCACTGGTCCAACTGGTCAAGGCGGGCCGAGTTTAATAACACTGCAAAAATACATCAATGCTTAAAGGAAATCAAATTTTATGGGTTCTAGTTAGCTCAATTGGTAAAGTCTCTGATGATTGAATAAAAAATCTAGAGTTCAATCCTCGCCTACACTAAAAAACTAATTGGTGTCTTGGTCTGATAATAAAAGACTTAGTTTAGGTCCAGTGCATCTAGTGCATTAGACCTGATTAGATGGTAACACGTGTATAAAAGTAGACATATGTCATCATCTCAACAGGTCCAGTACTATTGAACACTGGACCTAAGCTTGACCCAATAATAAATAGCTATTATTAAAAACGGACACCATAAATTAAAACTCTAAAAAAAAAAAGAGGTATATCTTGGCTTTATACAAAGACCTCACAAATCTAAAAAACATGGATAAAAGAAACTACAGCTCCTCTTGTCCCCTCTATCACTATCATTGCTTTCAAGAAAAGAACATGTGTACTATCAAAATAGATAAGGGCGAGTGTAAAAAAAAGTACGAGGCTAGTCACATTTTAATCCCCCTTGTTAAATTTGATAATAGTAATACCCAAGTCTCGATATTCTCTTAATTAAAAGAAAATTTCATCATTCACAAGGTAAGCTTTAACCAAGTATCTTATATAAGTAAATAACATCATGTAAGATAGTTTGGCACCCAAATTTTCATATTGAAGCTAAATTTTTCTTCTTGGTATGACAAAAACACTACTCATTGTATAATTAAATTGGGACATTAGTGTAGTGACAGGGTACCGATGGATTTCCCATAAGGATTGTAAGGTGATAAGCATTGCTTTACACTCGTATGCTTGGATTTTTTTGGATTTTTCTTTTCTTAGGAATGTTTGATCTACACCAAAGTCCACTCGTGTTGGTTGCGATTTCCATTCTAAATATCCAACTAAAATTTGTGTTTCCTTGTTATATTTTGTATCCTTGCCCGTGCATTCGCATGTGTTAAGAAGTAATTACACTAAAAATCAAAATTATGGAGAAGGATAGCCTGCTTGAAGAAGTTACATTTGCTCTTGCTTAAAGAAGGATTTGAAGCAAAGAAGTGAGTGCCATTACTTATTCTACAACTTGACTAAAATATAGACATTCAGGCTTCAGCTCACTTTAATTGCCTTTTGTTATGTATCCCACATCAGGCTAAAATGAATATTCAAAGGGATACTCACAATAAAAGAACTTGTAGAAGGTTAAGCATAAAGAAGAAGCCTTTATATTGAGAGGAGAGGATAGGAGGGCTCCAAAAGTTCCCATAAGGGAAGTTTAATATACTCAGTGTAGAAAAACAAGGCTTTGGATTCCTCTTAACTCAACTAGTCTGTCTCTTACCGAGATTTGGATTTGAATTCTGCCTACATCAAAAAGAAACTTATTAGTGTCTTGACTTAATAATAAAGAACAATTAAATGGATGTCAGTCATACCCACAAGTTTTAAATTCCATCTATCAAAAATAAAAAACTTAGAAAACATGGTTATTTGACCAAAAGTGGGTTCCAAAGTGAAAGAAAATTTTAATTCATAGGAAACACTTAAAAAAAGAAAAAGAAAAAGAAAAAAGAAGGCTATCCCCAAATCAGTACTGATTGAACCAAAGGCTGAAGGACATTCTTAGCATTGGGATGGTCCCACTCTAGGGCTTCCCATATGTTTGTTGAGATTCTTTGTAGTTTAGGTGGAGGAGATGGTTGTCCGCCAATATGGGGTAGGGAGAGAGGAATTCTCTTTAGTTTTGGACATCCAAATACTTGGATTACTTCGAGAGAATAACAGACCATTGTGCCCCTATAAATGCTCTCCAGTTGTGGTAGATGTTCAAGGGACAGATATCTCAGTTGTGGGAGAGATATTGTGAAATCATTATTAGCAGAGAGGTTGCTGCTCTCACCCAGCGCATATTCATGTCCTGTTGCTATTATTTCTTTCATTTGATAACAAGCAGAGACTCTAAGAGCTTCCAGGTTTTTAAAGTGCAGCAGCAAGCTGACCTCAAACAGCTTCTTCATAATTGGACAGCCAGCAATGGATAATTTTTTTAGAGCAGAAAATGTGCCAGGAGGCAGTGGTGCAGCTCTTTCTCCCCTAAAAAGGTCACACAAGTTGCACAATCTAATAAGTGCTAGGGACTCAAGGTTTTCAAGTAGGATGTAAGATGACTGTTGAAGTATGCACTCTATTCCATTGCAATAAGAAAGTACACAAGTCTTTAATTCACTAGCATTGTTCAATGAAGAAATACTGGATAAGCTGATGATACCATGACATTTGATAATTTGTAAGGTCTGAATGTCGCTTGGCAGAAGAAGCATCATGTCTTCTCCTCTGCCAATATTGCATTTTGTAAAATGTACTTCTTTTTGAAAAGATTTCATTTCTTCTTCAATTGCCTCATTCCCTTCTCCCACTCGGATGAAATAATTGTTGGGTCCTTGTTCTTGCAGACATCTCACATATGCATTAAAATCATTCTGGTCATTCAACTGGCCTGCAAAAGTTTCTAACTTTCTTAGGCTTGCCACTTCCCTTCCTTTCACTTTCAAGGTTTTTGAAGCCCCATAAATCATGAGGAATTGGAGAGAAGTGAGTTTAGGTAATATCCCTGAATGTATAATTTCCAGATTGCGTGCATAGAGATTAAGATACTTAAGACTGACCAACATTTCCATTCCTTGGGGTACCTCCTTGATTCCACTATGACTGAAGTCTAGCTTCATTAACACCTTCATCTTTGCTAAGGAGGGCACATACTTCAATCGGTAACAACCTCTCAGCAGTAAAGCTGTGAGATTCTCCAACCCAGACACAGAATCTGGCAAAATCTCAAGGCCAGTATCGGATAGATCAAGAACCTGGAGCACATGCATATGCACAAAAAAAGAATTTGGAATGAGAGTCAAAGTATGATTTGATGATAGCAACAGGGTTGAGAGCCTATGACAGTTGGGTGATAAGTTGGAAGGGACTTCTGATATGTAGTTGTGCATTAAGGAGACCTTCTCAAGATTCTCTGCCCACTTCTCAATGTTTGGAAAATTTCTCAAATACACACCAGCTTCTACCAGGAATTGAGGACTTGTGCTTGTGATCTGGAGTGCCATGTCTCGAATCAAATCATGCATTTTCACCCATTTCATATCGTTGTTTTGGTCCGCAACACTTTCTAGTAGGCAAGAATTTTCAAGCTTATTTAACATAGCATGGCCCTTGTCAAACTCTGCACGCTTGTTCTTCATTCCTTCTATTACTCCTCCTGCAATTAAATGCTCTATCAACTCCTTTCTCCCAATCAAAAAGTCTTCTGGGTATAGTGCACAATAAAGGAGACAATGTCTAAGTCTCTCATCTTGCAGTTGAATATAGCTGAACTTTAGCTGTTCATACACCTTCCCCATGCCATTGAGGCCCGATGTAGATACTCTCAGTTCTTCCAAAGCATTCCTCCACTCACAATGGTCAACTACACCCTTCATACTTCTAGCTATTGTGACAATCGCTAGTGGCAAACGACCACACTCTTTAGCAATATCCTTTGCAACTGTTTCTATTTCTGGAGCAACAAGGTCACGTCCAACTTTCTCCAAGAATAAATTCCATGTTTCATTTTCAGAAAGGAGCTGCACTTTTATTTTTTTGCATCCCATCCTTACACATACATCAGATAATCGAGTTGTTAACACTATTTTGCATTCATTATCCCTAGTAGGTTCTGGTATCCCTACTTCCTCAAGTTCAAATTCTTCCCACAGATCATCTAAAATTAGAACATACCTCTTTCTCATTCTCAACATTGCCAGTAACTTTGCTGCCCTTATTGTTTCACTTTCGCTTTCTGAAAGGCCTAATTCAAAGGCATGTGCAATTTTACTCTGCAATTGAATCACACTGGTTGCCTTTGGTACAGTGACCCATATGGCATTATCAAACTTACCAGTCTCAATCAAGAGTCGATTATAGATATGTTTCATGATGGTTGTTTTGCCAACACCCCCAATTCCATGAACTGATACTTTTCTGACATCATCATCCATCAAACATGCCCAAATTTCTTCCATATTTCTTCTAGTTGTGTCACCTACTATTATTGTGGTCGGCAGCATCACCCTATTGCCATCAGGACCATCAACTACCAAACTGTCATTAAAACTACCCTTCTGATGAAGCTCTTCCACTTCCTGAATTTTTTTAGTAACAAGTTTTCCTAAATGAGCGCGTGAGAGAAATTTCCCCTCTCCAACTTCTTGGTTTATGGTTTCCGCTTCACCATTCATCTTTTGCACATTTTCCAACCAAAGTTGAACCTCTTTCTTTAACTGTTTCCCTAAACAAAGCTCTATATTCATTCTTGATTCAATGTCCTCCTTCCGACTATTCACTACTTCCAACTTGTTATGGAGAATTATCATCTTTTCATCAAGGCTTCTATGATATTTCACACATTTACCAATTGGAGCCCATATTATTTTTGCAATTTCTAAGATTGTCCCTGACAGCTCCATAATTGAGTTCCTGCATAGTTACAAAATAGGCATTAGGACATAATAAGCATATTCAGTCAAATCTTATATAAAAAGAAGCATATAGAAAATACTTGGCCAAGTTTTCAAAAAAATTGGAGTGACTCCTACTTAATGCTTGGCCATGTTCAGAAATAAATACTAGAATAAAATGCTTGATGTCTCCTTCACTCTCTCTTCAGACAGATCTTTTGCAGCTTGGCAATCTGTATGTTAAATTGGAAATACATTGAGTATTGATCCTTAGTTTCTTGCAATCTGAAACCTGTTTTTGATTCTGCTCCTTCAATTGGCAATTCAAAAGTTTCCAGTATTTTAGTTTAGTTACTTTTTATTGAATTTCTGTATGGCTATTCAGATTTTATGAGAGAATGTGTGATTGACACTGAATGAGGGTCCTAGGAGTTTCAGCATAAATTATTTATTACAAAAGATCTTTACTAGATTCACTTCCCATAATACTACACACTTAATGGGAAGAAAATTGTTTTGTTACAGTTCACCAAGCTGCTAAGAATGATGTGGACTCAACAATTAATTTTTCAAGATGTTATGGGAAGATCAACATGCTTCAACAGATTAAGTCTTTAAATACTAATAAAACTCCACGTGAACATAAGAGCACACCCACCTCCCCAACCCCTCCCCCCAACATTTCTCAACTCAACTGAGTTCTATTTAAGTCTTGTTCATGTTCTGTTCTGCAAGCTGTATTTGTTTTGTTTTCTACAGCTCTGTCTATACCAGTTCTTTTTCTCTGTACTTTTTCTGTCCCATTAAATTCATGTACCAAACAAAAAGAAAATTGCATCACTTTACCAAAAGCTTAAGCTGTGGCATAAAAAAAAAGGCTTAAGCTGTGCGGAGACAGGCTCAAACTCATGACTACTTATTTTGATACGTGATAAAATATTACTTGTTGTAAACGTTAAGAAGAATTTAATCATTATTCTAATCAATATACGAATATTCAATTTAAGCAGAAATATCCGTGGATCTAATAGTGAGTGAGTGATCTTGGTCTGAATATTTTATAAGGGGGCAACCCTAAGTGATCAGATTTTCTCTTTCCATTCATTGAAGATACAGTCAACTTAGAATATTACATGAGAAATTAAACACACAGAAAAGCTGAAGCAATGGCCCTTAGACCAAATAGCATCCCCCAATAAACAAGGAGTAAAGGATGAGATCACAATTCAACACAACAAATATGTAAGTTGAATGTGCCATTAAAAAAGAAATAGCTGAACCTACAAGAATTTTGAGAATAATATTTAGAACCTGGCTTGATCACAAACTGGTACCACTTTGGGAGAGGTCTGATTCAATTCAAAGGATGTGTGGAAGTAACATTAAAAAGTCTAACACTCAATGAAAGAGAAAAGAAATCCAGAGAGTAAAAAGAGCAAGCATCAGACCATGACTAAAGATGGGAAATATTATGTGGACTTGGATGGACAACAGCGTAAGGATTGGTTAGCTTGCCATGACTACAAGTCAAGGAGGGTATTTTCTATGTGAAAAAAGTTCTATTACAATTGGCATAACTACGTTATTTGTGAGGCAATCTAGTCAAGTGATTAAGAAACACAGGAAAAGGATTTCTCCGTTGAACCCTATTTTGGTCTAGCGGCCTAGGGAAAATTATCAATGGGACCACCGTCTAATATCTCACTCTTCAACAAGTGGGATCCACATGCAAAGAGAGGTTGATCTCAAGAGATTGTCTCACAACTTCACAAGATACCCTTCTATTTATGGTTTTCTTGTTCTTTTCCTTGTGAATTATCAAACAAATGGGACGGCCAAGGAAAAGTCCTCTCTTTCAGACTCCACATTGCTATGTGGGAAACAATCGGTGGCACTGTTGGTCAAGGTAGCAATAATTCTTCCAAGATTTATGTGTTATCTTGTTCCAAATTGTATGGTGTTATCATATTTTTCTGACTTTTTTTTTTTTTTTTTCGTAGAATCATATTTTTCTGACTTTAGCTTCTTGTTTCTAGAAGGATTGCACATTGTATGCAATTCTTTTTCGTTCATAAATTAGTTTATATTATTGATTATTTAACCTATCAAATCATTCAAGCATGATTATTCCAACACAAAAGTCTCCATAATTTATAGAAGTTTGGTTTGAGGGAAAGAGCCTTCGAATAATTGAGTTTAATTTCATAATGGTATAAAAATGAGAAGAATGCAGATTTGATGTGTCTAGCTCTTACAATTAGGTCAATTTTATGGTTGTGATTGTTGTGCATCTTTGGAGATGCCTTCTAATTAGACACTGTGTGTGTGTATATATATATATATATTTTTGCTAAAATTATTGACTTGTTTAGTTTCCAGTTATTAATTTCATAAAGTGTGGCTATCAGTTTCCCAGGTAAATAACTAATTCTTCTGTTTTCCCTGATCCATATAGCCTATAGGTACAGGTGAAGGAGAACAAAACAACTTAAAACATTTGATTATTTGAAACTAACCATCTTAGTACTTTTTCCCAATAAAAGCATGTAACTTTGGCTCTTCATTCTTTGACTCGGCACAAATAGTCTACTGCATTGACACCAACTCTTCGTGAAATTATTCGCTTCCAGATGACTCTCATAAAATTTCTGGTATAGTAAATGTGTGTGTGTGTGTGTGTATGCACCTTATATAAATGTCGAATGCTATACATATGGTTCAGGAAAATGTTAAAAAGTTCTGTAGTAAACATTTTCTAGGAGCCTTTTTATAATTGGCCTTAAGGATTAGGCCTAGAGCCTTTCCGGCTGATGGGTATACACACAGGGATAGAGAGCAGAAGTGGGGGAAAAAAAGAAGTAAGAAGATGAATTTTTTTTCTTTAGTCAAACAAAAAGAAGGAAGAAATGGGACAGAAAATGGACATGCAAACAATAGGCTGTACATTAAAATACGTTGTGGCCCCAGAAGAGTCATGTGAACTCAAACCGTCAGATATGACCTATCCATCATTTTTTTTTGTATATATGAATTCTCTGCTATCCATCATATAAATACATTGCCTGCAAATTTCTTCTCAACTCTCACAACACATGAACCTGACAAATCGTTTCAACGCATTTCTCATTTCAATTAACAAACTTTTGCTCCAAATTTTGTCAAAATTTGATCCACAACTTCCACGGCCAACACCACCTTGTGATGAAGCCGTCAACCTAGAAGCACCGCCTCAACCAGCTGGATTGGTAGTTGAACACTGCAAAAAGGACTGGACCAAGACTATGGTTGTTTTTTGCTTGACATCGGCTATTGCTATAGCACTGCTACCCCTACAAGTCCACTCACAACTCCTAACATCTCTGCTCTTGCTCTCTGTAGCAATTTTACTCTGCTTCACTTGTTTCTTTGTTAGCGAATTCATAGATTCCAAGTTTGTAGCGACAGTTTGACTGCTCAAGAAATTTGGTGAATTCTTCAGTCACAGCGTTTTTTATGGCCATTACCATTCCATTTCCTTTTTACCTCAAATGTACTAGCTGGGCCTTCTATTCCATTTCCATCCTGTTTGTTTTAATCAGCAGTTGCTTTTAACTTGAGGGATTGGATCCCTCCATTTCCAAAAATGGTTGAAAAGAGCAAATTATTCACATAAGGTAAAATTTCTCATAGTGGAAAATTGTCTCCTAGATTGTAGGAAAGTGTCAAAATGATTATACTCCAAATAGGATTTATAATTTTCTAAGAAAAAGATAAGTGCTAATAGATAAGTGGTTTTAAGTGTTAGAATCTGTGCACACAAACTCGAGCTTCAACAATGGAGTTTAGGGATCGAAGACTAGAGATATCTAACATATTCTAAAATTAAGAAAAGAACTTGTTTGCTGTAAAAATAGATAAGTGTGAGTTGTACAAAGCCTATGAGGGTTCGGTGATATGAGAATTTAGTAAGAATCTGTATACATACGTGAATGCCTTTTATATTTTGTAGATACACTACAAGAAAACTATCTTAGAATAAAGTAAATGTCAACTCATGCTTTTCACTAACAAACATGAACTGCACAGCTGCTGCACTAGTATTGGAACAACATAGTAGTATAATACATTCATAAGAAAACAACATCATCGCAGTATAATCATCCTATTCATGTATACTGTTTAGATACTTTAGAAATATCTATCTCACGATGATAATAGCATAAATATTCGTTATATGATATCTTTGGTTAACCTTTTTGATAAGCAATAGCATGTAAGCTTAGTTATAGTTCCAATCAAACATCCAACAATCTCCACAGTGTCAAAGATTCTCGGTATTTCATCGCAACCTATAAGTTATGACTCATCAACCATGAGGTTGATTGGCTTTACCTTAAGTTAGTCTCGTGCCAAACAATAGCGAGTACAACTTTTTTTCTGAGGCTTTAGCGACCAAAACACTATTTCCATGGAAACCAAACCAGTATATATTGTTAATTTCCTCTTCCTAGCTACAGAGCATACCAGTATATATAATTAATTTCCTCTTTTTATCAAATCTATACTTATTTTTTTCAAATATTTTAGATGTAACATAGCATATCGACAACATTCTTAATTTATCGTTTTCTTAAAATATTTAATTATTTTATATAATTGAAATGCGCACAGTTTAGGTACGGATGTACAGTCTCACTGTTCTCGTCATCTAAGCCAAAGATTACAACTTAATACTAACAATTTCAATCTCATCAATCTTGCAACCTGAACTCTCACAGGATCAAAGAAATCCTAACCCACCTTAAAGAGATTCCCAAAACACAATTACACACATCTGATCTAATAACATAATGCACCAATCCAAAGAAAAAACATTCAAAAACAAAGTAACTACAGTATTTTTTCTTTTTCTTTTTTTTTTATCTTTTTCTTTTTTTGAGAAGAAGAGAAGAACATGCACGGCACTGGCAGTTACTGCAATACTTTAGGAAACAAGAAATTGTACAAAAACATGGCAGTTAGACTAACGTCTATAAAAACATAGAATAAGGCCATATCAAAATTTTCTATAATAGATAATAGATATCATACTGGATATTATTCATGTCAAATTTCAGCACAACCCAGCCTCCTGGTCTCAAAATAAACTTCCACAGTATTCTATAAGCATAATATTCCCCTGCAGCTCAACCCTATTACAAAACTTATTTGAACCTTTTAACTTAAATCACTTGCAATTTTACGAACATACTTCACAGCATATATAATATTTACCAGTGAATTCTCAATACCATATTATTTTTTAAATTTCCCATAAGGTGGCAGACTATAATATGCCCTTGAAATATTTAGGTCCTAAAAGAAAAATTATTCTCCATTATGTAGCAGTCCATTTGCTGTAAAACTTGATTCACCTTATTTAAACATGAGATATGACACCCGCCAACTAGGCGTATGATATGTTTTTTCCAAGCCAATCCATTTATAATTGTGCATGCAAACAAATACAAATTATTGAGTACACACGTGTGAGTGAATTCTCACATTAAATAATGATGAAAATAATGAGTGGTTATTATAATAATAGAATTGAACATATACACATTGGGCTTAAGCTTTTTGGGTTAAATTGTGTCTCTATATGTTATATTAATTATTCAAGTAATCTTCCCAAAGTGTTTATCTCCCCAACAAAAATTACACAATTAAATTTTTTATTTTTATAATTGATAATAATTACACAATTCATTCTAGCAACCTAATCATAGAATAGACAATAATTCAAGAATTTTAATCATAAAATGGACATATTGTCAAAATAAGAGCTGGTATACAATTTGTCTTTCACTATAAGAAAAATCATGTATTGCAATCCATTAACCAAGAAAGCATATAATTCATTACTACAATATGTTATAAAATTCATACCACATTCAAGCCTCCTCAGCCGTTGTGCTAACATCCTCAACCTTTCCAAGTTCTTTTAAAACACTTCGTATCCCCAAATGTCAAACATAACCACCATAACCACCACTCCAGCATCCAAAACCCTCGTAAGCCAAGAGCCTTGTAGCTCTATTGGTTGGTACTTTCTACTATTTTCAAATGAGACATCCAAAATTCAAATCTCTCATTCTCCTAGACATTGAATTATATTTTGATTTCTATTTGTTAATAATTGGCCCATGGCCACCAGACTGAGAGCACATTCTTCCAATATTTAAGGCTCTGCCTTCCCTCGAAACTGCAATCTAAACTTCTTCATCTTTGGTTAGGTGCATGTGCTTTATCCCTTCTATTAGACCTTGTTCCATCCTAACTTGAGCATATCAGTTGACCATCAGAATAGGATAACAAGCAACCTAATCTGGGCCAAAGAAAAAGGATTCCTATGCTTTGAGAGAGAGAGAAGATCTCCTACGTTTCTAGAGACAGGAAGACTCGAGAGACTCAAGAGAGGAAACCCCAAAGAGAAGACCCAAATATGCAACATGTAACATTATTGATTCAAATTCTTGTATGTATCATTAGGGTCCTGTAAACACCTTAACAAGTTCCCTAAGGGCATTTGTTAATGGACTATTTTTAAAAAAAAATTAATATTACTTTTATGGAAAATATAAAAAAAAGTTCAATAAAAAGTTTCTAAAAATAGTTCATAAACCAATGACATTAGGACATTTGTTAACTTTTTCCATTAACATGATAAATTAATAATTCATTATACAATGTATATAAAATTTATATGATATAAATGATTTTCTTGCATAACGAGATAAATTGATAATTCAGTATACAATGTATATAAAATTTATATGATAGAAATGATTTTCTTGCATATTCTTGGGACTAACATTTACATAAGATCTATTTGGTAAGTAAGAAGTGTAACAACCGCAATCCATAATCCAGAGATTTGTGAGTATACCTGACCTATTATACCAAGTTCAACTAAATACTAACATTAACCAAAACAAATTTGTAGACAAGTACTCTATTCTTTCCTAATAAAAACAAAACATCTAAAATGTTACATCCCTAAGTAGATAGGAAATCATCAAGGACTGAATCTTCTCCATGAATATCTCCATGTAACGTACAAATATTTTCTTTCTAAATTTCAGCAATATGCAACAAAATTCTAACTCATCAAAAAGAAAAAAAAAAAAAAAAAAAAAAAACACCAACAACAACAACAAAATATCAAGGGTTTAACATGTTCCAACAAACTAGAGACCCAAAAAATACATCTATGCTAAATAGGAATCAAGTGCATCTTGGTTTTATACAAAATGCCTCACAAATCTAAAAAACAAAGATAAAGGGAATTATAGATCCTCTTGTCATCTCCATCACCGTCATTGCTTTCAAGAAAAGAACACTAGTTCCTCAAAAATAGACAAGGGTGAGTGTAAAGCCTGTTAGGGTTAGGTGACAGGAGAATTTTTAGTAAGATTGTATTTATACATTAAAGCTTTTTATATTCTGTGGATACACTACAAGAAAACTTTCTTAGAATAAAGAAAATCTCAATTCATGCTTTTTCACAAAAAACATGTACTGCAATACTTGGAACAACAAAGTACAGTCATAAGAAAATAAAACTAATACACTATAGCAGTATAATCATTTAATCCATACTTCTAGATACTTTAGAATATTTCTCTCATTATTATAATAACATAAATGTTCGTCACATAATATCTTTGGTTAACCCTTTTGATAAGCATGTAAGCTTAGCGAGAGTTCTAACTCTCTAGATCAAGAATCCAACATTCTCCACAGTTCCGGTATTCTTGGTATTTCATCATAACTCATCACAATCCGTAGGTAACTCATCAGCAATGGGAGTGATTGGCTTTAACTTAAGCTGGCCTTGTGCCAAACAAGCATGAGTATAACTTTCCTTCTAACGCTCAGTGGCCAAAACATTATTTCCATGGAAGACCATTATTGTTAGCCCTTACCGGCTAAATTCACAGCATGCCACCACAAATGCTCATTTATACTCTCAAATCCATAAAATTTTCAAATATTTTAGATGTAATTTAGCACCTCCACAACATTCTTAATATGGCATTCTCTTAAAACATGTAATTATTCTTACATAATTAAAATGTATAAAACATTAGTATGGTTCCTTAGGTGTTGTATTTTAAGTTCTCCAATTAAATTCAACCATGTTGTTGCATTGACCAATACAACAAGATAGTGTTATCTTTTCTCATGGAAAAATAAATTCAACCATATAACTTATTGACCAATGCAACTACATGATTGATTTAATTGGACCTAAGGTACCATACTTAAGGATCTCTAACTAAGTCTCAACCAATTGAAATAATATAATCATATTTCAAAAGCTTAGGGAAATGCTTTAGTTGAGAAATTTGAGAAATATAATTGTAGATAACAATTCAATACATAATTAATTTGTAATAAAATCTCATGATCTAACAAATGACTCATATCACAAGTCCCTAACTTGAAAACCAGCAGGAATAAAATCTTAGCCCTAAAGGAGCTCAAGTCTCAATGTTCTCGTAATCTAAGCCAAGGATTACAACTTAATACTAGCAATTTTAATCTCATAAATCTCGCAACCTAAACTCTCATAGGAACAAAGAAATCCTAACACCACCTTTAAGAGATTCCCAAAACACAATTACACACATCAAATAACATAATGCACCAATCCAAAAAAAAAAAAGCACTCATAAACAAAGTAACTACAATATATATTCTAAGAAACAAGAAATTGTAGGAAAAACATGGCAATTAGTCAATTAGACTAATGTCTTTCTTCCAAGTATAAAAACATAGAACGAGGCCATAACAAAGTTTTCTCTAATAGATATCATAGTTCATACTGATATTATTCATATCAAATTTCAGCCCAGCCCATTAACCCCAATCTCAAAATAAATTCCACAATATTCTATAAGCATATTATTCCCCTGCAGCTCAGCCCTATTACAAAAATTATTTGAACCTCTTAACTTAAATCACTTGCAATTTTACTAATGTACTTCACAGTATTCATACTATTTAACAGTGAATTTTCAATACCATATTATTTTTCAGATTTTATTAGAGCTCCCACAAGGTCGCAGGCTAAAATATGCCCATGACATAAAACTTGATTCACATTATTTCAACGTGAGATATGACACCCCCAAGCTATAATGTGTGTTTGGGACTAGCTTATAAGCTAACTTTTTACTTTTTAGGTTTCTCAAAAAAAAATTTACTTTTTAGCTTTTATATACAACTTTTTAAAACCTCACTTTTTCTTACTTTGTTAAAGTACATGTATACTTTAGCATATAGGAAAAAAAAAGGTTTTAGCAAAAAATTAATTGTGGATATGAATTTATACCAGAAAATTACACAATTCAATCTAGCAACATAACCATAGACTAGACAAAAATTAATCAAGCTTTTATTAAATCACAAAAAGGACAAGTTGTCAACATAAGAAATGCTATGCAATTTGTCTTTCACTATACGAAAATCATGTAATGCAACCCATTAACCAAGAAAGCAAATAATTACACTATGTTATAAACTTTATATCACATTCAAGCTTCCTCAGTTTGGGAAAAACTGTTTGCTTCAAGCCACTTGCTTTTGGTATTACCTTTTACCAAATAATTACCGGAACTAGCTTTTCTGAGTGTGTTTGGAAAGTGATGAAAGTTGAAACTTGTTAGAGTTTTTTGCTTAGTTTTACTATTATGTGCATGTCTTATTATACTTTTTGATACAATTTATGGATTCTACTGTACAATTCAATTAGCTTTTAACTTCTAGTTTTTTTCTATAGTACTTTTAGCAAAAAAGAAAAAAAATTCAGTTTCAGCTAAATAAGCTATTCCCAAATAACAAATTTTATAATATTTAAACATAAAACCAAAAAAAACAAAAAAATTATATGTTGTTGATGTAAGAAGCATTTATTACATTCATGACTACGTCAACTTAAACAAACATTAAACACTAAAGATGTAGTGAAAAAAAAAAAAAAAAAACACAAACACAAACACAAACATCAGATGAATTTACTAATACATGTGTTAAGCAACTACCATTAGAACCGTGCAAAAGATTTCAGATTTTTTATCTTACCTCTTCAAAATTTGATGATAAAGTTCGTGGGTCTTGGTGTACGGACACGTGGTTTGTTCTATCTAAATTTTGTTCTTATTGAGACTGATTATTGACAGGTGAGTTGTAAAGTCCAGAACGGTGGACGGATATGGTGGCGGAGGGTGGAGAAGTGGAGTCGTTTGCATTGTCCTCTCATTGTTCGACGAAATGACTGATTGGGATTTGAGAAGATGAAGAGGAAAAGAAACGTGTTATGGAAAGCTAACAAGTCGAATGCGGTGGTAGTAGAGACTCGACTACAAGAAGTGGAAGCGACACTTCAAGTATTGTTTGTATAAAGCTTTACAAGCGTGAAACGAACCAGCAAGATGGGGATGTAGCTCAGATGGTAGAGCGCTCGCTTAGCATGCGAGAGGTACGGGGATCGATACCCCGCATCTCCATTTCTTCCCTTGTTTTTATTTCTGCGTTAATTGATCCGAATAAACTGAAGCCATCAAAAGCAGCCAGCTCTCTTCACACGTGCCATAAAGCTTTTTTTTATTTTATTGTGTCGTCATTTTCGTTCATTTTAATTTTAGACTTATACGTTTTCTCATTAATATTAAGCATTTAGAACTATAAATACAACTAAGAGTATCATGAGACTAGCTTCAACAAATAAACAAATATTACACGTTTATTTTGTAGAAAAAAAAAACCTGCTTTTTATTTTATATATATAATTTTTATTTTGAGAATCTAATTTATAAATAGATAAATTAATTTGAAAATCAATAGGAAATGGAATATATCTTTTAGACAATATTTTAGTGAGAGTTAGAGTTGTACTTTTACTGAATTGTCCTTTAGTTTTGTCTTTACATAGACATAAAAGTATATGGGCATTTTTTAACCCAAAAAAAAAAAATTCAAATAGGAGAAATCCTTAAATAGTAATATAGATACTGGCTTCTCAACCTATGGTTGAAACTGGGCCTACGTATTAGCTGTTTCCTCTTCCTCTCCTAGTCATTCTATGTTAAATGGCCCAAGGCCACAAAGCTGGCCCTGTTTCATTTACATAAGCTTTTTTTGGTAAGAAGTGTCACAACCGTAATCCAGAGATTTGTGAGTATACCTGACCTATTATACCAAGTTCAATTGAAAGAATTAAGTTATTCACTTCATTGCTATATCCATTCAGTTAACTTTCTTATACATCTCACAAAACCCACAAATTACACACCCGATTCTAAGATTACCATAATTTAGCACTATCTATAACTCTAAAAACCAAATTAAAAACATACTGTAAATATTAGAATAATGATACAAATGTTGACTTTCAAAATTTATGGACAATAATAAATCAACCAAAAATACGGAAGAATCATATTATATATAATCTGATTCTATAATATGATTGCTTCTAAACTAGAGACCCAAAAAATACATCTATGCTTAATAGGAATAAAGTGCATGCATCTTGGTTTTTATACAAAATACCTCAAAAATATAAAAGACAAAGATAAAGGAAATTACAGATCCTCTTGTCATCTCTATCACTGTCATTGCTTTCAAGAGAAGAACACTATCCCAGTATTACTATAAAAATAGACAAGGGTGAGTGTAAAGCTTGTTAGGGTTAGGTGACAGGAGAATTTTTAGTAAGATTGTATTTATACATTAAATCCTTTCATATTCTGTGGATACACTACAAGAAAACTTTCTTAGAATAAAGTAAATCTCAATTCATGCTTTTCACAGATCGACAAACATGTGCTGCAATACTTGGAACAACATCGTAGTCATAAGAAAATAACACTATAGCAGTATAATCATTTAATTCATACTTCTAGATATTTTAGAATATTTCTCTCATGATTATAATAACATAAATCTTCGTCACATAATATCTTTGGTGAACCTTTTTGATAAGCATGTAAGCTTAATGAGAGTTCTAATTCTAGATCAAGCATCCAACATTCTCCACAGTGCCGGTATTCTTGGTATTTCATCATATTCATAACTCATCACAATCCATAGGTTATAACTCATCGACCTTGGGAGTGATTGGCTTTACGGCTTTACCTTAAAGCTGGCCTTGTGCCAAACAAGCATAAGTTTCCTTCTCTCACGCTCAGTGGCCAAAACATTATTTCCATGAAAGAACATTATTGTCAGTCACATTAATACTAATAGGAGATTTATGCAACTCTTAGCTACGTAAATATGAGATTTATGCTAATTGACAAAATCCATTAAGATAAAAGTCCAACTAGGTAGGAGCTGAGCTAGGATTAGTAGGTTCTATTGTAAATAGATATTTGGGATAAGTTAAGATCTTTGTACCTGCAACCTCAATTGATTAGTGGAGATTTTTTAGAAGTGGTGACTTACATAATCAACTATTAAGGTTTTTCCTACGAAGGTTTTTCCATTTGTAGCCATATCATCATGTTAAATTTATTTTCCACTAAACTTACTCTAGATTGGCGATGTGATTGTGCCTTTAACGTGACTTTGAAAGTAATTAAATTAATTAGGCAACTAGAGTAATTTTTTTTTTTTTTTTTTTTTTTTTTTGAGAATGCGGCAACTAGAGTAATTGGTTAATTGAATTGGGACCAAATTATAACTTAATAATATTTTCGTGCATATTAAACCTTCATGTAATTGTATGGCAATATTTTATTTGAGATGAAGGTTCAAATGCTGGGATTAGATTTACTGCCTGAAGAATCTCGGTTGAGCGATATTAGGCTGTCAGGCAACATGTCAGACGAAGTGCAGATTTTGAAAATCAATTGGCAGCGATGAGTCTCACCCTACCCTTGGTAGACATTTCGGTCTAGCAATATCGTCAAAACTTGAAAGAATTAAGTTATTCACTTCATTGCTATATCTATCCAGTTAACTTTCTCATACATCTCACAAACCCACAAATTACACACCCGATTCTAAGATTACCATAATTTAGCACTATTTATAACTCTAATAACCAAATTAAAAACATACTGTAAATATTAGAATAATGATACAAATGTTGACATTCAAAATTTATGGACAGTAATAAATCAACCAAAAATACGGAAGAATCATATTATATATAATCTGATTCTATAATATGATTGCTTCTAAACCATTCGTTCTATTCCTATTAGATACAGCGGTCAACAACACAATTATCAGATCAGCGCTATTATTTATTTATTTATTATTATTTTTATTAAGAGAATCGCCATTCCCACAAACTATCAGATCAGCACAGGGTGTCCAGCCAGACCCGGACCCGATCCAACCGACCAGACCCGACCGGAACCGACCCACCCGCGACCGATCCGTGAGCTCCGGTGGTCGGCGACGGGTTGCAAAGCCCAGAAACCGAGTCCGGCGGGTCGGATGGCGGGTTCTCTCCTCTAAAACCCGCCTCAACCGACCCGACCGGAGCCTTACCAAAATCCGGCGAAATACGAATTTTCTGGGGATTTTTTGGTCAGAATACCTTAGATTTTTATGAGATTTGGGTCGGATTTCGGAAGATATCACCGAATCTAGTGAGATCTCAGCCAGATCTGGTGGAAATCTCACCGGATCTAGCGAGATCTCACCAGATCCGGTGAGATCTCCGCTGGATCTAGCGCATTTTGGCCTGAAATCAACTATTTTGGCCGGATTTTCCACCGTGAACGGTTTCGACCGAACCGACCGTGTTTCCGGCGCAAAACCGACCGCTCCGATCCGACTCCCTCGCCGGTCGGCGGCGGGTCAGAACATTCTCCACCCTAGTTTGGCAGGCCGGTCTCAGGTTGGGCACAAACCCGACCCGTGGACACCCCTAAGCACAGCTATAGGTTATTTTGCTTTCAACTGTTATGGCCTGTTTGGAAGTTTACAAAAGGAGGGGAGTAGAGTAAAATGAGGGAGAGTAATTCAATTACCTTGTTTGGAAGTTTTTTAAGAAAGGAAAGGGGTTTGGAGGGGTTTCAATTACCTCTAACCCCTCATTTTTAATTCCCCAAATTGGAGAGATTTTGATGGAGAGTAAAGTAGATAAATTATTGACCAAATGAATTTCCCAATTTACCCTTTCTAAATTAACAAAATTACAAACCGATTATATAAATACTCTTTATTTGTTTCCTGAGAAAATTTAACACTACAAATAACAAATCTTCCCAGTGCTTTCTTACAAACCAAACACAATTTCTACTAAATTTAGTATCTTTACCGTTTCTATCCAATATTTTCTCAGCAACCAAACAGAAAAGAGAAACCCAAAACCAAATACTACACAAAGTCTCTAATTGCATAGATCCAAAGATCCAAACCCAAATCCATAAACTAATAGAGCAACGATCACAAAACACAAAATCAATCACACCTAGTTTCCCACATATTCTCGGCATCCAAACACCCCCACGAAATCGAACCTAAAAAAAAGAAATCAAAGACTAAGCAACAAGGTATTCGAGCACGGCAGAGAGGTAAACTGGAGCTCTGGCACCAACACGCTTGGCGTACTTGCCGGCTTTTAAGAACCGAGCGATATGACCCACAGGGAATTGAAGCCCAGCTTTCTGTGACCGAGAAACAGACTTTGAGGACTTTGGTTTGCCTCGGCCACCCTTCGTTGAACCTCCTGTGGAACTCATGGTTTTGTTTGGGTTTTGAATTTTTGAATTTTGTTTGGGTTTTGAATTTTTGAATTTTTGAATTTATTTTTATTATAATTTTTTTTTAGGTAATAAAAATTATTTTATAATAGTTAATAGTAGTTTGTACTTTTATTAGCGGTATTTGATGGAATGAGAATGTTGATTAAATAATTATTTAATCTAACAAATTAATCATAGACCAATGTTGCAAGTCCATTTTCAAATAGGGGTAAATTTGTTTATTTAAATCATTTCCTCTTTATTCCATCCTAATTTTTAAAACATCCAAACAAGAGGAAGGGCTAATTACTCCCTTCCCCCTTACTAATTTTAAAAACATCTAAACAAGATGGAGGATAACCATTCTCCTTTACTCTCCTCCCCCTCCTCCCCTCTACTCTCCTCCCTCTTTGAACTTCCAAACAAGCCATTAGTCAAGCTATTAAGATTATCGTGCCTATCTTACGTGGAGTTGGAAAGCGGACGCAAAAACAAAAGAGAAAGGGGAAGAATAAGAAGAAGAAGAAATTTAATTAGGATGTTGTAAAGTGACAACAATTATTCTATTATTATTTATTGCTTAATTACCAACTCCCTTGACAGGTTATTTTCGTTTGAAACTTGTAATAGCGTCTTTGGCTGAGACGGAAGGACACAACTCAATGTAGTTATGTCTTATGTAGGAGTTATATGGGATCCCAATCCGTTGTAAAGAAAAGTCTGAGACGGACTCGAAGTCGTACTTCCTTTTTTTTTAAGAGTATTCACATCAGTTTAATCTATTTTTTCTATTTTATGTAATTACTTTTCAAAAATATTCACATTAAACTATCTATTATAAACTCTATTTTATTATAATATTAAAAAAAAAAATTCACACACAACAATAATTATCCATTCTTTTTCTTCATTCTTTAAAAGTAATTAAAGAATGAATAAAAAATTAAATGCAAAATGAATAGTTCCAATGCAAATTTACATAGTTACTATAATTATAAATGAAATTTACACAATTATACATGTGTGTGTGTGTGTGTGTGTGTCTTAGATCCGAATTTGCATGCATATTTTGGAGATGGATTTTTGTGTCTTAAATCCTAACTTGATATCACTAAGATCTTAAAAATATATCATTTAGTATGAATATTTATGTACATATTTATGTGTATATTTGTGTGAGTCTTAGTGCTAGACCCAAAGAAAATGTATGTAGGAATTTCCATCTTGGGTGGAGGATCAATTGTAGTTTTTGATTTGGATGATGAGCAATCAAAGAGGAAAGTGAATGGTTCAAATAGAAGACCAAAACATCAAGGGAGAATCCAGAGGGAAATTATCTTAGCAGGTTGCAATATACTACGCACGAGGATTAAGATGTGAGAAAGTTTCAAGTTATCTACTCAGCAAAGGATTATTTGTTTTCTAATTATTTGTTTTGTGTTATTTTATAAGGTGAACATGTATTATCAACTTATGTTCAAAATGTAATACCGGCTTTCTAATTATTTGTTCATGAGTAAGCTACAAACACAAATGTTCTAACTTTGTATTAGCTTGAACCACATAACATGTCTAAGCATTTCAACTAGCAACTTTATGGACGCTATTCTACTAAAAAAAGAAAAAGCCCTTAATGGACACTAAAACATGTTCTATAAGTCAAATAAATCATAAACCCGTGCGTCACATAGCTAGGTTAACGACTAGTCTATATATATTTAAAAACTTAAGCGTAGCATTTATTTTTGCTACGCTTCAGTTGAACCACATCAGCAGCCACGCCATTATCATTTTTTTGTTTCCAATTTTTCTTATATATATTTTTAAATATTTTCTCATTTAAGGTTACTTAAAAACTCCATTATTTAAAAATTAAAATATCTTTTAACCATTATTTTTATTATTGATTTCCAAAACTCTCGCTCCCTTTTACCTCTTCATCTCCCCACTACTTTCTACCTTAATATCATTATTTCTCTATCCTTTTATCTTCCTTTATTTTGACTTTTCTTATTCTCAACATCTTACTATAAATTTGACCTTTTTTTTTTTTCATTCTATGCATAATTTTCTCACACAAAAAATGTTACTTCTCTCTCTCTCTCTCTCAATTTGTTTTTCATTTTTTGTTTGATTTTTTTTTTTTATTGCATCCTTACTTTAGGTTGATGAATTTTTGTGTTAATTAGAATTCTACTTTGGGTTGATGCAATTTAGTTTTGTGTTTTAAGTTGTTATCCTTTTTATTCTCTTTGATTAAATATTATCCTACTGCATTATACATATAGTTTATAATAATATAATGTTATTATATTACATAGAATGATTTGGATAATTTGATATTTATTGTTATATATTTTATTTTTTACTCTATTTCTTCTCATCTTATTTTATTCAACATTTAAATTCAGTCACATCCTGCATACTATTAAATTATGTAGCACAAATCAAGAAAATGGCTAGACACAAACCTACCTTCATTTACCATACATTGGGGGAATCAAAATATTTGTGTGAATGTGTGATAAAAGGTCATATAATTTATAATTTAGATAGCACTCTTTGAATGTGTCTAGGCCTATAGATTGAACAATTTCTAGACTTAGAAGGCTATTAAGAATGGACTTTTTGAATTAGACTAAAAAAATATGGACTATAATATATCATTTAGATAAAAAAAAATAAATAAATAAATAAACCAAATACCTTGTAGGTAAATTGGCACCTTCCTATGCACAAAGTGCTTGGGGGTCTAGGGGGGAAAGGGTTTGAGCTGCGGGGTTAGCAGCATGTTGTAATTATTTCTCAAAAAAAAAAAGATAAAAAAATATTATCATAGATACATTAATTTTTTTTTGCCACAAATTTAAATCACGCAAACTTAATAATTTTATATTATGTGTTAACATCATCTCTGCTTCTTCTTCTTCTTCTCAAAAATATTATGTATCATCTTTAAAGGAAGCCAACAATGTTGATCTTATAGGAAAAGTTACATAAAATATTGAGAAAATAATATTTTATATTACAATCTACTAAAAATGGTTTTTAAATATTTGAATCTTTCTATTTTTTATATCACTAACGTGTTTTATAGCTACCACATGTGGTAACTTAAGTTTTAATATTCTTAAGTTGTTTTGGCAAAAAGAAAAAAAAAAAAAAAAAAAAGGTTGTCACAAAAGAGGAGTTCATGTAAAGTTTTTTGCAAAATGAAATACCTATTTTGTAGGCCACTAAACTTGATAATTTGCAAATGGTGGAACCACTTGCAACAATATTTGCATAGTTATATAGCTCCAGCTAAAGCAATCAAGCATACTTTTAGACTTCAAAGAACACATATCTACCAGTGGTTAAACGTTCATCTTGGGTAGTTTTAACTTTTCATATAATTTACCTTCACATATTCATCTATTTTAATTTAGATTTTTCTATAAACAACTTTAATTTAGATATTTATAAGTAAACAATGAAATAATGATTCATGAAGAATCAAAAACAAAAAAAATATTATCTATACATATTCATCTTGTGCAGTTGTAACGTTACATATAATTTTGCATTTATATATTCATCTACTTTACTTTAGATGTTTATAACTAAATAATGAAATCTATGAACAAGGTAATTAAAACAATCATATTTCTACTCTTCAAAAAGTCACAATTTTTGTTTTTTCAAAAAAAACCTTTTACATTTCCTTGGAATTTTTTTTTTTTTTTTTAAAAAAAACTTTGACATACCACTAACCTAACCACTTCATACTTTAAAAAAATTAAGGCTCATTATTACTTCCGTTAAGATATTAATTATGGGTGTCTTAATTGATTGAGACCAAACTAGAGAAATGTCTTTTATATTTCCTTGAAAATCCAAAAAAAAAAAAAAAAACCCTTTGACATACCACTAACGTTAACTTAACTTCATCTATAACTATCTAAGTCATCAATGATAATCATAAAAATTACAACTAGCAAGGGAACATACAAAGTAATAAAGAATAAACGAAAGAAGAAAAAAAGAAATGAAATCAAACGTCAATTAATAACCATTATTTGGAAAATAAAAAGGTGGTCAACAGGGGTAAGAAATAAAATAGAGATGACTATACAGAGGACATTGAAAACTTTATAGTGCAATAAAATCAACCATTATTCTAAAAAAGTTAAAACTCAATACATCCTATCAGAAAAAGCATCTAGCACTCTCCTCTCTGTAGGAGCTTCTCTCTCGTTTTTTCTTAAACGAGTCCCTCCTTCCCTTGGCTAGTCCTAAGGGTACTGCTCTTCTGTTTTTTTATCCATCAAATACACCTTGTATCCTTTATAGAGGGACAACGTTACTGGGTGCTCATGGCTGACGACATAATAAATTGCTTAGAAAACATGAAACTTAGTGCTGATGAAGAAAAGACAATTGAGATATCTGATGAAGGCAGATGAGCTAAGATTGAGAGCTGCACTCTAAGCCTGATTGGTAAATTTCTCACGTGCAACCCTTATAATAAGAGGGCAGCAAAAAACACATTAAGGAGAGCCTGAGGACTGGACGATAAGGTGCAGATGGTCGAAGTGGGATCAAATCTCTTCCAATTCAAATTCAAATCAGAGTTTGATTTGGAACGGATTCTTAATGGAGGACCCTAGTCTTTTGATAATCAAATGCACTTACTCACGAAATGGCGAAAGGGCATGAATGCGAATAATGTTCGTCTAAACCATGCCTCTTTATGGGTCCAGATATGGGGTGCACCCTTTGACATGGTGTCACCCAAAGTAGCTACTGAGGTGGGAGGTAAGTTGGGCGATGTAGTGGAGGTAGAAAGAAGGCAAAAGTAGGATGACCCTAGCTATTTTATAAGGGTGAAGGTAGCATTATCGATCTCAAAACCTCTAAGGCGAGGAGGTTTTTTAGTAGGTATGGATGGCGCGTGGCATTGGGTAACTTTTAAATATGAGAGACTCCTTATGCTATGTCACTACTGTGGTGTATGGGGGCATGATCTGTGCCACTGCGCCAACTATTTTGCTGCATCAAAGCAAGGGGCAGAGGTAGAGTTTCAGTATAGGGATTGGTTGAAAGCCACCGGGGGACGAAGTCGGTCACCGATGAAACGTAGTGCAGAGCAAGATCACACGCCAAGCCCGGAGGAAGGTAAAGACCGAGAGGATGTTCACAGAGGCCAGCCGGCAGGTAAATCTAGGGAGATGGTGGTGGAGATGTTTAATAATGGATGCCCTAGGGAGGCCGAGAGACACGAGAATGGTGATTGCGAGAAATCAGCGGGAGTAATGGATGTTCAGTTACAAAATCCTGCATTAAAGGCAATAATGAGGACTGATAAAGAAAGAATTGAAAACAATGATATGGGAGGAAGCAACGTAAACGTGAAATTGAAAGCTGGCATGAAGTCAAATAAGGAAAGCACTGCAGTGAAGGAGATAGACAAGGGAAGTACGGATGCCAACTTAAATGCGAAAATCATGAAGGACCCACCCACACTGTTCATGTGGATGTTCCCATGCAAGATGGGTTGGCTGACCGAAAGCCCAAGGGTACGTGGACTAGGATTTGCAGGAAGGATTATGGGCCTAGGGAGAAAGGGAGTGGAGAACACCATTCAGTATTAGGGAAACAGATGATTACAGAGACAGTGGATAACGATTATAACAGGGAGTTTGAAGCTCAAACTGGAAAACGAGGCAGAGCAGAATCACATGGAAAGGGTGAAGATAAGATATCGGCGAGGGCGGTTAATCACCCTTGCCGGAAGCAATGAAACTACTAAGCTGGAACTGCCAAGGGCTTGGGAACCCTTGGACAGTTCGAAGCCTTTGCAAGTTAGTGAGGGATCGAGCTCCCATGGTTTGTTTCTTGATGGAGACAAGACTAGATAAGGAGGGTTTTGATTATTTCTATGGTGACTTACTGTTTCCTAACCGTATTGTGGTGAAGAATCCGAACTCAGGGTGAGGTATAGCTTTAATATGGAAGAACAATGTGCGTATGGAGTTGATCAACTATATAGCAAATCATATATTAGTCAAGGTCATGGAAGATGACAGCTTTGGGTGGTTCTTATCTAGCTTTTATGGGTGGCCTGAAGCTTGTCAGAAAGTTAAATCTTGAGAGCTTCTACGCCATATCGGATCTGTGGTGGACGGTCCATGGGTTTGTATAGGAGATTTTAATGCAATCCAAAAATCCAAAGAGAAGTTGAACAAGAGACAGCCCTAATAATATTAGAGGATACAAATACACGTGGAATAATAAAAGGCCTGGAGACGCAAACACTAGATTGAGACTGGACAGCGCTACGACAACTATGGATTGGAGAGCAAGATTTCCACTTAGCTCAGTGACCCACCTACCTCCTCATGCCTCAGACACCTTCCCATCCTTCTGCAAGTTCAAGGCCGCAAGAAGTTAAGACATAAGGGTCAGAGGGGATTCAAGTTCGAGGAAGCTTGGTTGTTGTCTGATGAGTGTGAGGGAGTGATCAAAATAGCATGGGAAACAGGTAGTGCTGATGTTTCGGATTTGGGCTTGGCAAAACAAAAAATTGCAACATGTGCAACGGAGTTACAAGCTTGGGTTTCCTCCAAATACCAACCCAATTCAGAGGAGATTAAGAAGCTTCAAAAACAGCTTGAAGTGTTGAATTCAGCTGATCTTACCGAGGACAGCAGAGCAAAATTTTTTATGGCTAGTACGAATCTCAATGCTTTACTCCTTAAGCAAGAGATTTATTGGGCACAAAGAGCTAGGCTCTCTTGGCTGAAACATGGAAATAAGAATACAAAGTTCTTCCACTCCAAAGCATCCCAACGAAGATGAAGGAATTATATTCAAAGCATAAAATTTGATGAGAACAGGTGGGTGGAAGAGGTGGAGGATATTGCAGGGGTGGCTCAAGATTATTTTGAGAAGTTGTTTACGGCAGGTACATGTGAAAGAATAGAGGAATGTTTGGATACTGTTACTCCAAAGATTACTCCTGACATGCAACAAGCTTTGGGTAGTGACTTTTGTGCGGAAGAGATCAAAACAGCATCATTCCAAATGGCACCAACAAAAGCTCCTGGACCCGACAGTATGAATGCTCTTTTTTATCAAAAGTTCTGGCATGTTGTGGGTAATACAATAGTCAATGCAGTGTTAGATTTTCTAAAATTTGGTCATATGGTGCCTGAAATAAATCACACTCATATTGTCCTAATCCCTAAGATTAAAGCCCCTGAAAAAATATCTGATTTCCCCCCTATCAGTCTTTGTAATGTCATCTATAAAATAATATCTAAGGTCCTAGCAAATAGATTGAAAAAAATCCTCCCCCATATAATCTCCCCAACCCAAATTGCCTTTGTTCTTGGTTGCCTTATTACAGATAATTTTTTGGTGGCATATGAGACACTACACACCACGAATGGTCACAAAAAAGGAAAAAAATGGCCCCTTGCTCTTAAATTAGATATAAGTAAGGCTTATGACTGAGTTGAATGGAAATTCCTTCAAGGTATTACGGTTAAGATGGGTTTTCCTGAGATTTGGGTGGATAGAGTGATGTGTTGCATTACTACATCTACTTTTTCTATTCTGATTAATAGGAAACCATATGGCCATATTACTCCATCTCGAGGACTCCATTAAGGAGATCCTTTCTCACCTTACTTGTTTCTCTTATGTACAGAGGGCTTCACTTCACTATTACAAAGAGCTGTAAATGAAAGGAGAATACAAGGAGTGTCTATATGTAGGCAAGCTCCAAGAATTACTAATTTATTGTTTGCAGATGATTCAATGATATTTTGTCAAGCCAACCAACGTGAGGTTCAGGAGATTGTTGAGATTTTGCTGGTGTATGCTTGGGCCTCCAGACAATGTATTAACATGGAGAAATCTTCCTTGTTTTTTAGTGGCAATACACTAATGGAGCAGAAAAACTGGATCAAAGAATCATTGGGGGTCAAAGAGGTGGTGAAGTTTGACACTTATTTGGGTCTGCCTACGTTAATAGGCCGAACAAAATATCTCTCCTTTTCAAACCTCAAAGAGAGGGTATGGAAAAAACTTCAGGATTGGAAGAGGAAGATGTTATCTAGAGCAGGGAAGGAGATGTTGATAAAGGCAGTTGCTCAGTCTATTCCTACATACTCAATGTGTGCAAAATTCTGGTGGGGACAGGTGGGGGATGAGAGAAAAATCCATTGGAAGAGTTGGAGTAAACTAACAGAGCCAAAAGGGTGGGAGGTATCGGCTTTCGTGATCTAAGGACTTTCAATCTTGCCATGTTGGCAAAACAAGGGTGGAGGTTAATACAGGAGCAAGAATCGTTAATGGCCAAATGTTTCAAAGCCAAATATTTTCCACGGAGTCACTTCTTGGAGGCCTCAGACCCACCAGCCTCTTCCTATGTGTGGAAGAGCATTATGGCAACCAAACCAATCCTGTTAAAGGGGTGCTACTGGAGAGTTGGGGATGGTTCAAATATTAGAGTCCTATCAGACAGGTGGATCCCAAATCACCCAACAAATGGTGTGATTCACCCACCAAGTGAGGAGGAGTGGGAATGGCGTGTTTCAGAGCTTATTGACCTGAACTTGAAATGGTGGAGAAGAGAGCTAATCACTGAAAAGTTTCACAAGGATGATGCTGATGCTATCCTAAGAATACCACTGAGCCACAGACACAGTTCGGATGCAATAGTATGGCAACACAATAAACAGAGGGTGTACTCGGTTAAATCGGGTTACCATGTGGCGAGACAGATCCAGAAAAATGAAAATGTGACAGAGACGTCCACAGGACCTATTGGTGGCCAAGTTTGGACAACACTGTGGAAAACTAACTTGCCTAACAAAATCAAGGTGTTTAGTTGGAGAGACTGCCAAGATATACTGCCTACACGGGCAAATTTGGTGAGAAGGAAAATTATTAAGGAAGATGGTTGTTTGCTCTGCTCTGGGGTTCCTGAAACAGGGGTCCATGCGAGGTGTTTGATTAGACTGCAAAAAAGTTGTCAAGGCCAACTGGATACACTTGAATTATTCCATGAGATGATGACTAGACTGTCCACAGCCGAGTTTGAGTTATTCCTAGTTCAATCTTGGCTGATATGGAACTAGAGGAATGAGGTGGCGCATGGGGGTAAAGTGAAAGATCCGAGGTGGTTAAATAAAAGGGCTAGGGAGTTCTTGGATGAGTTTCATCAAGCACAAGAACAGCTTCAACCTCCAACGAGCCACTCCGGTGCGACTGCAAGAGCTTGGCAACCCCCTCTGAATCCAGCTCTAAAGTTAAACTTCAATGCCGCAATTTTTTGGGACTTGAACTGTTCAGGCGCTGGAGCAATCATTCGCAACAAAAAGGGAGAAGTGATGGCTTCGATGTCCACAAGAGGTCCAACCGTTAATGATAGCGAAGAGGCTGAGATACTAGCATGCAGAAAGGCTATGGAGTTTGCTATTGATGCAGGATTCATAGAGTTGATCGTGGAAGGGGACAATGCAACGGTCATGAAAGCTCTCACGTCTTCAAGGGCAAACCAGTCATGACTTGGCCATATTATCCAAGATATCCAATGGCTGGCTCAAGGTCTTAGATGGGTAAGATTCAGCTGTGTCAATAGGATTGCAAACTCTGTGGCGCACGTTTTGGCTCGGTATGCAAAACATGTAAGGGAAGATATGTACTAGATGGAGGATGCCCCTCCACCAGCTCTTTATGTGTTGTATCATGACTCAGTTCAGTTAAATGAATGAAAGCCAACATCATCTTCAAAAAAAAAAAAACAGCGATTATATTCACTCAATTAAATAAATAATCAACAATTAAATATAATAAAACAAAATTTAAACTTAAAATTAATCAAGCTCTAACTAGGAAAATTATATTTCCTATCATAACTAAAAATAAGATGTTCTTCAGTAATTTAGAAATTATATTAAAAATAAAGTTGGAAAATTTTATAATCTCATTTTTTGACATTTCATTTAACCTTACACACACACACACATATATAAGTACATTATTTAAAAAAAAAATTTAAAAAAAAAACTTTGACATACCACTAACGTAACCACTTCATACATTAAAAAAATTCAAGGCTCATTATTACTTTTGTTAATATATTATGGATATTTTAATTGTTTGAGACCAAACTAGAGAAATATCTTTCATATTTCCTTGAAAATCCAAAAAAAAAAAAAAAACCCTTTAACATACCACTAACATTAACGTAACTTCATCTATAACTATCTAAGTCATCAATGATAACCATAAAATTTACAACTAGCAAGGGAACATACAAAGTAATAAAGAATAAATGAAAGAAGAAAAAAAGAAATAAAATCAAACGTCAATTAATAACTATTATTTGGAAAATAAAAAGGTGATCAAGAGGAGTAAGAAATAAAATAGAGATGACTATACAGAGAATATTGAAAACATTATAGTGCAATAAAACCAACCATTACATTCACTCAATTAAATAAATAATCAGAAATGAAATATAATAATACAAAATTTAAACTTAAAACTAATCAAACTCTAACTAGGAAAATTATATTTCCTATCATAACTAAAAATGAGATGTTCTTCAGTAATTTAGAAATTATATTAAAAATAAAGTTGGAAAATTTTATAATCTCATTTTTTGACATTTCATTTAACCTTACACACACACACACACACATATATATAAGTACAGTATTTTATGTGTTGTTCCTTAGGTTCCTCTCTTAAGATTTAGCCATGTGACTATTTAACTAAAAAAAACACTTCCATCTCATGAGAAAAAATCTACATGGCAAAATCTTAAAAATGAAACCTAAAGAACAACATTTAAATACTGTTCCTAAGTCTTACTTTATATATATATATATATATATATATATATATAATCATAATCTTCATACACCATGACTTAAAAAAAATCTAATGAACAGTTCTACCTCTTATTTAATGTCTATGTTATGCAAATCACCAATCAATAAATATATGATAATGGTAAAAAAATGTTATAGACAAGACAAGATTATGAAAAATATGATAAAACTATTATTAAAAAAAAAAAATCTTTTTTGTAAAGTCTAGGGACTAAAATAGTATTTTACTTAAAAAATTATCATGCATAACACGTGGGTCTGCGATTAGTTAAAATAATAAGGAAGAGGCCCCACATGCTTGTTGAGATTCTTTTGTAGTTTTTTCTAACCAAAAAAAAAAAAAATCCTTTGTAATTTAGGTGGAGGAGATGGTTATCTACCAATAAGAGGAGAAAATACAAGATATTTTAGATACATGTATCTTTCCACTCACATAAAAATGGCCCACGAACACCTTATACCACCTCCAATAGGAGGGGGATTAGAATTTTTTTTTTTTTTTTGAGAACCGGGGGATTAGAATTTAGAGAGGCAGGAATTCTCTCAAAAAAGGCTCCTAAAGTCTAGACCGGGGGCCCTCTCCCTGTCTAAGATAGAGTTAACTGATTGATGCTGAATAGGGGCCACTATTGCAATATGTCCATTACGATTTTCTCGGTTGTCCAATAAGATTGTATACTTTTTTGGATAATCAGTACGTCCGATAAGGTTATTGTCCACGAAAGTCATATGAAATTGGTTTTCTCCTCTTAACAGTGGCCTTGCCGCTAAAGGAACAGTTTATTTAACTTTTTGCTAAAGTATGTTTATAAGTTGATACCAACTAAATACTAAGTGAATGTTTGAATAACGTTCACATTTATGCGTTTTGCATTTCCATTTTTTTTTTTTTTTACTAGCGCCTGGTGCACTGTTTATGGGATATGAACAGTGCATCAAGACATATGAATAGTAACCTACACGTGAACAGTAATTTTTTTATTATTTTCAGTTTTCAGTAAAATAAGCGGGATTCAAACGCACCTTAAGAGTGTTTTTTTAGCTTAAATTGAAATTTTTTTATTAAAAATACTATAAATACAGTTAAAATTTTTTTTTTTTTTAGAAACCGGCCACAAGTTGGACCGTTATTTTATTGCTAGGAAATCCGAAACATACACTTTGTAAATATCAGGAGGAACAAACTCCTTCCAAACTGAAATAGGAAAAGAAAGTCTCGCTCTCCGGGCTAGATCATGTGCTAGAGCATTGCCTTGCCGTCGTGTATGAGAGAAAGAAAAATACTGAAAAGAACCAACTAAAGACATTATGTCCTTTATTATGTGACCAACGTCAGGGTGATGAAAACATTGATTGTTGATTGCCGAAATTGAGGTTTCTGAATCACCTTCCAATATTGAACCACGTATATTGAGTTCTTGGAGAAAGTGTGCTGCCCTTCGAGCTGCAATAGTTTCCAGTGCCAGAACTGATGATGGACAAGGAATTATCTCGAATAAGGCTGCCATAACAGAACCAGAGGAATTTCGGACCACAACACCAATGCCCGCTGCTCCCAAGTCTTCAAAAACGGCACCATCATAATTTTTTTTCACGGTACCAGGATCAGGTGGCTTCCAAATGCTTTTTTTCAGCAATTTCTTGCTGACAGGTTTGCTTCGACTTTGCTGGAATTCCGTGAGATATTGTTGAGCTTGGTCCGCAATCTTCTCCAGAGGTATTATTGCTTCCTTGACTCTTAACTTGTTTCGACGATTCCAGATAGACCAACAGTATGTGATAAAGAGTTCAGCTCCTTTTTTGTTCTGCAGCGCCAACCTGAAAAGATCAAAGAAAGAAAAAAATTGATTTGTCGCATTATGCAACTCATCAAAGTTAGTTCCCCAGACCACTCGTATGTTGTCACAACCCCACAAAGCATGCACCACCGTCTCAGGCTCCTTCTTACAGCTGAGGCAAACATTGGATTGAACTATTTTCCTTCTTGCCAAATTGTTTAGAGTTGGGAGGCAGTCAGAGCAAGCCCGCCAAGAAAAAGACTTGACTTTATTTAGCACATTTAATCTCCAGAGGGCTGACCAGAAATTCTTTACTTCTCCATTATCTAAAACCGAAGCTGCCTCACTCTTTTCCATAGCACACAGCAACTGATACCCCGATTTAACTTAATACATCCCATCCTTAGACTTTGGCCAAATTAGAATGTCATCCTGAGGGGTAAAACAGATAGGGATCGACTTGATTTTCTGAGCTTCAAAGGGCAGAAAATAGGTATCTAATATCATCCCATTCCACCATCCTGTGTTGTCATCTATGAGATCAGCTACCACCGTATCAACATGTAAGGAAGAGGCTGAGGAAATAATCCCACCAGAGCCTTCCCCTAGCAACCAGCAATCTTGATACACTTTGACACTTTGACCATTCCCTATTCTCCACCTAGCACCATTCGCAATCACTTTCCGGGCACTAAGGATACTGCGCTAAGTGTAAGAACCTGTCTTAACTTGGGCAGAAAATATGTCACCTGATGGGAAAAACTTGGCTTTGAAGACACGGTAGAAAAGGGAATTTTTGTCATGAATCAACCTCCAAACTTGTTTTGCTAGCATGGCTTCGTTAAATTTTTGAAGTTCTTTGAATCCCATCCCACCTTCATTCTTTGGCAAACATAGAGTCTCCCACTTCTTCCAATGAATCTTCCTCCTATCACCTCATTGTCCGCAAAAGAAATTTTTAATCATCACCTCAATATCATGACAAAGGCTCGTGGGTAATTTAAAGCAACTCATTGCAAAGGTTGGAATTGCTTGCACAATGGCTTTCAACAGAACCTCCCTCCCATCTTGTGACAATAATTTTTCTTTCCAACCTTGAAGCTTACTCCAAATCCGTTCTTTTATATAAATAAGGCTCTCCTTTTTATTCCTCCCCACCACTGCTGGAAGGCCTAAATATTTCTCATACTCCTTTATTTCCGGAACTCCTAGGAAATTTTTCAAAGCATCTTTCAAACTCTCTGGAACTGACTTGCCAAAGAACAGATTGGTCTTTGCTCCATTTACTTTATGCCCCGAAGCTTGTTCATAGAGAATCAATGCCGATTGTAAAGCTTGCACATCACCCATCTTTGCTCTACAAAAAATCACACTGTCATCAGTGAAGAATAGATGGGAGATTTGTGGGCCATTCTTACAAAGGGAGAAACCTTTCAAATCTCCAGAAGCAACACTACCCTTAATCAAACCATTAAGCCCTTCGGAACAGAGAAGAAAGAGATAGGGAGACAATGGGTCCCCTTGACAGATCCCCCTAGTTGGCTTAATACAACCTCAGGGTGTACCATTTACTAAGATGGAATAGGAGACTGTTCGTACCGTTTCCATCACCATCCTTACCCAATTTTCATGGAAGCCCATTTTCAACATCAACTTCTCTAGAAAAATCCACTCCACCCTGTCATAGGTCTTGCTCATATCCAACTTTAGTGCCATATATCCCTCTTTGCCTGTTTTTTTTGTCTTCATGTGATGAAGAGTCTCAAAAACTACTAAAATGTTGTCTGAGATTGCTTTATCTGGTTGGAAAGCACTCTGTGATTCTGAAATAACATGAGGTAAGAGACTTTTCAACCGATTAGCTAACACTTTCGAGATTAATTTATAGAGAATATTACAGAGTGCAATAGGCCTAAACTCAGAAACTCTTTCGGGGCTTTTTGATTTAGGAATAAGAGTGATAAAAGTTTGATTGAGGCTAGCTGGGATAATACCTGAATTTAAGCAAGAAAGCACTGCACAAGAAACATCATCCCCAATAGAATCCCAGTAATGTTGAAAGAAAATAGGGGGCATGCCATCCGGACCCGGAGCCTTCAGTGGGCCCATACTTTTCAAAGCCGCATCAACTTCTTGCCTCGAAAAATTTTTCATCAACTTAGAGTTCATAGAATCAGAAACTACCCGTGGGATAGTAGCAAGAACCTCCTCAAGGTGAGATGGATTGGACGTCGAAAAAAGCCCCCTGAAATAATCACAAAACAAATCTGCCACATGGTCATCTCCTTCACACCATTCACCACTATCATTCCTCAATCTTTTTATACAATTTCGCCTAAACCTTTGAGAGGCCCTACTGTGAAAATACCCCGTGTTTTCATCCCCCTCCTTCAACCAATGCAGCTTAGAACGCTGCTGCCAGAGTTTTTCTTCACTAAGAAGCAAATCCCTTAATTCAGCCTTAAGGGAGTGTAAACGATCAACACCGATGCCCCTTATAACTTCCTTTTCAGCTTCCTTCACCTGTCTCTTTTTATCAATAATGTTATGAGTAATGTTTCCAAATGACCCTCTACTCCACTCACGTAGTTTATCTTGGCAAGTTCTTAAATTTGCTTCAACTACAGCCATGGGATTGGGGGAAAAAATGGAATTTACCCAGGCTGCCTCCACCGTAGTGTGACATGCTGCTTCCTTCAACCACACCTGTTCGAACCTCCATGGCCTTTGATTTCTTATCGGTATACCATCTAACTGAATGAGAAGTGGCTTGTGATCTGAGAAAGTAGCATCCAAATGTGTGACTGACAATCCTGGAAAGAGAGAAAACCATTCCGTATTTGCCACAGCCCTGTCCAACGTTCCCACACTATGATACCTCCTGTCAGTTTTTTACACCAAGTGAATTTCGTATCTCTGAAACCTAAATCAGCAAGGCAGCAAGCGTCTAAAGCCTCCCTAAAATCTTTCATTTGATTTTCCGGTCTTGCTCGCCCACCCAACTTCTCATGGGATTTTACTATCTCATTAAAATCACCAGCACATAACCAAGGTAGGGAAGAGCTGCAACTAAGGTTTTTTAGAATGTTCCAAGATTCTTGGTGTCTATGTGTTTCAGGGCACCCATAAAAACCTGAAAATCTCCATGAGTTTTCCTTAATTGCATTTATCACGGCATCAATATAATTTAATGAGGAAGATACCACAGAAACATCGAAGTCAGACTTCCACAAAAGTGCCAAACCACCCCCCTGATTAACCTTTGATACAACAAATTTCTGATCAAGTTCAAAATTCTTCAACAATGACTTTAGCCTTGCTTCATCCAGCCATGTTTTGGCAATGAACACGGCTGCAGGATCTTTTGCCCGAACTAGGTCTCCGAGCTCTCGAATTGTCTGTGGGTTCCCAAGCCCACGACAATTCCAAACTAAGAGACTCATTGCTCTTGGCAGGGCTGCTGGGCAGCCTCTGCCAATAAGATGGTGTTGTCATTATCCTTTTGAGAAACCAAACGACGCTTGCAGGGTAACTCAATTGGATCACTGAGGGTATTGGAGGATCTTTTAGTCTGCATTTTTATTCCTTGTGGGGATGCCAGACTTCATGAGGATTTCTGGATTCTTTTCCACGTTCCAGGTTGGGGCAGAACATCATCAGAGATAACTGAGATGGGAACTTCAGTCAAAGTGGGATTAAAGTCATCTGGGTTGATGGAGTTTGTGGGGTCACGTGAAAGGAGGTGTTCATCTGGTTTAATGGATTTTTTGGGGTCACGTGAGAGAAGGTGGTCATCTGGCTTAGTGGAGGTTTTATGGTTACGTGAGGAAAGGTGGGGTAATGGGGAATGGTATTTCGTGGTGTTTAAGGATTCTGGGGATGGAAGAATTTTTGTGCCGCATTGATTAGGCACACTTATTTCCGTGTTGGTTGGAGGGTCATATTTTGAAATTTCCTTATCAATCTCAGTTAATTTGGCTGAGAATATCTCACTATCAGTTAATTGGTGCTGAAAAATAGGAGATATTGGACTAGGCTGTAGCGTTGACCCCACTAAATTAGGAATAGAATCAGTATTTACTGCACCCAATAATTCCTCACTTCCCGCGTGGGAATTTAAATTTGAAAAAGATTCTGCAATGAATTCCTCCCTGATTTCCTCGCATTCCATCTCAGGCTATGCCTCTGTCGACAGCGGCGATGCAATCCCCACCACCGGCGACCTCACTGCTGTACTTGATGGCTGGGTGCTTCTTGAAATCCTGTTTTCATAATACCCAGGGACAAAGATAACATCCTTTCCAGCGGATGTATACGGTGCTGCCCGTAAGTGTGACCCATATTGCTGGTTTTCATCCTTAAGAGTGCCCTTACTTTGGATCCAAAGTTCACAATTTTTGTCATCATGATCAAGTCTCCCACACCAATAGCAGAGGTTAGGCAGTCTCTCGTACTTAAATGAAACCCAGGATTTGCCCCCCTCAGCAAGAGTAATAACTCTTCCACGGCACAGAGGTAGATTTAAATCAAGGGTTACGCGAACCCGCATAAAATGACCACCCTCTTCATCAACTGCCCCTGTGGATTTCTGCACTTCCCCAATTATATCGCACAAACATTCAGCCATTTGCCTTGTCATGTATCTAAGGGGAATGTCATGAACCTGCACCCAAAATGTGGCTTTGTTAAAAATTAAATTACGTGTTGGGGTATCGGAGTCATACCTTTGAATAACTACGAGATGTTTATCAAAACTCCAAGGTTGGTTTTGAATGATACAATCAACATCTGGTAGATTATCAAAAACGAAGAGCACTTTATGATCGCCAATCCGTTTAATCTTGAAACCATTGGTGGACCTCCATAACTGCTTAAAAGTTCTAGCCACTGCATCCATTACCAGAAAACGTGGGGTTAAAAATTTCGCAGCCACCATATACTCTCCAGTCCGATGATCAGTTCTCAGTGTTACGCCTCTCTATTCTTTTTCAGACAGAGAGAAGTTATTCCAGATGGCTGTGAGATCCTCCATGAGAGGATATAGCTAGGGGGAGAAAAGAAATAAGAAATAGAAAGAATATTGTTTCCCTTGACCCACAAAGAAAAAACCACAAGCTTGAAAATCACCCTTGGTGTCTCAAGAGAAAAAGAACAGAGGATAAAACAGAGAAACAAAACGACAGAAAAAAAAAAAAAAAAAAAAAAAAAACTATTAGATAAAATAGTACAAATATTAAAAGTATAATAAAACCTATAAATAATAATAATAAAAACTAAATAATAAAAAATAAAAGAAGCTTAAAAAAAACTCTCGAGAAAGTAGAGACGTTGAAAAGCACTAATTATATACAGTATATTTTATGTAGTCATTTTGTCTTTATCACTAGCCAGCGTTTCCCACTTTTTTATCCTACAGTACTGAAACTGGACGGTGGTGGGCCTGGGTGGCTTGTTGACACTTGACACCAACAATCCGAGAAACCATGAATTCGGCTATAAATAAGCACTAACGAAATTAGTTATTTTAATTTTAAAGCACCAAAACATGAATCTGAGAAATATTTCTGAGGCATTTATCCATTTTACTGTCACATATTTGGTCCCAGTTTTATCGAAATTTGATCCAAGACCTCGACGGCCAACACCACCTTCCGATGAAGTTGTGGACCTAGAAGCACCTGCATTTGCACGTGCTCATCCAGATGGGGTTGACGGACAAGCCCTAGGCGAACCAGCTTTGGACCCAGAAGCACAAGCCCAGCCACCTGGATTGGTAGCTGAGCACCGCAAAAAGGACTGGAACAATGCTATGGTTGCCTTTTGCTTGGCTTCGTCCATGGCTATTGCACTACAACCAGTTCAAGATCACTCTCAACTCCAATCATCGCTCTCCTTGCTCGCTCTACCACTTCTACTCGGCTTTACTTCTTTCTTCCTTAGCGTATTCATCGATTCCAAGTTTGTGGTAACAGTCCGAGTGCTCCAGATATTTGGCCAATTCTTCACCGTCACAGTGTTTTTTATGGCCGTTACCCTTCGATTTCCATTTTACTTCAAATGTACTAGCTGGGCTGTCTATTTCATTTCCTTCCTCGCCGTTTTCATCAGCGGTTGCTTTTAGCCTTTTGAAAATTTAAATTTTCAAATTTTAAAGAATAAAATCTAAATAACTTTAAACTTTAAAGATGTATCTTGTAATTTACCCATTCCTTATTGTTGAAAGAAAAGTGAAATACTAAAAGCTACATGTTAGTGAAAGTACTAATATATTGTGCTCTAAAAATAGAAATGTAAAAAATTTGGTAATGGCAGGCTGGCAGCTATCTTCCAAGTGCAAACAATTCCTGTTACCACCCTCAGTCGAAGAAGTAGAGGCTTTGGCAGCTTGTCTTGTTGCCCAATTTGCTTTGGAAATCAGGTTAGACTCAGGATTTAAGTTGAAGGAGCAAAATTTATACATGTGTCATTAGGGAGCAAAATTTATATATAAGCCTGTGACACAGATATCCAGGTTATGGCTTTTAAAAATTGGACTGAAAAAAAAAAAAAAAAGGGTCCTAGCTCCAAGAAAGAATAAATGAAGTGTGTGTTTGTTTACATCTAATAATGTGCAATTGTTATATCACTGTGTAATACATGTTTAAATTTGCTATACAATAATACTTAGTTTATAATTTAAGTCCACATTTATATATATATATATATATATATATATATTTGTTGTACATTGAGATGATTACAATGAATCATGCATATATTATTTGAGTAGTTCTACATACACAAACTTTTTATAATATTTTTACAAATTATTAATGCGGCAAATTTTACTAATTCTCATTTAGACTTATCACTAACATCATTGTTTTTGTTACTAATAATTATTCATTATATCAACCGTTTGTAAACTATTTTGTAAAAAAAGTTGTAGCTCTAACATTTTTCTATTCTAATATCATTTCCCTCTCCTGCAACGTGGTTATGTACATGCGGATGCAACACTCCCACTAGCATGTTAACTTATTTATGAAACACACTTTATAGTCTATGGCACTCAACAGAAATAAACCTAGTAGAAATAATTTTTGGTAGCTCTCTTGCTAGAAGGAAGAGATGCACTAAAGTTTCTGTGTAAGGCATGCTAGTGAAGGCTCCTTTAGACCATCTTTTCTCTCCTTCTTGACATTCTCACCCTCTAAAACTCTATAAATTGGTACCCAAAACCATTTAGGCCCTTTCTCCAACACAAGTAACTTCAATGGTAGAAATCTGTAATGAGGTTACCTGTTCCTGCTAAATGACTTGGCTCAGGAGTGGGAGAGCGAGCTAATGCTATCACACTTACTTAGTATCGTAGTCATTCCCTCGCTATGGCATATTTTAGCTTATTTGATATTCCCACCATTTTTCATTCTACTCTAGTGTTTTCGAATTATTAATTATTATGCTGTAACATCCTTACTCTATTTGTTGTATTAGTTGTTCTGTTGTATTATTCTTTATTTTATCCGTGGTATTAGTTGTCCTGTGGGTGTTTCTTTTATTATACTTTATTATAAAAGTCACTCTGTTGTTGCATCTTCCGTTGTGTTCATTGAACAGTTATTTTGTTGTGACTACATTTTTCGTGTCCAGCCTTCCGTACCATTTCCATGCCATCTAAGTATTGGGCATGCCTAACTTACACACAAGTTGTCCTGCAAGGTAACTCCATGAGGCCAGTCCCAACTCCCTTACCCATTAACTCATAAGCCTTGGTGTAGCAAACGAGTTGTGGCCCATTAAAGTGAAAAGGCCCCTACAAGTATTAACAAACTATGAACAAACAAAAATATACAAAATAATTGTTTCTTAATATATTACAACACATTCATTTTTACTCAAATTAATTACGGTTGCTAGGTAAAATAGAATACAAGAAAATAAAAAATCCAAAGTCAATTTTTGCTAAGATTAAAGATTGTTGTTAAGATTGATTATTATTGCTAAATTAATTATTTATGTCTAACAATGTTCTTTGTCTCTTTAATATAAAATTCTAAACTAAAGATAAATTCTCATATAAATTTATCAAATATTCAACAAGTTAACAACCATTAAATAAGGCAATGAAATTCATATGCTAAACCAACCATTAACAACCAATAACAACTACCTTTATTTAACTATACTAGTACCTTTATTTAACTATACTAGTCTCTAGTCTAGTTACTTTATTTACTCTCTAAAGTGACCGAACCAACTATAATTGAAGGCTTTTTAAAAAAAATAAAAGAAGGTTGGGGGGGGGGGGGGGGGGGGGGGGTGTGGGGGAAGGGGTTTAACTAAATGAATTATCGGATGAGTTTGGTAAATTTTTTGTAAATGTTTGAGCTTACATATGCTAATTGTTTAATTTATGTTGTCAGGTTGTTGGGGTTAAAGGGGCATGACCCACTTGGGCACCCCCTAATTCCATCCCTACATAACTCTCAACTCTCCTAATTATTACAAATTTTACTAAATTAAAAAAAAAATTAGAAATTCATTTATGGAAAATTATTTTTTATCAGCCTAAATTATATCATAAATTACACTTTGCACTCTAAACTTTTAGATTGCACAATTAGTACCGTAAACTATAATCCATGTTGCACTTGCACCCCGCCGTCAATTGAGCTGTTAACTTGGACGGAAAAGCATGACACTACGTGAAAATGCGCAATTGTCTATTTTCTTAATCCTTTAAAAATAAAGGAGATATTACACATTACCATTCTAAACTGTACTTTCAATTATACTTCACATCCTAAACTTTGGTTTTTCATCCAAAATAATGACAAAATTAGTAATAGTATGCAAAGTGTAACACAAGTTATAGTTTATGATATTAACTGTGCATTTTAAAAGTTTATGGTGCAAACTGTAATTTAAAATATAATTTAGGGTAATATAATTTGAGGTATAGTTGAGGTAAGTAACATCCATCACAATATTCCTCCTTAAACAGACTTCAAACATTTTTCGAAATAAAGATAGAACAAGAAACATTAAACATGTCGGGAAACTAATGCATGTGTTGAGCAACAACCACACTGGAACCCATGCAAAAGATTTCAGATTTTCATCTTACCTCTTCAAAAATTTGATGCTAATATTCGCGGGCCGGTCTTAGTACGGTCAAAGAGGGGAATTACTTGGCTTTTGTGGTTTACTTGACAGCTACGTTGTAGAGGCCGGAGCGATGGATGGAGGTGGTGGCTGAGGGTGAGGGAAAACTAGTGGAGTGGTTTGGGATTTGAGACGATGAAGAGGAAAAGAAACGTGTTATAGAAAGCGAACGAGCTGAATGCTGTGGTACCAGTGCATGCGGAGAGTTGAGGAGCAGAGAAGTAGAGAGCAGACAGAAGGAAGGGCGAGCGAGACTTCCAGTATGATTATATCAAAGAATTTACAAGCATAAATTTAAACAGTGAAATGGGGATGTAGCTCAGATGATAGAGCGCTCGCTTAGCATGCGAGAGGTACGGGGATCGATACCCCGCATCTCCATTTCTTTCGTTGTTTTTATTTCTGCGTTGATTGATTCGAAAATATATATTTTTTTTATTTGAGGGAATCATCCTCCAATGGGGCCACCTTCATCAACTACATGCAATTGCCAACGGCTAATTGAAGCAAACCCATCAACCAGATCCCACACCCTCGACCCCAGTCCCCAGATACTGAACATACATTGATTGAACCACGAGAATCAAAGCTGAGAATGAAGCAAATAAAAGTAACGAGAAACTGAAGCCATCAAAAGCAATACTAGGCTTATCAACCTATGGTTGAAACTGGGCCTACGTATTAGCTGTTTCCTCTTCCTCTCCTAGTCATTCTATGTTAAATGGCCCAAGGCCACAATAGACCAAAATAAATCATGAGCCCAGGAAGTATTCCCTTCTCCTGTATCGTTTACATGTCTTGCTTCTAATATTTAACATTGACTTGCTCATCAGCTTTGGACCTAGGCATATTTGGGCCTAGCTGAACTTGTTTATCATCTTCGGACCTCTTCACCATATAACACAAAGCTGGCCTTGTTCTTGCAAAGTTGGTCTCCGATTTTTTGGGTGTCATTGATACATCCATGTGGCTTATGGGCTTACAGGCCGATGAATATGCAATCTTTTATACAACTGTTTTTTTTTTTCTTTTTAGAAACAAATGCGCATAAAAGGGAAAGAAGTTTTAATAGAAAGATATATTACACACTCTACTCAAAAGTCATACTTGTATACAATTGTAACTTCCGAGGTCACATGAATAAATTTAATTGAGAATTTTAAAATACAACATGTAAAAATTGTAATTTTTACTCGTTTTTCAATAATTTTTTTAGCAAGCCAGAAGAGTTTAAAGGGAAAAAATAAAAATAAAATCCCTGTGAGGCCTAGGTTGTCCACGCTTAATCATGGATGAGACTCACATAAATCATAAATGGTCATTCATGTATATCCCGTTGATGGCTATATTAACAATGAGTTATTGAAGGTAGGTAGTCTAAGCAGGTGTAAGGCTCATTGCATAAAATGATATCAGGAATAACTATAAAATAAGCTAAATTAATTTATAAGATGGAAGTGTTAAAAATAATACTAATTTTATTATAAAATTAAAAAAAAAAATTTAATTACCTTTTTTTCATATTTGAAAAATTAAAACATTATTTTATATTACCTATTTATTAAAATTTGTAATAATTGTAATACCACTCTTTATAAGATAAGTCTATAACGAACTCACACTTAGCGTAATTCAGTTACACCTTCATTGTTCAAGGTAACCCTACTAGTAGGCTAAGAAGGAGAGGAACATTCGTACACTGTAGGGAACTAAAATTGTCATAAGCATAGGCACAACACACGGATTGAGATTCCGTGCAATAGCTTTAATATCAGCCTTAGATTAAATTCAATGATCAAAAAATTGGCACGTCATATGTCCAAGGTGGCGATCCGCATGCTTCAATTTCTCCCATTTCTATTCTCTTTTCACTTCAACTTCCCTAAATTTTTTTTTTTTTTGATAAGAAACTTCCCTAAATTTTAATTTCAGAGAAACTCTTTTGGAGACTGGAGACCCATGGCCAAATCTTCATGGCTTCAGCTAGTCCCACACTATCACCACCACCACCAAGCCTTCCCGCTATAGTCTTCTCCTCTCTCATGGGTTTCTCGTAGCTCTCTCTCTTCTCATTGGACCCATACCATGGAAGTTAGCGGTACTTATTACTGGTGTCACCTCCACTGGTGGCCACCGGGTCTCCCCTCTCTCTCTCAAATGTCTTTTCTCTTTTATTTTCTTTTTTTTCCAGTTTTAATTATTTTGATGACTAGAGTTGTGTAATTTTGCTTGGGTTTGAAAAATGGGTGTTTTGGGTATGACTGATTGATTTAGATTTTTGGGTCTCAAATGAATGGCAGTTGGATGGTCGTTTACAGACTTGGGGGTTGATGTGAAAATGGGGGTTGATATCAAAATGTGTTTTATTGTGTAAATACTAAATACATGTCATTATGTCCGTGAGTGATTGAGTGTGAGTGAAATTTGTGTTTATGATTTAATTTGTGTAAACACATGGAGTAAACTGCTGGCCTTAAAATCTGGGTATGTAAAGGGTTAGTTCTATGTAATAACCTTGTTGTTGTTGTTTTTTTTCCCTTTGCTCTGATCTTTGTTATTATCTTGCTTCTTTGTTGTTGTTGTTGTTGTCGCATTTGAGCTTTCTATTTTTGGTACTCTTGAGCAATTTTAGGAGGTTTTCTTTGACATTAGCTAGAAATTCTGTTGCTTGGTCATGAGGTATTCTAAAAAATATTTTTCTTTTTTGTCCTTCTAATTTTACTTAAGTACATGTTCTTTTTCCTTAAATTTGGATTGATTATCCAGCTGTGTATTATTCTAGTAGGATAATATATTTGGCATGTTGTAGTTCATTTTATACATACAAACTATGGCTCTTGAAAGGTGAACTTGTGAGGAAACTTTTTGTTGTCTTGAATTGTCACTAGTCATACTTTACAAGTTTTGCCCAAATGTTAAAGCAATAAATTACAGATTTTTATATATTTGTTAGTGCATGTCCAAAATATTTTGGATTTTTGGTTCGAAATAATCTTCCAAAATTTGGTGATTCTATTTTTCTTCTGATAAAACATCAAGTATTTCTAGATGAACTTTGATTCTACTTGGACATTTCTATGTTATTCAGATATGGTTTTGATTTGTACAATAAAGCAAGAATTGCAACTAATTTGTTAGGCATAGTTGATCTTATGAATAGCCTAGGTTGTTTTATGTTTTCATTTATTAAGGCTGAAATGTTATATGGAGTAATGACCATATGTCCCTTGTTTTCTTGTTAATAGGAAAAAAAATTTAGCCTTTGCCTGCCAAAAGTTTAATTTATCTTTTGAGAAAAGCTTTTGAAACATTTCATGATCAATTGAAGCACCATGTATCTTGAAGTCAACCTAGGCTAATGCAGCAATGGAGTGCTTGATTTTTTTCAGCTTTTTGGTCAAATGGTGGAGAAACTATCAAAAAGGGAGCTAGAACAATGGGCCACTACGCCTAATTTGGAATGCAAGAATAAAGCTTACTTTGAGAAAATTTAGACACAACCAAAGGCCATCTTTGGAGGGAGCTTTAGTGATGGTGGAGACATATCACAAGCTATCGGCTACTCAAGCACATTCTTAAATATGGGGCTACAATTATTTACGACCTAGGCTTGTATCTTCATCGAAAGGTTTTTGTTTGGTTGAGGGATAGCCTAGTTTTTTTCTTTGTGTGGCTCCTGGCCTAGCCTGGGGTGTGTGCCTAGGCTATTTACCTCTGTATACGAATTTACATTTCTTTGAATAAAATTTTCTATTAACATTGAATGTATTCTCTAATTTTGTCGCAAGAGTTTCCTTATTTATTTATACAAAAATCTTACAAGAATGTAGAATTCAAACCAAGAGAATGTACTAACATGTTTTATCCTTTCATGATATTAGTTTGAGAATGCAATTGATTGTGTGATTTTATTTTTAATTTCTAATGCTTCAAGTTGAACTAGTAGAACAATTTTGATGTTGCATTACAATCACAAATTGATACATGAGACGAAAGATAAACAAGAAAAGGATTTGATCCAAGGGTGAAAAACTTCTATTGAAATGTAAACTTTGATTACAAGGACATAATAATAATAACAAGAGTTCTAATAAAATATGCACATCCATGGGCAAAGATTCACTTAAAATAGATGGTGCCAGCAGTTTTCAATTGTGTTCTCGTATTTATTCTGTTTTTGACAACTACACTTTTGTGAACCAAAAGAAGAATTAATTCTTAATAGATGAAGAGAATGGTCAAATTTTAAAGTCATCCCTACCATCCAATGGTTCAAAAGAAAACATAAACAAAATTGTATTGAATTGTAAACTTTACTCAGCCATAATAACAAGAATTTTATTGAAATATACACTTTGATTACAAGGTCATAATAATATTATAGTTGGTAATAAATAACTTTTTCAACCATCACAATACATAATTTCATTAGAAAAGAGGGAAAAAAAAGTCTTGCGTGCATGAAGGTCAACTTGTTGGAAACTTCAATTCCGCAGCAAGGGTACATTAAATCCCATTTCTAAAACTTGCCTGTGTAGAACTTGTCCACCTGTGAAAGATTGGAGAAGAAGGAATGCAAGTTAAAAGCTTCATAGTCATGAAAACTAAAATTTATGTATTTATGTTGATAACTTGGTAACTGGTAAGAGTGAAGTCTTTAAAGTATGGTAACGATTAACACCAAATTTCCTAAGTCCTAACCATCATGAACATAAGAAAATTAGTTTCGAAGCACAATAATGAGCTATGATAGTTGTGTTATGGAAGTACCGAAAGTTTATAAAAAAAACATGTAATCAAAGTGCCTAGAAATTAAATCCATAAGGACTAAGATTATAGAACCAATTTCATTATAGACATTATAAATAACAAACTTCATGGCCAATAGTATACATCTGTAATAGTTTCTGGGGATGCCACAACAAGTGAAAATCTGAAAAAGTCCATTTTGTATAAATTTGAACTTGAAAATCTGTACAATCCAAGTGACACTCAATATGTGGATCATTCAAGACAATAAAAGCATTTTTTTTTTTTTAACAACTTGTATACAAGAAGTCTTTAAAGTCAAATTTGCATAATTGCCTCCAAATGCAAGTTAAAAACTCCAAATGCTAACTATTTAAAGCATGCTTTTTTCACAACCTGAGATGAAATATATGCTGTCAAAATTTTTCCACAAAAGCATTTTTCAATGTGTTAGACATTCATTTTTTGGTCAAACACTCAAATAGACAACTCCACAAGGTTTTAACTTTCATCATCAAGAACCTAATAATAACCCATTGAATACAAATTACAAGGATTTAAGCATTCCTCTCTATTCTCTTAAAATCTCAAATTTTCATTCCCATCGAAATTGGGAGGGAATGGAATTAGATTTAATAAGTTTTTTACTAAAACTTCCAAAATACCCCTATGTATTCAACCCTTTATTTTAAAATAAGGGTCTAATAGTAATGTTGTCATAAAATGATTCAATTTCATTCCTTCTGTATTACTCCTAAACAAGATTACTTACATTCCATTCATTTCCATTCATTTATTTTAAAACATCCAATCAAGGTTACTTAATTTTATTCCATTCCATTCATTTCCCTTACTTAAATATATTCCATTCCATTCCATTCTTTTCCATTCCCTTATGATCATTCCATTCCATTTCATTTCTTTATGAAGTCTCAAACGAAGCCTAAGTGAAAACTGAAAAGAGAAGAGAAATAGATGGGAGAAATTGAAGCACGCGGATTGCCAATTTGGATAGATAACGTGTCAATATTTTGAGCACTGGATTTAATCCATGGTTGATATTAAAGCTATTGCACCCCATGCAATACCCTCAATCCCACAACACACCTCAACACAAGATAATTTTGCAATTCCTAGGTACAAAATAAGGGTTTTGGTACTAATTTCCGAAGGAGTTAGACAATTTTTGGAAAGGGCTAGGTTTGCTTGGTTTTCTTGCTACTCACTTTTTCGTTTTTAGGACGAGAACTTCGAAACATTTTTGGATCATCATAGACAAAGTACACATAGAAGAGGCAGAAGCTACTTGTAATTACAACAAGAAAGATAGACAAGTTAGCAGCCAAGCTTAAAAACGTAGCGAATTGACATGCAAAGCCGAACAAGATGGAGGTAGACAAAACACAGATAATGAACTTCAGGAACTCTTTCTTCTGTGAGTTATCATTTAATTGGGGGAAACTTATTGAATACAGTGAAACAATGGTCCAACATAAAGTATGCAAAGTAGACAAAAACTATGAAAATGATCATGGGCAAGTCGTTGTGGATATAGGCACGGTAAATTGTGCTCTTACTGCTAATTGTGAGGTTTAGATAAGCAAAGTAAGGGAGGAGGCTAAGGCTGTAATCTTTGTTTTTAGAGTTGTTTTTGCAGTTGTTGCAAGAAGAAAGAGGAAGTGTGATCTCAAATTTATGACAAATCCAGTCCGATGGCTGTTCTCCACTAACCACAAGGACATAGGGACTCTATATTTCATCTTCGGTGCCATTGCTGGAGTGATGGGGCACATGCTTCTCAGTACTGATTTGTATGCAATTAGCATGACCCAACGATCAAATTCTTGAAGGGAATCATCAATTTTATAATGTTTTAATAATGGCTCACTCTTTTTTAATGATCTTGTCTCCTAGAATTGCGGCAAATTGATGACATTTTGATATGCAAACCATTTTCATATACAATGCTCCGATGCTTGTGAGACTTCCACGAATGCGTAGATCGAGACGAGACGATCACGGTGGCATGTGCAAAAACTTAATCGGAGGAAGATACACGGCGAAGACGGTGGTTGCAGTGGTCTGTGTGGTGCGGGACTCCTCAACGACGGCGGCTGCAATTCCGGAACCTGAGGACAACGGCTGAGAGACGTCGTAGGTTCAACGGTGAGTGGTTGCAGTGGCTGTTGTGACGGCGGAAGCGATAAGGGTGGAGTAACACCAAGAGAGACAAGACTGCTAAAAGAAAGGTCAGAGCAGTGGCTCTGATACCATGTTAGAAATACTGAATCGTAGTATTGTATTTCATAGTTAAAAAATATACATGTGATGCCTTTATATATGAGGCATATGTGTGAGGTACAAGTAAGTATATGTGTGCAGTACAAGTAAAGTGTAGTACAAGTACAAGTGTGCTATACAAGTAAACCAGCTGGGCCTAAAGCCCATAACCTAAAATACATTAACAGCCCCCCTCAAACTCAAGGTGGATGTGAGACCAGCTTGAGGTTGTCAACCAAATCACGAGTGCGTCCCTTAGGAAGTGCCTTGGTGAAGATATCTGCAAGTTGATCTTTGGAGGAGACGGAGAAAAGCTTGAGAGTACCATGGACAAGATGAGAACGGATAAAATGACAATCAATCTCGATGTGTTTAGTCCATCCATGGAAGACATCATTGTGAGCAATATGAATGACACTCTGGTTGTCACAATAAAGGGGAGTAGCAGAGGATGTGGACACACCCAAATCCTTAAGAAGCCATCGTAGCCAAAGGAGCTCAGATGTGGTATCAGCAAGAGCACGATATTCTGCTTCAATACTGGAGCGGGCCACGAAAGTTTGTTTCTTACTTCGCCAAGAAATCAAGGAAGGACCAAGGAGAAAGCAATAACCTGTAGTGGACCTGCGATCAGTGGGATCTTCTGCCCAATCAACATCAGAGAATCCACGAAGTACAAGAGGAGACTGAGCTGAGTAGAAAAGGCCATAGAAGAGAGTGCCCTTCAAGTATTGTAGAATGCGCAGAACAGCAGCATAGTAAGTCGATCGTGGAGCAGATAGATACTGGCTCACCTGATGAACAGCATAAGAAATGTCTGGACGAGTAACTGTGAGATAAACTAGGTTGACAACCAATCGTCTGTAAAGAGAGGGATTAGACAATGGTTTCCCCCCCGAGGGTGTCAGATGTGCATTAAGTTCAACTGGAGTGTCAACAGTCTTGCTGTCAGTGAGTCCAGCTCGAGATAAAAGGTCAGATGCATACTTGGCTTGAGTAATATAAAGACCATCCGTGGAACAAGTGATCTCAAGACCCAAGAAATAGCTGAGATGTCCAAGGTCTTTCATCTCAAACTGCTGACTAAGAAAATCCTTGAGTTCTTGAATGCCACTGAGGTCATCACCAGTTATGATCATATCATCCACATATAGGAGAAGTAAAATGGTACCTTTATCATTGCGGCGAAGAAATAAGGCAGAATCATAAGGACTGGCAGTGTAACCCAAGCGAAAGATGGTGGAGCTGAACTTGGCAAACCAAGCTCGTGGAGCTTGTTTAAGGCCATAAAGTGCACGTTGAAGGTGACAAACCTTGTTTGTTTCAACAGAAAGACCAGGAGGAGGTTGCATATAGACTTCTTCATGCAGATCCCCATTAAGGAAGGCATTTTTAACATCCATTTGAAAAAGGTCCCATTTACTAGCAGCGGCAACAGCTAAGAGGGCACGAACAGAGGAGATACGGGCAACTGGAGCAAAAGTCTCTTCATAATCAATCCCATACTCCTGTGTAAAACCTTTTGCAACAAGACGAGCCTTGTAGCGCTCGATGGACCCATCAGAGCGAGTCTTGATCTTATAGATCCACTTACAACCAACCACAGACTGACTAGGAGGGAGAGTAACCAGATCCCAAGTATGGTTTTTGGTTAATGCATCAATTTCCTCTTTCATTGCAATCTGCCATAAAGGGTCAATAGAGGCCTCACGATAGGTTTGAGGCTCATGGAGTAATAGCCAAAACATTGAACTTATTCTGGGCTTGAAGGGTTGCAAGCCGAGCTTCTTCTCTAACCAACTCGTTTACAGCAGTGTCAAGAGAGGGAGGAGGATTGCGATTAAGAAGCTGACCCCGGATGGGCTCAAAGTCCTTGTGAAGTGACATCAGGAACTCATAGAGACGAAATTCATCTCTAACTGTAGCATATTGTTGAGCATCTTTTGAGCATGCCCAAATCGGATCAGAAAGGTCAATTTGGTCCCAAATGAAGCGAAGCTGATCATAGTAGTCATTGATGGATTGCCCTGGTTCTTGTCGAAGTTGATGCAATTCAACTACCAACTGATATTTCATGGATCCGTGAGTAGTGGAGTACCTTTTGGCCAACATATCCCATGCAGATTTTGCATCATCAAAGCTACCCAACAGATTGGAGATGGAGGGGATGGAAGTGTTCCGAATCCATGTAAGGATCATATGGTTGTGACTATCCCATTCAATCATGCGACCAAGGAAGACAGCATCTTCTTCACTTGCTCCCTTGACAGGAATGGTAATTGCACCAGTACAGTAATGCCAGAGCATGCGACCCTTAAGAAAACTGCGCATAGCTTGAGACCAAGATAAGTAATTCTTGTTCTCCTCCAATACAGTATTGATGGGGCGAGGAAGAAAAACATCTTTTTTATCCATTTAGAAACACAATATGCAAAAACAGACTACAAAAATGAAATCTACGCGAAAAACTGGGTAAGGAGAACCTGGACTGTAAAAAGTCAACCGTAGAAAAGTCAACGGTCAAAGTCAACGCTGGTCAACGGTCACAGTCAACGGACGGTCAACAGTCAGTCAATGATGACGTCAGCAGATGAGTGGATGATGACGTCAACCCTAGGTGACGTGGCAAGATGACGTCACGGATGACGTCAGCAGAACGAGTGAGGGCGCGTGAGGCGCGTGACTGAGGCTGTGACGGCGCGTGACTGAGGCGCGGCTTCTTCAGGAGGGGCGTGAGAGCGCGTGCATGCTCCGATGCTTGCGAGACTTCCACGAATGCGTAGATCGAGGCGAGACGATCACGGTGGTATGTGCAAAAACTTAATCGGAGGAAGATACACGGCGGAGACGGTGGTTGCAGTGGTCTGTGTGGTGCGGGACTCCTCAACGACGGCGGCTGCAGTTCCGGAACCTGAGGACAACGGCTGAGAGACGTCGTAGGTTCAACGGTGAGTGGTTGCAGTGGCTGTTGTGACGGCGGAAGCGATAAGGGTGGAGTAACACCAAGAGAGACAAGACTGCTAAAAGAAAGGTCAGAGCAGTGGCTCTGATACCATGTTAGAAATACTGAATCGTAGTATTGTATTTCATAGTTAAGAAATATACATGTGATGCCTTTATATAGGAGGCATATGTGTGCGGTACAAGTAAGTATATGTGTGCAGTACAAGTAAAGTGTAGTATAAGTACAAGTGTGCTATACAAGTAAACCAGCTGGGCCTAAAGCCCATAACCTAAAATACATTAACATATGTGATATTAGAATTTTTGTTATGGAAAGCAAGTAAGAAACAAGCCAAAACACGAAACAAAACAAAACGTATCTCATATGTTGGTATTTAGCACATTGTGTCTTCTTGTCCACATGCATACGTGCACATGAAAATTGTTCAGTTTGAATAGTCAAATTCCTCTCAAGCAGAACGCATTTGAGATTATGTTAAACTGCTCAAAGCAAATTCATGATGGATGATTTCTTAACCAAGCAAAAAGCAATATAGTATCCCACGCAGTGGCTATCATATCAGTAATCTCCATTCAGCCAAATATATATATATGTATCAGTAATTTTCAATCCATATAGCCTTTACGTTAAAAAATATAAACATTCCATTTAAGATGTTGTACCCATATCATATACATATATTATACCGGTATCATACCACCCATTTATATTATAATTTTTAAAAAATTACTCATTTTATCCTATCATATTAATATTCATATTCGTCCCTATGCACGTGTCCATACTTCCTACCCTATAAATAGTCGTAAAATACTAAGGCCCGTTTGATAGGGGAATTTGAGTAATGTTGTTTAAAATAATATGAAAATGTAGTTTAAAAAGTGTTGTAAAAAATACGTATTTATAGTATTCATCAAAGAGAAAAATGTTTTTAGTAATGTGTTTCAAATGGATATTTTGGTGCTTAGAAATATGTAGTTGTGTGTTTGGTACTTGTGTTTTTTTTTTTAAAAAAGCTGCCATTGGTGCTGTTTTGGTTTGATTACACATTAGAGGAAGACAACACACAAAGTGGAGAGCACAGTAAATTTACGCGTGGGACAGCACTGTAAATTTGCGTCAGGTGGGCCCAAAGTGTTGAACTCTTAAGTGAAACACAACTCAAACAACATTTAAACACTAAACTCAAACAACAATAGTTAAGAATCACTTACTAAACACATATGTCAGCATGAAACCCATCTGTTTGGGTGTTTAAACAGCAAACATCATTGCCGAAGATGAGCTACCAAACGGACCTAAAAGTCAAGGATAACCAAGCAACTGAAAAGCATTTGATTGTTTGAAAATCTATTAACCCTCAATTACTTTTTCCCAATAAAAGCGTATAACTTTGGCTCTTCGAGTCTTCGTTCTTCGAGGACTGATAATCTACGGCATCTCCTTTGACTTCAAGTCTTCAACTCTTCGAGAAATTACTATTTTTTGATAAGATTCATGAATTTTAAACAATTATTTGCTTCTAGATGACTCTCATAGTCTCACGAGTCACAACAAGTGTGGGCCTTCATATGAAAGACTTAAAAGTGATTTTCAAAAAGAAAATAAAAGAAAAAAGAAGACAAAAGTGAGTCCTACTCTACTAGCTCAAGATTATCAAAAAAAAAAGAAAAAAAAAAGCGAGAAGCATATTTTAGTCCCTACATTTTCAGGCGATTCTCATTTTAGTCCTTACATTTTATTTTTACCGCTTTTAGTTCCTATCCTAAAAAACGCTTTTCGTTTTAGTCCCTGCCGTTACATCAGAGACGGAAAATGTACACGTGGCAAACGGCAGAATTAAAAAATATTAAAAATATTTTATTTTATTTTAAAATAAAATAAAATTTTAGTTATCAATAATTTTAAAATAAAAATATTAAAAATTTTAGTTAAAAATATTTGTTCTTCATGTTCCTCCCCCAAGAACATGATTGCCCAAAAATTCAAGATTTTTTTTCTCTTTTATTTTATTTTCTTAGCATCCAAACAAGCAAAAACATATACAAAACTATGATCAAACTCAGATACTCTGACACAATTAACTAACAACAATCCGAAAAAAAGAAAAGAAAAAAAAGAAGAACAACTAAGCCTCCACCAGCCAAATGCATATCAATATTGCTCAACGAAAAAAAAAAAAATTTAGCTTCCAAAATCCACACCATAAACCCCCAAAATTTAGCTTCATTACTGTAAAACCACATGTCTCACTCCACACCACTCAAAAGTCCCAAAAAAAACTCCCTTGTATATTAATATATACCACTGACCCACTCAGATCACAACAAAATAATAAAATTCTCAAACAAAAAAATGTCAAGCTAGGAAATCACAAACCACAAAGAGCAAGCGGAAATCTACCACGGCGAAGAGCTGTGCAAGCAAAAGTCTCAAGATCTCCTCAATGAGATCTCTCTCCCGAAAGGCCTCCTCCCTCTAGACGACATCGTCGAGGTCGACTACAACTGCACCACTAGGTTCGTGTGGCTCAAGCAGAAGTGCAAGGAGCACCGGTTCCGCTCCATCGGCCGAAACGTCTCGTACGACAATGAGGTTACGGCCTTTGTCGAGGACCGCCGCATGAGGAAGCTCATTGGGGTCAAGACCAAGGAGCTCCTCATCTGGGTCTCCATTTCCGACATCTACATCGACGATCCCAGTTCAGCCTTTGTCTGACTAATTGAATGGCGTCATTTAAGTTTTCTGGGCATCCATGTTCTTGACTAATTGAATGGCGTCATTCAAGTTTTCTGGGCATCCATGTTTTTTGGGGAAGAACATGAATAACCATTATTTTTAACTAAAATTTTTAATATTTTTATTTTAAAGTTATTGATAACTAAAATTTTATTTTATTTTAAAATAAAATAAAATATTTTTAATATTTTTTAATTCTGTCGTTTGTCACGAGTGCATTTTTCGTCTCTGATGTAACGACAGGGACCAAAACGAGAAGCGTTTTTTAGGATAGGGATTAAAAACTGTAAAAATAAAATGTAGGGACTAAAATGGAAATCACCTGAAAATGTAGGGACTAAAATGTGCTTTTCGCCAAAAAAAAAAAAAGGAAAAAGGCCTCTACTCGCTTAAAACATGGAGAATCTGACAAGTGATTCCAAGGCATTTCTTTTTCTTATCGAAAATTGCCCCAATTGAATATTAAATGGGCTATGAGCATATTACACCAATTATTTTTGTTAATTTTATTTTGTTATCACTAATGAGGGCTTGTCTCAGCTGGTAAGGTTCGGATGTTTCGTTTAACCCACCTAGATTCGAGTTCCGCTGCCAGCAGAAGTTCGTTGGTGGGCATCCAAATGAGTTGGCTCGCACATAAGTCCAACTCTAGCGCCTTATCCGGAGGTTAGCGTAACCTCGCGAATCTCTATTTTCGGTTACCAAAAAAAAAAATATTAAAATTTTATTTTGTCATCTCTAGGCAGATTTGCCCACGTAGAAGTAGAACATAATAACTTTTATTTGAAAGCACCAATTGTTTACAACTCTACTCTCTCAAAAATGAATCTGAAAAATGTTTCCAATGCATTTCTCGTTTCGATTCTCGCATATTCTCGCAGGTAATATAGAAATTAGAATATAACATGAGAATTTAAACACAAAGAAAGCTGAGGCAATGGTCCTTATTCCTTAATTAGAGCGTTTGACCATATATATATATAGCATCCCCTAAAGGTATGTTGTAATAAACAAAAACAAATATGTATTTTGTATTTGCCATTAAAAAGAAAATTAAAAAAAAAAAAAAATAGCTGAAATGAAATCTAGAGTGTATCAAGAGCAAGACCATGACTAAATAAAGATGGGAAATATGATATCGTAAGGATATAGGTTTATTTCCCAAGAGGAGCTGAAAAGATGCCCTCTGTAAAGTGCTTCTATACTTCTATACTTCCATTACAGTTCGCATAACTCCATTATTTGTGAGAACCAATCTAATCAAGTCCAAGTGAAGAATGGACTGTAATTCATATTCTTAGGGAAAACCAACTTTGCTGCCCACAATATTACTAAATGGGTCCATTTGAGTAGTAATGGACTGTAATTCATATTCATATTAGGTACTGCTTTTCCTTAAATGATGAGAGAAATGTTTTGTCTAACATTGCTATTGTGGTTCATGATCGATACCATGCATCATCCATCTTGTCTTTTTACCAGATTGCGATTTAATTTTTTCTTTTTATCCTTTATATATATATTGCAAGGATTTTCATGTCAATGTTAATGGATCTGAATTTAATTTTGAAGTGAGGTCGTCCGTGGAGTAGGTGCCTATTTTTATGTTTATCCAATATTACTTTAATTTTTTTAAAGGATATTTACGTGTTTATTCTTAATTTTAAGTCACTTTTGGATCAAATTAACTCTAGTAACGTTTAGAAGATTTCCCAATTAGCAATTAATATTAAGTTTAGATAATTAATTTAATAATGGAGATATACCTAATCTGATTCAAACCTCTATGACGTTATGTGATTTGATTTATCATCAGCTGAAATATCTATTGAGCTTATTGCATGTTATAACCTCAGTGAGTTTTCAAAAGAACAAAATTTAGCTAAAAACTCCTACCAAAATATTAACATAACTATATTTTTTAAAATTTTGATGTTCTTTTTATGCAAAATGATAAGGACCAACTGCCTTAAACAAGGCGGAGCCATTTTGTAAGCGTAGTCAAAGAAAGGGATTTGAAAGCATTGTGACCTTTTGATTGTGATTGTAATGGCATATTTGAGAAATACAAAAAGAAGAAAGAGAACACAAAGTGTCGTCATATCCACACAAAAAGTGAGACATCCATAAAATGCTCTTTGATAAGAACGTTAGATATATATCTATACTATTTATAAGAAAATTCTCATTTTTGACTGAATTTTTATATGGTTCAGAAATATGTCTAAACCTTACGTTTAATAGAAAAAAAAACTAGAGGATAATTCAATAAAAATATGTCTTTAACTCCACTTAAAATGCCTACACAATAGAATACTCTCTTACTAATCTATGTCTTTAAAACAAACTTATCCAATTTTTTTTTAAAAGGAAAATTCTTACACTAGACTAAATTATAATAAAAAAGCCTCATCGCACGACATGCAAAGCGCATGTAATGAGCCTAGTATATATATATATATATATATATATATATTGGAATAATTAATATTACTTTTTACTATAATAGATAAATTATATAGATTAATGAATATAATGTTTTAATTATATATAAAAAAAAAAATAGTGTTTTAAAATGTTCAAAATAAGTGGTCAGATTTTTTTTTTTTTAAAAGAACAAATTTGGTTATTCAGCAAATAAAACTACCTTCCTAGAACCTTCCTTTCAAATAATTTTTCCCATTCCCAAGCTCCCACCCACATGGCCACCTTTGCTCCTCAACTTTCCCATTGCATTTATTCTCTCATATATTTATTTATTACTTCTTTACAATTTAGTAAGTTTACAATGCTTCTTTCTTCTCAGTTTTTTAGATTCTCATCTTTGTCTTTGTCTTCTTTCTTCTCAATTCTTCTTTCTTTAGAGGTTAAAGATGATATTTTTGGGATAATTGATTTTGTTTAGACCAAAGTATTTTTTGGGGTACCAATACTTATAAGGATGTTCCAGATTTTTTTGTTTCTTGGTCACAAAGATATATTAGATTTTTTGAAATTTCATCTAAAACTAAATATTTTTTTTCCTACTACCCTTCTTTTTCAAAATTTTGGGGCCCTCATCCACATGGGACCTTTGGGCAATGGCCTATTTGGCCTAATGGAAAGGCCAGCCTGATTGTTATACTTCAAATTTCATTAGGTTGATTTTGATTTAGTGTGTTGGGTAGGTGTGTGATGAATTTCAGACAAACATTAAGTTGATTTGGGATTTATTAATCATGTCCTTCTAAGCTAATCCTTCACAGATATATGTTATTGTATTACCAAAAAATAAAGATTCTCACAAAACTCCAATTTCGTACCAAATTGTGTTATGAAAATGACCTATTTTGACCGGAATGAAAATGTTGTTTGTTTCTACTTTCTAGCATGGCTTTTTCCCCTACTTACTTTTTTTTTTTTTCTGGGTAAGTGTTTATTCGGGAGATCGAACCCCCGAGCTAGAGGTAACTTGAGGTACCGGGTACCACATGGGCTACAAGGCCCGGTGGTTTTTTCCCCCTACTTACACAATAGAGCTACGGTAGTGGGTGCATTTTCTCTTTGAAAGATATTGGCCTATAAATATAGCCACAAGAGATTGGCCAATTAATGAACAAGAATCATTCTTTGGTTTTTTTTTTTTTTTTTAATAACAAAACAAGAATTATTCTTATTTTAAAGCTATACTCTCTCAAACATGAATCTCACAAATGTTTCCAAGGAATTTCTCAATTTGATTCTCAAGTTCTTGTTCCAACTTTTATCAAAATTTGACCCACAGCTTCGACGACCAACACCACCTTCTAATGAAGATGCCGACCCAGAAGCAGCTGCTCAACCAGATGGGAGTGATACGGTTGACCAACTTCAAGCACCTGATGAGCCAGCTGATGAGCCAGGAAATGGTTTCGACCCAGATGCACCTGAATTGGTAGTTGAGCACCGCAACAACAACTTGAACAATGCTATGGTTGCTTTTTGCTTTGCCTCCTCTATGGCTATAGCACTGCTACCGATTCAAGTTCACTCCCAACTCCATTCATCCCTCCTCTGGCTCGCCCTAGCAGTTCTACTCGGCTTTACATCTTTCTTCCTTAGCGAATTCATAGATTCCAGGTTTGTCGTCACAGTCCGAGTGCTCCAAAAATTTGGCCAATTCTTCACGGTCACGGCTCTCTATTTGGCCATTAGCCTTCGATTTCCTTTTTATTTTAAGTGTACTAGCTGGGCCGTCTATTTTATTTCCTTCCTCACCATTTTCATCAGCAGTTTCTTTTAGCTTGGGGTTTAAAAAAAGAAGAAGAAGAAGAAGAAGAAGAAGAAGAAGAAAGAAAGAATGAATGAAAGAAGTGTAAGATAGATGTAAAGCAGTTTGATTTTTTTTTTTTTTTTTTTTTTTTTTTTTTTAATCAATGTCCATATTTTGTATACTCTTGCTATTGAGCACTCCTACATGTACGCTTTGCTTTATAAATAAAAAATGGCTCTTTTATTTTAAAAAAAAAAATCAAAAAAATATTATGGATGTTAGGAAAATTATAAAATTTTCAATAAAAACAATATTATTATTATTCTTTTCTTAGTAATAAATAAAACCAATATTATTTATGCATTGTTCTATAGTCTCTTCAACCATCAGGTCACGATGCTAGGGAATTGCCTCCAGTATCCATTATATGTTCACTTTTTCTTATTATTAATCCACCAAAAAGATTTCCTTTTAAAAGTATAGGCACCAAAAATACCAACAAAAAAAAAAGTTACCTAAAAGACAAAGTCTGTGAGAGAGAGAGGGAGAGAGAGAGAGACATTGTATGCACAATGTTGCTGGTTCACTGCATACTTTACTGCATATATACTAATAACCAGTGAATTATCAATACCATATTAGTGATTTTTTAAAGGTTGTATTAAAGTTTCATAAGGTGGCAGACTAGTTCATTAAAAAAAAAAAAAAAGGTTCATCAAAAGATAAGGTGGCAGACTATAATATACCCATGAGATATTTAGGTCCATTTACTGTAAAACTTGATTCACCAGTGGCGGCTCCAGGAATTTTTTTCAGGTTGTTCCTTAAGGAGCATAAATTATACAATCTAATAAAAATAAAAATTCATATATTGACAACAACAATAATAAAAAAACACGCAAATACATAAAATTTACAATTGTCTTCTACGAGTTTTCATATTTTGAAATCAGTACATGATAGTCTCATTATCAATGCTACAAGTTACATCTCTTTCAATGTACACAACTAAGCAATCATTCATGCATCCACTGAATGTAGAACAATTTATGGAGCAAAACTTAATTTTATTAACATAAAAAAAGTTGAGGGTATTCCCAATTTTTTTTTGAAGGGTAAACAAATAAAAAATTTAAAATTATTATATATAAAAAAAAAAATTCAAGTCAGGGTAGACCCTGGCCTTAAGGTGGCGCCGCCCCGGTGATTCACATTATTTCAACATATCAAACCCACAAGCTAGGCATATTATATGTTAAACGTAAGCCAATCAATTTGTAATTGTGCATATGAACAAATAAGAAAATTAAACAACTCAAATTTTTTTTTTAATAATTGGTAATAATTACACAATTTAATCTAGCAACATAACCATAGACTAGACAATAATTCAAGATTTTTAATCACAAAATGGACATGTTGTCAAAATAACAGCTGGTATACAATTTATCTTTCTTTGTAATTAAAATCATGTTGTCTTTTTCAGAATCGAGATTCCCTTCTTTTTAAAGTTTTTAGTGCAAAGTACTTCCCACAGGGTAATATACTTGAGGCGGAGGTTCATCCTAAATGTTCTTATGCTTGGCGAAGTATTCTTCAAGCACGAGGAGTTATTGAACAAGGGGCTATTTGGAGGGTTGGTGATGGAAAATTGATTGATGTGTGGAGACATAGGTGGCTGCCTGATCTTAATCAGAGTAAGATTATCTCTCCTAGAAGTGAGTATCCTGTCCATCAGGTTTGTGATTTGTTCTTCCCTGACACAAGAGTTTGGGACCCGGGTCGTCTTGAGAGGTGTTTAATTCCGTGGGAGGCTGATTTGGTGAAGAGGATTCAGGTATGTGAGGATGGGGCTGAAGATACTCTGGTTTGGCCTCTAACTGGTGATGGAGACTATAGTGTTCGGAGTGCATACCGTATGCTAGTTTCTGCTGAATCTATTCTTCTGCCAAGTTCATCAGTTTCGAGTAGTACTGGGCTGGTGTGGAAGAAAATTTGGAAGATGCGAGTTCCTAATAAGATTCGGCATTTTATTTGGCGTGCTACAAAGGACTCTTTGCCTACGAAACAGAACTTACAAGCTCGACATATCCCTGTTGGAGTGGAATGTGATGGTTGTGGGGAGCATTCGGAGTCAATTGTGCATTGTTTATGGCTCTGTGATCAGGTGCGGTCAGTATGGATGTCGCTCCAGGATTTTCGTTCTTTGGCTCATAAGAAGTTTCGGACCTTTTATGAATTACTGGAGGAAGTTTTTACAACTGGGTCGAATAGACAGGTTGCTATGTTCGCTACTGTGGCATGGTGTTTGTGGCAGCGTCGGAACCGGATGAGGGAACGCCAACCATCGTGGAAGCTTCATGAGATGGGTGATCATGCTCAAAGGTTGGTTAATGAATTCTGGAACGCGAACTCTAAGGACCATGGTGCGTCTATCTCTCGTCCGGTGGTCCGCTGGTCTCCTCCGCCTGAAGATCTTTTCAAAATAAATTTTGATGCAGCTTATTTTGAAGAATCTGGTATAGCAAGTATTGGTGTAGTATGTCGAGACCATTCCGGGCAAGTTATTGGGGCTTTGTGTCAGAATTTGGGCAAGGTGCAGTCAGCTGAGATGGCTGAAGCTTTGGCGGCGCGACGGGCTGTGACTTTTGCAAGGGAGATGAGCTTATTCGACATAATTGTTGAAGGTGATTGTCTTACTATTATTCAGGCTTTGCTGCGTTGTGGTCCCTGTCCATTGCTGTTTGGCCATATTATTGACGAGACGAAAAGACTTGGTGGAGGTCTTCGAAACTGTATGTTCCAACATGTTAGGAGGGATGGGAATAAATTAGCTCATAGTTTAGCTAAAAAAGCAGTTCTATCTGCAGATCTTGAGGTTTGGGTAGAAGACTTACCCGAGGACGTGGAGGTTGTTTTCCAGTCGGATCTTCCTTGAGTATGGTTTATTGTTTTTTTGTAATTCGCTGTTTTCTTTTAATAAAATTTGGATTACCTTGTTCTCAAAAAAAAAATCATGTAATACAATCCATTAACCAAGTAAGCATATAATACATTATTACAATATGCTAAAAACCTTATACCACATTCAAGCCTCCTCGGTTTCTCAAAATAAAAAATTAAATAAAAATAAATAAAAACATTCAAGCCTCCTCAGCTCATGTGTTCACATCAGCACATTCAGGTTCTTTGAAAAGTGAAAACACTTCGCACCTGTAAATCTCAACTCTCCTAGTTACTACAAATTTTCCTATATTTAATCACAGACGCAAACTAAAAGAAAAATATAAAATTTATTTATTATTACATTAGCATAGGCAAAGCTAGGAGGCGCCAAGGGCCATGGCCCCCTAGGTTTTTGCAATTTTCAATTATCTATAGTATTCAAATCATAAAAAAGTACTAAATTATAGAAAATATATAGTTATTGGCCCCTCACATATCAGAGCTTAGATAAAGCTCAACCTGAAGCTTCCAAGAGCAGAGTTGAAGCATCTGTGGCAGAGGATGGAACGACAGATCAACACAAGTGAAGAAGTGATGATACGACCTGTAGTTTAGCATTTCAGATGTTTACTTAAGTGTTAGCACGTGATGAAGTTAGTTAGGACTGTAGCTACACGTGTGAAAGTCTGTTAGTTAGTTTCTGCTGTGTTCACACCTGTACAAACTGATATATATAGCAAGTCTGTGTAATCTTAATTCATTCAATGGGAAATACATTTTTCAATTCTTTGATTTGTGATATGGTATCAGAGCGAATTCCCAAATTCCTGTAGGGTTTCGTTTTCTTTCAATTTTTTTTTTTTTTTCTCGAGAAAATTTCTCTTTTCTCTGTTCTTGAAGAATTCTTTGATTCTTCAATATCTCTGATTCTTGAATATCTTTGATTCTTGAATTTTTTTTTCTTCATTCATCATCCATGGCTTCTGCTACGAATGTAAATGGTTCTACAGATGCTTCCACACCTGTAAATCCATCTTCTTCTTCACAAGAATCTCCAATGGATGATCCTCTGTTCTTGCATCACGCAGAGAATCCAAGTTTGGTTCTTGTCACACAGCCATTGATAGGAGGAGAAAATTACGCAGCTTGGGCTCGTGCAGTGAGGAAGGCTTTACTCACCAAAAATAAACTAGGATTCATTGATGGAACTTTGACTCTTTCATCACCACTGGTAGTAACTTCTTCGAATGTGCAAGCCTGGATAAGATGTGACAACATGGTTGGCACCTGGTTAACCAATTCAGTTTCATCAAAACTCCAAGCAAGCATCATTTATGAAGATACGGCTCTAGAAATTTGGAATGACTTGAAGAATCGCTTTGCTCAGACAAATGGACCTAGAGTTTTCAACCTCCAAAAGGATATAGCAGAGCTTCATCAAGGTGAGATGTCTATTACTGACTTCTTTACACAGTTGAAGGTGTTTTGGGATCAGTTACAAAACTTTAGTCCATTTCCTTCTTGCACCTGTGGTAAATGCATTTGCAATATTAACAAGAGGCTTACTGATCTGCAAACAAGAGAGTCTGTCATGAAATTTCTAATGGGATTGAATGATTCTTTCTCCCAAGTTAGATCTCAAGTTTTGCTTATGGATCCCATTCCATCTCTTAGTAAGGTTTACTCCTTGCTAATTCAAGAAGAGATACAAAGATCAGTGCCAAATGCCTCTTTTCCTAAGGTTGATTCTACTGCCTTAGCTGCTAAATTGTCCAATGAGCACTTTGGTTTTTTTCTTGGTGGTGCTGTTGGCAAAGGAAAGGAGAGACCAACTTGCACACATTGTGGAAAGATAGGCCACACAGTGGATAAATGCTATAAAAAGCATGGTTTTCCACCGGGTTTTAAATTCAAGAACAAACCATCTATGGCCCATCAAGTGACTTCAGAAGTGTTGCCTACTGCTCCTTCGATTGCCTCACCACTACATCACCATACTCCTTTCACTCCTGAGCAATATCAACAGCTCTTTGCTTTGTTTGGAGCTTCTGCTCCAGTGAAAGATACTTCAATGGTCAATGTAGCATCATCTTCCATATCTGTCAATGCAAGTGTCCCAATGTCAGGTATTGACTTATCTCATAGTGTTTTTTCTGCACAAATTGTGAATAGAAGAACTTATGATAAATGGACTTGGGTGTTGGATACTGGTGCAACTGACCATTTCGTTTGTTCTGTTGATTTGTTAACTTCAATTACTGCTACTACACAGTCTTTGGTTCACTTGCCTAATGGGGAATCAGCTCAAGTCACTCATATTGGAACTATTGTTCTTTCCTCTTCACTCACCCTCACAAATGTCCTTTGTGTTCCCTCTTTTAGTTTTAACCTTTTGTCTGTTAGCACACTGACCTTATCTCAAACTTACTGTCTTGTTTTCCTTTCCACTTATTGTTTTCTTCAGGACCTTTTAACTTGGAAAACGATTGGGGGTGGGCAAGGCTGTTGATGGGTTGTACCTGTTGCAGTGTGATAGCCTCCAGAACATCCTCATTCTTCACTTGCTGATTACTTAAGCAGTCACAAGTTCAATGCTTCCTTCCTTCCTTTTTCTGCAGCAAGCTCTTCCAGTTCTGCTTCTGCATCATCTTCTCTCTGGCATGCCAGATTAGGACATCCTTCAGATATAAAGCTTAAAGCTTTAGGTCACACTATTCCTTCTTTACAATCTTGTTGTAATAAGACTTGTCAAGTTTGTCCTATGGCCAAGCTTAAGAGGTTACCTTTTCCTTTTCATAATAACATCTGTGCTTGTGCTTTTGATTTAGTCCATATGGATGTTTGGGGTCCCTATTCCATTTCTACTTTAGATGGTTATAAATACTTCTTAACCATTGTGGATGATGCAAACCCGAGCCACTTGGCTTTTCTTAATGAAATCCAAAACTGGTGTTAGGCTTTTATTTCAGTCTTTTTACTCTATGGTTGCCACACAGTTTGGTCAGAATATCAAATCCATTAGGACTGATAATGCCAAAGAATTTGCCATGCCTGACTTTCTTAGTTCCCATGGCATTATCCATCAACATAGTTGTGTTTACACTCCACAACAAAATTCTGTTGTGGAGAGGAAACACCAACATTTACTCTCCATTGCAAGGGCATTACAAATTCAGTCTCAAATACCTTTGAAGTTCTGGGGTGACTGTGTATTAACTGCTGCCTACCTCATCAATAGACTTCCATCTCCCTTGTTGAATGACAAAACACCTTTTGAGCTATTGTTTCATAAACCTCCTGACTATAATCATCTCAAAGTCTTTGGTTGTTTGTGTTTTGCCTCCACAATTGCTCAAACCAGAACCAAATTCACCTCAAGAGCAAGAAGATGTATTTTTCTTGGCTATCCTTGTAATGTCAAAGGTTATAAACTCTATGACCTTGATACTCATGCTATCTTCATTTCTAGAGATGTTGTTTTCCATGAGTCTGTTTTTTCCTTATCATTCTTCTTCCAATACTTTTGTTCCTCTCAATTCTTTACCTTTACCATGTGTTTCTCCTGTTTCTTCCTTATATGATGATACACTTCCCTTCCCACACAACACTCCTGTTCTTACTCCTCAATCTATTATCCATGTTCATCACACTATTGATGATGACTTTCTTGATGAGGTTCCAGAGGCACCCCTTGATCCTATTGCAGATTCTTTTCCTTTAAGAAGGTCCACTAGACCTGTTAAAAAGCCTTCTTACTTACAAGAGTTCCACTGCAATCAGGTTGCTTCCTGTACAGCCCTTGTCTTCATCTCCCTCAGGCACTTCTCATCCCATTTCTTCTCATGTCTCTTACCATCATCTTTCTCCATCTTATAAGACTTTTTGCTGCTCTATTTCCTCTCTTGTTGAACCTCAATATTACCATCAAGCTGTGTCTGATCCCCAATGGCAAGCTGCCATGGCTGCTGAAATTGCAGCTCTTGAGGCTAACAATACTTGGACTTTGACTCCTTTACCTGTTAACAAGACATCAATTGGGTGTAAGTGGGTTTACAAAATCAAGTATCGGGCTGATGGTTCCATTGAAAGATATAAGGCACGATTGGTGGCTAAGGGATTCACACAAAAGGAAGGCATTGATTACTTTGAAACCTTCTCTCCAGTGGCAAAGATGGTATCTGTTAAAGTCCTACTTGCTGTTGCTGCCATTCAGGGATGGTCTTTAAGCCAATTGGATGTCAATAATGCTTTTCTTCATGGAGATTTGGATGAAGAGGTGTATATGGCTCTTCCACAGGGGTTTCACAGCCAGGGGGAGGTTGTTTGTAAGCTTAATAAGTCCATTTATGGACTCAAGCAAGCTTCTAGGCAATGGTTTGCCAAATTCTCAAACACTTTGATTCAGCTTGGTTTCATCCAATCCAAGGCTGATTATTCCTTGTTTACCAGAAGACATGGTGACATTTTCATGATTCTTTTGGTCTATGTAGATGATGTTTTGATAGCTTGCAATGACAAGGCTGAGGTGGACAGATTTAAAGTCATGCTAGATGAGAAGTTCAAACTTAAAGACTTGGGTGCTTTGAAGTATTTTCTTGGCTTAAAGGTTGCAAGATCAGATAAGGGAATTGCTCTTTGCCAAAGGAAGTATACTCTTGAGCTACTTAATGATGCAGGTTTGCTTGGCTGTAAGTCAGCTAAAACTCCTATGGAGCACAGTTTGAAGCTAAGCAAGTTCGAAGGAGAAGAGCTTAAGGATCCTAGTCATTACAGAAGGCTTGTGGGCAAACTCTTGTATTTGACAATCACAAGACCTGACATCACATTTGCTGTCCATAAACTCAGTCAATTTATGTCCAAGCCAAGGAGACCACACCTGGATGCAGCACACAGAGTATTACAATATTTGAAGGGTGAACCAGGCAAAGGACTTATGTTTTCCTCTCATACAGATTTGCACTTAAAAGGATTTGCAGATGCAGACTGGGCTGCATGTCCTGATACTAGGAGATCAGTGACTGGCTATAGCATCTTCATTGGTGATTCTTTGGTGTCATGGAAGTCCAAGAAGCAATCTACAGTATCGAGATCCTCAGCTGAAGCTGAGTACAGATCCATGGCAGTGGCAACATGTGAGATTGTTTGGATTTTGTATTTTCTCAAGGACATTGGAGTGAATCATGACAAAGAGGCCTTATTGTTCTATGACAGTCAAGCGGCTTTGCACATTGGATCTAATCCAGTCTTTCATGAGAGGACAAAACATATAGAAATAGATTGTCATGTAGTTAGAGATAAGGTGCTGGAGAAAGTGATAAAGCTGAATCATGTTCGATCCAATTGTCAATGGCTGATCTACTAACTAAAGCTTTGAGTTACAATCAATTTGATGTTCTTATTAAAAGGATGGGGATGATTAATATACATACACCTGCTGCTCTTGAGGGGGAGTATCAGAGCTTAGATAAAGCTCAACCTGAAGCTTCCAAGAGCAGAGTTGAAGCATCTGTGGCAGAGGATGGAACGACAGATCAACACAAGTGAAGAAGTGATGATACGACCTGTAGTTTAGCATTTCAGATGTTTACTTAAGTGTTAGCACGTGATGAAAGTTAGTTAGGACTGTAGCTACCGTGTGAAAGTCTGTAGTTAGTTTCTGCTGTGTTCACACCTGACAAACTGATATATATAGCAAGTCTGTGTAATCTTATTCATTCAATGAGAAATACAGTTTTTCAATTCTTTGATTTGTGATATCACAGATTTTAGAATTTAGGTCTTCAACTCCTTAGTCCTTTTGAATTAGTCTAGAACACAAGTTTTATACATTGTACAATTGTTTGGGTTTTGGACTCGGTTTTGGATAGCTCCTAAATAATTTTTCTTTATATTTAGCTTGGTCACCTTGAAAAAAAAATTTTGCCTCCACCACTATAAATTAACTAATATAAGTAACATCAATTGCATTCATTACTGCACTATTTTATAAGCCTTTTGTAATAAATTGATAGTAGCTTTTTAACATTTTCCATAAGAATAATGTTCCTCCTTTAACAAACATCAAACATTAAACATTAAGCATATGTGAACCTAATCCATGTACGTGTTGAGAAACTACCACTAGAACCTATGCAAAAGTTTTTAGATTTTTTTAACTTGCCTCTTTAAAAATTTGATGCTAAAATTCGTGGATCTTGGTGTACGGTCAAAGAGGGGAATTACGTGGCTTTTGTAGTTTGTTCTTATTGAGATTAATCGTTGACAGGTAGGTTGTAGATGCCGGAGCGATGGACGGAGTTGGTGGCGGCGGAGATAAGTGGAGTGGTTTCACTTTCCGCTGTCCTCTTAAGTGTTCGACGAAAGAACTGTTTGGGATTTGAGAAGATGAAGAGGAAAAGAAACGTGCCACAGAAAGCGAACGAGCTGAATGCGGTGGGTACCAGTGCGGAGAGTCGGGAGGAGCAGAGAAGTGGAAGGGAGAGCGAGATTTCCAGTGTTATTATGTCTAAGATATATTACAAGCGACAAAATGGGGATGTAGCTCAGATGGTAGAGCGCTCGCTTAGCATGCGAGAGGTACGGGGATCGATACCCCGCATCTCCATTTCTTCCCTTGTTTTTATTTCTGCGTTAATTGATCCGAATATAAACCAAATATATATATTTTTTTCCCTTTGAGGGAATCATCTTCCAATGGGGCTCCTTCATCAAGAACTGCAAAAGGCCAATGGCTCTTTGAAGCATACCCATCAACCAAATCCCGCACCCTCGACCCCAGATACTGAACATACATTTGATTGAACCTCGAGAAACAAAGCTGAGAATAAAGCAAATAAAAAGCAACAACAGGAAGAACCTGAAGCCATCAAAAGCAATACTAAGCTTCTCAATCTATGGTCGAAACTGGGCTTACATATTAGTTGATTCCTTTCCTAGTCTTTCTATGTTAAAATGCCCCAACGCCACAATAGACCAAGTCAAACATGGGCCCAGGAAGTATTCCCTTCTCCTGTATCATTTACAGGTCTTGCTTCCAATATTTAACATTGACAGGTGCACTTGTTCATCAGCTTTTGGACCTCGGCAAATTTGGGGCCTAGCTGAACTTGTTCATCATCTTTGGACCTCTGCACCATATAACACAAAGCTGGCCTTGTTCTTGCAAAGTTGGTCTCCGATTTTTTGGGTGTCATTGATACATCCATGCGACTTGGATAATCAATATGCTTCCTTGTAGGGGTGGGTGTTCATAGCACAATCGCACCAAAAATTATCTGTAAAATGGCATAATTGTACCGCACTATAAGTAAACAGTACACCACACCATATGGTACAATACGATTTGCAATTTTATAATAAAAAAAACAAACTGCACTGCACTCTCTTTATATATTAATATATTTATTTATTTTAAATATTAAATATATTATAATAGTTGAATAACCCTAGTTTTTTTTTAAATAGTTTAACAATACTATAAAGTATTGACTAGGAAAGCCAGACCAAAATAAAAAAAAACTAGCCCAATAATTTAAACTTAGCCCAATACAATGGAAAAATTAGTTTTTGGCTGAGTAGGAAAAGCCCAAAATTTGAAAAATATACCAATTTCAAACCGCATTTTATACATAATACTACACATGTGACCACAAAAATGAGGTGCGGTTATAGTTTTGGTTAAACTCTAAACTGCATCGCACATGTGACTGCAAAAATAAGGTACGGTGCAATTATAATTTTAGCTCAACCGCACCGCAAAGTGCGGTGCTAAAGATGGCCTAAACTTGCACCTCGAACACCCCTACTTCCTTGTATACAATTTTTTTTTTTTTTTTTTTGGAGAAACAAACACACACATAAGGGAGAGGGAAAAATTCCTATCAAAAAAAAAAAAGGGAGAAGGAAAAATGTTTTAACACAAAGACACACCACAAACTCTACTAAAAAATCATGCTCATATACAATTGTTACTTCCGAAGTCACATGAATGAATTTAATTGAGAATTTTGAAATATAACATGTAAAAAATTGTAATTTTTACTCGTTTTTCAATAATTTTTAAGCAAGCCAACAGAGTAAAAGGAAAAAATAAAAATAAAATCCCTGTGAGGCTTAGGTTGTCCACTCTTAATCATGGATACAAATGGTCATTCATGTATATCTCGTTGTTGGCTATATTAACAATGAGTTATTGAAGGTAGGTAGCCTAAGCAGGTGCTGTGAGGGCTCATTGCAGACAATGATATCAAAAACAACTATAAAATAAGCTGACTTAATTTAAAAGATGGAAGTGTTAAAAATAATACTAATTTTATTATAAAATTAAAACAACATAATAATAAATATATTTTTTAATTACATTGTTTTCATATTTGAAAAATTAAAACATTATTTTATATTACCTATTTATTAAGTCTATAACGAACTCACACTTTGTGTAATTCACTTTTACACCTTTCATTTTTTACCCTCCTACCACCGAAGGAAAAAAAAAAAAAAAACTTATTGTTGTTCAAGGTGACACCATTTGTAGGCTAAGAAGGAAAGGAACATTCATAAACTGCAGGGAACTGAAATTGCCTTAAGCATAGGCACACCAAACCTCAACACAAGGTAATTCTGCAATTCCTAGGTACAGAATAATGATTTCGGTACTAATTTCCGAAGGAATTATACAATTTCCGGAAAGGGTTTGGTTTGCTGGTTTTCTTGCTACTCACCTTTTTGTTTTTAGGCCGAGAACTCAACATTTTTGGGTCATCATAGACAAATTACACATAGAAGAGGCACAAGCTACTTGCAATTACAACAAGAAAGATAGACAAGCTAGCAGCCAAGCTTAAAAACGTAGCAAATTGACGCGCAAAGCCGAACAAGATGGAGGTAGACAAAACGCAGATAGTGAACTTCAGGAACTCTTTCTTCTGCGAGTTATCATTTGGGGGCAACTTATTGAACACAGTGAAACAATGGTCCAACATAAAGTATGCAAAGTAGACAAAAACGATGAAAATGATCATGGGCAAGTCGTTGTGGATATAGGCACGGTAGATTGTGCTCATACTGCTAATTGTGAGGTTTAGATAAGCAAAGTAAGGGAGGAGGCTGAGGCTGTAATCTTTGTTCTCAGTGTTGTTGCAGTTGTTGCAAGAAGAAAGAGGTAGTGTGTGTCTCCTACTATTACTGCGACGGGTTGATGACATTTTTGTGGGCGAAAAGAGAGTGAAGTAATAGATTGCAGTGAACTATATATGTGTCTGAAAGTTGTGGTTTTGATACTGATTATAAGGTAGTCACTATATATATAATGTTACATAAATGGAGTTTTTATTTTTTGAGTTTCAAAGAAAAGACCCAGAAGGTGCCTAGAAAGGAGAATATAAAGAAAATAAAAGGTAGAAGTTAGAATGACTACTCATTTTCAGCTTAAAAAAAAAAAAAAAAATGAAAGAAAGAAGAAGATGACTTCGACGTTTGAAATTTCCTTGCAGCTGCACAGAAAGTAGAAGTTAGAATGACTACTCATTTTATGACTTTTTTTAGAAGTTAGTAGGCGATGAGAAACTTCAAGGAAAAAGCTGGGAAAGTGGGAAGTGAATTTTTTACTTGACTTAATTGGGCTGGAGCTTGGAACATTAAGCCCAACAAGATAAAGAGAAATTTTGCTGCAATTTCAAAGAAGATGGACCCAATCAGAAGAGGAAAATAAGAAGTTGGGGCTCAAAGAGGGTTCTTTAATAAGTGGGCTAGAGAACAATGGAGAAGAAAATTGGGTGGCGCATGAGGTTCTTTTTACTCAAAATCTCAATGTTCCCCATGTTGCCTTTGAAAAACGACGAACGTTCTAACTTCTAATATTATGACTTAAGAGAATACCCTCTTACAACACAACATGTCAAGAAGAAGAAGAAATATGAGAAAATAGAGACAGTATAAATTGGAGAGAAAATATGGAGGAAAGGAGGTTGGATGGAAGTTACTTAGTTAATCTACTCCTTTCCCCACCTTTAATAAAACTAGAAAAATGTTAACTGATACACTAAGGTAGGAATGAACCTAGGATTTTAAGCTAGAGGGAAGCCAAAGTATAAGCAAAAAAAAGAAAAAAAAAAAAGTGGACAAGTCCAAATTTTGTAAGTTAGCAATGTGGGCAAGTCCAAGTTTTATTTTATTTTATAAAATTTGTGTGACATTTTAATTATAAGGGAAATTACAATATACCTATGGTTTTAAAAATCGATACAACCAAAGAACCGCAAAAAGGACCGGTTATCATTTTTATAGCCCAACCCAACCAAGATCAAACCGATGATGTCATAAATAATTTAATTAATTTTTTTAAATTATATAAATAAATAATAAGTTTTTTTCATATACTAATAAACTAATAGCAATAAATATGTATGTTTGAAAAATATATAACATCTTTTTAAAGAAATTATATAAATTTTTAGCATTTTACATCTTATATTTGCAAAATAAAAATAGCAAAATGTTACAAAGAGGATCTTATATCTAGAAAAGTAAAATAACAAATCCACATTTTATATATAGTAAGTTTATAACTGAAATTAACAATAATTTAATAATAAATTTTTACTAAAATGAATTTGTGGGGGGTGAAAAGCCCAACCTAACGTATTGGGCCCAAGGCCCTATTTGAGGACCACTATTTGTCCGAAGAGGTGAAAACACTCAATTAGAGGCCCGTGTGAAAGGAGCATGTCCGAAGAGGAGCGCGTGCATGATCTGAGGAGATGTACAATTGTCGAGGAGCAAACATCCTCGGATCCGAGGAAGCTTGGTCCGACAGGAGTCTGGGAAGTCAAGTGTCCCCCTGACAAATGTAATGATGGAAATGACCTCAGGC